>JAHDVF020000316.1:0-1200000 GCA_022606425.2 Lepidostoma basale | reverse complement strand
TCCTTTAGAATTGTATTTACCTCCCATTCTGACTCCCCAACAAATACGAAGTCCTGATTTCTATATCTAAGTAATATTCTTCTTGATTGACAATCCGCATGAGACTAATATAATATGAACTGAATTTGTAACTAATTGCAAGTTAATCTTTCAAGTGGTCCGTTACTCCTGAACCACCGTGCACCGGAGCAACGCCACTTACCTGATGTGAATGAAATGTCCGGAATGCGCGACCTTGGTGAATGTTTGCAGACTGGAACATTTCTAGGTCGTCGTCCCCTCTCTCTCCCTCTCTCTGCTCTCTTCCTCTTCTCTTTTCTCCGCACACACTCGGCGATAGCGGTTTATCGGACGCCGAATAACGAGAGGCGGATAATCCGCCCGGAACGGTATTTGGGAATGCTCTCCTAGAACAAATTGAAGACATAACAGAGTGTAGACACTGCCCATATCATTTCATATACGAGTATAATACTTCAGTAAATTTACTCAACGATTTTCTCAACCACTAAAAATGCTAATAAATATGAAACAAGAATTTTGTTTGGAAACGTTGACTAAATAATGAAAAAAAAATGTTTTTTAATTTTTAAATGTACGAGTAGGTATAGTTAAAATCCACTAATGTTTGCGTCTTCCACCAGTTTCGCGGCTCGCTGCCATCTTCTGATAACTAACTAACTAACTAACCATCAAGCCGTTTCCCCCGGAGGGATAGACAGAGAGGATGGACCGCCATACCATTCTGGCCTGACATACCTCTCAAGCTTCCTCCACATTCATACATCATAACATGCACGCTCGTCGATTTTTTCGACTTCGAATGTGGTCGCCTTTCAGTATTTGATTAATTTGGTCATGCCATGCTTTCCTTGGTCTTCCACGGCTTCTCTTACCACTCACACTGCTTGTATACAAAATTTTAACCATTCTTCTCTTGTCCATTCGCTCCATATGTCCAAACCATCTCAGGGATCCTTTTTTAATTTCTTCCTTCTGGTTCTCATCAGAAGGAAGATCCCTACAAAACGATCGACGACAACCCTACAAAACGCCTCACGCTCTCAGTACCGCAGGGACGTAGAAGACCAGGAAGGCCCAAAATGCGATGGATGGACAGTGTCAACACGGATGCATCGGTGTTGCAAGTGAGAAATTGGAGAATGGGGGCATCAAACAGACAAGAATGGAGGAAGCTCCTGGATTCAGCCAAGGCCCACCCAGGGCTGTCGAGCTTAGGATGATGATGATGATGATGATGGTTCTCATCAGAAGATGGCAGCGAGCTACCGAAACTGGTTGAAGATCCAAATATTAGTGGATTTTAACTAAATATACATTTTAAAATGATTTTTTTTACAAATAAAATTATTTTTATCATTTACAAGAACTTCTACCGTAAAATTACAACTAATAAAATTATTTTTTTTAAACTTGACTGGCGTTTTCATTCTATTTGTTATTCCTAATTGTTCATATCACATTAATGGCTTGATTCCAAATATTTGAATGACTACTCAATCTAATTACTCGTGTAAGTGTTCCCCGAAGTCTTCCATATTATGATTACATTTTTTTTTCTTTTTTTATGCAAACGAAACATCAAACAACTTTTAATTTAATTTCCATCCTAGTTTGCCTCAAAGTCTTTTATATTAACATCTTTGCTGGTTCTTGGGATCCCGCCTAGGCCTTTTTAATGTGGTGGTTTCCCGTTGCTTTCCACATCTTTGTATACAGCAGAGTATTTGAACCCAATTACTGTAAACATTTTTTTAGCTATTGATTCTCTTGACATGTGATAAGTAGTTAATCTATAGCCATTTTACTGTCAAGTAAATTCTACACCAGTCCAAAATAAATGTGAAAATCACACCGCCATCGCCGGGAATCGAACCAGGGACCTTCGGTGTGACATCTCATTTGCACATAAAATAGTTCAACAAAAATAACAATTATAAGATAAAATATAACCACGTAGGTACTACAGAGGCTGGTGTGTTTCTGTGATCGTGAATCCACTGTTCATTTATTTCGAATTTTCAATTTTGATATTATTTACATTTTTCCTGTTTTGAAAATGTGAAAGCCATATTAGTGATGCTAAATAAACATATAAATAAAAATATGTCTTTCATAAAAGACCTTCAAGAATTAGTTGGCGTGAGTCGTGATTGATCAGCAAATATGTATCAGAATGTGGTAAGGCAAGGCAATGAGGAAGTGATCAGGAATCCAGAAGCACGATGATATAAATAATCGTGGAAATAGCATAGATCTGCGATGTGGAATGTTATACAAAATTTGTGCATTAGGTGTCTCCAATAACAAACTAGTGACGTCACCTCGCGGAGTAGCGCCCACTGACTCCGATCTTAAACTTCAGACGCAAAACAACTCGTGGAGTGGAGTGACATGCATCATCGCTGCGCGGCTCGCGGGAGGTGTCCCGTATTTATATTCTGACTGAAGAATGTCACACCGAAGGACCCGGATTCGATTTCCAGTGATGACAGTGTGAAAAAAATCACGCTGTCCTGTACAATTAGCGTGATAACAAAAATAGCGGCAGACAACCTATACCTACCTATCACCAATGTTTTCCCCATTGCTCGGTGGTTTATTTTCAGTCAGTTTGTGTATGTGCAATCTATCACTTCAATTCAGACGCCGCTGAAAACCCATATATCAGGTGTGAGGGCGCATCAATCCTTAATATTATTATATTAAACATTAAATTATCTGAGATCAGTTTATCCGAGGAGGATCCGTTGAAGTTGACACCATACACCCTGGACAGAAATACGCAAGGGGCGATAGCAGAGAGGGGAGTTACATTTCGAGCCCAGGTCCGCAGCGGATATATGAGTGAAAGCTATAGAGTTGCACCCATAACTGAACAATTATATAAGACCCCATGACTGTGTCGTGAAAAATGGGGAGAGGCAGACCCTAAGCCATCTGGCTGACGAATGTCCAGACAAACATTAAGAACCCCAGGTTTTAAGGATGGATTCGAAGATGCCATACATTGAGATACCTCACGCCAAATGATTAAGAGAGCCAATCCGAGTAACGGGAAGAGGCGATGGAAGAGCAGAAGCACATCAGTTCACCGATAGGAATAATCCATGTCAAATCAGTTTATTTTCTCAAAAGACTTTATACTCATATTTTAAATTTAAGATATTTATTTGAGAACAAATAAAATACCAGGAAAACGTTAGAGATGATTCGACTTTAGGAAGACAGGACGCTCTGTAAAGTTAAGAGTATTTGTCTTCTGAACGTAGTTTCACTAATATGAAAGACATCGATCTTCGAGGAGATCGTGTTCAGCAGACTGATAGCTCTTCCCACCGGTGTCACCAGAGGTAGGTTCTACTACTGCCCCCCCGGGTAGAGGTATACGAGTATATAATCGGTGAGTAAGTGGTTAATCTTGATTCCCAAAAATATTTGTTACTTTGAAATCCACACTGTGTTCCCCGGGTCACCTAATTCTTATTCCGCGCGCATCTGCTTCGTTAATTAATATTCACCATCCTTTAATCTGGCATACCTACGCCGTACGTGGTCTCCCCGTTTGAGAGTAGCATTCACCATTATTGCGGTTTAATTCTAGGCGAAGAGTGTATGGTATATAAATAAGGCGATCAGTCGCCGCTGTCGGGCCGCCCGCGCGAGGGACCAGACCGCCGACGCTTCCTCCTTATGGGGAGGGCCGGCGGCCTCGGGATTAGTACGAGACGGCCTGTATTTGCATATGATACACCTTTTTACTAATAATATTTACAGACCAAGCCTACATCATACCGTGCTCTCGACAGAATTTCCTATACTTAGTTCTTAATTCATCTGACTCATTCGGCCATTCAAAAAATCTCACCGCCTTGCGTGTAGAAATACATGGCATAAACCTTCCGGAAGTCTCAAGTAATACTTACGTACGAATATCATATTTTCAGTTCTTTATTTTTTGGCTCAACGCACGGGTAAGATAAAAACTTGCCTGGAATAAACGCCTGTCAAAACAGAGGAGGAACCTTATTTAAAAAATACTATTTTATTGATAAAATGAATAATATTATGATTAGAGACCTCACTCTCTTTGTGATATTCATTCAAACTTTTGATTTAGTAATTGATTGGCCTTCATCCGGTCTGCTCTTTAGAATCCATTTGATACGGCATCATTAATCAGTGCTATATCATGTGCTATATTATTTACAAAGGTGGTGTTCTCACCTCAGAGAAAGTGGTGACACTCCAAGTTTCTGTGGACTCCAGATTATATTATCCTTACTATAATAATGTAATACTATTATAACTTTTAAAGCGCCATTTTATTGATTGTATCTAGAAATAAACACGCTTCTGATATTCGCGATCTGTTAACCGATATCCAAATAAATATAAATAAAAAGGTTCTGAAAGAGACCTTAAATCTGTGGGATCATTTATGCATGGTATGAAAGTAGATTGTTCCAAGAAGATGGGCCAGCTACTGCGAAGGCTCGATCCCCAAAATGAGTATTAGGGTAACGCTTCGCCGAAAATAATCCATCTATCAAGGAGGAGTTCACCAGGCAAAGTGTGCATATCCTTGAACTTCCTTGCGCCCAGCCACGACGACCGCCAGCTGGAAAGCTTTGCAAGATACTTAAGCCAGATCATCAACGGTCTCTTCATCTTCCAGCCCACAGTCACCGAGTGTCGTTCCACCTGCAGCAATTCACAACTTGAAAAGTCCTAGGGTCTACTGACAAGTAAAATGTCTAAATCTTTTTACATATATTAAATTTTAATGGACTGTTACAAGGTAACGTCTTTCGAAAACTATTTGTTTGCTTTGTGTTACACCTATGTAGAGCACAGGGCTAAAAAATGGTCCTCGATTTATTTATTTGCACCTGTCAAAGAATATAACATTATAACAATACAATACGTATCCGTATTGTATTGTTATAATGTTATATTCTTTGACAGGTGCAAATAAATAAATCGAGGGCCATTCTTTAGCCCTGTGCTCTACATAGGTGTAACATAAAGGAAACGAATAGCTTTAGAAAGAAAAAAATTGAACAGCTAGACTAATTTAAATATCTCGGAAGCGAAGTAACCAGCTCTAATGACCTGTCAAGCCAAAGAGCATGCTCAGGACAACCGAGATGAAAACACTCCGCGCTATAGCTGGCAAAACCCTACGTGATCGAGTTAGGAATACAGCAATCCGAGAAATCTGCGAGGTCGAAGATGTGGTCAGATGGAGACGTCAAAGACGGCGATACTGGCATCAACATGTAGAAAGAATGAGCTCAAAGCTCTCCATGGAACGCCAAACGGACAACGCCGACCAGGAAGACCCCCAAAACGGTGGAGAGAAAACTGGAGTTCAGCGTCTCAAGAGGACCCGCCTGAAATAACAGACTCCTGAGTCTACCAAAAGTGAAGAAGAAGAAGAATACGTATCCACGTGTTCCACTACCTATTTCAGGCTTTTCGGTCGGGATTTACATTCATAGAAGCTAAAATACAGTCTTATTTTGTATTTCGGATGGTTGACAGTATTCTTCGGTATACGAATCTTAAGGTTTTTACAGCGAAAAGGGAATATAATACTACACGTTTAACTAGTGAATAAAGTATTGTGACCTCATCACATTGTGTGTGTGCGTGTGTGTGTGTGTGTGTCTAAAATAGAAAAGTAATCTTATTAGCCGAACCGACTAGGTCCGAAGTGAAGGTGCGCGACACTTGTGAATATTTAATTTGGAATCTGAAACAACAATCGGGAGTGACTAATAACGATCCAATGCCGAGTTCTTAGAATATCCACCGTTATACAGCACAGCACAGCACAGTACGAGCTCGGCCGGGAGATGAGGTAAGCCGCCAGCCTATAATACTACTGCTCGCCCGCTCTCCGCTCTTTCAACCTTTTATTCAAATAATACATTCTTACATACATATCTGCTTCGTGATTTGAGGAAACCAACAATCTTACCTGACGAATTTTTCTAAAGGATTCGAGACAATTTGCACGCCTCAAATTATCTACATCTTAAAAATCAAACTTTAATTTTTCGCATTATACTTACATATAAACCAAAAAGGATATTTAATTTCTCGAAATAACATATTATACACAAAGGGCACAATTGGATAGCATAGTACACTCAAATTATGAGCTATTGCCACTTAACATCTCACATTCTCTGATGGTGGAGCGAGTGCAGAAAAAATTTCTGCGCTTTCTTTACTTCTATTACCCGTGGCTCTTTCCGACTGAATTCTTGCTAGGTATGCTAAGCTACCAATCATTGGAGAGAAGAAGGAACATTTACTTGGGAGTTCACTTCTGTCAGCTGATTGGCGGCCGTATACAGAACTCGGATGTCCTGAGTGATGTAGGTCTATTTGTCCCTGATAATTACCTTCGTCAAAGACAGCACAGATTGTTTTATTTGCCACGCTGCAGAACCAACCTGCCAATGGTTATGCCTGTGGGTAGGGCAATCTTATTGCTTAATCGGATCGCCTCGGAGGTCGACATATTTCGTGATAGTGTGAGTTGCCTCAGGGATGCAATATCAATGCTATGATTATTTCTAATTCTTAAACTTTTTATTATTATTTATATGTTCTTATGCTTCTCTTTTAAATTCTCTTAATGCAATTCCAAACGATCTGCAAATATGTCTGAAATGTTTGTAATTTTTATTAAAATAAATGAAATTAAATGAAAAAAACATAATTAGCATTAATAAATACTTACTTGTTATTTCATATGGGCATACAATTCATGAAGAGTTTTAGCCTCCTTGATGATTTTAATCCGAGGTCCTCAATCCTCCACCTCTGGCTCCCAGCAGCCCGTTTCGCCCAACTTACCCACGCAAGGCGAAACAAAATTTGTCACTATTTATCTAATTTTTAAATAAATTAAATCCAAGTAAAACCACTAAACAATCATGTTTACTATTATAAATTACTTCCAAGAAGTCTTTCTCCAGCTGGTATTAACGCGTACGGTCTTGATTGCTCTGGTCTCTTCATGAGACGCCCAATCCATGCTAGGCGACCGGCTCTCACTGTGTTCTTTATAAGGGGCTGCTGGGTCATTGTTCGAATCTCTTGCTCCTATGCCTCCGAGATCCCGCTGCAACACCAGGTATGGATCATTCTTAGAATCTTATTCTCAAACCAGTCTCATTGTCAGAACCATATGTCACACTAGCTTGATGATGGTTTCTGGATAGAAGCTTGAACTTTAGGAATGTCTTCAAGGAAGCTTCATCAAGTAAGCCTTTTTGATCTCTGTTTTCCAATTCCGCGTGCATATCATTGGCTTTCGACATGACATTAATGAGACAAATAAACACATATACAATGATTATTTTTATTGAATATCTTTCCGCTGGCGTAACCGGGTGACACCGCTTAGGAATATAATGCAGATATTATTTTACGTACTTTCTTCTTCTTCCTTAGCCATATCTCCACTCCTGGATGTAGGCCTCCTCCGACGGTCTCCACGGCAAGACTCTGGGTGCCCATCTCTCTTCTCTCTGTTCTCTGCCTGGCGACATGACCTGCTCATTTCCACTCCAGTTTGGCAACACGTTCCAATATATAGACAAGCTTTCTCCATCGTCTGATTTTTGTCTGTCCATAGCCCGTTGTGCGCATTTAAGTATATGTATAGGCAGTCCATACATAATTATCGGGAGGATGCATGCCTCATATACTCTTCTTTTGAGATTCATGGAAATGGTTTTGGTCTTTAGCGTGTGATCCAGTTTTCCAAATGCTGACCAACCCAGTCCAACTCTTCTTGATATTTCCGCAGTCTGGTTTCCTTCCTCCTGTACCCGAGAGAGACATATTCATCAACAACTTCAATTTAATTCTATTGTTAAATTGCTGCTGGATCGGCTCATTTTTTTTTTTTTGTTTATGTTATAGAAGGATACACCAGATATTTAAACAAGTCACTTTTTTTGATAATTAATACGAATGAAAACGTCTATTTTCTAGAAGTTTTTTTTAAATATTTTATGTGAATGACATATTTCGCCAGTCTAAGGCATTTTCAAACATTTAATAATTTATTCTTTTATTTTATATTATTGTATATTATATATTTTGTTTTAGATTTATTATGAAGACGTTGAACGATCGAAGTGTGCGCGGGAGATGCCTATTGGTGACGATGAGGTTCGCAACCCATCACACCGCGTCTCTCGCGATGGCGAAAAAAGAAGGATGGAGTGCCGCATCGATTAAAGTGTGGCAGTCCATTATTTCTGCCTACCTTTTCGGGGACACGGCGTGATGGTTAGTTAGTTAATAATGCCTTTGACAGACGAAACATATCATTCACGTAATATATAATAAAACTTCTAGAAAATATACGTTTTCATTCCTATTAATTATTTAATATGGAATTTACTCATTGGATCATGGAACTACATCATTGTTTAAGAAACAATAAATACATTATTTTAGAGATAGCATAATCCATGTGGATTCCATAACGCCATTATGTATTATAATATGAAACTGAATAGACTGAGATGGGCCGGTCACATGCAGAGGATGCCGTCATCGCGAACCCCAAAAAGATTGCTAGAGTGGCTCCCAGGTGGTAGAATACCAATTGGACTACCAAGGCTGCGATATGAGGATGAAGTTGGGAGAGATGGGGGGAAAGAGGGTCAGATTAGAGGGTCGAAGCGGAGGACAGGAGGAGTTGGAGGCGAAGAATACTGGAGGCTAAGGCTCGATATGGGCTGTAGTGCCATTGAAGAAGAAGAAGAATATGAAACTATTGTCAATCAGAATGGTCATTTGCAGATGCTCATATTTTGTTGGTTAATGACTAATTTATGACCACCGACACGTGCGGAAATTTAGAAACAGATTCAGATTCAGATTTTGTGAAAGGATTCATCTAATTAAGCAAGGCCAATTCTTTTTGAACAGTAAACTGTGGAAGAGCACGTGTTTCATGTCTATTGACTTAAAAATGATAATGTGGACATTTGCGAGTGGCATGGCGGCCCCTCCCGCGGTGAAATTAGGAACAGTTCCGGGCGCGGGTCCGGTCCGGCTCGGCTGAAATCCGCATTTGGAAAAAAACAGCGCCCGAGAGCTTCGCACAAAAACGCTGCACCGCTTTCAAATGAAAAGTTTCGCTTTGACCGGTTCGTGGAACTTTGCCTTCCGTGAAATTTAGTACTTTACATAATCTCAATTCGAATTTAATTACAAATTACTTTTTATTAAAAATAAAATATAAAATATTTGCAGTAATGACTTTGAGTGCGCCATTTATTTTATTCCCAACACCAACCCTTCTTTCGATGTCTTTCTCCAAGTCATTACTTCTTCTTCTTCTTTCCATGTCTTGTCAGGTCTCCCCAACGTTGACTATCACCCTTGAGTAGGCCTCCCCGTCCTGGGCAGCTCGGAACAGCTCCCCCACGGTCCTCAGATCCTCCTCGGATGTTCCTCAGCCAAGAAACCCGCCTTCTCCCAACACCTCGTTGACCCTCAATCTTACCCTCCAAGATCAGGTGTAATAGTGCGTACTTTTCGCCTCTCAGAACATGGCCTAAGAAGGACACCTTACGGACTTTGATGTTGCTCACCAACTCTCTGTCAACTCTGGCTCTATGGAGAACGTTTAGAGTCATTACTGCGAAAAGAAATATATCCACAGAAGCAAAGATGGCAGTACACAATGGAGTTCTAGTGCCAACCCTCATGTAAGGAAGTGAAGCTTAGAGCTGAAAAAAGAAGGATGAAAGCAGGATAAACGCCGTATAAATGAGATCACTAAGAAGAATGTGCGCGAAAACGTTGTATGATAGAGTACCGAACGATGAAATAAGAGAGAAATGTAAGGCAGATGACTGCATCATGGATAAAATTAACAAAGGATCCCTAAGATGGTTTGGACATATGGAACGAATGTATCAGAGTAGAATGGTTAAAAAGTTGTACACAAGCAGCGTGAATGGAAAAAGAAGCCGAGGACGACCGAGGAAACATGGCATGACCAAATTAATCAATTACTAAAAGGCGGCCACATTCGAAGCCGGAATAATCGACGTGCGTGCATGGGACGATGTATGAATGTAGAGGAATCCTGAGAGGTATACCAGGACAGAGCATTTTGGCGATCCATCCTCTCTGCCTACCCCTACGGGGAAAAGGCGTGATGGTTAGTTAGTTAGTTTTAAAAAAACTAACTAACCATCACGCCGACTCCCTAAAGGGGTAGGCAGAAAAAAATTATCGCCGGATTGTTCTCTCCGGAGATCCTTCTCTGTCTTCCTAAACATTCATACATCGTGTCATGGACTCAGGTCGATTTCTCCGATGTCCCTTTTCAAGAGTTTTTTTTATTCTTCATTTTTAGTTACATAACTCCACATTAAATATTAACTAGTGACAAAAAACGTGTGTTTTCTGGAAGTTTTTATTTTATTTTATGTTTTCCCTTGCAAATATTTTTTATTATACCTTAGTAAGGCGAAATATGTCACTTCAATAAAACATAACTTACTATAAAACAGACGTTTTTATAAATATTGAGATTTTTTCTCTCTCAACCAAACAAACCAATAGACCATCACGCCGTTGGCAGAGACAATGGACCGCCACACTACTCTATCCTGGCAAACCTCTCTAGCTTCCTCCAAATTCATACAACAAGTCATACACGCACGTCGATTCCTCCGACTTCTAATACGACCAACCTTTAAAATTTGATTAATTTGATCATGCCATGTTTTCCTCGGTCTACCTCGACTTCGTGCACCATTTACATTATTAACGTATACTTTCTTAACCATTCTATCTCCACCCATGCGTTCCATATGTCCGAACCAACGCAGCGATCCTTTCATAATTTTGTTCATAATACCTTCTTCCGCTCTACATTCCTTTCTTATATCAGCAATTGAGATTCTGTCGTATATCGTTCTACCACACATAAATTAAAAGAATAATTCTTGTTCTTGAATATTACTTCCAAACGATTGTGTATTGACGTGGGCACCTGTGATCTGATGACCAGCGTTTAGAAGAGGAGGCGGGACAAATAGTAGGAAGCCGGCTGGCTCACGGCTCGGGTCTCGCCGTGACATTCGCCAACTTTCCGGATGCGCTCAATGTGATTCATTCTTAGATCTAGAAATTTTAAAACCCAGTGGAGTTTTTTTTATTGTAAGTTTGGCAATTTGAGCAACTTCATTATATGCGTGTATATTCAAATCCAACTAACTAACTAACTAACCATCACGCCGTCTCTACGAAGGGGTAGGCAGAAAGTATGGACTGCCACACTTTCCGTTCCTGACATATTTTTCTCGATTCCTCAACATTCATACATCGTGTCATGCACGCGCGTCGATTTCTCTGACTCCTCACGTAGCCGACATTCAATATTTGATTTATTTGATCGTGCCACGTTTTCCTCGGTTTTCCTCTATTTCTGATTACATTTGCATCGTTAACATATAATTTTTTTACCATTCTTTTGTCATTCATTTTTTCCATATTGCACCGTGGGTGTAAAACCGAAACAAGTGCAAATATACAGTTTGGAGATATGGGAGTTTAAAGACTTCATATTTCTTGGAAAAACTATTTTTTTTTTAAACTTTAAAAAAAAAAAAAAAAAAATTTTTTAAATAAATATTTAAAAAAAAAACAGTTTTTCCAAGCAATATGAAGTCTTTAAACTCCCATATCTCCAAACTGTATATTTGCACTTGTTTCGGTTTTACACTCACGGTGCGATATGTCCAAACCATTTTAAGGATCCTTTCATTATTTTGTTCATAACACCATCATTCGCACCGCAATCACATCTTATATTTTCATTCGGCACACTATCATACACAGATTATCTACACATTCGTCTAAGAGATATTATTTCTACTGCATTTATTCTACTTTCATCCTTCTTTTGACAGTTCCATGCTTCGCTATGTTTTCTAATTGTTTTATTATTGTTTATGTGAATGACGTGTTTCGCATTTCCATGGCGTTTTCAAATGTCTTCCATTCCCATAAACTATAATATAACTTGTAAAAAATACGTTTTTATTCGTATTAAATATTTGAAATGGAATATTACGTCATTATTCAAGAAACAGTAAATAATAACTGTTTTCTTATTTTACGATATTTTAGCGACTAAAAATACAAAAATGCACATCCTAGCGCAATTTCCCATCACCATCCTAATAATTTAAACCATATATTAATTAATTAATTGACTTTAAAATTACTCTTCATTTCATATAGAATGACTCAGTCAAATCGAACTGATCAAAATCAAAATAACCAAAAGCATCACTATATTATGGGTAGCACAGCAAAAACCAACAAGTCCACTATTAAGGTGGCAGCATCCGTGTCCTGAAGAAACCACTTTCACTGGGCAAACTCTAATCAGATCTGTCGCAAGATGTCGCCTACCTGCGTGGTACAGAGGAGAGGGGGGGGGGACGGATGTACCCGCATATTCCATACAACTTGCGAAATTATGAGTTGCTTCTTCAAGGTATGTCCGAAACGGCATTCCACACAATTTATTATAGAGAAATCGATTGATATACTCGTAATTAGGAACTAGTACATTTTTTTAACTTATTATATTTAGGTTATGCCTTATAAAATATATACTGATTTTTTGTAGTTAATACGAATAAAAACACATATTTTCTAGAAGTTTTAATATGTTTTATGGTATTTACACGATTCGCCTTGTTTAGGCATTATATCGGTTTTGTGGCACCACATATCTAAGACCCACCAGCTAAGGGAAGGAAATCCCTATAGATATTATATATGGCCGAGCCATAGAGGGCTCCCTCCGCTTACCCGAAGCTGTTATAGGCGCAGCGGCGCCTTTCGTCAGCTTCAATCGTGCACTCCCTAGGCCCGTTCCCCGTCCATGCGGAATTACGTTAAAAAATAATAATTATATATGTATATTTGCAACCAATGGGGACCCAGGCCACATTTAAGCTACGCTATTCTCCCTCGATGTCCCGCCGTACACACATAACAATACAACAGCAAAAGGAAATACACAATTGATGCATAAATATGGTAGAGAAATAATAAAAAAGAAATAATGCACAGCAGGAGGCACAGGAGGGAGGGAGGAGATAAAATGCAGGATGGGGGAAATAAGGAAATTTATTTAATATGTGGAATAGGGAAGGTAACATAGGAAGTGATACTATATATATTTAAGAGAAGAAAAATAATGCAATTGAAGCAAGAAGGAGGAGGACGAGGCCCGGCATTGTGAATCAGTCTCCCCTCCCCCCAGCAAGATAATCGACACCCCCTCGAAGGGGCAAGTGACTTCACAAAACGGCAACGTCCAGTCGAGACGGTTGGCCGAGGTTAAAAAAATAAACAAGAAATAATCAACGAATGATAACAATAATAATATTCAATACGGAACAGAGCAGCAGCCCCAGAGATAATAAGAACAAAAAAAAAAAGAAAAAAAATGAACGAGCAAATTAAAACAACTTATAATGAAAAATTGAGGATCGGCTACAGATATCCCTGGAGAAGACAGCGGGAAACAACTCCAGGAACCCTTCCCAGGAAATCACTACGGTGAAATAGCATTCGCCACAGACCTGACGCAGCACTATAAGAAGAAGGCATTATATTAAATCATTCTCATAAAATATAACAAAACTTCTAGAAAATATATGTTTTCATTCGTATTATTATTTAATAAGAAGTTTTACACCGTTGTTCAAGAAACAATAAATACTGACATTTTTAAATTGGCAGACATCCTTCTTCTGTGTTTTATATATAAAAATCATTTATTAACGAAATGTATAATATTACAAATAGTTTATATAATGGAATAAGGTAAACAATTTTTCAATTTTAATATCAACCCTAAAATTTTTTTAAAACCGTCATAAAATAATTTCACATTCCAACAATGTTTCCTACAGACGTAAGAGGAATAGCCATCAAAGCTGAACCTCTGTAAGCCAGAAGATCCAAGTCCAATAAAAGTCTAAAGGAAACCGCCTAAAAAGTCATTCAGTTTCCATATTTAAAAGTTGGTGTTTGACTTACGTACACATGGTATGCTTACCGCACCTATTAAATGGTTAATTGTCAGAGATGTGCGCATTGTACGGCGCGGCGTGCGGCTGGCTTTTGGAATAATATTATTTGAGATTACATAATAAATCTCCGCGGCGGAGTGAACTGCAAGCAGTGGTGATGCAAGGTGCCAGGGGCCGCTGACGTCACCTCGGGTGCAGTTAGGCCTCGGGTGACGCACCGCCAGTGGGAGTCACCAGAAAACAATTTGTCGGTAAGTACCTACACACGCAGTGCTAATGAAATTTACTTACAAAGTACCTACTCGGAAATACTTACAAATAGCGACGCCTGGTTATTACGCATTTAAAATCGATCTAAACGTGGGTAAAAGGAAAATATTAAAATTTCAACAAGATCTTATTTGAAAGCAATTATTTTATGCCGTTTAAAAACACTTACTTAAACAGCCGTTGTCGTCCAATGCTGGACATAGGCTTCCTCCATATTTTTCCACGTATTTCTGTCTTACACATTCCGTATCCAATGACCAGTAATTCTTCGAATATCATCGGATCATCATGTGGGTGGTCACCCTCTGTTTCTTTTGTCCTCGCGAGGTCTCCACTCTACCACCCTTCTGGTCCATCTTTCGCCTACCAGTCAGGCAACATGTCCCGCAAATGACCATTTGAGCTTAGTCATCCGATACTCCCGACCTTCTACGTAATTTAGTATTTCTTATCCAGTCTGAGAGTCTCACAGTACAGTTCTTGTAGCATGGCTCTTTCATGTTTCTTTCATGCAATACTGAACCTCTTCATTGTCTTATGTAAAATCACTATATTATTAATACAAATGATGTTTTTTTTTCAGGTGTGCCAGGACAGGCCAGTGTGGCGATCCATCCTCTCTGCCTACCCCTCCGGGAAATGGCGTGATAGTTAGTTAGTTAGTTATGTTTTTTTTTCAAACATTAATTGCTACCGGTTTCGGCAGATAGACAATATTCATTTCTACTTGAGGGAGTATGGTAATTATCCGTGGCTCTATCCCACGGCTTTTCTTTTAGGAATGCTCGGAACCAATTCTTTACAGCTTCGAACCCATTTCTTTAAATTAATCAGGGGATATTTCGAGAACTCGGCCGTGCTAGAGGATGTTGGTCTTTTTGTCCCTGATAGATTTGTCCGTCAGTGACAACACAGATTTTACCTACCGGCCACCAGAACCAATCTGCCTCTGGTGACACCATTGGGAGGAGCAATTAGTCTGCTGAACGCGGTCTCCTCGGAGATCGACGTCTTTCATATTAGTGAAGATACGTTCAGGAGACAAATACTCTTGATATTAAAAAGTATATTGTCTTCCTAATATCGAACCATCTCTAATGCGTTCTTGGTATTATGTTGTATTTTTATAATATTTTACCTGTACTCAATAGATGCCTTAAACATTTTTCTGTTTGTAATGTCTTTTGAGTTAATAAACTGATTTGATTTGATTTCAAACTTGTAAAACGGTAAAAGTGGTTAATGTGTTAAACCAAATATATAATTATTTCTGCAGTAGAAAACATCCGCCTATTTTAAACTGTGCCGAAATTATTTTGGTCATGTTGTCCATATATCGAGGATCCTACGTTGAAAAACGACATTCGAATGTGTCACAGCGGCGAGGGGTGAGATCATCGCTGGACCGGGGACAACGCCTTAAGATGACCAATTGTCGCCTTAAGATCACAACAATTATGATTGCAGTCGTTTTATGTTTCGCCAACAATGGCCAGTCTATGACATCAAAAATAAACATGACATGCGGAGAACAGGCAATAAGTAAAAAAATAAAAGTATAACCGAAAACTTACTGATCGTCCAGGGCTCGTGATCCAGAAGACATGAGATTAATCCTTGACCCAATTCTGTTCCTTCTTCATAATAATGAACTATTATTTCTGCTCATGTTAAAAAATGTTTAAAAAAAAATTAATACAATTTAATTTAATCCTTGGTAGTATTATTCTAAAATAATAAGAATAAGAATAATAATAAACTTTCTTCTATATTCGCCATACTTTGTGTTGTAATTGCTTTATTTCTCTTTTTCTTTTTTTATACACTTTGTTAACACAACACTTACACATAACACTCCTGTAAACTCCTCGACCACCATATTCTGTTTCCAAAATAATTTGCATCTTCGTCTCTATTGAGATATTATACAATTGATCGTTAGATGTTATAAAGATTTATTTTGGAACGTTAATGATTTTGTTATAACAAATATTATGATTCAATTTAAATTTTAAAATAATAATTTAAAGTTCTAATATATCACTGAAGAAGGACTGGTTGTCCGAAACATGTCTATGTAATTTTAATTTTTTTTAACCTAAGTGTTGTATAAACAAAGTGAATAAAAAAAGAAAAAGAGAAATAATAATAAACCTCCATATTCCTTTTTCAGTTCATCTTAGGACACAATAGGTACAATAATGTATGCAAATTTCAATTATCAATGGGTATTAACTTCCCATAGAACCATTTCATGCATTAAATAAAGATAATAACAAAAATATATAATACTATCATATACTATGGTAGTTACAATGGTTGCAGTACGCAACGATCCGTGTAGAGACATGCTCGGTGTGACTCTATACTATTATACAATACATCGAGACCGAATAAAAATGAGAAATAAGACGTGGAATTAGAGTTTTTGAGATCGTGGATCGTACACCTAGATTAAAGTGGCAATGGGTAGGACACAGCGAGATAGGACAATAATAGATTAATCAAATGGAGACCATGGGCAAATAAAAGAGCTGTCGGAAGGCCACAGAAACGATGGGCCAATGAAGTGGCTATTTGTACAAAGTTGATGGGTGTTTACCCGTTTTTGGGGGTGAGCAAAACTAGTGACAAAAAGGAATAGAGACGTTTGGAAGAGGTCTATATTGAGCAGTGAATAGATCAAGACTAAGGTCAAATAAGAAGAAGAATAGTTAAATTTTGTGAAATCTTTTTCTTCTTCTTCCTCAGCCTATTCCCGTCCACTCCTGGACAAAGGCCTCCTCCATTTGCTTCCATGTCATTCTGTCCTGTGCAGACTGCATCCAGGTTATTCCGACGTGTCTGTTCAGATCATCCTTCCACCGTAGTTGCGGTCGCCCTGCACTTCTCTTCGCCATCCACGGTCTCCAAGTCAGCAGTTTTCTTGTCCATTTTTCATCTAGGCTTCTGGCTACGTGACCCGCCCATTGCCATTTTAGAGTCGCCACCCGGTGGATGATGTCAGTGACCTTTGTTTTTTCTCTCACCGTATCGTTTCTGATTCTGTCTCTTAGGCTTATTCCTAACATGGCTCTTTCCATGGCTCTTTCCGCGTGAAATAACTGCGGTTAATATATTTTACGAAGTAAAGTCCTCACCATCATCTGTAGAGTAGCGACCAAGATCAGTAATTTTAATGTTTTATTAAAAACATTTGCATTGGCGTGCCACGGAACACATTACTTACTTATACATTTATTGCGTTATAAAACCTATTTTATGTATTATTTTGAGCGAGGAGATTGATGACTTTATAATTAAAGTAATAAAATATACCGATAAGCCTAACAGTGTCAATATGCGAATTTTATTACTCTCGGAGTGTTCATGGCGTTATGTTATTGAGCGGTTACGTTTTAATTAATAATTTTCTTACGGGTTTATTAGTTTCATTAACATGATACACTGAGGTTGTACTCGCATCATCTTCTTTTTCACACTTTCTGGTCCCTGGCACTCTAAGAGATGGATCTTCGTGATTGATGATCTTGCGTGTCACTACGTGCAAATTATAAAGAGCCGCGTCCTTTCCTGAAACCAGGTTTCACTTCTATCCATTTTCATAGGACTCCACTCCAGAATTAACGATATGGAATTAAATATAATTATTAAGCGAGATCTTGATTTGTGAATAGGAGGAACCAGCTTCCTGAATTATTTTTTTGCACTTTTCATAAACACATTTCAGACTGTACACATCTCTCTCTTGCTTTTCTTAAATAAATAGAAGGTTACCCACCGCTTACCCGAGCTGTTATAGGACGCAGCGGCGCCCTTTCGCCAGCTTCGCTCATACAATCCCTAGGCCCGCCTCCCATCAATGCGGGGAGCAAAATAAAAAGTAATTGCTTTGAAAATTCGAGTTCGATTAGATGATATTTACAACTCTAATATTAACGCTCTTTTCGCCATCATGCAGTCAATATTATTTTACTTTTAAAACCGTATTTTGTTTAAAAAAAAAATCAATCTTCTTTAAAACACATGTTTTATAGATTTGAGTCAACTCAGTAAATACCTAATAAACAATCATAATTAAGAAATCTTGTATTTAATGATGTATTTGAAGAGAAGAAAATAGATTCTATCACCTATAAGATGGAGACTGCAAAGTTTTTCGATACATAGGTCTAATAGGAAAATACCACTGATTATAAAAAATGTTGAATAAAGAAATGGTTACGTAGTTTTTATTTATTGGGATTGGATTGTAAAATTTTTCTTTTGATTGGTTTTAAAAATTCAATAGAGTGGTTCACAGTGCTTTAGCTATATTAAGTAAAACTGTAAAATTGTAAATACGTGATATAATTTAATAAATGTTAGTGAAACTATAAAGCGTGCCCCCAATGTACCTGAGCACTGGAGTAACCTGTAATTGTTATATTTATTGCACCTAACAAAAAGAACGTGTTTTCTTATCATTTTCAGCAGTCCACTAGCGACCGAAGTACGGGCGCCTCCATGGCACGGCAGCCCGAGATAACACGACCCGGGCGGGGCGATACGGCTGCTACTTCCTCTTGGACAACCTGCCATAGGCCCAAACAGCATTATAGAGTTTCAAAAATATTAAAATATCTTCTTCTTCTTCTTCTTCTTAGTATAGGCCTTGTGGCCTGTTTCTTAAAAGGAATTGATCTCCTTGCGAGGCCGACTCCAAGCTGTCGATCCATCTCTTTGATGGTCTGCCGAGGGTCGTCTACCTTGGGTTTGACCGTGCAACACAATGAGAGGGAGTCTGGATGGATCCATCTTATCTTCTCCTCTGCCTTTCCCACCTAACGACATCCTTGACCTCACATATCTATCTTATCATTGAGTTCCTTATTCTATCTCGTATTGTCTTGCCAGATATTCAAATATTGTATATTTTTATTAATTAATTAATCTACGCCTTTTCTCAATACAATCCTTATCAGATACCTCGGAAGTGAAGTAACCAGCTCTAATGACCTCCCCAGAGAAGTAAGGTCACAAGTAGATAAGGCTGCAGTGGTTGCAGGCTGCCTGAAAGATGTCATATAGAGAAACTAGGACATGAGGACTGACAGCAAGGTACGCATTTATAAGATGTGTGTGCGATCAATCCTCATATATGGCATTGAATCGAGGGCAGACACTGTCAAGCCAAAGAGCATGCTCAGGACAACCGAGATGAAAATACTCCGCGCTATAGCTGGCAAAACCCTACGTGATCGAGTTAGGAATACGGCAATCCGATAAATCTGCGAGGTCGAAGATGTGGTCAGATGGAGACGTCAAAGACGGCGATACTGGCATCAACATGTAGAAAGAATGAGCTCAAATAGGATACCATACATAGTTCTCCATGGAACGCCAAACGGACAACGCCGGCCAGGAAAACCCCCGAAACGGTGGAGAGAAAGCTGGAGTTCAGCGTCTCAAGAGGACCCGCCTGAAATAACAGACTCGTGAGCCTACCAAAAGTGAAGAAGAATAAGAAGAATCTTTATCACTATGCCTTACTTCATTAAATGATAAAAGTGGCCATGATTTGATGCGTTGAAATGGTCCACTAATTGAAGAAAACTTTAAAAAAGTCGAACATTAAACAATCTTTAATTAAAGTTTTACATCGCCAGATTGAAGTAAAAAAAATGGAGGTCTTAAATCTATTTGTTTCCCTCGATAGAAGGTAATTGTACCAAGTCTTCCTCTTTAATAATCAAGCTATGTATCCTCTAGGGGTCTTATCCTCTAGGACTCATAATCTAAAAAAAAGCCAATGTTCTAACAATCATAAAAAACGACTAACTAACTATCACCATACAGGGGTAGGGGTAGGCTAGAGAGGATAGAAGGCGAGACTGTTCTAACATGATGTACCCCAAAATTCTTCTATTATGTATTTATACCTCGTAATGTCGATTTTTTAAATTTTCGGTTAATTGATCAATTTGGTTATGCCATATTTTCCTTGGCGTTACTCAACTTCTTGTTCTATTCACAATGCTTGTATACAACTTTTTAACATGTCTTCCTTCATCCATTAACTCCTTATGTCCAAATCATCTAAGATACCCTTCTTAATTTTACTTAGAACCCATTCATATTTTTTTTGCATAAAAAGACTTAGAGTTGGTATATAAATATGGTATTAGAATTTAATAATGAAATCTGCAAACTGAACAGAAATTGCTCGTTATTATGAAGGAATCGAATCGTGTCCCAAGATTTAACCACGCTTCCCCTTGATTAAGCGACAAGCATTCTGTCTCCTAGACCATTTATCCTACTTTAATCCTTCTTTTGTTCCAAGCTTCACTTCTATACGTATGTTCTCCAGTTTTCCTTCTCGTTTGAATAATATGGCAAATCTCGTAAAAGGTAATATAAAAACTTTTTTTTTGTTGTTGATTTTTTGCCCATCCAACATAATTGAACTGAAATGTTACAAACCGTTCCTGAAAAGGACTCGACCCTGGTAGTGCGCAGTAGCCCGCCGCGCATCCGGCTGGATACAATGGCGACGGAGGTTTTTCACCTGAAGGCTGCGGTCACCCCCTTACAAGGCGCGTTTTGTCAACGCGGTGTGATCTAATCGACTGTAATACATTTAGTCGTGTATGAAATTGAATTAAATGATGCCTATAAGAAAAAGAAGTTACTGGATTTTAGACAAGTTGACTTTATCGTAATGAAAGAAGCATGCGTTTATTCTGAGCAGTAAACACATAAATGGTGCTCATTTGGTGGTAGAATAATAATATTTTGGATAGTGCGCAAAACAGCTGAGAAGGAACATGTTTCCAATTGCTGGTAGAAAATAGACACAACACCTTTCCTAGTTTCTTCGATTATCCAACAAAAACATCCAACGGTCCCTCCAATGTGATAGGCACAGTAGAAAATGTCGAGGAATACAATTATCCGGGATACAATAATTGATTGGAAAGAGAAAACCAGACTGCTGAAATCAAAAGAAGAATTAGACTAAGCTGGGCAGCTTTCAGAAAAAAGACAAAAACTAAAAAAAAATTTAAAAAAGGATCAACTTGCAGATAAAAGTAAATGAAGTGTGTGTGCTGCCGGTTGCCACTTATGGCCTTGAAACTGTGACATAATCCAAACAAAGTCAAAAACCTACGAATGACTCAAAGAGCCACGGAAAGACCCGTGTTAGGAATGAGCCTTACAGACAGAGTCAGAAACGATACGATGAGAGAGAAAACAATGGTCACTGATATTATCCACCATGTAGCGATTCTAAAATGGTAATGGGCTGGCCGCGTAGCCAGAAGTTCGGACGAAAAATGGTCACGAAGATTGCTGACTTGGACATCATGGACCACAAAGAGATGTGCAGGGGCGACCACGACTACGATGGAAAGACACGTCGGCGTAACCTGGATACAATCTGCACATAACAGAGCGGCGTGGAATTGAATGGAGGAAGCCTTTGTCCAGGAGTGGAGGGGAATAGGCTGAAGAAGAAAAGACGAAATGAAACCATTAAGCAGAGGTGTGCGGAGCACGCGTGACCGTGATATTGTTTAAACAAACAGATCAACAATAGGCACAAGGCGTCGTTTTTCGGCGCTGTGTGAATAAGTGATGGCAGACCGCGG
Source organism: Lepidostoma basale (assembly GCA_022606425.2). Lineage (NCBI taxonomy): Eukaryota > Metazoa > Arthropoda > Insecta > Trichoptera > Lepidostomatidae > Lepidostoma > Lepidostoma basale. Next base: position 1,177,961 of record JAHDVF020000316.1, on the reverse strand, counting down.
GCAGACGGCATTCCAGCGCGCTTTGTGTCTTACTAAACGGTTATCGCTAATATACCGTTCGGGAGAATGCGAAAGAAATGCTATTTGAAATGATTGTACGAAAATATGCAAAGGAAAAGAGAGAAGGGGCGACCCACATTCTGTACCGCGGTGGTCGGCGCTTCTCCGCGGTTAGTTCTCATACAGCGGGCGATGCGCGCGCACCGCGATCCTATTGGCTGCGTGCAAATCGCGCTCCCATTGGCCGCGCGCGCAACATGGCCGCCGAGTGTGTCTGACACTTCGGAAAAGCCGGCAAACCTTTCCGAGTTCAAACAGTGGCAGTGCTAAGTGCGCCTTGTGATACCACGTAAATAAATGCGACTTAATTTGTTCAAAGTCGTAATGAGCACGTTTTTATACTCGTTTCTTGTGCGGACGACCTTTGATTTTCTGCTTGAAACTTCTTAAAAAATTGTTGGAAAAACTGCGTCTGAATTCACGATCACCATATTTTTTTTAATATTAAAATGTTCGTTCTTGATATTAAATCTTTTAGGATGTACCTTTTGAAGATTTTATACACGTGTGTGACAATTCTTGGATATTTTTTCTATGGAGAGGCAGCGGGTGAGTACTGTGTGCGAGTAGGCCAGCTGACGATAGTACCTGCAGAGCAGGTGTTTTATTCGGAGCTGATAAATACATTGTTTAAACATTCCAACAACTCTGTCAACACTCAAGGTGAGTCGTGAACTAATGTTTCCTCAACGCATTTGCGTTCAACGACAGCTCAAATTAATTTCCTTCGGTAATTGCCGGAGCAAACGAGATATTCGTGTCGGGAAGAGCGGCCCGCAGCCCGCAGATCGCAGCCCAGCGCCGGGCGCGGCTGTCACATCACACCGCCATTTCTTAAAGTTCATTGCCGCGGTCCGTCTGATTATCATTTCCATACATCAATATTTTACCTTGTAACCCCTTCTAACTACATATGGTATGAAACTAACCTATCCCTGTCGCCATACATCATTTCATCTCTTTTTATTTTCTCCGCTTTAAATTGACCGATATTAAATGGCTCTCTTGAATTCTCCAGTGATACTTTTTTTAACTTTCATTATCCGATTTTCAAATTGATATTTTTTTTATAACCGCCACTATATTTTTTTAAAACGAAGCATGCGGAAAGCAAAAATGAAATAATATAAAATGATATATTTTATATATCGTATTTATTCTATAACCGTATAAGAAATTCGATAATTTTTCTTTGCTATTCTTTTTTTAAATCTTCTTCTTCTTCTTCTGCTTTATTTAGGACTGTGTCCTGTTATTTCTCGGAGCCTGTTCCTGGGATGCAGATGTCCAACTGTCTCGCCATCTTTTAGGTGGTCTTCCTGCAGGTCGATTTCCTGTTGGTACTTTATTTGCGGCTATATTTATCACTCTTTCAGAACATGCTCTTTCCACATCTCTCCAGTAGCGTCTTCTCAGTCTTCCCCATCGCACGACATCTTCCACATTGCAGATCTTTCTTATTTCAGAATTTCTTATTCTGTCTCGGGGTGTCGTTCCCGCAACGGATCGGACAGTCTTCATTTCTGTGGTTCTTAGGAGATTTTTCGTTCTGATGGTGTCAGCTCTCGTTTCTATTCCATTTGTCATTATAGGACATACGCATGTCTTGTGGATTCGAAGATTCTTTTTTTAAATATGAATATATAATATAACTATAAAAAACCACCGCCACAAAGAAAATTCACGTCAGTCTGTCGATGCCAGCGAGCCGGGCGAAACCGGTCGCTGTCGAAATAAAGACAAATGTGGATATAGTTATAAAAAACATCATTTTATTTAATTATGATTTAAAATTCACGTTATGCTTGATAAAATAAATAAAATATGAACATGTTTCATAGTTTCTTCTGTAACCGGCGTTTTGGAGATGGTTGCAGCCTCCATCTTCAAGGTAAGCGAATAACTCACTCAGAACCAAGAAATGAAGGGTGTAACCATCCCAGCTATAAAGAACCTCTACGTTGCAAACAGACATTTCCGATTTGTATCCGAATGTTTGAGAAAGTTTGTACAGTATTTGATGTGTAGCATTTTATGATAGAACAGTATTTTTAGCATCAACTTAGATGTGTTACACAAAAATGCTCAAAGCATGGAGCGAATGTCATTCGTGAATAGAAGCGTGAAGTCTTATTTAACATATCTATATTATATTAAATTACACATGTTCTAATAAAAATTTAATGAAAAAATACAAGTCAAAAAGTTCTAACGTCGTTATATGTTTACTCAGTTTTATTTTGATTCTATTGATATATTTTTCATTTCAGACGTCCTCTGAAATATTTTCATATATTTATAGTGCCTTATGCGTAAGGGAATTTTGGGATTTCGTTTTTCTTCTAAAGGGAAGCCTAAGATTATCTTTCTTTCTGGTTTTATTGAAATATTCATGCTGGTTACCTTTGATCTTTCTCTTGGGATGTATGCCCATTGATAATGTTATGAATCAGAAATTAAATAATTCAAACAATTATCACTCTAATCCTGGCTATCTCTTTCTCCTTAAAAATAATCTCTTGGTCATATTTTGGATAATGGTTAATCTTTTCTTTTTTTCATTAGTCAAAAATAATATGCTGAGACAATCATTTATTCGAGGAAGAATTTACATAGTCTTGCACTTTGTGAAGCCCTTCTGACTTGTCTAAATTGAATGCCTACATTTGTTTGCCTTTTTATTTTTTATATACTTGGTATATACAACACTATTAAAATAACATATCAGACATGTTTCGGACAACCAGTCCTTCTTCAGTGATACATATTATAAAGATACCTACAAAAACCTACTATAAAATTGTTTACAAATAATATCAATTTTCACAGATGTTATAAAGATTTATTTTGGAACCTACATTTGTAACTATTTTTTCTGTTGCTTTTCAAACAGCGTTATTGTTTCGACATTTTCATTTAAAAAATGCTGTTATTTGAAACTTTGTAGTATAAGTTCATTGTAAATGAGAAAATTAAAAATGAAATGTATAAAATATATATTTTAAATGTATATTTACTTAAAATCCACTAATGTATGATGTCTTCAACCGGTTCCGGGAGCTCGCTGCCATCTTCTGGCCATCATCCACCAGAAGATGGCAGCGAGTTGCCGAAACCGGTCGAAGATACAAACATCAGTGGATTTTAACTAAATATATATTATTTTAAAAAGTTTTTTTTCAATTTTTATTTTATTTTTAATATTTAGCTAAAACATTTTTCGTTTTCTATGGTGAATTATCGTTAAAGTTCCTCCGAACATACTCCTACTTACGAGTGCCTTGGGCCCGTACAGACCTGCCAGGAGTTATTGGTAGGTACTAATGTAAATAATAATACATTTTCGTAAAATACGACTCGAAATTATGAGGTCATCATACGGTGATTCAACAGCTGATTCGTAATCCATTTGTTAATTTTCTTCATATTTCTGTTAATGAATGTTCCAATGCCCTTCTATTCCATCACAAGGTGACGCCGTGACTAGGATGGGAGAATCGAATAAAGAAAATCAGAGTTCCTTCATATCATATCGTTCTACTACAGCGCCCTGTCGTGTAGAACATGTTTCGATGGCGCGGGCGCGGGTTTGATCCTGCAGCTGTTACTATAAATATTCAATATTTGAACTGCGAGATTTATCTCGTGTCTTTAGCGTGAACTACATACTAGTGAGTTGATTGCTTCTATCACGTTATTACAGCTAGTTTTGATTAGGTTTGAACTTTCAATAGATGCAGGTAGGTACGCGGAGAATGGAATAAATGGTCGAAATTAAAGATTTTTGAGGATTCGCTATCTTTCCATATCCATTCTGTTTTATTTTTTAGATATACGTAAATGAAGGTAATATATGTCGGGATGACAATTTATTTATGACCAGCGGGATAATCCTGAGAAATTAAACCCTTTTAAAGAAAAAAAATATTTAAACTCGATTTACAATAAAATTATCTTCAATACATCTACATCTAGTTGTCGCTAACATTATAAAATATTAAATAAATTAAAAACTTTACTGATTGGATAATTCATTGTTTTGGCGGAAGATATCTTAACATTATTCACTGTTAAATTAAAAACATTGTTTTAATATCAAAAATTCAGTTTATTTTTTATAAAACCGTCGCGACAGCTGTTTCGGTAACTGATGTTACCATCGTCAGGTGTTACAATAAACTAAACGTAAAAAAAGTTTTGAAGTCTAAAAGTTAAGTTTATTGTAACACCTGACGATGGTAACATCGGTTACCGAAACAGCAGTCGCGATGGTTTTATAAAAAATAAACTGAATTTTTGATATTAAAACAGTGTTTTTAATTTAACAGTGAATAAAATGTTTACATTCAGATTGTCACCGATGAGGCAAGTAAGGGTCCCGAACAATTGTAATGTTTGCTTCGGATGACTGTGTGACTGTGGATGCACTTCTGTCCGATTAAAGAATGGTTCAATCTCTCCGATAGATCCCGAAAGTGTCCCATTACTGGTTTCTGCTAGTGACAGGATTTACCTTCTACGTCTGTGTATGTATGCGGACCAATTAAATATTAATATTAATAGTTATTGACAGAGAAGTTTCTGGCCAAAAATCGCAAACTTTTCTGTGCATTTGTCGACTTACAAAAAGCATATGATTACGTTAATAGAGAAAAGTTGTGGAAAATATTGTCTGAATATGGAATAAGTACAAAACTGATCACGGCCATTAAGTCGCTATACACGGAAAGCACTGCAGTGTCAGAGTAAATGGAGATCTTACAGCCTGGTTTGATATCAATAAAGGTGTCAAACAAGGTTGCGTAATGTCCCCGTGGTTATTTAATCTGTATATGGACAATTGTATGAGAGAGCTGAAAGGGTTGGATGTAGGTGCCAAAAATGAGCGGAGTGTCAGTAAGCTGTCTCTTGTATGCGGATGACGCTGTCCTACTTGCTGACAACGAGCATGAACTACAAGTCCTGGTGAATTGTATGTATGAGGTATGCATGCGAAATGATCTGATGATGAATGTTAATAAGTCAAAGGTAATGATTTTTGAAAAGGAAGAAACCACGACAGTCTGCAACATTAGCGTGAATGGTGAAAACTTGGAGCAAGTAGTTGAGTTTGTGTATTTAGGTAGTAAGTTTACAAGAGATGGGAGAGTGGAGAGGGATATTGAAAGAAGAGTTGGGGTAGGCAACAAGGTGAATGGTGCACTTAAAGTTGTCATCGCAAACAAAAACCTATCTAAAAAAGCTAGAATGGCAGTGCACAATGGTGTTCTTCTACCGACCCTTATGTATGGAAGCGAAGCATGGAACTGGGAAAGGAAGGATGAAAGTAGAATAAATGCAGTAGAAATGAGATCTCTTAGACGAATGTGTGGATATTCTGTGTATGATAGAGTGTCGAATGAAAATATAAGAAGTGAATGCGGTGCGAATGATGGTGTCATGAACAAAATAATGAAGGATCATTAAGATGGTTTGGACATATGGAAAGAATGAATGAAGAAAGAATGGTAAAAAAATTATATGTTAATGATGTAAATGGTACCAGAAATAGAGGAAAACCAAGGAAAACGTGGCACGATCAAATAAATCAAATATTGAATGTCGGCCATGTGAGGAGTCAGAAAAATCGACGCGCGTGCATGACACGATGTATGAATGTTGAGGAAGCGAGAGAAATATGTCAGGAAAGAAAAGTGTGGCAGTCCATTCTTTCTGCCTACCCCTTCGGGGAGACGGCGTGATGGTTAGTTAGTTTGTTAGTTAGTTATTATTATTTTCTTGTATCTTGTAACTGTACGCAATAGAAATTGCCGTTTATATGATAGCTAATAGAGTAACTGTTTATTCGGAACAAACTTTCAAAATCTCTCCGGAGCTGGGAGTTAAATGCATAAAAATATATAATTTATATTCCTTTCTATGTGTAGAGAGTAATAAAATGTTATGTGCATGCGGCAGATGCAGCAATATCAAGAGCTCGCTTGTTCAACCAACTAACTGTACAATTAGACATTATTTTCCGTTATTTAATTGGTTTTCTACCAAATTAACAATGCAGATTGTAACATAATATGCTTACCTATCTGGGTCCTGTGTTTTTAAATTATTAAAATGAACGGTTATATTAAGAAGATTGTCGATCTCTGAGCTCTTGCAAATCTGCAGATGCCGCCACCTCCCAAGCCGAAGATTAATAAATAAAACCAATAAAGACAATTTCTTTGCATACTTTAATTCTACTTTTGCAGAGTTTTTACAAGTAGATGCTTTTTATTTATTAATAAAAATAAACAGATCGCAAGATCTACAATATGAAGAAGAATAAGAACGAAAATATCTACTCATTTCTTTATTACAGAAAAAAAATATTCAAATCTGTTAATATATTCTTAAAGAATAGACGCAATGTTTAGTACGAGGATCTTAATTCTGTATAACTTAATTTGGTTTGTTGTGTGACCTAAAATTGAATGAATACTTTTACGTTGGTTCTCTTACATAACTCCCAAAGATTAAGTGTACCTTTAGAATAAAGAGCCGGCACATGTAAAACAGTCGTCAACAAATTAACAGCTGAGTAAACGTTTCGATTCGCGCTAGGGTTCGCGCTAGGCTCGCGGCGCGGCGAGAGATTTAATCCACTCCCGGAAGCTGTGGTGACACTCATATCTTCTACGCAAGTATGATTATTCTTCTCCCAGGTGTTTATTTTTACGTATCATACTTTGACCTATTGGGCGGACATTGCCGAATGCATATTTTAGTAAATTGTCAATTACTATGTTATATCCATCATGTAAAATAATTCAACTGGGAAATACGCATTTTTTTATAACGATCAATTTACACGGAAAATTGTTATAGGTACGTACTATCAAAAGTGATCTAGTATTAATCTTAAAAAGCAGGATTTCCATCTCTTTAAAGACATTTAACATTTGCCGAAGCGAACATATAATAATATGAAACGAATATCCTTCTTCTTCTTCCTTGTTGTAGGCCTATGTGGTCTGCTCTCCAGAGTGTTACTCCTCCTATGAGGTAGACTCCCAGCTGTCCTTCCATCTTTTAGGAGGTCTTCCACGAGGACGAGTCCCATGAGGCTGATTATGCAATGCAATATAGGGGAGTCCAGTAGTGTCCATTCTTTGAACATGATCTTTTTCGCTGTCCGCTTCATATTATAATATCCTCAACCTCACATATCTCTCTTATTCTGGTGTTCCTCACGCGATCTCTCAATGTCTTGCCTGCTATCGTCCTCAGTGTTTTCATTTCGGAAGTCCTCAAAACTTGTTTGGTTCTTACCGTGTCTGCCCTTGCTTCGACGCCATATGTTATTACTGGTCTTATGCTTGGTTTATAGATTCTCATCTTACTCTTAATGGCCATGTCTTTGTTTTTCCATATTGAGGATTTTAGAGCCCCAGAGATTGCAGCTGCCTTGTTTACTCGGACTTGTATTTCTTCCCGCAGATCAGCTCCTCCCACCAGGTCTATGCCTAGATACTTGAAGGTCCTGATCTGTTCTATGGGTTGATTTTCTATAACTATTTACTAAACGAATACGAAACTAGAAATAATATAACAAATATTTAAAAAAAACAATAAAATGATATGCACTGCACAGATAGTTATCACTTATCACAATACCCAGAAGAATATTATTATGAATGTTTCATCGATCAATATTATAATTTTAAAACTATTTTTGTTATTTCGTCCATTGATCAGTCTGTTGTTCTTCTCTGCAGAATTAAAGTCAAATTCTAAATTTGAAATGTGATTGGTGATCCGCCGTCTGCCCACATTGTTCCTGCACCGTTTGCAACAACAGCATCCATATATTGCGTCCCACCCATCGCCACATCCGCATCTTTCATCCGGAACAGTCTTTGCGGACCTGTCACACTTCACACTCAGGAGGGATCCCACAGCCAATATTATTTCTCTTGAAATGTGTACTAGAAAAAATATTCCATCTTTATATTATATTATTAGTTAACATCCAAATGTCGAAATGGTTGACCAATTTAAAAACCTCGGCAGCATTATTACTGAAGCGCCTGACCCGGATATAGAAATAAAACGCAGAATTAAAGTTGCACGGCTGCATTTAATAAAATGAGAACCTTATTTTGCAACGATAATCTTAACCTGAAACTCCGACAAAAAAAAATTAAATGCTATAAATGGTCTGTTCTTCTATATAGCTGTGAATCTTGGACTCTGAATGTGAATGTAATGAACCAGTTGGAGGCGTTTGAGACGTGAATATACCGCAAAATGCTCCGTATACCATTAGGATCCGATATGGTCAGTGATGCAGAAGTGCTACAGACAGCCGGAGCCAATAGTGGACTGTTATGTGAAGGTTAGAAAGGTCTCATATTCGGGTCATGTACTGGAGGGAAAAATACCACCTCCTTCGGCTAATAATCATGGGCAAGAATAGAGAGACAGCGGGGAGTTTGCAGAAGGCATTTGTCCTGGCTGCGGAATATAAGGGATTGGATAGGAATGAGGAGAGTTGAGAACCTGTTCCAAGTAGCGCAGGACAGAGATGTTATCGCTGCAATGATCGCCAACGTTGGAGGAACCTGAGACGGCACCATAAGAAGAAGTAACATCCGATTTGAATATTCTTCTTCGCAGTTTCAATCCTAGGGATTGGTTTGGAGCCTCGTCCTCCAATAGGCTTTTCTGTAGCCCTCTTCAGCTCAACATATAAGACAAAGTTCATGTGCTCGCACGGGTGTTTCAGATATTCCCGTCTAGGGAGCCCTCTATAATTTGTCCCCTCAACCATTCCCTCTATTATGTCATACAGGAGACCCACAAAGGTCTTTCATTAAACGCTTCCTATCTTTAAATTGAAATAAAACAAAGTGTGTGTGAGACATCATCAACAATTTTTATTCGTTTGAAAGGCCTATCGATACCATTGTGTATGAAATAAAACATCGTTCAAATGTCCGCCGCGGCGTCTCTGGGTGGCGCGCATCTGAAATCAGCCGGAATTTGGCCGATAGCATGGGTTATGTTGGCTTTGAGGGCCGCTGTGGTTTGTGGCTTATTCACATAGACCTGCCACTTAAGAAAACCACACAAGAAAAAGTCTCACGGGGTCAAATCGCACGATCTCGGTGACCAGTTCACATCACCTCCACGTGAGATGACCTTGCCCTCAAATCGCTCGTCCAGAATGTCCAATGTGGCATGAGCTGTGTGGCACGTAATGACGTCCTGTTGAAACCACGTGTCGCTGGTGTCCATTACATCCAATTAAAGCCAAAATATGTTGGTAATCATCAACCTATAGCGCTCGCCGTTGACGGTGATGACCTGGACCAACGCCGTTCTTAAAGAAATATGGATCGATGACGCCGCCAGCGCTAAATCCACACCAAGCAGTGATTTTTTCGGGTTGCCTTGGACGCTCTTAGATCTCATGTGGATTGGTATCGTCCCAAATTCGACAATTTAGTTTGTTGACATATCCATTCATCCAGAAGTTTGCCTCATTGCTGAAGATGATTTTTCGATGAAAATTAGGGTCAGTTTCCAACTCCTCCGGAGCCCATTCAGCGAACACACGTCGTTGTCCATGGTCGTTTACTTTCAGCTCCTGGGTCATTTGAATTTTGTACGGGTGCAGGCCCAAATCACGATACAAAATTCGCCATGTGGTCTGCGAAAGGCCGAGTTTTTGTGAGCAACTCGAAATCGACTGCCTCGGATTCTCCTGCACACTCTCACAGACAGCGGCGATGTTTTCGGCAGATCTTGCGTTTCGTCGACTTACGGGTATTGATTGGTTGATTGATTACTGAACCGGTGGACTCAAATTTATCCACCACACTGCGAATAGTCCTCTCGATAGGACGCAAATGACGACCGTAAAATGGGCGAAGCGCGCGGAACGTTGCCCGATAAGAACACCCATTTTGATAAAACAATTTTATCATTTGTACGTATTATTGAACGCTATGTCTATCCATGGTAATTTGGCAAAACAGATTGAATAAATTACAGCCAATTTGACAGATGTCGCTTCAACAATATGGCCGCTATCAACTGTCAAAGTTTGGAAGGTCCTGTTGAAAGAACCTATATATATAGTAATATGGCCGATCCAATGGATTTGACATTCTTGTTCCGGTTCCGTTGTTTACATACAATTTCTTTATCATTCTTTCTTCATTCGTATTATTCTTTTCTTTCTCGAATTACTATATTAAATTAACTAACTAGCCATCACGCCGTCTCTCCGAAGGGGTGGGCAAAAAAAAACTGCCACGATTTTATTTCCTGGCATATTTCTTTCGGTACCTCAACATTCATACATCGTGCCATGCACGCGCGTCGATTTCTCTGACTCCTCACGTGGCCGACATTCAATATTTGATTTATTTGATCGTGCCACGTTTTCCTCGATCTTCCTCGATTTCCAGTTCCATTTACATCGTTAACATATACTTTTTTACCATTCTTTCTTCATTCATTCTTTCCATGTGTCCAAACCATCTTAATGATCATTTCATTATTTTGTTCATAACACCATCATTCGCACCGCATTCACTTCTTATATTTTCATTCGACACTCTATAATACACAGAATATCCACACATTCATCTAAGCGATCTCATTTCTAATGCATTTATTCTACTTTCATCCTTCTTTTGCCATGCTTCGCTTTGGCATGCTTCGCTTATGCTTCGCTTCCATACGTAAATGCGGTAGATATGAGGTCCCTAAGACGTATGTGTGATAGAACGATATACAACAGAATCTCAAATGCTGATATAAGAAAGGAATGTAGAGCGGAAGAAGGTATTATGAACAAAATTATGAAAGGATCGCTGCGTTGGTTCGGACATATGGAACGCATGGATGGAGAAAAAATGGTTAAGAAATGTAATGATGTAAATGGGGTACGAAGTCGAGGTAGACCGAGGAAAACGTGGCATGACCAAATTAATCAAATTTTAAAGGTTGGTCATGTTAGAAGTCGGAGGAATCGACGTGCGTGTATGACTCGTTGTATGGATGTGGAGGAAGCTAGAGAGTCCATTCTCTCTGCCTACCCCTGCGGGGAAACGGCGTGATGGTTTGTTTGTTTGTTTGCTAGTAAACCTTTGTTGCCAAAATATATGAACTTCGAAGGGGTTGAAATCCTTTTGTGTGTATTTTGTTTTAGTGATCGAACCGACCCGGTGATATATGATTGGAATTCTCCAATCATATATAATTTGTATAATCAATTTTTTTTACTGAAATCTCTTGGTGGAAGTTCATTTTAAATAATAATTAAATAAAACCATTTTTTTACTAACTACTCTCACTTAATCGCACCGTGATTGTAAAACCGACGTAAGTGCAAATATACATTTTGGAGATAAGGGAGTTTAAAGACTTCATATTGCTTTGAAAAACTGTTTTTTTTTTAAATAAACCAATGATTTTCGATTTATAGGTATATTTACTATAAACCGAAAATCATTGGTTTATTTAAAAAAAACGTTTTTCCAAGCAATATGAAATCTTTAAACTCCCATATCCCCAAACTGTATATTTGCACTTACGTCGGTTTTACACTCACGGTGCGAATTGTCTTTACTTCGACAGCAACCGGTTTCGCCAAGCTAGCTGTATCGACATACTGGTCCGACAATAAGTGGAGGTAGTTATTCAAAAAAACATCGTTTTATTTAATTATTATTAATAATTTATTTTATTATGCTATTTTCTGGTGGACTGCTGATAGGTGGACGTTAACTTCATATGATTAATCTCGTATTTCTGTAGCCGACTGATTTCATCGTCACGCTGTCGGTATTGGAATACATTTCATTTGTTTACCGTTCCCTAATTTGGATTATTCGTCATAGCTCTGCCTCCATTCAGAACACATCAAAAAAGCGAAGGCGTCCACAGTCATCTTTGCCACAAAGCTCGATACATATGCCAGGGCACAAATTATTAAATCTATTTCCAACGTGTTTCCGTGAGTTTTGATCAAATGAACTGTATTCTTGACATTTTTCTTCAACGGCATTCAAAGTTGTTTTACCTAAAATTCTCAATGCTTGCATCATTTTTTAATTTAATACGGTTGTTACTAATGGAACTCGGTGAGTTTCTACTAAGTGATATCTCATCCGAGTCCATCTTCCCAAAAATGCATGGTAATTTCGTCCTTCGCCAAGGTTGGGAAGTTGTTTGGCTCGGCGCCCACGGATCTATTCCTTATTCGATGGTCAGGACCGGATTTATTGCATTTTTTATTCATTTTACTGTCTAGACCATTAATATTTAAATAAGGTGAACTTCTCGCTTTCAAATATTTCTTTTACAACAATTAATACTCGGAGCATCAAAACATCCCGCCCCCCAGGCGACACTGGGCCCTTCCTTGGTGGCAGTGACGGGTCCAGATGCAAATGCGTTGGGGGGCGTTAAAGCAATCTAAGGGAACGGCCGTAGCGTATTTTTACAAGAAAATAAAATACATTTTCAATACATCTATCTATCTTTTACAAATAAAAAAAAATCAGCTTAGTGTTATTGCGTATAAAAACTTTTTTTAATTTACATTAGGTATTCATATATGTACATAATTTTGTTTAGAATTGTCAGTAACAAGACTTTGCAAGCTGGTAAGTAAAAACGTAAATCACGCAATCGAGCATGTTTCTATAGAAAGTGAGATAAAATATTTATATGCAAAATGAGCAACAATATTGTAATGTTTGGTTTAAGCAGGCGTTTAAATTTTTTTTCTAGTAAAGGGGGCGGTGGTTCAAAAAAGCTTGGGAAGCTATGCTCTAAAACTTATGCAGATATTGATATCCTTTCTATATCTTCTCCTGGTGTCATGTCAGGCCCCTCCGTCGCTGGGGCTCTCTCTTCACTCGAGAGTGTGCATTTCTGTTTCAGGCCGATCGAAAGAGATTCTAAACGTTTTTTTTACCACTCCGTCCCTAATTTTGTGGATCCAGGAGATTCACCTCCTGTCCATACCTCGCTGATCTACCCACAATGATTAGGTGCAGCAATTCATTATTTTTGCCCCTTAACACATGACCCAAATATGTTACCATTCTGCATGATTCATTTCATTTATTAATTTTTATTGGAGAATTACTCCATGACAAAAAACTTGCTGAAGTTCAAATATTCCGACTTAATAGATTCTTAACTCTGCCCGCTATGATTGACTTTACTCAGATTAATACCTAAGTCGTGCACATCGGGATCTCGATTGCATGTTTATTGATTCTTTAATATTTAAGGAATCTATTGATATAATCAATTATATCAATAGATTCCAGATGGATGGATAAAAAATGGATAAAAAATGCAATAAATCCCACCTTCGCTTTGCAGCTGACATTGTCATTCTGGCGGAATCTGTGGGGGAACTCGAAGGCGTGCTTAATGAACTGAACACTGCATACAGACGAGTGGGTCTCGGGATGAATTTGGACAAGACGAAAGTCATGTATTATATAATGAACATATTATTGCGAAATCAGTAACCGTCGATGGGTCGGCTCTCGAAGTGGTTCAAGAATACACATAACTTGGTCAAATCATTCAATTAGGTAGAAACAATTTCGATAAAGAAGCCGACCGAAGAATTCAGTTGGGTTGGGCGGCCTTTGGAAAATTACGTCACCTCTAAAATACCACAAGGCCTCAAGACTAAAGTCTTCAACCAGTGCGTCTTGCCAGTCGTATCGTACAGAGAACGTGGACACTGACGAAAGGTCTAGTCTACAGTCCCTCTGTCCCAGATTCAAGGTCGCCCAACGCGCTATGGAAAGAACCATGCTTGGAATAACCTTAAGGGACAGATTTAGAAACGATTTTTTTCGCCAACAAACCAAGGTGACTGAGATGACTCTGAGGATGGGCGGGCTGAAGTGGCGATGGGCTGGCCATATCTGTCGGAGAACCGACGGCCGATGGGGGAGACGGGTTCTGGAGTGGAGACCACGAACAGGATTCCGCAGAGTTGGACGTCCCCGTGCCCGCTGGACCGACGATCTGAAGAGGATTGCTGGACCTGAGTGGATGGGAGCGGCAATGGATAGGGGTATAGACTAACTAAGAACTAAGAGTTCAATAAGTTATCTTCCAATCACACCAGAAGATTAAATAACTCCGAGAACAATGTGGCCAAATTATGGAGTCGAAGTGTTTGCAGATATCCTAGAATCATAAGGAGATATGTGCATATAATTAAACCCATTTCTTCAGACTTATTAGGGTATTCTTTGAGAAGTCATCTTGGAGGGTATCTATATTTAAATTCCAAACGGTTATTTTCGACAGCGTCAGCACACACTGTTTTATCTCCCAACATCAGAACCAAAATGCCTCTGATGATGCTGGTGGGAAGAGCAATCACACAGCTGAACATGATCGCTTCGAAGATCGACGTGTTTCATATAAGTCATCACTTTAGAGAGTATCTTGTATTCCTAAAGTGGAACCATATCTTATGCGTTCCTGGTATTTTACCTGTTCTCAAATATATGCCGTAAACTGTTTACATGTTTTTCGAGTATTTTAAAAGAAATAAACTGATTTGATTCGATAGTACAATTTATTCGCAATAGATTCACAAAGCGTGCAGTGTGGCGTGGTGCACTGTAACCGGCAGGCGAGGCGCCTATAAGCGAGGACACCCGCAATCAGCACAGCACCTCCCCGAGCGCCCGTCCATTTTACCTGAAGATTCTTGCTTCGATTGTACCGCAAGCAGTTTGGAACTTTGTTAATAGTACTCGTATACCTGTAGTGATTACAACAGCAATGTATCGAATACAGGCATTTCTTACAATTTCGTGAAACCGGTATTTCCTTAGGTATTATATTATAAAATACCGGTATTAGCTATTAATAATAAATATATTTTTATATTTGTATCTAAACCACTTCATTTGTTAACACCAACCGGTTTCGTTCCCATTGGAGCTTCGTCTGGGTGAGAGAACAAACTATACATAAAATCAGTGAACAACACATATAATAAAAAAGAAATATAAAATGGAGGGGAGAGAAAGGGGTAAGAGAAAGTATGCACGAGGACGAATAGGATGTTAGAACGGTGAGTCATGATCATTAGGGAAATATTATGGAGAATTTTTCATGAAGATTTTAGTGGCGGACAGGAGAGTTCAATATTTAAAATTATTTATAATGGGGAACATGGCTTAAATAGGGCTATGTGAAAGATTAGTTTGATTATTAATTAAGGGTAGATTATTGTTAAGGGCTTTCTTAATTTCCAATGCTTCCAAGTTATCTAATTTTAGATCCGGGGATTTTTTGTGAAGCATTTTTAGGCCAGAATCTTTCAGATATGTGGATTTAATTTAACTTATTTTACATCTACTGTTATTTGTGGATTCCCTGGAAACCATGGGAAAGCAAAAGAGGTTTCGGAAGGTCACAAAGAGATGGGCGGACGATGTAGCCTCAATAACTCGATAGAACTATATTTTAAAAACTATGCATATAATGAGCACTAATTTTGTGCGCGAGACGTCGGCGATTTTTTGTATAATCTAATAAATCTCGTATGGCGAAGACACAGCTGTTTGGTTTTATATAAAATCCTGACACCGGTATTAACTCCGGTACAACGATTCAAAAATACCGAATATCGTATTGTATGTTTGATCCAATGGTGTTGTTGCAATCACTATTTGTTAACTATTGTATATCGTTAGTTGGCATTTATAGAAATATGGAATAACAATATTCAGTTCAATGAAAAATAACGCCTTTACTTTTTCACGATACGACTTTTATTGGTAAGTTTATTTTCTAACGAATCACATTTATACGAAGAAGTTTGTTAAAATTGAGTATTGTTAATAAAAAAAGTTGTTCAATTTAATTCAAATAAAAAACGATAATTGAAAAAATATTTATCCAAAAATTTTCCGACTCCAAAATGACGATATACTCGTACTCGTACGAGTATATCTTCCTTCGCTCCATTTCAAAAGTAGCTTTACTGATGTTTCGAATTTATTTTATTTTGGGTGGAGTTAATTTTTTAAAGTTTGCCTCCTATTATTTCATAAAATATACCATATTGTAATGTATTAAATTTCATGTGGATACTGTATGAAGATACGATAATATAGCCAATTTGATCTCTATTCGAAATAAATTATTTTAAAAACTTGTATAGTTAATATCCAACGAGTTGTGAGATGCCACATTTCGTAAGAATTTTCGTAACCCATAACAATGTAAATAAATATTTTCCAACTACTTAAAGATAAATTGGACACTGTCGACATTTATTTACTATATTACTTTGTGTTTGAATACACCTAGTCTGTTTGAATGATGTATTAAACTATAATTGTTGTTTTTAATATCTTATAAGAAAATAAAATGATTTGATTTATCGCTTAACTATGATTATAATATTAACCGCCGCTTGTCACGTTAGTGCTGTCTCGTGTGGGGTGATCTGAATGTACCGCCGGACGAATGTTCCTTCTGGATCAATAGCTACTCTCCTCCCTACCTGCACAACTTGCCTCCTTGCTCCCGCTCTCCTGTAAAACTGCTTAGCAGGGATGCGGATATACGAGCCCAGTCTTGGCTTCCAAATTTCTTGTAATTTTCTGTGTATGTAAATGTTACATTATGTTACTATTATATCCTGGTGACCCTTATGTATGGAAGTGAAGTATGGAACTGGCAAAATAAGGATGAAAGTAGAATAAATGCATTAGAAATGAGATCTCTAAGACTCTGTGTGGTAAATCTGTATATAATAGAGTGTCAAATCCAAATATAAGAAGTGAATGCGGTGCGAATGAAAGTGTTATGAACAAAAAATGAAAGGGTAGTTAAGATGGTCTGGATGCATGGAAAGAATGAGTGAAGACAGAATAGTGAAGAAGGTATATGTAAACGATGTAATCGGAGCTAGAAATAGAGGAAGGCCGAGGAAAACTTAGCACGATCAAATCAATCAAATATTAAATGTCGGTCACTTGAGGAGTCTAAGAAATTGACATGCGTGCAGGATACGATGTATGAATGTAGAGGAGTCAAGAGATGTCTGTCAGGACAGAACAGTGTGACGGTTCATTCTTTCTCCCCACCCCTTCGGGAAGACGGTGTGATGGTTAGTGAGTTTGGTATTATATCCTGCTTTGAGGTAGCCAAAATATTAAGTGATAAGTAGAAAACCCTTATAAGGGCAAACGAAGTAATTGTATTTTCAACTACCTCCATCGAAGATAATAACAGTGACATAATGAAACATGTTTCCTAGCGGTAGGACGATATGCATAATTTGTCCAAATACTTTTTCCGCTTTCCCTGTTTTCCTTTGACGTTTCCATGCTCTTTCTGCTTCTGCGCAAAGGTGAAAGTTAAAAAGAGTAAATTTGACATGTCAGCCACCGCCTCCGATAGCCGTGATCGTCTAGTGGTTAGGACCCTACGTTGTGGCCGTAGTAACCCAGGTTCGAATCCTGGTCACGGCAATGTGCATAACATTGTCACGGCGGAGGAAATATCTTTTATTGGTGTAATTTTATAATGTTTATTGTGTAATTACTTTTTAGTTTCACCGATGACACCAGCATGAGAAGAACCTGAAGAATTATTTTATTATAACGAAATTATAATACAAAGTGCTACGCCCGGACGATAGTCGCACAACGGCCGGAAATTGACGGGTCGGTGGGACTTTCGTCCATTTGTATCGCTTTAAAATTCACATCACACGGAGCCTTCCCATCTCAAGATATACATACAAGATCCCTGCTGCAACAAGAAATATTGGATTCTTAACTTTATTCATATTTCATTTTCTTTAAGCGTTAGTTATGTAGAAAACAATTATGCATTGTATAAATAATTATGTTTAAGCCATCTGTTTAATTTGTAATTAAGACAAAATACTGTGACTTGGAGAAAGATAATTTGTATAAAAATGCATAGTTTAAAAAAATCTGCTAAACAGGCATGTGTACATATGTGACATCTATGTTTTATAAGATAAACTAATATGTTTTTATTGATATTACTGCCATCTATGTTCGTTAGACATTTTGTCGTTACAGCAATTCGTAAAATTTCATCTGTGTTTGAGTAGAATCACTTATATGTCAATCACTATTGCAATTTCCTGCTATGTCAATACAATATTTATAAATTACAAAAATAATATAATACTAAACAATATTTAATCTTCATATAGGCATATTTAATTATTATTGAATGATTCCGACTTGTGTTATTTCGGGAGGCTCTAGGATAGATAAATCAGTATTAAAGAATACTTCAGATTCAATTTATTAGAAAGATAATAAATAAGTAGGTATTTTTGTATTAAATAATTAAACCAAATGATCAGTGATAATGTACATTTTTAAACATGAGTATTTCTGGTTTGAATCTCGGGTGAAATAAGCAATAACTGAAAGAGATTCATTACTATTATACACGCACTTATCATCCGATAGCTTCATGCGCTCCACGCGGCCCGCGGCCGGGATCACACATCACACGCTATCCATATTGTGGCTCTCAGGTGTCAAGTGACAGACAGCAGACAGTGCCGGTTGCCAGTGACTTGTGACTTGTCAAGAAGTGGTGTCAGTCAGCAGTTTGTGATTAGCGAGGTGTTAAGTTCATCGCATCTTCATTTGTGTTACTTATTTGAACTCGGCAAAAATATTAAAATTCAAACAGGTAAATAAATGGTTTCGTACATTTAACAACAACCAGTTCTTTATGTTTGTACTTTTATATCCAACCGGCATTAGTTGTCAAACGAGAAACAAAAATATTTTTTGCAATTTTTAATTTATTCTATTTTATCAATTTATATATTAATGAAAATTATTCCTACAACAATAGCCTCTCATATTGTTTGTTACATCTTCAGTTGCTCTACTGTCTACATTTTAAAATCTTGATTGTGTTTAATATTTGTAAGTTGTAATAATTATTTTTATTTAAAAAAATCATTCCTTAAAATATTGTTAATAATTTGGAACATAGATTTTAAAACTTCAATGCAATTTTTATTATAAAATAACATTATAACTGTTTATAATGTAACATTACTCACATCATAACTTGTCAGTTACATATATTATGTTCACAACTGAAGATGGAGGTCACCTCCTAAACATGTTTACGTTTGTAAACATATTTAATAAATAAAGTGGATAAAACAGTGTTATAAAATGTCCTTCCGAATTAATATATTTCCTTGCCTATGTATATATAATACACATGTCATGTATGTAGATATAGTAGGTACATAACTAGAACATGTGGGTAAAGAGTGGATTAACTGTGATATTCTGAGGTAAATGTAATCAGGTAAGACTAATGCACTCAAGTACCTATGTAACAGATAACACTGAATGTTGGCGGCGATTTGAAGTGTTTCTGTTTATTAATACAATATTATAATATGCTTACCTGCTATTAGCAAATGTTCTTTCGATATTCGAATTTTCGATAAACTCTACTAAATAACATTTGACATTGAGTTTGGCATTTCAAAAAAGTTTGTTTTGTTTGTATCTTAATGCGAGTTGATGAACAATGTCGCTTTGTTCTTTAATAAACACGCGATGCACAAATATAAATATAATATAAATAACTGAAAATAAAAAGTTGCACGTTAGATTGATTATCATGAATGCACATGTAATTATGTAATTGAAATTCATGGAAGATCATGTAAGCTATTCACTTCAACGTTTTTTTAATATTTTACACATTTGCACTATGTATGTGTTTAAGTACACTCCATTTATTATGTATTATATTATTTCAATATGTTTTGTCGATGAATACTCACGCAATTGTGATACATGCCATACATATAATAACGAAACACTGCGAACAGAATTTTAAACCTACGCCACGCTGGTAGGCCCAAGTTAAAGTGGATGGGACTTTTCAACAGGAGCCTCAAAAGAGAGCAGGTCCCGCCAAACGTCACCCATGACGGACAGTCCTGGAGACGATACGATAAAAACCCACCCCAAATAAATGGGACATAGGCTAGGAAGAAGAAGAATAGCTTTAACTAATAATTATTTCTTTTAAGATCGTTCTCCTAAGCACCTAAGACCGTTCCCACCAAATGGAATGGATGTTAGCAAAGCGAGAATATGGTTCTTTAAAACTGAGTAGTGGTTTAATTGATATCGTAAACATTTTTTAATTTAGCTGATTGTGAAGAAATCACAAATATTTCTGCAGGGTGGATATCGTTTTTAAGATAATTTACTTTTCACAAGTAGTTTTAGGGTATTGTGTATTTTTAAGTATTTTTCTACCTAAGTATAATATTTTTCTATCGATTCAGAAAACGATAGAAAAATACTAAATACATAATACCTTAAAAGAAGAAGCAATAAAATCACACCGTTTAGGTAAATGCCATTAAATCTGAACATTCTGAATATATTATTTACGAGTATTTTTTAAGTGCATTCCAATATTTCATGTCACGCTATTTATAAATTATTAAATACAATGTTAAAATTAAGATTTCATTTCTTTGGCCAGCGGAGTGATTATACATAGTCAACATTTTTTTTAAATTTGTTTCTACAGTTCCTAGCTCTCAATGTGGTACGCTAGATTTATTCTTAGGCAGGCAGACTAGGAATTTCAAATAATAGGTATCACTATGAACTACCGTATTACCTGTATATTACCTGTATATTATATTATATTATACTCGTATCATACAATACCTCCTTTTGTTATCTAAATGTTATTGATTGAAAGACAATTTCAACAATATAGGGGAGTCTGGTGGTGTCCATTCTTTGGACATGACCGTACCAGTCCCTCCTTCGCTATCCACTCCATCTTATAATATCCTCAGCCTCACATTTCTATCTAATTCTGGTGTTCCTTCCGCGATCTTCCAGTATCTTGTTTGCTATCGTCCTCAGTGTGTTCATCTCGGAAGTCCTCAAAACTTGTTTGGTCCTGACTGAGTCTGCCCTTGCCTTTGAAAATAAAACTACTAAATTATCAGTTCGTACAGTACCGCGATGGTTATAGTAACCGACGTTTCGGATATCATTTCAATTTCCAGTCATGGCGGTAGGTGACGAGGATTCACTCATAAGATCTTAGATTCTCGAGCTTCCATAGAATATACTAGTGGATAGCCACCCATATCAAAACTATAGAATTCTATTAGTTTAATATTGAGAAACAGTCTGCGCGCGACAGCGTGTTTTATCTTGGTAACGTCGTTAAATGTCATTATTATAGGTACCTAGTTGTGATACATTATATGACGTTACAGTATTGGAAGTCTGTGATAAGAGGGCAAGGCCAATTTAGTTTTCTCTGGAGTATTGTGGAAGGCTGCACGCAGTGGACCGGGCTCGCGGCTAGCAGTGCATTATTGCTTTTATTGGATGCTTACTTTTTAAGGCCTCCGACACTCTTCCGCTCAGGTCAGTTACTTGATTCGAGTCCCGGGTCCATCCATATGAATTAGGCTCACGAATGCACTAACTGTATTTCCGCATCCGTATTTTTTACGGAGGATCTCTAATCACAATAGAGTTCTGATTCCAACCCTTCTGTACAGAAGCGAAGCATGGCACTAGCAGCAGAAGAAGAATGAGAGCAGAATCAATGAAACGATGTACTCGTATAGCGGAATTTCAAATGCATATATCAGAAAGGAATGTAAAGCGGAAGAAAGCATTATGAACAAAATTATGGAAGGATCACTGCGTTGATTTATAAACATCGAGGAAGACCGAGGAAAACATGACGCAACTAAATTAATATATTTTTAAAGGTCGGCCATGCTGCAAGTCAGAAGAATCGCCGTGCACGCATGACTCGCTGTATGAATCGTGTAGAATAGGATAGACTTGCACTTGGATCTTCTGGCTTACAAATAATCCTCAATTGTATGAAAAAAATCGAACTATCGAGTTGCTGATTTTTCAGCAATTGCAGTATTTTATGGACTATAAGACACACTTTTTTCTTTAAAAAAATTCTCCTAAATTCAGGTGCTTTCCATACTCGAAATTATTTTTTTTTAAATGTCCTGTGTTTGATTTCAAATTCCCGCCAGTTTTAAAAATGGCCATTTATATTCGATGCCGCGGGAAACCCATCTCTATCTGGCAACATTGATTTCAACTGGAAGTGGCAATGCACCGATGCGACGAACATGAGTTGCGGAGATTCACAAGCTTGCTAATGGGTAAAATGGTAAAAAAAAAAAATGAGGTGCGTTTTATAGTCCGTAAAATGCGGTACCTATCCGTGTCCAAACCTCTATGGGAAACATACCTACACAGGTATAGAGCGCATTTCAATAGAAATATGTTCATCTAACAATAATCTAGTGTTGAACGTACACCCACATTTAGGTTTCTACGCGTTGTCTTATTCCCCCTTCTTCTTCCTTAGCAGTCTCTCCAATGCTGGATATACCTCTTCAAACGTTGCTTTCTCTAAGTCCCTTATCTCTGGCGGGTGCTCCTAGCCGTATGGACCAGAAGACAGTGGAATTTTTGGGTGATTCTCTTTTAGGTAATATTTCATTGATGTAATCTCATAAGTAGTAGCACCATATCCGTATCACTCGGTGCCATTGTATAGCCGTCAACTAGGTTATACAGGTATGGAGTTGACGATCTTGAAAAGAAGTTGGTCGCCTCAGAAGGCGCCGCAGTGTGTAAGTTCCTCGGTGCGTTAGTAATCCAGTTAATTAAAATATTGCATTGCGCGGTGCTGCACGTCCCAGCGGCTCGCTTTAGCGGAATATTAATGTTCCCGGTTCTAATTGAATTACGGCGCCACTACTTCGAGGGCATCTTGGGGCGGGCGGGGCTTCACTTCTGCCCTGCTCTGCTCTGCTCTGCTAATCAATACCCGCTGCACAATGTCAACATCCTTCCTTACCTTTTAATTATGAAGTTTCTGCCACCTCCCAACGCTCACTGAAAGGGTTTCTCTGCAAATTGAGGATATTCCGCTAAATTAGCGTATTCAGTCATTAATATGTCCGTCACCGCGGAGTGCACAAGGAATTATTTCATTAGATCGAATAACGATGGAAAACAAACTAATATAGGTATATATATTTTTTTAATTTTAGATAAACTTAAGGCGTTAACACTGTGGAATTCCAAAATTCTTTCAAAACTTCCAGTCAAAAATCCTTTGCAAAGTTTAACCCATCGATCTCGTAATGTTATGTCCCTGGTACTCTGCCTAAGTTAACTAACACGTGTTATACTCGTATGTGTTCCTAGGTTCTTGTATTTAATTTAAAATAATGTTGGTTATTTATTGTTTCTCGAACAATGATGTAAAACTCCATATTAAATAATTAATACGAATGAAAACGTCAGCTTTCTAAAAGTTTTATTATATTTGATAATGCCTTAGTAGGGCGAAACATGTCATTCCCATAAAATATAATAAAACTTTTAGAAAACTGGCGTTTTCTTTTGTATTAATTATTGAATGTTGGTTAATTTATATCGTTCTCCCGGTGAATAATAATAATTTGCTAATTTTTAAAAGCGCCGTTTTTAAATCCTTAAAACATGTTGAGAAAAATAAACTGAAAAGTAGAAAAAATTGTTTTACTATTCATAAAAAAATTCATCAAACTTATAAAGTTTAAAGCATAAAAATAGTGAAAGGAATTGATTGCGAAACTGGGACTACACATTTTTTTCGACCTTTGATAGTGGTTTATTGTTTCTTGAACGGGGTGGGCAGAAAGAATGGGCTGTCACACTGTTCTGTCCTGACATAGAACTTCTCTAGACTTGCATGCTGTCATGCACGCACGTCGATTTCTCCGACTCCTCACGTTGCCGACATTTTATAATTGATTGATTCGATCTTGCCACGTCTTTCCTCGGTCTTCCTCTACGTTCCGTTTACGTCGTTTACACATTTACCGTTATTTATCCATTTGTCCAAACTATCTTAATTTAATGACCCTTTCATAAATAAAAATACATAACACTTTCATTCGCAATACATTTACTTCTTACGAATATATTTGCATTTGACATTATCATATACAGATGTACACACATTCATCTGCGAGACATCATTTTAACTGCTTTTATTCTTCAATGATGTAAAACTCCAGATTATATTATAAATCGAATAAGCAATGAGAATCATCTAATTCCCATTAAATTCAATAAAAAATCTAAAAAACAGACATTGTCATTCGTATTAATTATTTAAAAATGGTATTGTTAGAGAAAAAAAAAGGAATGTAGAGCGGAAGAAGGTATTAATGTATGGAAGCGAAGCATGGAACTGGCAGAAGAAGGATGAGAGCAGAATAAATGCGGTAGAGATGAGGTCCCTAAGACGTATATGTGGTAGAACGATATACGACAGAATCTCAAATGCTGATATAAGAAAGGAATGTAGAGCGAAAGAAGGTATTATGAACAAAATTATGAAAGGATCGTTGCGTTGGTTCGGACATATGGAACGCATGGATGGAGAAAGAATGGTTAAGAAAGTATACGTTAATGATGTAAATGGGGTACGGAGCCGAAGCAGACCGAGGAAAACATGGCACGAAAAAATTAATCAAATTTTAAAGGTTGGTCATGTTAAAAGTCGGAGGAATCAACGTGCGTGTATGACTCGTTGTATGAATGTGGAGGATGCTAGAGAGGTTTGCCAGGATATAGTAGTGTGGCGGTTCTTTCTCTCTGCCTACGAAACGGCGTGATGGTGTGTATTGTATTGTTAGAAGATGTGTTTCTAGTAAAGAGAACGCATAGATACACACATTGCAAAGTACCTACCTATACCTATCCAGAAGGGTCCAGATAGTCCACGCTGTATAGGTACTACTATTTATATTACCTACTCGTATGACACGTAATAATGCATTATGGGCTGCAAGGCGAGGGCGAGGTCAGCGATGATGGCAGTGAATTGTCAATTGATATACCTATAATGGCGTGGATATGTAACACATTTTATGGTAGTCAGTGATGCTTCGTAATGCGTGTACGAGTATAGTTAGTTGGTTATGCACAAAACAATATTTTCAATTTCAATTAAATTACAGACATACAAATCCAAATCGTTTTAATTACGCAATAAGCATTTAACAATAACAAATAAAACGTAATTTAAAAACAATTTTATATTTTGTTTTTACACCACTTTATTCGTTTTAACGACAGCCAGTTTACTCCCGCCGGAGCTTCATCGCGGTTATAGAAACTATCTAATTAATAGAAAAAAAAATGTGAAAAATATGTTTTTGGCTATCAGTTAGAAAGTTTTTGTAACCCTGACTACGCGGGTGCGAAACCGGTTAGTTCGTTAAAACAAATAAAGTGGTGTTAAAACGAAGTATTGAAGTGTTTTTAATGATGCTACGGCACTAATTAAATGCTTCATGCGAAAGTGTAAAAAATAAAACATATAAAAAACATAAAGAATAATAAATTATCATCTTGATCTTCAAATCAAATCAGTTTATTTCATCAATAGGCATTACAAAATTAAGGTTTAAGGCGTCTATTGAGAACAAGTAAAATAATATATTGTAACTAACTAACTAACTAACCATCACGCCGTCTCTCCGAAGCGGTAGGCAGAAAGAATGGACTGCCACACTTTTCTTTCCTGACACATTTCTCTCGCTTCCTTAACATTCATACATCGTGTCATGCACGCGCGTCGATTTCTCTGACTCCTCATTTGGCCGACATTCAATATTTGATTTATTTTATCGTGCCACGTTTTCCTCGGTCTTCCTCTATTTCTGGTTCCATTTACATCGTTAACATATATTTTTTTACCATTCTTTCTTCATTCATTCTTTCCATATGTCCAAACCATCTTAATGATCCTTTCATTATTTTGTTCATAACTCCATCATTCTATAATAGTATAATACCAGATAGTATAATATACCTAATAGTATAATACCAGAAACGCATGAGAGATGGTTCGACATTAGGAAGACAAGATACTCTCCAAAATCAAGAATATTTGCCTTCTGAACGTACTTTCACTAATATGAAAGACGTCGATCTCCGAGGAAACCGCATTCAGCAGATTAATTGCTCTTCCCACGGTATCACCAGTGGCAGGTTGGTTCTGGCGGCCTGTAGGTAAAAATCTATGCTGTCGCTGTCGGAGATATCTATCAGAGACAAAAAGCCGATCATCATCAAGCTGCAGAAAGATGGTCCCAAGCATTCCCAAAAGAAATGCCATGGGATAGAGCCATGGATAGCTATCATGTAGAGGTATCTCAGAATTTTTTTCTGAACCCTCTCCAGCATAACGGAATATCTCGCCTCGTGAGGACTTCATATCACAGAACCACTTTCGAGTCTGCTCCGAACCAATGCGTTATATAGGATTCTGAGCACATTGGGACTCTGAAAACTCTTCCGGTCCGGACGATGAAGCCCAACATCCTTAGTGCAGTGTCACACATCCTCTCGATATGTGAACTATATTGAATCCCTGAGGCAACTCCAACTATCACGAAGTACAATATATTGACCTCCGAGGAAGACTGATTAAGTAAAGAGACTGCTCTACCCATTGGCATTACCATTTGCATGGTTCTGCAGCGTGGCAAATAAAATAATCTATGATGTGTTTGATAAAGATAATTATCAGGGACAAATAGACATACATGACTCAGAGCATCCGAGTTATGTATAGGTACGGCCGCCAATCAGTCGAAAGAAGTGAATCCCCAAGTGGATATTTTTCTTCCCCCCCCCCCAATGATTGGTAGCTTATCATGCCTATAATAAGCAAATAGGCAGCCGAAAAGAGCCACGGGTAATAACGCAACTCCCTAGGTTAAATAAACGCAGATTTTTTTTCTGCACTCGCTCCACCATCATAGAAAATCGGATATCATGTGGTGATCAATATTATAAGTACAAACAATGTATGTACTACATTGACCGCCAAAATCAGTAGGTACACGGAGATATAGCACATGAAGGTGGCCTAGATTAGTACTTGGGAGATATAGCACTACGCATAAGTACCTACTGCCACCACTTGAGTGACCTTTCTCGTTCTAAATTGATATGCTAAACTATTGTAGGTAGGTGCGGACCTGCGACCCGCAGGGAATAACTCAAAGGGAGAGGGAAAATACGGAAATGCTTTTTAATTAAGTATATAATAAAGTAATAAAAAAATGGGTAAATTCGAAAAAAAAGAAGAATTGGACTATGATTGAAACATGAGTTACATCCTTAAAAACCGGAAAATACTGATCAACCTGAAACGAAAAGTCTATGAAGGCTGCGTTCTGCCAGTTGGTACTTATGGTCTTGAAACTGTTACATTGTCCAAACAAAGCGCCGAGAAACTACGAGTGACCCAAAGAGCCATGTTAGGAATAAGCCTAAAAGACAGAGTCAGAAACTATACGGTGAGAGAAAAAACAAAGGTCACTGACATCATCCACCGGGTGGCGACTCTAAAATGGCAATGGGCAGGTCACGTAGCCAGAAGCTCAGATGAAAAGTGGACAAGAAGACTGCTGACTTGGAGACCGTGGACGGTGAAGAGAAGTGCAGGGCGACTGCAACTACGGTGGAAGGATGATCTGAACAGACACGTCGGAATAACCTGGATGCAGTCTGCACAGGACAGAGTGACATGGAAGCGAATGGAGGAGGCCTTTGTCCAGGAGTCCATATTACACACTCAAAAACTTGTTAATGATTTGGTACTTCGATGGAATTAGGGGAGATGTAGGTAATGGGAGTCACTTAAGCGAGAATTGAAAAAAAAACCAAACTATTAGTTAACTATTTATTGCTTAAGCCTTATTATAAACTTTAGTTATTATACTATTAATTGAGATCACCTTTAATCACTTTGGCTTTTTACTTTTGGAACAATAATCATTTAAAAAAAAAACAGGTTTGACCACCATTGCCCACATCTGTTGGCAATGGTGGTCAGTATGTTGGCAATGGGGGTCAACACAAATCGTACACATAATTGCAAGCTGAGTCCCACCCAGTGCAATCTGAATGAGCCCAAAGCCCACATGAAGTGCATCGGAACCACATCTCATTATCTCGCCCGAATTCGCCGCATACAAGACATTGTTGTCAGAATCTTCTGCATCATCGTTTTTGTCGTCCTGGTACAAGTCATCAGTGTTCATATCTGACGCTGAAGTATTGTTCGTTTCCTGCAGAATTTTCTTCTTTATCTATTTTTTTCGCGTACCTCTTCTGAAGACTCGAAAATGGGATGTTCATTGTTTTCGCGGCTTTTCTTATTGAATAACCTTGTTCATCGATGAGCTCCACGGCCTTTTTCAGGTTAGCTATAGACCAGTTAGCCTTATTTGTCTTTCTAGGACGAACGTTCGGTATCTACAAACCAAAAATAAGATTATTTTATCGAAAACAGGAAATGTTAACAATAAGGGTCACCTGACTCCGATTGCCTACATCGGTAAAAAAGAGAAAAAACCTACCTTGACATAAAAGTAAAAGTGATAGTGGTAAAATGAGTTTGAAATCACGATCTAAAATGCTTTAGTCATTACATATCACAAGTGCAAAAAGAAACACTCAGTAGTTTGATCCTTACCTTCGGATTTGTCCACTCGAAAAATTAGTTAAGAAGGGCCCGAAAACTTGTTACGTCTACCACTCTCTAGCACGTGATGCGAACTGAGTAAGCTGCCTACCGCGGATGTTACCGGCAAACAGCTAGCGTATGACGTCACTGAAACCGCCATCACGCGTATTGTTTTCGAATTAAAGGGGTGACTCCCATTGCCAACTGACTCCCATTGCCTACATCTCCCCTACCTAAGTTTCCTTTTTTGTATCACCGTGATTGACCCTCAATGTCAATTGTCGAGAACATATTGTATTACATTTTTACAAAAAAATACGATTGGTCTGTAAAGAAATTAAGTTTATTCACAAAAAATAATACAGATACATTGAAATGAGAAATAGTCGTCACAAGACGTGTATCGCTACCAGGTAGGTACTACTTAATAATTATGAATTAGAATTGTGTACGTTACATAAAACACACGGCGTTTAGTTTTTATTTTAATGTCAGTAATGGCATATGGAACATGAATTGTATTCTGTTTAAGATGTCAACTCCATCCCCCTCGGGCCCGGGGCGCCTGCGCGTGCTGACGTACATGTGCCCCAGCCAGCCCGTCCAACTGTACGAGCTGCTGATGGAGTTGCTGGAGAAGGCGCTGGACCAGCACTGTGTGCTGCAGTACGAGTCGCGGGGGGGCGGTCCTCTGCCCGGCAGGGAGGACCCCTTCCGGGAAGATCACGCCGACATAGGTGCGACATTCTCAGGCTTATGGAGATATTCTGTTTAAGGGGCATTCATTTTGGGCGTTTTTTCGAGTACGATTAAAACAAATGTTTTTACTACTTTTTTGCAATTTTTTAATCTTATGAGCTGGTAAAGGGGTGGGTAAAAAAAGAGTGGGGTGTTTTGGTTGACGCAGTTGCACCCTTTCTGGTCATTTGAAACAATTTTTTTTTTTAAATCTTAATTAGTGTCTGAAAAAATGCATTTTTCGTCTTTTTTTCATCATATTTATTTTTTAAATAGTAATAAATAAAAATTACACAGCAGTGGTAGGGGCGAGAGAAAGTTATGTATTGAAGATTGGAACAAAATTTTAAGCAAATTGTTTAAATAGAACTTAAGATATAATGTCAACCATGTTGAAAAGAGTAGTTTTGAGAAAAATGCGTTTAAAGGTTTGAGCAAAAGTTTCTGACAGCTGCAGCAGTCACAGAATGGTACGTTTTTACGATAAGTCTAAACTTTAAGAATATGCAAAAAAAAAATTCTAAATTTTGGACCAGAATACCCCCTTAACCAAATTTTGTAAAACGTATTTATGCTTGTTATCTAAAGCTGATAAGTCTTTCTATTCTACCACTATATTGAAATATACAAATAATTACTTATTAAAATGTATTGACTTTCATAACAAATAATTGTTTGCTTTTCCAGCTTTTATGTCAGTAGGGTCCTATATGAATCTCAGGAAATCTGACAACACTTTTGCTGAACTACTTCCCGTCACTCCGGTCTTCACCCACCCCAAGAACGTTAACAACGAGCCCGGATACTATGCGGATGTCATCATTCACAGGGATAAAACGTAAGTACCATCCGCAGTCCCGAGAAACTATCGTACCCCAATATCAACTAGAAACAAGTTTCTGAGAGAACCCAGATGTCAGGGTTAAATACCTGGTGAAATCGTTAAACAGCGCATTGGAAACCTCTTTCAGAATTTGTGTTACTGAGATTGGTGAGCATGAGAAGACCCATGCAGTTATCTGACCAAAGACAATAGACATAAAACAAATGGCACAATCGTGAATATTCATAATTCAGAATTCTTATATTCACCTGATCCTACTGACAATAAAATATTCAATAGAAGTTAAAATAACTTTTGTTCATTAAAAGGTTAATGACATTGTTTTAGATTAACGGTGAACCCTGTGGTTGTCTGTGAGGATAATGTCGCGAAGTATAAATATTATCGCTCCACTGGCAGCTGCCGGGTGACCCTCCAATGTAGATAAACTCCAAACCGAGTACTCATTCTTATAGAATATGATTACATTGAAATAATGTTGTGCGTGTGGTACTCGCACCACACTGTGCATTGCATTCCTACCTATACAATATCTGTGGTCGTGGGGTGTCCTGAATGATTTGTGTCTCTTACTTTACTGTTAGTTATATAAGAAAAATTGACAATAAAAAAACAACATACTTTAATTCATGATTTAATTGTATCTCAATAGAGATGAAGATGCAAATTGGAAACTGAATATGGTTGATCAAGGTGTTTACAGGACTTATGACCTGTCATTGGTTGGGTTAAGCGCACGATTTATGTAATTACAACATTCCCCATTCCACATTTTTTTTTTATGACCATGTAAGACAAATTTTTAGAAGTTGTATATATGTTACAAATCTATGCCTAATTTCATATGTCAGTTTCAACATGCCATCTATGAGATTTTGATTACATATGTTAATCTTTTTAAGATTACTCAATATAATCCACATACTAACGCCATCTATGGATTGATTTTTAGCATTTAGTTACATTCATTTACTTTTTATTAACACAATGTGAAAGGCTATCGCCAGTAGCGCATTGTCAGAAGCCGCCTGGAGATGTCACTCCTATCTATAATATATGCCAAAGAATATGACCAGTATGATTACAATATTTTTTTTTTGTGAATGTATACTTATACTTATACTTCTACTTATACTTATAAGTATAAGTATACATTCACAAAAAAAAAACTTTAATTGATGGTTTATTGACAAATGTATTATATCATAATAGATTGATGATGATGCAAGGAGTGCGAGAGTGTATTCTGTTGAAACTGTTTAAACTAATATGTATTATATTACAGGGCTGCAACTAGAAATTCAGATTGTCCTCGAACAGATGATATACGAATGCAAAGATTAATTTATTGGGTATTTTGTAAATATTTCATTTTTCCATGATTTTTACCAAGAAATTTGTAATCACAAATACCATGAGATCCTGAAATCTTTGTGCAAGTAAAGCCAAATATTTTGCAGGCTCCATAATGTCCAGGATCTTCAAGACCTGCGGGGGAGCAGCTTCGCCTTCAGCAGCGAGGACTCCTTGAGCGGCAGCATGGTGATCCTCAAGGCCCTTCATGATGCGGGAGAGAATGCCACTTTCTTTGGAAATACCCTCGGTTAATATGCCACACATTTCATCACATCCGTTCCTTATCTATTTAGTGCTGACAATAAAAAAAATGCTCATTTAGATACCAATGATTGATCAAAAGATGAAAAATTAATAATATGAGTGAAATTTCTGAATATTTTAATTATGAACATTAAATTGAACACTGTTTTTTATATACTTATTTGGAATACAATACACCCGGGGGAGCAGGGTGTAAAGTTTATAACTTGTAAATAGACTCAAAAATAAACTCAAAAGCAGAATAAACAATGTTATAATCATGGAATTCCTTAGTGATAACACCTTCAGTTTTTCAAATATTTTAATTAAAGTTTCTGATAATGGATATTCTAGTTGCACCTAGAATATCTGATAGCAAGTGGACTCGATATGAATGTGAAGTTTTCTATAACAATTACATATTTCAAAATTCTGTAATAATTGTCACCATCCAGGGTCTGGTTCCCACATGGCCTCTGCGCAGATGGTCCTCACAAAGCAGGCCGAGTGGGCCTCCGTAGACGCCACTACGCTGCTGTATAGCAAGAAGTACATGCAAGATGGGGGCAAGGACATCGTCGTGCTCAAGTCCCTCGGGCCCCTGCCGCCTTACCCCATTGTCATCAACTCACGGTTGCCAGGTACAGTTTTTCAACAACAGATTTCAAAAATACCCTGATATTATCATATTTAAAATACCCTTAAATATAATATATATTTTTTTAAGATCAATATTTGATATAATTTTATGTCCCATTACTTCTGATTAAAATAGTGTTCTTCTTCTTGTCCTGTCACACCTCCGTGGTGCATAGCGCCTCAGGGAACCTTCTCCACCCGACTCTATTGCATGCCTGATGCCTAATATCATCTCAAGTTAAACTTCGTCCAGCAGGGCTCTTCTCCAGATGGCTCTAGATCTGCCTCGCTTCCTCTTTCCTCCCATAGGGGACCAGTCTAGTGCGTCCTGAGCGATGCAGGCTGGATTCCGTCTCAGAGTGTGACCGATCCACAGTCATTTGCGTCTAGCTTGTTCTCTAATTGGCTTTTGCCTGCCATTGTCCAGAGAATGACATTTGACACTGTTTGGGGCCAAAAGATCTTGAATATTGATCGAAGGCACCTATTTATAAACACCTGGAGTTTTCCAATAATGTCCGCGGTGGATTTCCAAGTTTCACATCCGTACGCTTTTATAGCTACTGCTGAATATTTGGAGCTTGAGCTTTCACGAAATGATACTGAAATGCCATACAGGGTACATTGCGAAAGCTCCCCTTGACTTGTTGAGTCTGCTGGCTACATCTTCCTCCGTACCTCCCGAGCCTGCTATCATACTACCGAGGTAGCAAAAGCTGGTCGTGGGACACCGTGGAGCAAGATGGAGTGGAGTCATTTGTGGACACTTGTAGGTCTACTGTCTTGGACAAGTAAATTTTGAGACCCACTTTTGCCGTTTATAAAATAGTGTTATATAATCGATAATACATTTAAATTTTCACATTGTGGGTAGACATCTTAAATTATTATAATACGTGTTTGCATTTTTTGTCAAATATGATTGTGTTCCAGAGGAAGTGAAGACGGCGTTGACAGAAGTGTTTCTGACCCTCCCGCACAACGGGGAATGGAAGAAGAGGTTTGCCAAGTACGGTGTGCTAAGGTTCGTTCCCAACTCGGAGGCTGCCTACTCGCAGGAGGAAGCAAAAGGCCAGGGGAGAAAAAGGACCCAATTTGGTGTACGCTACTATTAGGATCCTCCTCGCCCTGCTGCTCCTGTACAATGTCTATGTCCTGTACCTCTACGAGCACTGAACATTCTTAAATTCCTGCCCGCATTCCTGTCCCGACCCCTAGGAACCTGACAGCCGGAGTTTTCACAAGTACTCCACAACTAAATAAATACACCAACTTTGCAAAATTCCAAGGAGTGTACTTACTAATATGCATATTTCTTTGTAAACAAAACAATGGATGATGTATCCATTAATCTATACAAAGTATAAGCATGAAAATTCATTCAAATTCAAGTTTCGTAGATATTGGAAAAGATAAGTTGACTGAATGATTATAGACTATAATATGAAGTCGTTAAATTCAAATATTTATTTATTTTTATTTATTACAACAATTACACTGTTACTTTAACAAAAGTCATAATACAACTATGAATGTGCCAGGGTGAAACTAGCTGTTATTAATAATAAAATAACTTCTCATTTATGTTTAGAGAGAGATATTGATTATTAAATTATTATTTTTCATAATGTTTCTATTTACTTGTTTTCCACCTATAAAGACATCCCTGCCCCTCGATCCTGTAAGTATGAGCACCGAGCTGCTCGGAAGACCTGGTAGGTAGACCTG
The DNA here is from genome assembly GCA_022606425.2 of Lepidostoma basale. Classification (NCBI taxonomy): domain Eukaryota; kingdom Metazoa; phylum Arthropoda; class Insecta; order Trichoptera; family Lepidostomatidae; genus Lepidostoma; species Lepidostoma basale. The sequence continues at coordinate 1,143,700 of JAHDVF020000316.1, read as the reverse complement.
GTAGGTAGCATATTTAGTCACGGAGTAATAAAGAACACATATTTTATGAAATAACTTTATTTACAAATCTTAACTACCATAATAAATACAGGGACTAACAAGAGAAAACAACAGAATATGACCTATTATTGCCATTATTATAAACAATCAATACATTACAAATATTTGACAATACCTTTTCAAAATACAATAATCCAAGTTTTTTATTTTTATTTTAAGAGAGTAATAACTAAATCAATGTATTTATCAAAAGCTGTTTCGCTTAATGAAGTCATATATTATACATGTTCATCATTTACTTCATCAAACTATTTTCGTGTGACTTAATTACTTACTTACGGAAGAAACATAATATTTAAACGTTACTTAGTAAAGTATGCCAGGCATACTTTACTAAGTTTAGACTTACGTCTAAATACGAGTATAATGTTTCTTTCTGCACGAGTGTAAGCAAAAAGATTTAACAATTTGGATTGTTTAAACAATTATTATTCAGTCACGAATTAAGAGCAGTTTAAAAACACCTAGTCAATATTTTGATTCGTAATTTGAAATAAGTTATACATAAAACAGTCTCTAAAGCTATTATAATTCAAATTTGTTTTGATTTTTAGAATTTATTAGCAAGCTCTAATTTATTAATTGTGAAATACCTAGATGAAATACGAATGTCTCGTTTATATTCAGCTGAATGATAATAGATAATGGGTGAAGAAAGGCTACGTGTGATGAGGGAAGGTTATTCTAAGGAGCGCCTCCCATGTTGATGGCCTCACATTCATCATCACTGATAAGACGCCTCCTGAAACGGGCAGGAAGCTGCCAATCTTCAATCACGGCTGAAGAAGACGCTTTATTCGATTTACCCTAAAATAATATAATAAATCACTTATATGTAGTAAGTTTAAATCATGTTCATAATCAAATGAGAGTGGAAACTTCCAAAAACGACAGAAAATTAAGATTTACAAAATTTACGAATAGCCCAGCAAAATAAAACCTATGACAAGTTATAGAAGTGAAACAATGTGAATCAAGTCGTAATCGTCGTAATTTATAGGTTATAAAAATTACCTGTGCCCCAGGGGCAGCTGGTTGAACCGCCCCATGGCTCCCGGCCCCGTGTGGTGCCCCGCCTTGGCGAAATTTAATCAAGGGGACTCGAGTAGATAACTTTCTCACTGATTGCGAAAACATTTTTCGTTTTTTCGCGACCACTATACCAAAAAATACAAATTTACGTAAACTGAAAATTTTGACAGATGAACGGCGGGTGTTTTGTAATAGCAAACAACTAAACCATCTCCAAGCAGCGTAATATAAATCTAGATGATATTTTAAAATAGCCTCTATGCACATAAAAATACGATTTGTTTTCGTTTATATCATTACTTTAATTTGTGTGCCAAAGCAATATCTACTTTATTTGATATATTCATTGCAAAACAAACAAACAAACAAACCATCACGCCATTTCCCCGCAGGGGTAGGCAGAGAGAATGGACCGCCACACTACTCTATCCTGGTAAACCGCTCTAGATTCCTCCACATTCATACAACGAGTCATACACGCACGTCGATTCCTCCGACTTCTAACATGACCAACCTTTAAATTTGATTAATTTGGTCATGCCATGTTTTCCTCGGTCTGCCTCGACTTCGTACCCCATTTACATCATTAACGTATACTTTCTTAACCATTCTTTCTCCATCCATGCGTTCCATATGTCCGAACCAACGCAGCGATCCTTTCATAATTTTGTTCATTATACCTTCTTCCGCTCTACATTCCTTTCTTATATCAGCATTTGAGATTCTGTCGTATATCGTTCTACCACACATACGTCTTAGGGACCTCATCTCTACCGCATTTATTCTACTCTCATCCTTCTTCTGCCAGTTCCATGCTTCGCTTCCATACATTAGGGTTGGGACCAGAACTCCATTGTGAACGGCCGTTTTCGCTTTCATTGATAAATTCTTGTTTCCAATAACTATTTTTAAAGCTGCATGAAATACATTATAAACTGCTAAAACATTAGAAGTGATTTTCATTTATTTTATAAATATATCAGGGTCACAGATTCTTGGAGTTCGACACAATTGTGAAAAAGTTTATGATGGTTATTGAAAATGAATGGAAAGATTAATTAACATTTTAAAATATTTGAGTAAATTTTTTGCTTATTTATCTCATAATTACGATTGGTTTCGGAAGCTCGCTGCCATTTTGCAAAACCAAACTTAAAATGAAAACTTTTTTTATTCTCAGTACAACTTAGATAAAGTTATTATAAAGAATATGAATGTTGACTTAAAAACAACAAATATTTATTTAATTGTATTTCAATAGAGACGAAGATGCAAATTGGAAACTGAATATGGTTGATCAAGGTGTTTACAGGACTTATGACCTGTTTGGTTGGGTTAAGCGCACGCTTTATGTAATTACAACTTTCCCCATTCCACCTTTCTTATGACCATGTCTGACAAATTTTTGGAAGTTGTATATATGTTAAAGTCCAACACACATGTCAGTTTCAGCTGAAAGTGTAATCTGCATCTTCGTCTCTATTGAGATACAATTAAATCATGAATTGATAACCCGCATTGGGTGAAATCCAGTATTCGTATACAAGTATATGTATACATTAAAAAAAAATTATTTGTTTTTCTGATCCTTAAATTATAATGTGAACGCGATTGTTTTGTCGGTTTGCTCAAAACAAAATTTGAAAATGTCCTCACAAGGCGAAGCAAATTTGCAACAAGTATTTATATTTTCATATTATATATAAATAAAAAATCTATATAAAGCCGTCAAAACAATCGAGTTTAAATTATAATTTATAATGGAGTTTTACAAAATAAAAACCACAACCATCAACCACTTATTTTTTTAAGTAAGTTGTTATGTAAAATTAATTACCCCGGGGGCGCACTCAGCCTCACATATTCAATAAAAATAGTTTATAGCGTCTGAGCCCTACCATATACAGACAAAAAAAACTAGACGTACCAGATACCTGTAGGACCAAATTTGAGACATTGAAAGTTAGCTACAAACTAATCAAAAACTCGAACGTACAAACAAAATATCACTTACCGAATGCACAAACAAAGATAATCAAGGATATTTTACTATAACATACTAATAGAATTAAAGTGTTTACCTACAAATAAGTTTAAAATAAAACTGAAAAATAATATCTATATATGTATATAAAACGGCTGGACCAATTTTGATGATCTTTGATTTGTTGGATTTGTCTCCGTCCCGAATAGCAGAATTACTATTAAAACATCGCAAAAAATCACGAAAATAAATTATGAAGAAAAAATTGACCCGGGTGCATCCCACGCAGCAAATATTATAGTTTAACAGAAAGTAGTGCAACTATGCTACGCCAATCATTTCGATTGGCTTCAATTTATTGGTGATGAATGAAATTCAAATACTTAACATTTTGATTTTTTGCACGTTTATTTAACTTAATTCATTTTGAGTATTCAGTTTAACTTAATAAATAACTGAATTCAATGCAACTATTAAGTTAACACAACATTTATTGATTCTGAGGCGGTACGAAATTTGCCGGGTCAGCTGGTTAATTTATATATGATCTAAACAAAATAGTAATATACCTTATAACCCAATTACCTTACGTTTTTTTTTTTCAAATAAAATTAAAAAAATAAAAAGTTGACTGAACGGTGTCTTCTGATTTGGATAAAGTTTTGAAAACATTATATTTTCACAATACAAAGTGATGGTGAATACAAAAGAAAGAACAGTTTTCAGTTGTTTTAAATCTGACGTCACTATCCTTATACTTAATACCACGAGGGAGATTATACCATGCCAACGGACCCGCAACTCTGAAACCATGAGCGTAGGAACTTGCTTTATTAGCTTTTTTTTTATCAAAGATACAAATAAGACAATAAAAATTAAACTTTAACCACTTTCCACTCCATCGGGCTGCTGACTAACTAACTAACCATCACTCCGTTTCTGCGGAGGAGTAGGTTGAGAGGTTGGATCACCACACTGTTTAACCCTGATATAACTCTTCTACATTCACACACCATAACACGCAAGCTCATTGATTGTACCGAATTTGGCACACCTTCAAATAATTTATTAATGTCATGCCATGCCTTGTTTTACTTGGCCTTCCTCAACTTCTTTTTCCATTCACACTACTTGATATATCTTTTTAATCATCCTCTTCCCTCAGCCATTCTTTCCAAATGTCAAAACCATCTTAGTGATCCTTTCTTCATTTTATTTAGGACGCAATCTGACTTTGATTCATTTCTTACTTCATAGTTTGGTATTCTATTACACATTGTTTTTCATCATTTACCCTACTTTCATCATTCGATCAACTCCAAGCTTCATTCCCATAAACCACTATTAAATATTTGTTACTATTCATCCGCCTTACGTTTAATTCTTTCCTTTCTTCAACCTACTGATACTATCATCAAATTGACTTAAATTTTTTTTATATATAACAGTAGAAAATAAGGAATGGGATGAGTACAATAAAAACAAGATTTCCTTTAACATGTACTTATAATTTCATTAAAAAAAACATTTAGAATGAAACATCCGCACATTTAGAACATCAACGATGGTTCACTCTATTTGATAGACTGAACAAAAGTTTACGATGGGAGCTGGAGATAATATTACCAAAATAAATAAATTAATAAAGCTCAAAATAGAACCGTAGTTTTTCACATGACAAAATCATAGCAAGTAATTTCAATTGACCAGATCAGCGAGGACACATTATACTATCATAGTACGTAATACCTACACGACACCCGCAGAGCAACTCCAGCCTAACAAATAAATGTCTTTTAGAATGAATACAATTTTATTGTAAGAATTTTAGGTAAAGTGAATGCTAAGCGAGCTAACAGAAGAACGATATTTATCCTTATAAATGCATTAGAGTAGGGTGCTCTCAGTTTAAGAAGGGTGACGGAAGGATTTGCCGGCGTACTTGGCCCCCGCGCCCAACTCCTCCTCGATGCGGAGAATCTGGTTGTACTTGGCCAGGCGCTCCGAGCGGCACGGGGCTCCTGTCTTGATTTGTCCCGTGGACAGACCAACCACCAGGTCAGCGATGAAAGAGTCCTCCGTCTCACCGGACCTGCAGAGCAAACATGAATATAAATGTGAATAAGCTGAATAAAGAAATTGTGAAAAGGATAGATATATTTCAAAATTTATTTAGTAATCACTTATTTACAAAATATTTTGATTTTACCTGTGAGAGACCATGGTGCCCCAGCCGTTGCTCTTGGCCAGCAGGTGGGCCTTGATGGACTCGGTGACGGAGCCGATCTGGTTCACCTTCAGCAGCAAGCAGTTGCACGCCTTCTTGTCGATGGCAGTCTGGATACGCTTCGGGTTGGTCACCTGTTCATCAATAAATTCACCATGAACATAGAGAAGGCATAGTTTGATTAACCCACCTTTTTTTCAATGGCAAGTATGAAGTTATTAATACACAATTAAATCACAGTAACGTGTTTTAATATTATATTATGAAATAATCTTGCCATTGAAAATTAAAATCTGAAATTACAATAAACGTATTAATTTTTCCCAATTAAAATGTGAATTGATTTATTTTGCTTGCATATGAAAACCGTACAATAAAAATAAACTAAAATACTTCATAGATAACTGTTTATTTTTTTTAATGTTAAAGATAAAATAATGACCTTAGATAGTTTGGTCGCAGAGGGCGATGCATTATTTAGTTTAATGAACCCCAAGTTGGTGTCCTTGCGGCATATTAAGGGCGCATGTCTCATTACAATATATAATAAGGATTGTATTATGGGTGATACTTAAACCAGACAGTATTTACTGCTATCAGTAACTATAAATAAATTAATCAGAACAATTACAAAGTGAATGTCCAGTTTGATGAATGCAATTTCAATGTTAAGATATATTCTAAAAGAAATTCTACAATTAATTCACACACAAATTTTTCATTATTAAGATTTTTTTAAAGTGAAATAATAGATTGCATAGATATATATATTCAACTTTACATGTTTATAAAATAATGCAATCAGCAACTGTTTATCTTACACACAATTAATTGTTAGAATGTGCATTTTAATTTTTGTTTTCTTTATTATGTAACTAACTTTATTATGTAATTTTGGAATTTCTTATTGTTTTAAATACATAGACAAATTGATACTTCAATGATACATATATTTATATAACCAGTTGTACCCTCAAAATATTAGAGATGAACTCACGGTCAAGTCGTCTCCAACAATCTGGATGTCAGTACTGGCGGTGATGCTGGTCCATGCATCCCAGTGATCCTGGTCGAAGGGATCCTCAATGGAGACCATGGGGAAGTCCTTGATGAACTCCATGTACAGCCCCTGGAGCTTGTCCGCGCTCAACCAGTCCGCCTTGTTGGAGTTGGGGTTCTTGAAGTCCAGATCGTACGAGCCCTCCTTGAAGAACTCAGATGCCGCCACGTCCATACCGATCTCAATCTGATAAAAATTAATCAATTGTTAAAAGTTGTACTATGGGTGGAGATATTTTAACGAGGGGTCGTGTTATTACTAAACTAATAGAGAATACCTGGCATCACAACAACAATTAGCGGCCGCATGGGAATGGCAAACACATTGCTGGTACACACATGTTCAACATTGAGTCATTAACACGAGTGCTATGTTTACAGAGATAAGATAAACATAATATGTATATCAAAATCCTGGCTTTAATCTCATAAACACAGATTCATAGACCTGATCTGATTGTTTAAAAATTTGATGCCATCTCAAAGAAGTCAATGTAAAGAGACATTTATGTCTGCAGGTATCATAGATTAAAACAATACATTATAAAAAATACATATAAGTGAGAGACTCATCACACACCCGACATTGTTATAAGATGCAATGGTACGGTTTCGCTCTTGCAGCTCAAATATAATATATTACTTATTGTTGGGTACACTATTATAATCTGTTCCCCGTGTTTACAAAATAAGACCTACCTTGCCCGTGTATCCAGCCTTGGCGATGGCATCGATGATGAGGAAGAGTGCATCCTTGTTGTTGAGGATGTTGGGAGCGAAGCCTCCCTCGTCACCCACAGCTGTGGCATCCAGCCCGAACTTGGTGTTGATCACCTTCTTCAGGTGGTGGTACACTTCCGAGCCCATCTTCATGGCCTCCTTGAAAGACGTGGCACCTGGGAGATCATAAACAATATAATTAATAAACATAGACAAAACTTACTTCATAAATTATCAAATTATATGTCATTTTTCAAATTATTTTATAATGTCCATAAAAACCCATCCGCACTTCCTGTTCTTTACATGGTGCAATCCCCCTATTACAACTCTGCTTAAAACGTGTTTTTGTATAGATTAACAAGTAAATAAGAAGCTATATAAATCAAACGACTCTATCTTTATTACAACACTTGAACATTTGAGACTTTTAAGACACAAAATTGAAGCCAACAACGCATTTATTACATTTTTACAGTCTATTGTAAAATTATGATTTAAGGTTCTTTTCTAACAATACAATAGCAATCATGTTTGTACATTATGTCTCTTACAACATACCAAATAGGTTAACCACAATACCGTTATGGGTTAAGTGCTGCCACATTAATTTTATGTTGGCCATTTGGCCGCTTGGCGTAGAGGTACTGACCGGTGGGCAGGATCATGAACTCCTGCATGGCGAGTTTGTTTCCAGCGTGGGAGCCACCATTGATGACATTGAAGGCAGGCGTGGGCAGGATGATGTTGTTGTTCCCGGCGAGATCGGCGATGTGGCGGTACAGGGGCACGCCCTTCTTGGCCGCGCCCGCCTTGCACACCGCCAGAGACACACCCAGGATGGCGTTGGCTCCGAACTTGGACTTGTTCTCCGTGCCGTCCAGGTTGATCATGAACTGATCAATCTGTGACAACACAATTATTGAGCCGAGGGAATCATTTTAAATTGTATTAAAGGATTACCATATATTTAATATCTCAATACTGAATGGGTTTGTGAGAAAACTTAAAAAATAAAAGGGTATTACCTCAACTTGCTGGGTGACTTCGAAGGGCTGCTTGAGCAGCTCAGGAGCGATGATGCTGTTAACATTGTCGATGGCCTTTAGCACACCCTTGCCGTGATAGTTGGCCTTGTCATTGTCTCGCAGCTCCAACGCCTCGTGCACGCCGGTGGACGCCCCGGAAGGCACGGCCGCGCGGAACAGTCCCAACTCCGTCACCTGCACACAATGATAATTAGAATATAATAAACATACAGGAGGATTGATGACAATGATAAATTAATTATTTGAAAAAATAATGATGAAGTATCTGCAAGATATTTGAGTGTTAGGAAATGAACTCTATGGACTCAGAGGATAAGGTCACGTAAAGGTCACAAAAATTTTATTTGTAAAAACCTTAAAAAATATAAACAATACATTTTTGAGAAAAATATTATCTAATTTTAAAGAGTAAAATAGCACAAAATTATGATGCAAACTATTGCAACAAACAAATTACCGGTACATTTCTGTAGATCTGAGATCGTCTCTGAACGGATGCGAATACACCTTTGTGGATATAAACATAATTTTAATAATGAGGCGAATATGTGACCCCAATGTTATTTTATTCAGAGCACGGATTCATTTTACGGGTCATAATTGTACAGAGATTTTAGTATTGACCAGCATTTACATGGTATGAAGTAGCAGCACACCTTGTGTACAGTTATACATAAATGTCCAAACAAAACCTTGAAAAATAATTAAACAATCTGTTTACCAGATGTAAGTAAACAACATGAAAAGAATAGGTGATCTTCCAAGATGTACTGAGATGAAAATGTATTAAGACAATTTCATTATGGGACATTATTTCAGATATTCTATAGGTAATTGCTTTTAATACAAATTTATTTTAATAACTTCTAGCAATTTATACATAATAATAAAAAAATTAAGACTAGTGATTCAACCGTAAAGAATTATATTCTTATAAGAAACTTGTTAGATTTTACACACAATATTTTTACATTGTATATATATTTCATATAGTAATAAACTTGATCTTTTACTACATAAACTCCTTACAAATTAACATTTCAAAAGAAAATATACATTTCCAAAAAAAATCGATATATTGTTTTCGTAAAAGAAAACTTATAAATAAAACTTTTGTTCATATAATTAAGCGGTAAATTTGAAAAGAGGGGAGGGGGCTAGAGAGTAACATCAGCTGTGACATTGAATGACATTAGACAGGTACTCACGAGATCGACTTCCACGGTCGGGTTACCGCGGGAGTCGTAGATCTGGCGGGCCACGATGCTCTTGATGGGCATTTTGGATGTGTTACTGAGGAACCTGAAAATAATTCACTCTTTTATATCGAGTTACAACGTACAAACCCTCAATCAACCCTAAGAACTCCCCGAACTGCGAATATATCCTCTTTACCTAACTATACTAGTTTGATAAGGGTGGGAAATAACTATAGAAAAAAATATTATTAGTCGCGGCAAAGATTACAATCACTCATATTCTCTCATTGTTTATCACACATCAATGAACCTTTCGGTAAGGTGGCATGAGTTATACTTTAAATGGGAGAAATATACCTATCGATTGTGCAAAAATGTATACCTAGATTGCATGCTGTAAATATGTGATTGACGGGGAAAAGTTATCGGTTTCACACGAATAACTACGTCAAATTGTTTCGAGAGTAGTCGAAAATTGATTTTTCGGTACATTTTAGAGGAAAGGCGACACCCAGTTGAAAATACTTATTTAAACCGGTAGGAAAATGGAAATTCTAAAATATTTCTCAATATATATACTATTCATAACGTTTGAATACGAGTAATTAAGTTTGGTAAAAAAAAATATATAAAAATAGGGAACACTTACAACGAGAAGTTAAATAACCGGCTACCGTGCACTCCAGAAAACGAAGTACGGGAGGGCGATGAATTTGACCTTCCCAAGGTGACACTGCGTCAGTGATACCATACGGTTAATATATTTAGTACATTTAAGTGCTTGCGTACCATCAAAGAGCCTAGCAGTCTATGCTCTACAGTCTGTTTATGGCAATTTTTTAATGACAGTTGACGTTTCTTTAAATTTGGAATTGTTATTTCTTATTAGTTTTAGACTGCACTTAAAATACTGAATCACAACTATTTAATTTTCTCGCTTACACGAATTTAATATAACTTTAAACTATTTGACTTGACTTGTAATAAATTAATAGCAGTGATGGATGAGGATAAACCAAAAGGTAAATCGCGACCCGATCCCGATGAAAAGCCCAGAGTTGTAAAAGGACCTGCAGATCTACAAAGATTGCGACTAGAAAAATTAATGAAAAATCCGGTGCGTTTGGTGTTATGAAAATAATACTATTTATACTGCATTTGAAAAAAGTTTAATGTAATAGAAAATGAAAAACGTTCGCTTATGTCTTATGTTTAAGGAAAAACCTGTCATTATTCCTGAACGCCCTCGTGGTAAGAACATGCCTTCAGCCCCAGACTTTGTCCGCAATGTTATGGGGTCCAGCGCGGGGGCAGGCTCCGGAGAGTTCCATGTATATCGCCACTTGCGCCGCAAGGAGTACTCCAGGCAAAAGTTTATACAAGAGAAGGGTGAAAAGGTAAATCCGACAAACATCTTGTGAAAAAATATTCTTCATTCTTTGTATATATTTTTACTGTCCTAAAGTGGAAACTGGCAGGATTTATTTGCAACCGCTATGACAACCCCCCATCTCTTCGTTTTCAATTTAGTTGTAATCCATCATAATGGCAAGAGAAATAGGAAAGATGAGTCCACATCTAGGGCCATCTCAACAAGACAAGGTTGCCCATTGACACGTAAAAGAAGATCAGAATACTATTTATCTATTCTGAATATATAAAGAAATTGTCAGAAGTATGGTGTTTTATTTCATTGGCACTAATCAAGTTTTTTTTTTTTTCATAATATATTATCATTTGTTTATTTTCTCTATTCAGTGTTTATATTATATATTTTTCTAGGAAATTTTGGATGACAATTATCACCAAAAATTAGAAGAAAATAAGAAAGTTTCCGACGCTAAAACTGCAAAAAAGAGAGCCAAAAGATTAAAGAAGAAACAAGCTAAATTAAAAAAACCTAAAACCAAACCCCAGCAAGAAGCCGGGGACAAAAGCAACGAAGAGGAAAGTAGTACTGACGAAGATGTAGAAGAAAATGATGACAAATCCGGTGATAATAATGTGCAACTACATAACAGTGGAGATAAAACAACTGTGGAGAGTGATTCTGAAGATAAGACTGAGGAGAACGGTGATAAATCAAGGAGTGATGAAACTGAAACATAATTCTATTCAATTACAATACAGTACTTAAATGTATGTAATTTAACTTGTACCCACTTTTGGTTTAAATTAAAACCCAACAAATATGATTCAATTGATTTATTTGTGAAAACATGTTAAAAAAAATTACAGGGCATGCTTCAAAATACATATAGTTTAATGGATGACCCGAAATTAATATCAATAGTATTAATGCATAGTAATTATATTGTTATTGTAATTATAATCTAAAAAGTAAACTGTAATTCAATGTACAGTTTAATCACATTAATAAAGGAAGGAACTTTCCCATCTGGAAATATACACAGACATAATAATAAAATGGTAATATAATTTTATTTAGATCATATTTTTTTCTATAGTATATCTGAAACAAAATTTGATAAAAATGTGGTTCGTAAAATATCGCAGTTGCCATCTTGTTGGTGTGTATATGTCGCTTGGCACCTTGGATTATCTTCAGCTCCAACATTATTTATATCACATTCATTTGCATAAAGTGCACTTTCTATATAAAATGGTGGACTTATCTTTCTTGATTCCGTAGTTACAGAATCATGAATGAAATCTTCGTTGTCGCCCACGATGATTGTTGGTTCTTCGCAATAATCCTTATCGTAATCATCGTGAGAGTTTATACTCAGGATTGATTTGCTAAAGCTGTAATTGAATAAATATACATTTAAGTGTTTGATAATTTATATATCTACTATTTCGACTAAGAACAGACTGACCATTGATATTTTTTTATTTAAAGTTAGCGAATTTCACATTTCTTTTATTAAAAAAAGATTCCAATTGCACAAAAGATCATAATATATAAATGTCACTAATGTAATCTGTCCAATAACTCAGTATTTAAAAATATCACAGTTAGGTACCATAATTATGAAATAATTTATTTCTTTTGTCAACGTTGTGACTCTCATGCACATTCCGTGGTCTATCTTATTAGGTGGTGAAAAGTACCTATTTATTATACAATGTATTGACTGCTGGTCATCCTCCAAGAGAAGTACAGGCTTTCCTGTTTGACTAGAATCCTCAGTTGAGGTGTACTTCTCTTTGTTCTCATCAGAGACATGGCCTGCTTCAGCTTTTTGGCGGCAAAATGGACTCGGGCAAGACAACAACATCGGCTGGTCGAAGAGAATACTATCGCTAAATAAAAATAAAAATATGTATGTTACAAAGTGTTTCGTGACAATAAATAATGAGGGGCATTTCAAACAACTAATAATTATTATTTTAACCCAGCACTGAAGACAGACCATTGAAGAATTTCTAGAAAATATATTATTAAAAATAAATAAATTATACCCAAAGTCTGACAAGCCATCGTTAATCCCAGGGGGCACCAAGTAGTTGGGCTTGTGGCAGGGGATGTAGGTGAAGCTGTTGCTGGCCGTGGTGCTGGAGGGTACAACCTCCAAACCCCTGAATGACCCCCATCCCCAGCACTTGCGGCAGGGGGCCCAACTGGAAAATAGGTATATTAATGTTTGCAATAAAAATAACTCAATATGAACAAAAAACTTTAAAAACAGTTCATAATGTTCATTAATAAGATGAAGTGAGAAAGAAATATAATGTTTGGAATATGATTTATGCACGTGTTGGGTTAAGTTCATTCCAAAAACATACCATTTAGCCCCGACAAAAAATAAGAGAACTATAGCAAATGTGGCGTATCCTGTCCACATGAATATGTGCATCACGTCCATGGAGAATCTGTTGACAACACGAGTTCACACTCCAATTACACCAACAGGACCTTTTTTCAAACATCGAATTTACATTTTGAAGCAGAACTGTCATACTTTTATTGTTGCAATTTGATTTTACCTACATTCACCGTTGACAATTTTTAATTTATTTGAAATGAAACGTGTCTATTGCGCAATCATAAAGCCATCATGGCATCCAATTATTATTTTAGACGTTTCAAACTAATGCAGACATTTTTAAGAATTTTAACCAATATTCCAATATGTTTTTTAATACTTTTATATGTAGCACTTAATTTGTGGTGACATTTAAATAAATAAACTACACTTAAATATTTTGTTTTAACACCACTTCATCCTCCATTTTAACAGATGTCAGTTTTATTTTATTACCCCGATAAAGCTTCGCAGCAAAACCCGTTGGAAATATTAAAAAGTAGATGCAGTAACTATTACACGTAAAATAAAATATAAAGTAATGTAAAAACAAAATATTCAAGTGTCACGTTCATTTAATTTTTTTGGTGTTAACTCCTTGTTGATCAGATATTTATTAAGTTATACTGTATAGAAATATTGCTAGAATATTTTCAAATAACATTTATCATTTAATAATTTATATTATTATTATTATTAATTAAGTAAAATGACATTTAAAAAAAAAGTGGAAGTAGTTAAAAGGCATTGTTTTATTTCATTATTATTTAAAATGAACTTCCATCAAGTAAAATCATCTGATTTAATAATATGTACTTACATTTCTATTATTATAGCTATTGTTGTACACCCTTCCACGACACTCGGGTTACAGAATAAAACAAGCTTAGGATTACAAGTTTTTAATATAAGATTTTGACATACTTATTAATAAAACATAATGTATTTGTTCAAGATGTTGACATGAACATTTACAACGCGCGCAATCGGGCCTTAACATAATTAAATTATAAAAGAGAACACGTTATATCAAGGAGGCATGGGGATCATCATTTTTCTTAAGTATAACGAATCCCTCCATGACGGGGGAAAGGGGGATGTATTTATCTGTAGCCAGCTCCGCCCTTTCCCCAACGGAGAGCAGCACGGGCGTGGAGTGCGTATGGGACCCCGCAATTGTCTTGGGAGTACCTGCCTTGCCAATTACATCAACAGCCTGAAAAAAACATAAAAACATTTTATTTGTCAATTTTGTTTTATCGTTTCACCAAAATTTCAAGGAAGGAAAAAAGTTCATATATTTTTTTCCAATACCTTACGGCTAGAATAGGAGCGCGGAGAAGAAAAAACTAACCTGTCCAACGCGTACGGTGACATTAAGAGCCTCAAGGTTCTCGTCCAGAGTAACGAGCCAGCGCGGGTGCATGGCGGCCGCCAGCGTGTACAGGAGGTAGTGGGACTTGGCTAGGATTACTGCAAATATTCCAAGCATGTAGCAATATATTATATCCTTCATGTTTTAATATTCACATGATTCAAGTGACATAGAAAATGAACTGACTGTTCTTGCAGTCGAGGAAGGCGGTGAGCACGACGAGCAGGCCGGCCAGGGCTGTGGGGGAGAGCACCTGGCGGTCAGCGTGCAGCGGGCAGAGAGACAGCGTGCCCTTGCCGAGGTGGCACAGCCCCTGCGCCAGTCGCACCATGAACAGGTGAACGGGAGATTTGGCGTGGAACAGAGCCAGCGATCTCAACATCGTCGCTAATCTAAAATGCGCAACACAAGAGTTAGTCATTTATATCGCAACTAAAACATACAGTTAGCAAAACAACTCCTCCTTTTTATGCATTTTGTTCATTTGAATATTCACAATATCCATTTTTTATCTTGTCTATCTTTAGTATAAAATACCTCCAAATAATTTACATTGAAAAATAGACCATGGGTAATTATTAATATGTGCAGGAGTTAAGAGTTAATGATATAAACTTCATAATTACTTACTAAAGAATTCATAAGCTACTAAATAGCTAACCTTCACGCCGTTTTCCAGAAGGGTAGGTAGAGAGGATGGACTGCACATTGTTCTATCATGATATACTTATCGAGATTTCTCTATATTCATACATCAAGGCATGCGCCCTCTACAATTTAACAAACTTCAGCCATGGCTGCCATTTAGAATTTGATTCATTGGGTCATACCATGCCATGCTTTTTGGAAACAGACCTTCACACAGCTTGCATACAACTTTCTAATTGTTCTTCCGTCAACCATTTTTTCCATATATCCAAACCATCTTAGTGACCCATTACTAATTTTATTTAGGACACATGCATCTGCTTTCAATTCTTTCTTTATATTTTCGTTTGGTATTCTATCAAACATTGTTTTTTTAAGTTTCTTACTGATCTCATTTCTACGGCATTAATCCTATTTTCATCTTTCTTTCGGCAGCTCCAAGCTTCACTTCCATATGTAAAGGTTGGCACTAGAACTCCACTGATAACTTGGTAAACGGAGTACAAACCGACCTTGCATTATTAGAGCCAGCTCCAACAAGACCCATAGCGAAGATGGCATTGTAGGCAACGTCTTGGTCCGCGTCGTGAGAGTACTTGTTGAGCACGTCGATGACGGGCAGCTGCGGGTTAGAGACGGAGCACAGAGCAATGGCCAGCGGCACGGCGCGCCGGATGGCCGGCTCCCCGTAGCGACCCAGCTGCCCAAATATCCTCGTCGACATCTCGGCACCCGTCTCCTCACCCAGAGCGATGACTGCCACACCCAGTGCCGCCACGGCTTGCATGGAGCTCAGGTCCTTGGGGTCCTTCGGGTCCTTGCCCTCGCGCCACTCCTTTCCCTTGGACTCCTTCACTCTTTTAGTTGGCTTGTCTGAGCTGGTAGTGGCTGAGGAGGAAGAGGCACCGGAACCAGAAGGAGTGGAATCGGAGCTGGTGCTCGCCCCGCTGCTGCCAGCCTCGCGTTCCTTCTCCTTGTCTTTCTTCTCCGACTTTTTACTAAAGGCTGTGTCCTCTGTCGTGGACTGTTCATTCTGGAAAAATGTTATTATATGATTACTTACAAATATAAATTTCAATAGACAAATTAAAGACCGCAGTGAGTGTTGGACCAACAAAAAAGTCCACAAACCTCGAGTCCATGCTGAGGTGGGCTAGAGGCATCACATCACCACGCAAGGAATGTGGGTAGTGAGGGATAGCTTTAAGGTTGCCCCAATAACGGACAAGATGAGAGAATCTCGACTCCGGTAGTACGGTCATGTGATGCGAAGAGACAATGAAAAAATTATCCAAAAAGCCTTCAGAATTCCCACAAAATCAAGAGGAAGAGCCCGCCCAATCGCAACATGGAAAAGGAACTGCGACACGAGAACCTGACAGTGAAGATGAGCCAGGATAGAAAAGTTTGGCGTCTTCAAAAGAGGAGGGCCGACCCCAGATGATGGGAAATGGCAAAGGAAAAGAAGAAGAAGAGACACAATTGAATCTAAAACTGGTTTCAGCTATGCTACTATTACTAACATATTTTTTTCATAAAATTAAAGTGACATGATGTGAGTGTTAAATCCTGATGTATTTAAATAACAAGAGACGTTGTAAACTGACCTCTGTGTCGTAGTGCTCGGAACATATGTGCAGCATCTGCTGGATGACCAGCACATCTCCGGTGCCGGCGTACGCGCACATGGACAACACTGTCAGCGACAGTGACTTTAGCGGGTCACTCAGCACTTCCAGCGCGGCGCTGGTCGCTTCAATTGCCTCCTTGCGACCTGAGTCCGACATTATCAGAATTTAAAACAATGGTTCTATTATACAAAAATTACATTATTGATCAAATAGGATACATTTGAGTGTTTTACAATTTAAATGTATAACAATTTGTGACAGAAGCGCGAACGGTGAGAAACTGGAGCATGTTAGCCAATTTATTTATCTGGGAAGCATGTTTACAAGGGATGGAAAAATGGAGAAAGATATGGAAAGAAAGGTCGGTGCTGGGAACAAAATTAATGGCACCCTCAAAGTCATCACTGCAAACAGAAATATTTCAACTAAAGCAAAGATGGCAGTACATAATAGATTTCTAGTGCCAGCCCTTATGTATAGAAGTGAAGCTTGGAGCTGGCAAAAAAAGGATGAAAGTAGGATAAATGCCGTAGAAATAAGATCACTAAGAAGAATGTGCGGGGAAACGATATATGATAGAATACCGAATGACGAAATAAGAAAGAAATGTAAGACAGATGATTGCCTCATAAGTGAAATTAAAAAAGGATCCTGGACATATGGAATGAATGGACGAGAGAAGAATGGTTAAAATGTTGTAAACAAGCAGTGTGAGTGGAAAGATAAATCGTGGAAGACCAAGGAAAGCGTGGCATGACCAAATTAATAAAATACTGAAAGGCGGCTAGGCGAAATGGCTGAATTGACGAGCGTGCATGTTACGATGTATGAATGTGGAGGAAGCTGGAGAGGAATGTCAGGTTAGAATTGTGTGGCAGTCCATTCTCTCTGCCTACCCCTCCAGAGAAACGGTGTGATGGTTAGTTAGTTGAAAACTTTCATAAGTTACCCAAGTAGCAAAGTCCTAAGCCGAGGGGTAAAAATCTGGAGTATGTTGAAGATTGTAAATCCTTTCCTCCGTTATCAATCAGTCTTTGTAAGATAGCCGAAGTCACCTGCAACAGAAATAGCATGCAATCAGATTACGGATGATGCTGCCCAAGGGGTTACCAGACACAATAACAAACAAAACATTTACGGTAATTATATTTCAGATTCAATTATAAATAGTGAATAAGTACCTCAGCATCACAAGAGCCAACAGCAATCAATCCACAGGAGATGGCAGCGAGGGCCACAATCTCCGCCGTGCTCTTCGGGTCAGAGAGCACAGGCAGAAGAAGTGCGATTACATCGTCCCGCTTGGTGCCCGCATATGCCAGACCCAGACCTGAACATTGTTAGAAAAACATTTGTTGGTCATTATACATAAATTCAGAATATGGAGGATATTGGCAGGTTATAAAAGCTAACCTAGAACACTGCCGATGCGCAGTGTAGGACTAGAGTGCAGCACATAGTCGGAGAGGAGGGCAAGTGCCGGGTCGCACTCGTTGCGTACACCGCAGTTGACGATGCCCAGGGCCAGCAGCGCCCCGGACTTGATGTGCTCGTCCGCCGTGTACAAGTACTTGTCAATGGGTGTCAGGCCCCCGTCCACATCCCACAGGTGCACCATGCCCAGCGAGGCTGCCGCCGACAGCATACCTGCACAAACAATATACATCTGTACTGGAGATTAAACTAACCAGATATCCGTGAGATATAGCCAACAGAACGGAAGTCACTTGTGAGTGCACTAATGTAGTCATGTATTATTGTACAGAGAAATGTCTCACCGTGATCCTTATTCTTATACATCCACTTATTCCCGTCCTCAGTGGTGACAAGCTTATCCTTGCTGAAGCCGGCATTCACAAAGGCATTGACGAATGTGGCAGAAAGGTTCTGGCGTGCGGAGTCAACTGGGTGGTCGGAGAGCAGGGAGGGCCGCAGCGCTGAGCCGGCACTCTCCAGCCATGACTTGTACACCTCCTCAGGGGTCTTGGGCTCCATAATATCCAACTAGTAAAGGCCAATCCAAGTTATAAACCAGACTACAATCTCAAGAAAAATCTACTTCGAGGCGAAGTTAGGTACGGTCTCTCACCTCTCTTGCTAGACTAAGGAAGTGCTCATTGACGTGTGCATTGGTCATGATAGCCCTCAAATCTTCGTCCTCCACGTCCAGCGCCATCTGCTGCCGGCCCAGCATGTAGCACAGCTGCTTCCTAAGGAGCCTGAATACAAGGTGTAAAAATTAATAATTAAATTAATGTCACCTTAATTAATTTAAGAAATTAAACGCTTAATTTTTTATATTGACTTTTACAAAATAAGAACATAGAAATCTAAATATGGATGGACCTATTCATATAAAATAAGTCTTAAATAAAAATTAAAGAATCCAACTATTGCACAATAGAATCATAACTCTTCGGTGAGTGGTGTTAATTTGTAAAAAGGATGTTTAACATCAATGGCAGTGTACTGACGGGTCATCGCACTCCTTGAAGATCTCCTCGCACTTGTCCCGGTCATTGAGCTGAAGCGCGATGATCATAGCCCGCGCATACTCCTTGAAGCGCAGGTAGTGGCCCAGTACCCCCTGCAGGATGTAGGTGGCCTCCGGCTCCTCCACGTAGCTAGCACACCTGGACAGGATACACAATTACTCTATCAGAGCTCTCATAATAATGATGTTATGAATTTGCAACAGATATATTATGAAATCTCAATTTTCCCTAACTAGTACATAAGAAGTTAAACATAAATACACAAAGGCTCCGAATAAACGATGAAGACTTTGAAGACTCTTTACAATAAAAACAATAAGGGATAGAGAATGATTTCCCAAATAGATAAAAAAAAATGACATGGATGCAAGATAATATGGTGTCTCCTAAATTACATATGAATTCTTTAAATATTGAATGTGGAAATGTTAGGTTAGGTTAGGTTAGGTCAAATTACATATGGATTCTTTAAATATTGAATGTGGAAATGTTAGGAGGGTTCTTACCCTACGAGGTAGAGACAGACACGGGGATAGTTGGTGTGCTCCATGTGCTGAGCGAGCAGTTGCAGGCGGTCAATCTCCATGAGCAGGTCGCAAGCCTGGATCTCAGCAGAGTGGCGCATGTCGAAGCGCACCACGTCCTCCACCAGCGGCAGGAGGCGCTCCTTGGCAGCCCCCGCCTCGCCCGCCGCCCACTCCTCCGCAATCTCCCCCTCCAGCTGCCGCACATACTCGTGTCCCCAGTCGCCCACATCATTCATGGTACCTATCAGAGAAGCTCTATTAGGGCCCACCGCACAACAGTTTACCTCTTGCTCTTTCTAGGCCTGTCCACGTGGGACTGACATCAACTTTAACAAATTTAATCTATTGATTTTAAGATGAAAACTGTTGTATGTCACATGTAAGATATAAAAATAACAAAATATAAAAGAACATAGAGGAAAAAACGGCCCAATCAAATATTAAATATCAGTCAGCAAATCAACGTGCATGCATGACACAATGTATGAATGTTGAGAAAGCGATAGAAAAATGTCAGGAAAGAACAATATGGCAATTCTTTCTACCTATCCTTCCGGGGAGACGGCGTGATGGTTAGTTAGATTAAAATATGTTTTTAAAAAAAGAACACCGTAGTTGGGGTAAAAGCGGACCGAGTCACAAGAAAGAAAAATGTGGGGATTGGAGATGGAAAACTTTTCTATTTGCAATTCAGAGGTAAACACGGAGCCAATTTTAGTTAAATATAAATAATATTTAGTAAAATATTTTCAATCCAACCATCAGCGATAAATATTGCTATTGAATACTTTCCTCACTATGCCATTAGTATATAATCTCCTGACAGTACCGTGATTGTGTTAAATATCTGCTCTATGAATTATAGCTTTATACTTTTTGTGATATTATTCTAGTTGCATGACATTAAATTTTTTTAATAAGTTTGTATTTAATTAACAAAATTTAAAAAAAAAGTTGACTAACAGTGCCCAATAAACGTTGCAAATAGGGAATTAAGAAATACAAGCAAACAAATGTGTAACAGAAATGAATTTAACCACTAACAAATTAGAACATGCGGTGTCAAGTTTTATTGTTATAACAATCACAAAGTCAACCAGATTACACTTCACGTACAGCCGGTGAGAAGAAGGGTTGATATTGAAACAAAGAACAAAAGAGTAACAAAATGGACGTACCTAAGAGACAGTATTTAAGGCATTCCCGCTTAGCGGCGGCCTCCGGCGTGCCGCTCACGCCCATAGCCAACACTGAGATCACATCCGCGCAGAACTTCTTGGTGTCGGGGTCTGTTATCCTCTCGTATGCTTCCTTTATGGCCGGGTAGTGCTCTCTTAAAAACTTCAGAGGTTTGGGCACCGACGTCATGGAGGTCGTAGAGGTTCTAATGAGACTACTGAGCATTTGCAAAGATGGGTTATAGAGGGATTCATCTGGACCCTGCAAGAAGAATGAGTTTGCACAAATACATAATATTGGTAAACAAAAAAGGCGTGTTTCATAAAAAAATAATAAACTTACTGTTAGTTTATCTACTAGTACGTGCAGTTCTTCTTGCAGCTTTTTATCTTCTTCCGACTGGAAAACAAAAGATAGAAAGTATATTAGGTTAATGAAAATAAATAGTCAATTCACAACAAGATCCGCGAATATGTTAACATTAAATATACCAAATCATCACTGGGCGCAGGCTCAATCTTCTTCACCTCTTCGGGTTTCTTTGCGTCTTTCATTTTCACTGTTTTTATCAAAAAATTTAATAAATGACAAGCACGTCAAGATGAGCTTCAAAATTTGTACAAGTCACCGCATATCTTCGTTTCTATGCATAGCATTTCAGAACTGCCAACCTAGGTACCTTACCACAAGAAAGTGGTAAAGTACCTACCGATAAAAATTTTAAAATAAATTTAAACAGTTTGTTAGGAGCTTGACAAAGTCTGATGATGGAATGGAGTCCATGAACGAGGAGATGCGGGGAATCTTGACTTGGGATTGTCGAGATCATCTCTCGTTGCCTCGGCGCCAAATGCCCATGATTTATAAATGATATGATTCGTTCGGGATTGACAGTGTGATTATTGAAAGGTCAAGTGATTTAGAAATTAAGTTTATTATAGATAGGATTACAAGAATTTACACGGGAGGAACACCTTAATATTAATAAATTACAATCAATGACTTACTTGCTAAAAGCTGGTCAGCTTACTTAATTTTACTGCGTAATGCTATCCTCGGGATAGCAGCGCCGAGTTGGAGCTGCGTTCATCCGTCCGCGTACGAGGAACGTGCGAGGCGGACGATGGGCTAGAGCCGTGGATGCTGGAGCCGACCTGGCCTCTGCCGCGGAGATCGGGCGAAGCAGACGACGGCGAAGGGTGACGTGGAGGCTGGCCGGATCTGAGGCAGCCGGCACCTAGCTGCTGATGGTGTCAATGTGAAAGGCGACGGACCGTGTCAGTCGGCTTGGCATCCTCCTCCGTCCGCACCACGAGGGACGTGCGAGGCGGACGATGGGGAAGAGCGTAGAAGCGAAAGCCGGTCTGGTCTCCTTCGCTGAGACAGCAGTGGCCAGCATCAGGCCCCAGTGGTGATAATCTGAGGCAGCCGGCATCGGCACCTGGCTGCTAATGGCGTCGGTGTGGACGGCGAAGGGCACGGGTCTCCTTCGCAGCGACAGCAGTGGCCAGAATCAGGCCCCAATGATGATAAGCTGGCGCCATGCAGCGCGTATATCGCGATATTTTTCTTCAGATTATCTCCCCGGCGTTCGGACGCCGCCGAGCGCCGGGAGATGTTGCCTCCAGCGGAGTCCGGTGTCTAACTCTCGCGGCCTTGCTCCACACAGCCCTCTAGTTAAAAATCCGCAGGGTGGGGGGTTGAGATCATGCCCCCCAAAGTGTTGCCACTCACAAAATTGTCCCTGCACTATTATTGTTTTTTTAAACACTATTATTGTTTTTCATTGTCTTATCACTAATTAAAATTAAACTTAACTAAGATCAAACAAGCCTCCAGAGAGAAAACGTATTTTCTGCCATGTAAAAATTGTTTAGTGCAATCTCACCGAGTATGCCATGAAACATGGCTATATAAGTTTGAAAGTTCACGGGGTGAAAATGAATTTATGAACTCATTCACTCCCGATCTAAAGCAACTTCCCAACATTCGCTCATGTGATTCGTTAATGTTAACATTATATTATATGAGATATGCTCCGGGATGCATCATGTATGGAGATTGAAACCAATATATTTACAATTTAAAAATTACATTTATTAAATACAAAATTACATACTGAAAAAGATAACTTAAGATCTAAAGAGGACTTATATGCTATTCGCTGGCCAACGAATAAAACTAACGTAACTAACGAAAGTGGTGATCTGCAGCGAGGACCGACGCTGACGGAAGCCGGCGTGGTGACGGGTTGGCCAGCACGAGGACTGCCAGAGGCTGCACGGCACAGAAGGGTGCCCGGCGTCCACTTCTATCTACCGGGCTGCAAGCATCATGCGGATGATGGACCGCGTAGGGCACGGGTCTCCTTCGTAGCGACAGCGGTGGCTAGCATCAGGCCCCAATGGTGATAATAACCCTTCATGGGCCCTGTACGAGGTTGTTTGTCAGCTGGAGCGGGCGCTGTTTGCTGGCACCATGCGGCACGTATTCCGCGATCTCCTCCATGTTCAGATTATCTCCCCGGCGTTCGATCATCTGTCGAGCCGGGGAGATGTTGCCTCGCCGGAGTCCGGGGTATAAGACAACTCCCTCGCTCCTCGAGCCTCACGAAATTCCAAAATCTCGTAGGGTTGAGGTAGAAATCACGTGGTGGTGGAATCCCGCACCCAGAGTGTTGCCAATCACAAAATTGTCACTTACAGCTATTATTGTTTTTTCACTATCTTAAATTATTATCACTAAATAGAATTAAACTTAACTAAGATTAAACCAGCCTCCAGAAGAAAACATATTTTCTGGCATGTAAAATTTGGTTATTGCAATCTCACTGAGTATGCCATGAAGCATGGCTACATCAATTTTTCACTTATTATTAGTACAAACACTTTATAAAGTGGTTTATACTGCGTGAAAAGTGCTTAATTTTATTTTTAAATATGTCAAACCATCAAGCAATGACTTTGTATAAAACATTTTAAGGAAAGGAATTAGATAGAAGACAGAATAGCTTTACGTCGGACGTCATTTGTTGAGATTATATAGAAAATAATGGGAACTAACTAACTAACCATCATGGCATTTCTCCAAAGGGGTAGGCAGAAAGTATGAACCGTCGCAATGCTCTATCCTGACTCTTCTACAAAGATTTTTTAACTGGGCTCTCGAGTTTCCTCTATGTTCATACATCGTAACATGCACACTCGTAATTTTTTCTTATTTCGGATGTGGCCGCCTTTTAACAGTTGATTAATTTGACCATGTCATGTTTTCCTCGACTTCCTTTTCTATTCACACTGTTTTTATACAACGTTTTAACTATTATTTTCTTATCCATTCGATCCTTTTAAATTTTAGATAAACTTAAGGCGTAAAGACTGCAATTCTATAATGACGAATGATTTATGAATTAAAATGTTGTTTTTTTTTCTCTCTTTTGAAATAGAAAAAACAGTTTCTTTTTTACTCATATATATTTTGTATACAACACTCACTTTATTAAAAAAAAAATTAAAAAAATACCAAACATGTTTCGGACACACAAGGCCTTCATCAGTGATATTATATAAATATTAGAAATATTGTAATGTTTTTTTTTTTCACAAATGTGGTCAGTTTTGACAGATACTAATTTTTTTTATATATAATACGAGTATATCTGTCAAACTGACCACATTAGTAAAAAAACTGTGTGTCCGAAACATGTTTGGTATTTATTTTTGATTCTTTTAATAAAGTGAGTGTTGTATAAAAAGTATATAAAAAAAAGGAACATTGGACATATGCAATACAAAGTTATGGCAAATATAGAAGAAAAATAAAAAAACAGTATTGTAATTCATAAAAAAATTATGATCCTTTTTTATTTTTCTAAAAAAAAGTCTACTGGTTTTAGAACAGGATCCTAAGAATGATCCTGAGTCACCGACCTGTCGTTAGAGCGGGAACCTGGAGGCATAGGTGCAGTGATGGCTCAGAGCTAAAATTTGTAGGGGTGTTGGTTCATATTTTTTTTAGCCTTTGTTTTAAAATTGTGTAAATGGAAAAAAACTTCTAATAAGAAACTTGATAAAATCCTAAAATATTTATTTTTACTCACTTTAACCTTGGCCATGTATGCTGTGCTAGAAAAACCGGAACAATTAAGACCCTGAACGCTGTACCCTTACACCAGTCAGAGTAAGAACGCTAGGAAGGCAGCAAGACAGCGTCTAATGAATAATGTTTGATCCAACTAAGCTGGCGATTAATAGTTGATCCAACTAAGCTGGCAGAAAGGAACTGCTAGGAACAAAAGTTGCGGGATAAGGGTGCTTAAAATGACATCATTAAGGAGGCTAAAACTCTTTAACCCTTAACGTACCGTGTTCAAAACAAAACGCTCGCTCCCATGTGGTAAGTTCAGTTTACCGCTAACTTTATCTAAATATCAAGCATATGACTAGATGAATCAAAATTTAATTTATGTCATCTTGTAGGGAATTTCATTAGGAATAGATCGATATCTATAACATACATGGATTATTTGAAAAACATATCATTATTAATTTTTTTCTGGAACCATGCGATTTCTGATATGTAATGCGTCACAGCATACGGGCGACTGGACATCGGGTATAAACTTGTCTGCGCGCCGCGGCCGGCGGGGCGAGGATAAAGGCACCTAGGCAAAATGTATAGTACGTTCAAGACAACGAGTACGTATTAATATTTGTCCCTTTTGGTAAAGTGTTAATATTTTCACAGTTCTGATATTATTAAGTTGCGTCCTGCGTTTCCGTCCACAGTGGTATTATTACGTACATATTGAAAAGGTCAAAGATATAATTTATAATACGTTCAAAACAGCGAGTAAGTATTTGTCACTTTTGATAAAGTTGTAAATATTAGCAAAACAAATTCTACCTTAACACGAATGAAGGTGAGGGCAGTCTTAGAAAATATTTTTTTTTGGGATGAAGGAAGTAATTTTTTGCTTTTTTTTTTATTACGAAATATTGAAAACACTTCAATGGAGGATTACAATTTTTTTTATAATATTAGGGTCCATAGGTTTTAAGAAAATCAACTTTAAATTGGCAGTGGAAACTCAATTTACCACATGGCAACGCGACGGTTAAGAATTGTACGGCCCGGAAATGTTATCAATATAACAAGATGGGGGGTATTATGTTTTCATGTTTCATTATGTTTTCATGACTTTTATTGTTGTTTTATTCACGTAAGAAAAGGTGCTTTTTGTGAATAATAGGTTTTCAATTTGCTATATAGAAATATAATGTTAAAATCTGACAATTAGAAATATATTTATTTACGAAGCGAGAAGTGTGCGTGTTCCCATTATCTGATTATATAAAATAATAATAATAAAAAATGCCCTTCTCCCAATAGTTCCACTTTGAAACCTTTCCAAACTATAAAACAAAATAAAATAAATACTTATCAAGTGTTACTACCAATACATTTAACAAACTTTTTATTTGAAGGCTTTGTACATTGGTAATTCTTGATAGCAAATGAAATATTGTTTAGTGATCATTTGTTTTAACTGTTTTGATTGAAATTAATTGAGTGTAAGGGAAAATGACATTTTCTTCACAGGATGACTATTAGTTTATAGCCAACATACTCACCGCACTCTTCCGATGGATGGTTCAATCAGTAATTGTTAGCAATTGTATTTTATGATTTCCAAAACATTGGTGAAACTTTCCATGCGCTACCCTTCCTGTCAAGTTGCTTGTAGGTGCATGGGTGTGTAGGAAACAGTAACTCTTTACTACAAAGTGACATCAGGGATATAAAGAGAAATGCAGTATTTTTGTGGGATTGGGCAATTTTAAATAAAAGAAGATCGGTCACATTATTTCAGACATGTTTATTTACAGAAAAAAATATGTACCATAGTCACAAAGTGAAGGTAATAATAGAGTTGTCAATAAGTAGCGTTACATATAATTTTAAGAGGCTGACAAAAGCTGGCCCCGGCTTGGAGCGCGAGTTGCTCACGCGCTGCTACCTCCTTCGCACTCCTTACAATATACAAATCCTATTTAGCAATGCAAACGGTGCTGCTAATTTAATGAAAAATTTTACATTAAATATAAATAAGTCCATTAATTGGATTGCAGCCCCAGTCAGGTGCAATGACTCTATCCTAGGAATATGTGAGAAGCTCTAGACGCGCCCCGCCGGGCCCCCGCTCCTCCTCGGCCCAGTGCGGCGGGGCGACGAAGCGCCGGGTTAATGTCGCCACGAGAATGAGTTTGTAAAAAAGTATTACAATGGGCAAGTGCGGAGAAAACACATTATTGAAGCTTAAAGAATTAACAATATGACTAAACCTACCCTATCTGTACTCCCTTCTGGAAACTTGAGTATAAGAAAAGCCTTTAAAATTAAATTCTCAGGTGGTTATACGGGGGATTCGCTGGTTCCACCCCATCACCAGCTCCCGGACTCTACGGGGTGATCTAATTAATCCCTAATGTATAACTAGTATTGCAATTTATTTTGAAAAATGCTCTGGAAACATTGGTGGAGAGTTCCACACTGCCGCAGAAGGGGCGGTGCCTACCTACAAAAATCTCTTACAACGGAAATATTGTACAAAGTTAGAGAAAAATCACTTCGCGTCGCTCAAACTTCCATTAACTATTTGAAATGAAGACTATTCATTAATACACAGCATCTAATAAATCTAAGTTCTGCGCGGCGCGTAATCACAAGGGATCTGTCGGACCGAGAATGCACTGAACTTTACATAGAGCAGCGGAGTTCAATAGGAAGGGATAAGTCTAGGAGTCAGGAGAGGTGATTACCGTTCAGCCGCACTCCTCACATCCAATAAATAACTCTTTTTACTTTAAAATCCTTAAGTAAAAATGTATTACAAATGAGCATTTGAATATTACATACGCGGAGACACTTGCGGGGGCGCGGGCCGCCCATGAATGGGGCTAGCGCAGGGCTAACCCCACAATGGGTGGACCTACGCCCCCTTCGGAAACTGAATCATCTACTAGCCTTACAAAAATAACATACGTAATATATTTATAATTTTCTATAACTTATAACACAGCAAGGACACCGGGCACATGTTTCTGTTGAAAACAAGACCCGAGCATGTCCGAGGCGCTTGAAACTAAAATGTCTTAGGGATTACAAGCCTCGAGGGAATCTCTGTCCAACAGAAAGGTTCGCACCGTGGGAGGAAACTACCCACTGCGGGCACTTGCAACCAAACACAACGGCGCCGGTACAGATTCCGGATAAAACAACATTTAAGAACACAATGAAACAATGTGGAGGCGAGGCTGCTCTTGAGATACAACATTACATGTTAACATTTATTTCCGATGGCTTCTTAAATAACACTAATTCATTTAGCGGCACTCCCACACTTTTATATTCTGGTCTACGCTCCCCGAGATCACGTACGGCAACACTTTGTGGAAATCTGAAACAAAAGTAACTTCATTATTGAGAGCTCCAGCTGTTGGGATTTGTACAGGGAAAACTTTGAGGTGCTACGATAGAAAAAATACTTTCACATCAAGGAAATGGAAAATCAAAATCATACCTGTTCTTATTGAAAATAATAGAAAATAATTTGTTTAAAAAAAATCAAATAGTTTTTTTCTTTTTTAAAAAAAGACTAATACCAAGGATTTTAGAATTTTATTTTACAATCTTCAATGTGAGCAGAAAATAGCTCATTATTATGAAGAAGGAATCTGGTCGTGTCCAGGCTTGAACCCATGCCCCTGGATCAGGAGCCAAGCGTTCTATCCCCTAGATCACCACCCGATCGTTTTATTATTTTTTTTTTATTAGAATTTGACCAGGCAGTGGGATTAAGCTGACAAAATTTGTTTATTTTTCATTACAGAAGTTGTAATAACGAGTATTAAACTTTATTGCTGATGAGTCCACGAGGGCTAAAAACATCTACTTGCTACTATTACACTTGTTAATGACAAATCAAAACAAATATGGGAGCTTGCATCAAAGGGGTCGACCTAATGGTAATATTTATAACTAATCAGACAGGAGTGGTGCAAAGTAAAGGTAATGCGGTCCCCCACCGATGCTGGTGATGAAGTGCTGGTGGGCATAGAGGGTCTTGAGGCAGCGCTTGTTCTTGATGTCCCAGACGCGGATGGTCTTGTCATCGGAGGCGCTGAGCAGGTAGCGTCCACCCGGGTGGAAGCTCAGCCCGCGCACCCAGTTGTCGTGGCCCGCCAGGGTCATGAGGCATAGTCCCGTGCCCACGTCCCACACCTGCAACCATATACGCATTTTATTAAATATTTTAACAACTTTTCATGGGTGTTATGCTAAAGAAGTATTTAACTCCTTTGCCTGCGGCCACTGACTTCAGTCAGATTAACCTTTGGATGCCCAATAGTCCCGTACGGGACTGTGGATTTGTGTCGTTCAATGCCCGACAGTCCCGTACAGGACCGGTGATTATGGTGCATTTCGCTATCGGAATACGCTGATTTATGACAATAGTATTCAAAATATGAATATTAGCTTACATAAATAGTGTCTTTAAGATAGCAATCCTTAATTTTTTTTTCAGTTCCGATAAATATTTGTGTCATGGTGCGTAATAGTGTTTATACCTGCATTACAAGGTCGACTCTTGGGATATGCGTTGTTTTCACGGTCCGCCTAATAAAACACGCAATCTACACCACTGCCTATAATAGGTCTATGCATAAACAAATGTTTTAAAATTTGGCATAAGAATTTTTTTTTTTTAATTGAATTTGTTTATTTTTTAATGTTTTTATTCTTTAACTTTAACATTTAATTATATAAAATGTGAAAATTTACAAAATAAAGCTTTTGTAAATTATAAATAATCTAGTATTTTGATAATGCTTGATATTTTACCTAAATAGGATGACTAATTTTAGAGATATAATTATTTTTATAAAAGCTATGCGTAGGTCGCAAGAGACGCAAATATTTCACAAAAAATGCTTGGGCAGTGGGCTATTATTGCATGTAGCGCATGAGGGTTTAAAAGTTAATAAGTCGTAGAAATTAGGATCTCTGTGTATTTATTAATTCTTTGATATTCCTATAATAATTTGGTTCGATTATTTTAAGGGTAACATTTTATTCAAAATGAGAATGTGCCACGTAGCGATGACAGATAGAGTAACATTTGCTAGCCGGTCTAAAAGTTAAAAGCCTGTTGGTGAAAATAAAAATATATATACATACATAAAACAGTCCAACAATAAAATGTGATATTATAGTACATCATTATCTTTTAAAATCAAAACCTTTCATTTTGGTTTAAAAATGATAAATTAATACTAATGTAATGAATCCTAAATTCATATATTTTTAATGCCTCTTCTTCTCCTTCAGCCTGTAGACGTCCTCCACTCCTGAACATAATCCTTCCATTTGCTTTCATTTCCTTCTTTTCTGGACTATCTGTATCCAGTCCCATCATCTTGTCTTTGTTCTCCCGATACTTCTACTGTTTGGCTTGGTTTCGGATGCAGTAGGCTCTTTGTCCATTTAGTTTGATCTCTGGCAATATGGCCTGCCCAATGCCAGTCATTAGATAATTGAATTATTTAATAAGAGACTCACCTTGATGGTCTTGTCCCTGGAGCCGCTGGCGAGGAAGGGGCCAAGGTGTGCTCCCTTCCTGTTATCGTGGCCGGCTGCCTCGTTGATGGGCCCCGCCGCGCTCTCGGGAGCCCACGCCACACACTCCACCACGTGGTCGTGGTCTCGCAACTCCACCTAGAATACAAACATTCACAAATAACCAAATATTGTGATTCTACTTTAATGAACTTACAAGGCGTCACATTAACAGAATGTCTCAATTGTGAAAATCTTTTTCTCTTTATTTCTCATTGAATATTTTGATAAAAACATAGAAGTAGCACTCATAAGCGGGCTTGAGAGGATGCGACTTACAAGGAGAGCGGCACGACATGGAAAATTGGCTTCAGAATGGGATATTGCAGAATTGTAGTATCCCCTAAGAGTCGTCAATGGTCAAAGTAAGATAGTGCAATAGCTAACCAATTTAGAGAAAAAAGCCTTAAAAAAATTTCATTGCAACTTATAAACTAGAAATTTCACCACTATCTTCCGACAGCTAGGTGGCTGGGCAGGTGGTTCCCAGCTGAAATTCCCTTTTTTATTTATTCAATACATTTTTTTAAACAATTATTTCAATAACAACATTTTACCATTAAGGGCTGGAAAGGGATCAAACCAGTTTTAGTTATTTATGGGAAAATCGCATGATATTTGTCATTTTTGATAAACATCATTCCAATGTATTGGGTGTTTAATAGTCTTGTTGAAGTGGAATTTGGCCGGCCATGTGGCGAGGACAGCAGATGATCGGTGAACCAGGCGCACCCTGGAGTGGCAACCGAGAACCCGCCAAAGAAATCATGGGAGACCACAAGCAAGATGGTCAATGGTGATGATATCAAGAGAGTGGGCAGGAGATCAACGGCACAGAGTGGCGAGGGATAGAGTTGTGGAAGTCGGGAAGGGAGGCCTATGTCTAACACTGATGATGAATTTATTTTATTTGAGAATATTGTCACAATGCTGACCTTGCAGTCCTTGGAGTCGGTCTGCCAGACCCGTACGGTCTGGTCGTTGGAGCAGGAGGCGAGCAGGGCGCCGTCCACCGAGATGCGCACCATGCGCACCCACTCTCGGTGCCCGCTGTAGGTCTTGACGCAATACCTGCAGCAAGCCCGGTGCAATCATGGGGAAAATAAAATAAACAAAAATCAGATACATTGGAAACACAAACCATACTTGTGGATGGGATATCATATATCAGCTAGTCTATTATATTCAGTATTAAGTATTTTATTTAGTGGCTGCGTAGCGTTGCAATATATAGGAAGACTTTTTAAAAAAATTATTATGAAATATTTGGACATTGTACTCTTTGACTCGAGC
Organism: Lepidostoma basale; assembly: GCA_022606425.2. Lineage (NCBI taxonomy): Eukaryota > Metazoa > Arthropoda > Insecta > Trichoptera > Lepidostomatidae > Lepidostoma > Lepidostoma basale. The sequence goes on along the minus strand of JAHDVF020000316.1, from coordinate 1,111,774 downwards.
AAATTAAAAAAAAAGATTATTTTTTAAATTTTCTACTATTCATTTGTTTTCAATTATTTCTGATATTTTTAATCCATAAAGACATTCATTCAGAATGGAAAGATTAATATATTATTTGTGAAATGTATACTTATATCTGTATACGAATCCTGGATTTTCACCTGTGGGTGGTTAATTTAAATTTTTAATTATATCTCAATAGAGACGAAGAAATTCTTCGCCTCTATTGAGATATAATTAAAAATTTAAATTAACCACCCACAGGTGAAAATCCAGGATTCGTATACAGATATAAGTATACATTTCACAAATATTTGTAAATATTCTGGTCAATTATTTGGCGTAAAAAATAGGAGTGGATACTCCAGGCGACTTCTAACAGAGCGATAGGAGGCGGTAGCCTCTTCGCATTGTGTTAATAAAGTAGTTTGCTAAAATGCTAAAACAATCATTCTTCATAGATGGCGTTAGTGGATGGATTGTATAGATTAATCTTAAAAAAAATTAATTAGTGCAATCAAATCTACATAGATGGCTAACTGGAACTGCCACGTGAAAATAAGTATGGATTTGGAGTATATATACAACTTCCAAAAAATGTATCATACATGATCATAACAATGGTGGAATGGGGAATGTTGTAATTACATAAAGCGTGCGCTTAACCCAACCAATGACAGGTCATAAGTCCTGTAAACACCTTGATCATCCATAGTCAGTTTCCAGTTTGTTTCTTCGTCTCTATTGAGATATAATTAAAAATTTAGATTAATATATTGTTTTTAAAAAAAATTATAAAGTATTATAGTATTAGGACATGAGTGGCATGTGACTGACCCAGTGGCGACGTCCCAGGCCTTGATGGTCTTGTCGCGGGAGCCGGAGAAGACGAGGTCACCGCTGGGCGCAAAAGCCACGGAGGACACGTTGTGGTCGTGACCGTGCATGGTCTTGATGCACTCGTATGTTTGCTGGAAGTCCCACAGCTTGATGGACATATCTGCGCTGCAGGAGACTGTAACACACGTGCCACATTAACCAGAAGCACTCACAGTTGTTTGACACGTGTACTTGTGCATACAAGATTTAAGAATATGTTATAGATAATGAGAGTTGTGTTACCTAGTAATTTCCCGTGCTGATCAAATGCTATATCCTGTATGGGATCTGTGTGTCCTTTGAGCGTCCTCTCGTATTCCCCCGTCTCAAAGTCCCAGACCTTGATGGTGGCATCCTCACTAGCCGACACCATCATGCTGAACACCGGGTGGAATATCACCTGAAGCGAGACAATTCACCTAGTTATCCATAGAGAATGACAATCAGATAGGTAATATGGAATGCTTCACATTATATATTGTATTTATGGTTTGGTCGGCTCCAACCAAGCTATTCAAAACTATTTTGCACAAATTTATATTTCCCAAAGTCAACCCCTTTATTATAACAGAACAGAAGGGACGTTCTACTGAAACGGCATTAGATAATGATCACCAAGTAGACTGTTCATATAATGATTTCTCAAAGGCCTTTGATACTGTGAACTACAACATTATTATAGCAAATAAATAAATCTATGATACACAGTTGGACTTCACCGATCGGACCGGAAGAGTTTTCAAAGATCCCAATGTGCTCAAAGTCGAAAGTAGTTCTGTGATATGGAGTCCTCACGAGGTGAGATATTCCTTATGCTGAAGAGGGTTCAGAAAAAATTTCAGAGGTATCTCTACATGAGGGAGTATGGTATCCATCTGTGACTCTATCCAACAGCATTTCTTATGGGAATGCTCGGGACCAATTCTCTGCAGCTTTGAAGAGATAGGCATCTCATAACCTATTTCTTTAGATTAATCAGGGGAAATTTCAAGAACTCGGCCGTGCTGGAGGTTGCAATGCCTGTTGAGATAATAAACTGATTTGATTTGATTTGATTCCCATACACTAATCATATTCATATTTTAAATCAGAAAAAAATTGACGCTATGATAAAACTACTAGAAAACAAAGGTTTTAATTTGTATTATTTATTATATTTTGTTTTTGTACCTTAGTGATGGGGGCCCGGTGTCCCACGAGGCAGAACTTCTCCGGCGGGCGGGGAATCCACTCAGCCGGGGTCCTCTTGGCGCGCGTGGGCGCCCCCTCGATGTACTCCTTCTGTGCCTCCGACAACTTTGACTCCAGTTCCATCACCTACGCACCATCAAATTACACACACTATAACACTAGCTAAACTAACCTACCATCACGCCGTCTCCCCGGAGGGGTAGGCAGAAAGAATGGAAGGCCACACTGTTCTGTCCTGACATACGTCTCTCGCTTCATCTACATTCATACATCTTGTCATGTACGCACGTCGATTTTTCCGACTCCTCACGTGACCGACATTCAATATTTGATTGATTTGATCGTGCCACGTTTTCCTCGGCCTTCCTCTATTTCTAGCTCCGTTCACGCCGTTTACATATACCTTCTTTACCATTCTGTCTTCACTCATTCTTTCCATGTGTCCAAACCATCTTAATTACCCTTTCCTTATTTTGTTCATAACACTTTCATTCGCACCACATTCACTTCTTATACTTGCATTTGTCACTCTATCATATACAGATTTGCCACACATTCGTCTTAGAGATCTCATTTCTACTGCATTTATTCTACTTTCATCCTTCTTTTGCCAGTTCCATGCTTCACTTCCATACATAAGGGTCGGCACAAGAACACCATTGTGCACTGCCATCTTAGCTTTTTTGGATAGGCTTTTGTTTGCGATGACAACTTTAAGTGCACCATTTATTCTGTTGCCTGCCCCAACCCTTCTTTCAATATCCTTCTCCACCCTCCCATCCTTTGTAAACATACTTCCTAAATAAACAAATTCATCCACTTGTTCCAGATTTTCACCGTTTACACTAATGTTGCACACTGTCATGCTTCCTTCTTTTCGAAAATCATTACCTTAGACTTATTCACATTCATCATCAAATCGTATCGCTTGCATACCTCATACATCCTAGACACCAGGGCTTGCAGTTCGTGCTCGTTGTCTGCAAGTAGCACAGCGTCGTCCGCATACAACAAACAGCTTACTGAAACATCTTCCATTTTTGCACCTGCTTCCAACCCTTTCAGCTCTTTCATACACTTGTCCATATATAGATTAAACAACCATGGAGACATTACACACCCCTGTTTGACACCTTTATTGATATCAAACCAGGCTGTAAGATCCCCATTTACTCTGACACTAGCAGTGCTTTCTGTGTACAGCGATGTAATTGCCGTGATCAGTTTTGTGTTTATTCCATATTCCGACAATATTTCCCACAGTTTACCTCTATCTACGCGATCATATGCTTTTTGCAAATCGACAAACGCACAGAAGAGTTTACGGTTTTTGGCCATAAACTTCTCTGTCACTGTACGAAGTGCAAAAATTTGATCCATGCATCCTCTGCCATTCATAAAAGCGCCTTGCACATCCCAAACTCTATCACTCGTTGTCTTTCTTACTCTTTCTATTAAAATTCTGCCATAGATTTTACCAACAACACTCAAAATACTAATAGCTCTGTAGTTTCCACATTCCATATGGGATCCTTTTCCTTTGTACAGAGGCAAGATAACTGCTCTCCTCCAGTCGAGTGGGGTATATCCCTCCTCCAAGCATTGGTTGAACAGTTTACATATCCATGCGGAAACTACTTCGCCACCGTTTTTGATAAATTCTATAGCGATGCAGTCATACCCTACAGCTTTTCCACTTTTCATTGCTTTCACAGATCTTTCAATCTCATTCATACTTATTTTTTCTGTATTGTCATTTATACCAATCGCGTTTACACCAGTTCTAATGCTTTCATCAACACTTGTATCACCACCATACATTTCTTTAAAATACTCCATCCATCTCACTTGTACGATCTTACTTTCCGTTAACATTCTTCCCTCACTATCCAAAATTGCTTTCACACATCCGCTTTCAGTCACTAGCAATACCAAAATATTTCCACACAATTTAAAATGGTTATACATACATTCTCATAATGAGATTTGAACATTAAAAATGTGAATTATTAAAAATTAAAAAAAAAATACAAGTATTTTCTAGTGTGTATTCTATACAGAGTACCAAAAAACGTGTATTTTATATTATTTTTTTTTTTTTATGTATACAACAGGTCGTTTCGACCCAATTACTGTATACATATTTTTTTTTTAGCTATTATATTGATTCTCGTGACATGTGATACGTAGCCAATCTATCGCCATTTTATTGTCACGTAAATTCTACACCAGACCAAAGACAGTGTGACAATCACACTGCCATCGCCGGGAATCGAACCCCAGACCTTCGGTATGGAAGTCAAAGCTCTTACCACTCTGCTACGAAGGTTGTCTTTGAATTGAAAACTATTGATTAATATATTTATTGTTTCTTGGACAATGATGTAAAACTCCATATTAAATAATCAACCAAACATTTGATAATGCCTCACACAGGCGAAATTTCTATAAAATAGACCATAGTTTCCATTCGTATTAATTAATGAATGAATAAATATTTGTTCACCTTCTTCTGCAATCGTATAACAGAAGTCCACTTCTTCTCTAGTAATCCCCCGAACTTGCGATCCATCTCCCCGGGCATGTCTGCTTCCTTCTTGAATGCTTCCAGGGCGTCATTGTAGCCATTGCTGCTCAGGTAGTCCGCAATGGCCTTGTTTCTGAAACGAAACAAAACCCTTCTGTCAGAATACTTTCAATATAAGTTTTAATTATTATAGAATAACAGATGACAACAATACAAGTTGGTTTTTAAGAAATTACAGGATAACTGATTTAAAAGAAATTTCAATAGCTGGATACATCTTCAGAAACTACCATTTTCCGTAATTGCAGGGTTAGCATGATTGTTTATAACTACTACCACTTTTGTTTTTATTTGACAGCGAACAGTTTCACCAGGCTTCTGGCATCGACAAACCAGTCTGTCGATGCCAGCCGGCCTGGCGTAGCCGGTCACTGTCGAAATAAAGACAAAGGTAGCAGTAGTTATTAAAAAAAAAACATAATTTTATTTAATTATTAGGTCCTTACATATGAAATAGGCGTTTTGTATGGGAGGAACATAAAGTTGATTTTTTTTTAATATAATATATTTATTTAATCAAAGTTGTTGCTATCTATGCTATCTATGTACTTTTGCCACTCATAGGTAGTTCATCGATCCCTTTACTAAAAAAAACATTCTTTAGTTTGCAGTCCAAACCGACTTGGTTTCCAAAAACCAAGTCGGTTTGGACTGCCCCATCGGAGTTGAATTTTTTCCCTTGCAAGAAGTTATCCAAATTTCGAAAAAAATAGTAATCTGTTGGAGCAAGGTACGGAGAGTACGGTGGATGTCTTAGACATTCCAATTGAAGCTCTTCTAATTTGGTAGCCGTCTGTTGTGCAGTGTGTGGTCTAGCGTTATCATGAAGCACCAGTGGCCTAGAGCGATTAACCAGCCTCGGTTGTTTAGCAGCTAGCTTTTCCATTATGGTTTGCAGTTGCTGACAATAGACATCTGCCGTAATCGTCTGGCCAGATTTAAGAAAGCTGTAGTGAACGACACCAGCACTAGTCCACCAAACGCTCACAAGTAACTTTTTTGGAGTCAATTTTCGCTTAGGGCATGGTTTGGCTGGTTCGGCAGGGTTCAGCCATTGCGATGAGCGCTTCCGATTATCATACAGGATCCGCTTTTCATCACAGGTAATGATTCGATTCAAAATCCCTTCATTATTGTGCCGGTTGAGTAATGCAACGCAGCAGTCAACGCGCGTTTGGTGATTTGCTTCACTCAATTCGTGAGGTACCCACCTTTCAAGCTTTTTCACCTTCCCAATTTGCTTCAAGTGGATTAAAACAGTTTTATCACTAACACCGCAACCTGCAGCTAACTCGGACGTGGTTTGCGATGGATCCGCTTCCACAATAGCCTTCAATTCTTCATTATCAACTTTGGTCTCCGGCCGTCCACGGGGCTTGTTCTGCAGGTCGAAATTTCCAGAACGAAACGTTGGAACCAAAAACGCACTGTGTTTTCTTTTGCGGCACCGTCGCCATACACATCATTAATCCTTCGAGCCGTTTCTGCAGCACTGGTGCCACGGTGGAACTCGTACTCGTAAATAACGCGATATTTCAAGTTTTCCATGTTGTAAACTGAGTGACGCAAAGAAAAAAACAATTGAGGAAAAAACAAATTAATTATAATTTTCGAAACACAAATACTTGAGTAAATAGCTGTATAAATTTGAATTTGGAATTCATAACCAAAGAGAAGATATTTGAGATCAAAGTTGCCAGTACGGCAAAACGCCAATTTCATATGTAAGGACCTAATATATTATTATATATATGGTAAAGTTATTTCTTCATATTATATGTAATTTCATATATGTACATTATCGCCGACTAGGAGTAAACCATTGAAAGTGTACTTTTACACGTAATTTTAGTTGCGTATTTTTATGAAATGTTCAGAGTACACGCAGTTAAATGTTGTCATTGTATTTTAGCTACAAATTCTATTCAAAGTATGAAGATCAACTGATCTGTTTATCAGAGAGAGAAAAAAATCTCACACGAATCACTTCATAATTGAATCCCGCGTACGTAGCGCGTTTCATCTCTTCTAAGGTAACTCAGGGCCGGCCTCTACCATCGCCGATAGGTTGCTCGTGATAGTATGGTCGATAATAGTGCTACATGTAATAGCATGTGGCGCTATTGTCGAGATGTGGATATACAGTCAGAAAATATAATCGATACAATCGTGATGCGGTCCTCTATTCCACGGATGATCTGAACCCGGAGAAAGTCCGGGCCTGGCGGCAGTGAAAACATTTGCATAGAACGTGAGCCGCGAGTGAAATTATCCCCGCGCTACCTTTAGCACCGAGTTGGGAGTATCGCCAGTTAATTGAGCGTACAATTATTACACGGAGCGTGCTCGTGCGCCATGTGCACCGTCATCCATGCCATCTTCATATTCTCACTCCTAAACTATTATAATATAATAGTATTATGACCCCTATAGAATGGTTTCAATTAAGGCAAAGGTTACAGTATCGATCATCGTTGTGAGAAAATCACAATGCGGGCAAATTAAAAAAATATAATCAAAATTTGAATCCGTCACAAGGCCGCACCGTATCGCCAGAGGCCGCGAGGCGAACAAAAGAGGTCGAAAGTGTGTTAAGAACTGCTTTGATAAAGAAAAACAAATGGCCAGAAGTGGCAATGAAACGATTGTCAGGCCTCCTTTGGAGTTCTCCGTCCGGGAAGTGCGCCACTCCGGAGACAAGGTGTGGACAGACAACTCCAGCGCAACATATTTAACGTTGCTCAACTTTATTTTTGAGATGAGAAACTAAGGAGATGTCACTTATAGACTTTTGTGGACATGATAGTAACCGAGACAAGATCGCTTTATACAAAAACAAAATAAGATTACTGCTAATCGTTCGATCGTTCAATCGATATTTGATAATGCCATAGCAAAGCGAAACACGTCTTTCCCATAAAATATAATAAAACTTCTAGAAAGCAGAGGTTTTCATTCGTATTTATTTCAACTAATAGAGGCACACAACCCTTATCGTGGCAAGGTTCAACGTATCCAAATATTACCATTTTTCTTCAAACCTGTAGTGTTGTCAATGTTTATCTCCAGATGGACCACTGCAAGCTGACGTGCGTGTATAGCATATTTTATGGGATTGACATGTTTCGCCTTGCTAAGGGATTAATATTTGATGTGTTGCCATATTTAAAATTAGGTTAATGTTTCTGATTGTTTAATCCTTAAATTAATGTCCTATAATAAAATGAAACAATAGGCGACCGAGAGTCCTCCTATACCGGCCGCTGGATTGTAACGTAGCCAGATCGCTCCAAAGTCTAACCAAACGACACGATCCGACAATACAAGTCACGAAAGCGGTCAACAGGAAAGTTTGTTGAAAAACATAACGAAAAATAAACTTGACTTTGTTAACTCGAACATTTTCTTCAGAGCCGAATGATCAATACCCAAACGAAAACAATGCCTTTTATATTCGCCTTCACTTTGTGCTGCGAGTTAATATTTGGAAAAAATATTTTTCAAATAACTATTTATTCAAATCGAAAATAAAATTGTTGGTAAATAAAAAAAAATACATACTGGTAATCCACGCATGTGTGGACCACTAACAGACATAACATATATTTAGTAGGAAAGAATCACGTGTATAGATCGGCTAATGAAGTGGGATGAGGATTAATAAATCTAAAATGAGTTCCGTAGATATGTAATAAGTGCGCCATAACCCAATACACTTAGCCCAGCCTGCACTATTCCCACCGGCATCGCTCTTGAGCTTACTATCATTTCTGGTCGGGGGGCCCACGCGATAAGCTAGCTAACTAGTTTTCTAACCCAAGGTCAGACACTCATTTGGGAAATGTGTGTTTTATTGATAAACAAATATGTATTCAACATAATCGATTAGAGACTGTCTAGGTAGTTGAATTAGGACTGGGTTAAATAGCGTTTCTCTCTACTTGGATCTGGGTGGGTAGTTTCCATAGAAAATTATATTACATGTTTAAAATGACATTTTTCTTGTCTAGATAGTTAACATCAGATTAGTGGAAAATTGGATCCCTCGAGTAACACTACCCCACTACCTCACAGACCTTTGCAAGCTCATCGATCTGAACCCTCGGCAGTCAACTCTACGGTCTTCGAAGGAAGAAGCAACACGCAAACTTCTTGTCTGCGTCAAGGAGCTTCAAACTTCGCGGATCGCGCTTTTGGCATCGCGGGACCGAGGCGTGGAACAGGCTGCCCTACAACATCCGCAATCAAGACAACGAAGGAGTATCCTGAAGCTCTCTTAAAACTTTTCTTTTTAAGAAAAGCTTTCCGGACGAAGAGCGCCCTTGAAGTGAATCTCTCACAAAAATGGCGCTATAAAAATCGATCATCATCAACGATATCGAATACCTTAACATAATGGTGGTAAGGGATATGGATAGAATAGTCAGTCACATTTTGCGAACAACTTATTAGCGCAATTAAGAAAACCGCTGCTAGGCTTATTGAAATTATATTTAAAACTAAATTAGTAAACCGTGAAACTCCTTGTTTCTCCTTCATCCCATTAAAAAGAGAGAACAGCCCTCCAAGTACCAAGTATCCGTGGTTTTATACTCCAACGTAGAACAAGCTACATGGTAGCAGGAGCAAAAAATTCTAATTATATATTTGCACATAGTTGCGGAACAACTAGTCTTGAAACATAACTGTATCCATCCTAAGGCGGGGTAATACACGGTAATATTATATCAGTTATTTATAATATAACGGATAGTCGCGGAGTAAATGCTTGTCTATGAATGATAAACATTAAAGCGTTATTGCCTATCAACAATAAGTGATGGTACCAACATTGATTAATGGCAAACTGCGGAGTCGAAAATTAGAAATGTAATCCCGGCAAAAACAATACGTAAATAAAGTATATTCTAGAATTGGCTAATATAAGTAGATATATAGATACACAAAATATAAGTGTACCAATGCACAGACCGGCTGGTGAAAAGTAAAAGTGCTAAATGGCTAAGATTATCGACCCGAGCGACCGGCCGGATGGGAGAAGGAACCATCGCACCCTCTACTGTACTTGCCTCTTCATTATACCCTGTTATCGTGAGTTTTAGAAGAGATAGGAGATAATTAAGAAGTTGATTACTACATTTCACACGACTAGTGTTTTTGTATTAGGTATTTACAGAATTACATACACATTCCGTATTTTAGAAAGCTCTTTCACAAGTTATCCTTACGAATTCGTCGATTTTACAAAGTCATTTAATCAATTATGATTCTTAATTTTGTAAGGTAACGAGGTTCACTAACCAATGAAAGTTTCGTTGCGAATGTTACCACGGGAATAGACCAGAGCGAGGATTCGACCAGGAAGCTAGCGGACCACAGCATGTCGTGAAAGTCAAAGTCAATCGATGGAGGATAATAAATAACTCCTCGCGTGGGTTAAGGCGCAGTACGACCGCGGCAAGCGATAAGCTGCGTTAAAGAGTTACTTACAATGCCAACTATGATAGTTCCTATGGAGCACTCGTACTTAACAGATTAAATTCTGCAGGAAATGTCGGCGACAACGCGCAGTCGCATTATTTATTTATTTTTGACATAAACGCCGCAAGGGCTTTTATAAAAAAATGACATGTTTAGTAACAAAGGTAATTAATATTTGCGCACATAAACATACAACTAACATATAACGGCAAAACACAAAAACGAGAATAAGGATAACATAATAGAAAATAGAAATTACGTACATGAGATAGAAAAGAAACATTCATAAAATAATTTGAAAAGGGAAGACAATAAATTAATTGTGATACAGAAAATATTACGTGTAACGATGGTGATGATACTGCTCCCGGACAGGAGAATAAAAAACGGTTATCACAAATGTCAGCGAACCATTATCGAGTCGGCGCGGTCATGATAAAATGCGCCATTGTACAGTACTAATATCCACCCATTATATGTATTTGCATACAATCGATATGTTTATCACAGTTTTAAAACAAATGAAGAATAAAGGGAAAACAATCTCGGATGATTCGATTAATTCATTTCAAAAAGTCAGAAGCTCTGCGTCAATCAGCGGAGAGTGAAGTGGCCAGTTTTCGTAGCAAAGCGCAGGGGCGTGCGCGTGTCCCCGCCATGGCCAGTGACAAATGTCAGCTGGAAAACAATCTAGCCGCAATCGATAGACCGGCGGCACGGATGATTCATTTACCCTGATGCAGAGCTTCTCCATATTTTACCGCTAATAAATACATTTCATAGGCGCAAGCTTTCACAAATACTAACAATTAATTAGTTTTTGGTGAACTTTAGACATTCAACACTGCGGAATTCTGGTATATTAAATTTTCATAAACCAAAACTACAGTTTTTTTTATCACTTCTTCGTTAGTTTCAATCCAAGGGATTGGTTTGCAGCAAAGTATAACATTTTTGCTGGTTCTTGGGATACTACTTGGGCCTTCAATGCGGTAGTTTTCCATTGCTTTCCACTTAGGTATGTGATTTTATTATCTCAAAGACCTTCATCATCAGGAGAACGATATGAACTGTTGCCGTTCTCCTCAATTATGAAAAAAAAATATAAATCTCTCTTTACATTTCAAAGGATAAATCCCAACTTTTCACCTGTTTCAAAACTTGTGGATTGGATTGGATATGTAACACAAAAGTATCTATAATATTAACATTTGTTTACCATATGAATCAAACGATAAAAAAATAATTTATGACAACACGTTTCGAAGGTATTATTAGTATGGCTTCATCGTCGGGAGAATGATATATACTGAACGAAAAAAATGTGATTAAAATCATTAATGAGAAATCCGTAATATTTGTAAAAAAAATAATAATGTTGTTATTTGAAGTTCATTATAAATAATGAAAATAAATTTATTTTGTGAAAAATCGTTTGAAAATGTATACTCGTATTTAGTTTAAATCCACTGACGTTTGTTTCTTCGACCGGTTTCGGCAGCTCGCTGCCATCTTCTGGTCAGTCATCTTTCAGAAGATGCCAGCGAGCCGCCGAAACCGGTCGAATACACAAACATCAGTGGATTTTAACTAAATAGGTATACACTTTAAATTTATTTTTTTCATTTTTATTTTTATTTTCATTATTTGTAATACATATTTGTGTTTCTGTATATTGTACAATCGTTTCAACTGAAAGACAGACAATAATACAATAATGTCAGCTTTGAAAGCCCACAGCATAGATAAGCAGTAGAGATTTTTCAAATGAAATGTTTTAATATATACATCCTAAAGTTTTCCGGTTGATTAGCTCCGACTCGAAATAGGAGGATAAGCGACAGACACGTCATTTCCAGCCAGTCTTCGTGGCGCCCGCGACTGGCCGAACTAGAAAATGGAATTGTAAAAAGTAACATTATATAACGCCGAATATAATACAACTGAATATGGAAGTCGCCAAGGATGTGAAAGTAAACTCACCGCGGTGGTTGATATCGACAGATCGTCAGAGTCATTTGAGGGCTGCGTAGGATGGAACTCTCAAGAATATTACGAACACTACAACTAACAACATTGAGGACATAACGACAGCAGAGTGGCAGCTTTCTAAAAATAATATTTGTTTCATATACGAAGCTGCAAGCGTTTCAACTCGGCGACAAAAATAATAATATTAATCTTTTCGCACATTTTTTTTTTTTAATTTCTAGACTACCGGTAGCCGCTGTTGCCTCGAAAAACTAGTAAAACGTGCATAATATATATAGATATATATAATTCCAACGATAAAGGAAGTGTCTGCAATGCGCTCCATCCAATTACCGTGGCCATCGAAGACCCAAGGGATCGCGTTACGTAAGAACCTAAATATTAGGCGCGTTATTCGATGCGTATTATCTTCTATTGGCTATCCAATTAGTAAGAATTAAATCTAAATTTTACACCATTACCGTAGATTAAATTGAACCGCCGAATCAGTACTTCCTAAATACTCTGGTTTGTTCCTAATCTTCGAGGATGATTACTTTGATGAAACCCTAGCGAGCACTTCGCCCTTATATGTATTCATCGACTATTTTCAATATTGAATTACACAGGACCGGGTGTACACGCTGTCCCCACACGCTCAGTTGTATTTGGAACAGTAAAGTGAATAAAATCTAAAAACTCACCAACTATGGCGATATGAAAATAATTGTGCCCAAAATCACAAAGAATCAATATCTTAACGAGTGTCACTCATAACCTCAATTCATTTTATTTATCTGCCACCGGAGTGCTTCGCTTAGTTCTAAGCTAGGTGGTTTTTTTTTCACTATAGAGTCACGTTGCGTAGGGCGAAGCATGCAGTGTGGCATCGTGACAGTACGCCGTACGTTGATTCGCTAGGTTGCATGCAGCGTGGCTCCAAGTACCAAGCAAGGCTTCTTCAGAAAGTTACGAAAATACGCGAACAACGGGTTGTTAACCTCGTGACTAAGTCTTCAACTATGATATTGTATATGCGATATAGATTTCCGCATTTTAAGTGTCCAGAATCCATACACTATATATAATCAACAAAACAAATAATTCCGAAAAAAATAAACAATTTCCTTCTTGACGGTTGTGTTGTAGTTTAGGTAGATTAATCTCGGAATGATAAATATTTTAAATAAAATAAAAAAGGCATTTCTCCGATTCCGAGAGGAACCTGGAACGAATCTATTTTGGTGTGAAGTCAAGACACGAGTGGAAAAGTTGACATTTCCCGAAAATACTGCCGGCCCGCCGCGGCTCCGTGTCTCGGAATGTGGACATAGTGCACTCACGGAACATCGCTATAAAAAAAATACATCGCTTAAATCGATATGTCGACAATAGATTGGTGAGTAGATGTATCGAACGCGAGAACCCTTCTCTTAGTTTTATCTGGCCAAAAAACTTATTACGAAGTAACTAGTCGAAATGATTTCCTTCAACACTTGTGTACAACATGGGTACAAAGGGTCTGGATGATGGTCGTGGAGCACAGCAGTCGGCTACTAGCCATGGGCTTGCGAGTTCGATCCTGGATACGACGCGGGCTCTCTTCACACAACGAGAATTATTGCAGCTTATTTTGTCGAGCTTTCGATTATTTGTTGATCGTTTACCAAGACCATACATGGTACTCTTGGACCCCGGCTGTGGTCACCCGTTCTAGGAAGGCTTATTTTTAGCACAATGTGTACGAGTACATATACTTATAAAAAAATCATTTTGTTGAATCAATATGCATGATGAATAGAGGTTGTACTGTTTTGTGTATATTTACATATGTTCATGGAAATGTGAAATGTTTTATTACATAATATATATGTATGTACGTTTTATTTCAATAAAGTGAATAGGATTTGCGCGACCAAGGAGCTGGGGTAAGACATTAGGCTAGGTTATGCTCGAATGAGAGACGAATACACTATCTGGACCTCTAGACGACATTCGCTAATGCGAGATGCGCGGACACGTGCTGTAGGCGGGCGATACGCCCTCTGTCCGGGGTGGGGGTGGGGGATGGCGCGCGAGCGTGGGCGGGAGGGTATTGATTCAGCGGGGGCGACTCGTGTGGGCGACGGGGCTAACTGCGTCACAGACTGTACTGGACAAGTTTCATCTTACTTTGTCTACGTATTTGGGGATGTATTAAACATTTAATCCTCTTCACGTTGGTTCTCCATTTTTTAAGTACAGAAATATATTTACACGAAAATTGACTTTTTTTAATACACTGGCACAGTAGACCCCAAAATTGTGTTTAAAAAATATAGGAAATAAGAAAAAATAATAATAATGTCTGTAGTCCCGACGACGTATAAAAACGTGAGCATAATTCATGTGACATTCACAAGCGCTTATAAACTAATCCAAATGTCAAAATAATAAACCGCTTTAGCGATGACGTCAGCTACTAAGGACGGTACCTACTAGAGTGTACTAAGTGTTTGCAATACGCGGATTAAGGGATCAGGGAACAAAGGTACGCCGTTACCTGTTTGATCAATAAGGGGAAGGCCCGTCAGCGGCGATGATCGATGTTCCTAATTTAATTAACGACACGATCTGCGGCCCGATCTGTGGGACTAGTGATGGCCGCTCGTCTTTGATGAATCCGCAAATAATTGGAACTACGTCTTTCTTAAGATCTTTCGCAGAATGTGTAATTTCATTCGTACTCATTGAATAGTAAACAAGCGATAGCTATAACTAATTCTAACAATTGATGCGCAGTTTCAAATAATATTTCAGAATATTATGAAAGAGATAGCACTGTAGTAAGTTTGGAAATTGTAGCATGAATAAAGAAAATATAAATTTTCCAAGATGAGATTCAACGCTCAAACCTGGCTCAGAATTTTTAAAACATGTAATATTGCAAGGAAAATGCGGCATATGTTTTATTGTAATTAGGGTAGGACCTTGACTAGTTTAAGCAGATAAATAGAAAATGATTTACCGTTACGAAACAGGTGAGATGTCTGAGAGATAGAGAGAGCTATTATGTAAACAAATAAACCATAATGCAGTATAATGTTGCCATCCAAATGAAATCGCAAAAAGGCAATCCGCGGCTGCGAGCGGTCCGCACACCCCTACCCCGGCAGCGGCCGAGCTAACCGTTATAATATTATAGTATACTAACATTATATTGTAGTTATGATTGGCCGTGACGCTCCGCGCTCCAACCGCGTGGTACCGCCGAAAGAATGTTGGCTTATACAACAAACAAAAAACATACAAACTCATTTTGATAACTAACGGTTGTCTTTTGTCATAATATACTGCTACATTTGCGTTTCGCAAAAACAAAATTACGTCTTAGAAAGTGCACGGAGCCATGTGCAAAAGTATGCCGCATTCCAAATTGTGAGTATTCAATACCTTATCATTGCTGCTGATACGGAAACAAGATAACGTTCAAACGATTTGAGGTACTCCAAACAATACGATCTTGATTGAACGAAGCGCAGCAAAAGACAATCGATATACCGTAAAGCGCGATGGAATATCCAGTCTTTGTATGGAAAATATGTTTATCGACGAATACCTCTTCAATCGTGGGATTTTACTGAAAACGAGAATTTTAATTGCAGAGTTGCGTGTCTATAAGATCAAAGTATTCTAATTGCATAAAGGGGTATGCAGAATCAGAAATACACATTAACTGCGGAATATGCGCAAAACACTGTTAACGGAAAGTCTAATGTGGAAATAAAATACAGAACGGTTGTGTACGTTTCTAACAAAATACAGGACAACTATTAGGTTTGGCCATATGGAAAAAAAAGAGCGGCGAAAAAAGCGATGTGAGTGGAGCACGAAGTGAAAGAAGGCAGAGGTTCACATGAAACGAAAATCAATAAAATTTTAATAATTGGGAATTGTAAAAATCGACGGAACTTCAACCGCTGGATACTAGCAGAATAAGTTAGGATAGAAAGTGATGAGCGAGTTTATAGCCCTACGCGGCAGTTAATGTTAAACATTTCCACTAATGGTATAATATTGTCCAAGAATTTAGATCTTAGAACCTAGATTTAGATCTTCCAATCCACCTCGCAGGAAGAGTAACAGCAAATTGTACATATTGTTTGTATATTACCAGAGCTCCGTGTAGTATGAGTAAGAGGGCAGAAGGACCACGACGGGTACGAAGGGGTGGTAATATTAACATATTTAAAAATAGCGGTGGTTATTGATTTCCCTGAAGTGGCGTTTTAGTTTTCGCGTGCGCCAAACGGAGCGAGATCGGCGGGAGCAAGCGGTGACTAACCGCAGGTATTCCTAGATATGGATAGTAAAATTCCGCCTAAATTGACAGCGAGCGTTATTAACCCAGTTCTGGGGAAAATTTGGGCCGTAAATGTGGTATAAGGTCGGCATATTTCCAGTGAAGCTGAACATTCACGACCGATTGTCTATTCTCTACATTTGATTGTGCTATGTTGCTCGAATGGCTGGAAGTGTCACGGTGGGACCTACCCTGCTGGAAGGTATGTATCTAGTTGTGGCGAGAAAGGATTCGCCACAATGATTGCCAACATCGGGAGGACCTGACACGGCACTATTAAATGTTAACCATGATGAGGACGGCCTGATAATAGAAAAGGTTGAGAGAATTAAGTCGAGTCGCGTGGACAAATTGCCGGGCATAGTCACCCGCTGAAGGAGTTGGCAGGAATGGTAACGGAACTTCTGGCTAAGGAGTCCTGTTCTTATAGTAGGATTATCACCAGAGGTGATCATCCTATTAAGAATTTCAATCTAAATACAGAAAAAATATCTCATTTAGAGAGAAGGGAGTTCTTTCCCTTGGACTGATAACTACTAAACAAATCGTGAATTGATTCTCAATGTTGAAGTAAAAACGATCCTATGCGTAATATGAAACGATAAAGAACTAAAAGGATTGTGTATGGAAGTGAATTTATGCATAGAAATTAAGCTTGTCGCTGGCTAAATAATGAAATTGGATGAAGACCGTAGAAAAGAGATCCCTAAAAATGATTTACCTAGTATGATAGATTACCGAAAGAAGTAAGGCAGGCATAAGTAATATCAAACATGATCGAAAATCGACGTCTTTCATATTAGTGAAAGTACGTTCAGAAAACAAATACTCTTGACTTTAAATAATATCTTGCCTTCCAAAAGTCGAACCATCTCTCATTCGTGAAGTTTTTTTCTTCATCACCCTGTCTCCATCTACTGCTGGACGTAAGCCTCTTCACCCCTACGCCATCCGTTCATGCCGTTCGCACAATATCATCGCTCCACCTGGTGAACTGTGTCCCGTCACTTCTCCGGCCCAACCTTGGCCTCCATTCAGTAACCCTCTGGCTCCATCTTCCATCATCCCGTCGACACATATGTCCAGCATTTTGCCAATTCATCCTCGCAATGCGAATCCCTATATCGGTGACCCTGGTGCGTCTTCTGATCTCCACGTTGGCCATATGGTCTCTAAGTGAGAGAAATGGTCTTTATCCCCCGCATAAAACAACTACCAAATCACATTTCCAACAATGTTCCCTACAGACTGAACCTCTGTAAGCCAAAAGATCCAACTCCAGGTCCACGTAAACATAAAATATAAGTATTTATTGTTTCTTGAACAATGATGTAAAACTCCATATTAAATAATTAATACGAATGAAAATGTCAGTTTTCTAGAAGTTTTATTATATTTTATGGGAATGAAATGTTTAGCCCCTTCTAAGGCATTATCAAATGTTTGATACTGCCTTAGAAGGGCGAAACATGTCATTCCCATAAAATATAATAAAACTTCTAGAAAACTGACGTTTTCATTCGTATTAATTATAAAATATAAGATATACGACGAACTTAAAATATTCTATCGAACGAGATAAAGATTCCAATATGGCGATTTTCTTAATCATTTTATCTCATCTATAATTTTTGATAAAATTGAGACGTTAAATAATTAATACGAATGAAAACGTTTGTTTTCTTAAATTTTTATTATAATTTATGGGAATTAAATGGTTCGCCTTTCTAAGTCATTATCCATATGTTATTGATACATTATCAAATGCCATTTGATAATGCCTTAGAAAGGCGAAATTGTCATACTCATATATTATAATAAAACTTCTAGAAAACAGACGTTTTCTTCTTCTACTTTCGACTAGCTATTTCCCGCTATTTGGGGTCGGCTCTCCTAATACGGCTCCGCCAAGTCTCACGATCCAGGGTCATCTGGCTGTCTAGTCCCAGCGTTTTCAGGTCGTTCCCAACTGTGGACATCCACGTTGCAGGAGGCCGACCTGGTCCCCTCCTTCCATCTTCCAGTTGCAAGGTGTTGTGAACGATGTACTCATTGTCCCCCCTGCTCACATGGCCGTACCACCGCAGACGAAGTTCCCTAGTTTTTTCCGCTCTGGGAGCAACTTTTAGGCTACCTCCGATGTGCTCATTTCTAGCTTTATCCAGACGTTTGCATTCTTGTTAATTATTTAATGTGGAGTTTTACATCACTGTTCAAGAAACAATAAATATATTGAGGCGTTAATATTATAGATTCCCTTAATGACGATTTGTTATAAATTAAAACTTTTTTTCCACTTTTGTTCAATCTATAAAACATGTACAGTTCCAAAAGTAACAACCAAATACAAGATGTACATTTAGAAACGTTTAAGAATTATTTTATGCCGTAAATGCCCCCCGGCGCTCTCCCGAGCTGCCAGGACGTAAATACCAAATAAAGTGGAAAAATAACGATTTTTCAAATGTTCACGTTCCGTGAGAGGTCCCGTTCATAGCATTTCCCATAAATTCCACGGAGCGTTATGCAATACTAAAAGCGTACCCGAATGAAATATCTCCGACAATCAATCGTTTTGTCAAATGGCAAGCGTGCCTTCATATCTCAAAGCAAGCCTTGCATGGTAGAGACTGTTCATCCAAAAATGACTCTTGCGACGAAGTTGGCCATATGAGCTGTCTACAAGTAGAAAAACTAGTTAACTAACAAACCATTACGCGCAGAGAGGATGGACCGCCATATCGTAATAAGCACGCTCGTCGATTTTTCCGACTTCGGATGTGACCGCCTTTCAGTATTTGATTAATTTGGTCATGCCATACTTTCCTTGGTCTTCCACGGCTTCTCTTTCCACACACACTGCTTGTATACAACATTTTAACCATTCTTCTCTCGTCCATTCGTTCCATACGTCCAAACCATCTCAGGAATCCTTTTTTAATTTTACTGATGATGCAATCTTCTGCCTTACATTTCTTTCTTATTTCGTCGTTAGGTATTCTATTATACAGGTATATCGTTTTCCCGCGCATTCTTCTCGGTGATATCATTTCTACGGCATTTATATACGCGTAGAACATTATGAAAATTCTTATTTACTACACCAATCAAAATATTGTCCATCGTTAGCCACTACGTTTTCCCATCCTTCCCATCATCGTGGGGGTAGGATTATCGAAACATATCCATTTCTCGTCTACCGTAATGATACAAATGCCTTTCTTTTCTGCCTTGCAAGCAGTAATTCGCACGTCAAAAATCGCCTTTCAACGTCCCTTGGCTTCAGGCCACGTGGCAACCAATCGCGTTGCTTTTGAATCATTCCCATGGCCGATAAACGTTCACTCACTATTGACACATCAACATTTAATGCTTCTGACAGAACTTTCCGAAACACCTAATAAATAAGATATTTGGTTCACCAAACTAGCCACCACAAAACATACATTTGATTCGATTTTCATTCAACTTCATAAAATCATATCCAACATTAGAAAGAACATATCTAGGACCTAGAATATTTATTTCAGTTTTATATATAGTTATAAAAACTCTCCAATTACTTTCCCATGGAACATATTTCTATAAACATACTATAGTTTGTCTGATTTTAAAAGCTCGGGTCTAAACCTATTCCAATAATATTTCAGTCAATTGTATTATAATTTAATGTATAATATATATTAAATGAAAGCAAAGGTCTTTAATGACATATTTATTAATATCGGATTATCTACCTATCATGACGTACGCTGTAGAGACGCGGGCTGACACTGTGCGAACCAAGGGACTACTAAGAACATCGGAGATGAAGGTCCTAAGATCAATTACTGAAAAAACCCCCCGAGATCGTGTCCGCAACGTAGACATAAGAAAAACCTGCGAAATAGAGGATATCGTTCAGTGGAGTAGATCCAGAAGAAGATACTGGAGGGACCATGTAGCCCGAATGGATGGTGACAGACTCGCATATACAGCCGCTTATGAAATCCCCTCCGGACACCGCCCACCTGGAAGACCGCCTAAGAGATGGAGGGAAAGCTGGATCTCATCATCCGACGAGATATGATTTCTGTGTCACAGATCGTCAGATCTATTAAAATAAGAAGAAGAAGGATTATTACGAAATAAAATCCAATAAACATACTAGAAATACCAGTGCCATAAGCGTGCACGAGCCGGCCGGGTGTGAAGGGTTAAGAGCTAAAGAGCAGAGCAGAGCAGAGCAGATCAGATCAGCTAGCGCCGGACAGGTTCAACCGTGAATAGAAGTGCCATTAATATTATTATTTACCAAAGAAAGTCGTCACAATACAATTTCGCTACATGAGAACGGCCGTATTAATAAACGAAACGACAATAACTTTCACTGAAGAAACTGGTTCACTTTTCTGATGGATACAAGGTACCCGCACGTGACGCCGCCGTGCCGTGGGGACGCGCGCATCCCAGGTGCAATTAGTAACTAACCTCGAGACTACCGAACCACGGGTAACCACTGGCAAGCCCGGGAGAAGTTCATGTCTCTATCCTCTTGTGTTACACAACATACAATTCATACTATTATAATTAAAGACAACTTACTAACCACCACGCTGTCTTCCTGAAAGAGTGGGCAGAAATAATGGACCGCCACACTGTTCTATCCTGACATACTTCTCTCATTTCCTCAACAATCATACATCGTGTCATGTAAGCACGTCGATTTCTCCGAGGCCTCACGTTGCCGACTTGATAGATTTGATCGTGCCACGTTTTCTTCTGATTGTGCGCATATTCGGAGAAATATGTTCAATACTAACTAGCAAATTGTTTACAACAACTACCTTCGGAACTAACATACTACCTGGCTGCGGCGCTGCTTTGCTTTGCTTCGCATCATGTTCAATTTGAATAGAACGATTCTTCCCAGTCGAGAGTCTACCAAAGTGTATTAACTATGGCTGCGTGAATAGTCTCGCGAGTATGCGGAGAGAGGAAGGGATAGAGGACGTTGAACCACACTCGCATTCCTTCAATTCTCAACGGTAGGAAGCGTTCCAAAAAATTGCGACATTAAAGTAACAAAACATATCAATTCATTTAATGAATCGGAATTCCCGGGGAGCCTGTTTTTGTCATAAAACTTTTATTTTCAAGTGAGAGTGTTTGTTTGTCGTAGTGATTTTTAGCGGATATTAATTGGGTTGATGTTTTGGCCATCGCACGCAACGCTTGCATATTTTATACAATCGCTAATATTCTGATCGAAGAAATCTCAATGCATGTTTAATGCGATCCTTCATTTTAGCGGGTTCACGAGGACTTCGAGATTTGCAGCAAAAGGTAGCGTCAGTCATCATATGATACCGGCTGGCTAGCACTCCCGCAGTTCACACCGCAGATGAAGTTAGGGGGTCGATGGGAAACTAAGAGTCGGACAGGCAACGAGAGTGGCGGAGCTAGTAGATGTGCTGTAACATTGCCATTGTTCGTCCATCATCGCGTTCCCAAATGTCAACCTGACATTCGACCGAGTGCCTCTCTCGGGCCGAGGCTCAGGAGAGCTATGGGAAAGGTTAGGTGTACCGTTAGCTCGGGCCATTAGTTGTATGGGGGCACCACTCCTCCGTGCGATGTGGCCGGGGTTTACATAACAAGAAGGCGAAATATACCGCGCGATATTCATATCGGAATACACAAATCTATGTGCCAATATAACCTTTAGTTCTAGCTATGAAATAAATTTACAAATATAATAATTCGAATGTACCCAAATCATTCAATCTTAGTCTGTTTCTTTAATTATTATTTATATAATAATCTTATTTCAGCGCCGAATTTACTTTGTAGGTGAGGTTACAGGTTGAATAAGCGCAAGCGCCGGCAGATATTTTGGAAATTTCATGCTAAATACGAAATAATTTTGATAACAGAAATATGTGTTATTTAATTAATATCTGCAATGACAACACTCGGATCTAATGCGACGACATTCTCACTACAAAAACAGAAAACACTACTTCTAATTGCATCGGGAGAACGAGCAGGATGACAGCCACGGAGACGGACGAGGACTGTATGTCTGCAAAACAAGGCAATTGTATCTCTTTACAAATTCCGACATGTCCGCGCGTTGTTCTACCTAATCATTTTTTGTTGCGTTAGAATACGAAAATTTTCTTCTCGTTAAATGACACAATCCTACATACAACACAACGCTCATTTCTTTCTTCACCGAGCAACCGATGGAAAATATTGCAAATAACTATTACATGCACAACACGTGAAAAAGAAAACAATAATAAAGCTTGCAACTTGTCTTGTAATATATCCGTGTAACTTGTCTCCATTGAACCGACGTTTCTGAGATCGCTGTAGCCTCACTCTTGATATTGAAGTGGTAAGGGTCGAGGATTTTCAAATCGGTTCACTCAAAATTGATTGAACTCAATCTACAATAGATATATAGAATAACATAGTGATGCGAGCCCCGGGTTGATTTATAAAGATTATATATACTTTAAATTCCCACAATTCGGTAATAAACGTATACAATCGGATGGAAAAAAATCAATCATATGAACCACGTTTTGTTTTATTTACATTATATAAAATCTCCCGCGCGCTCTAAAAAATTTAACATTAACATAAGAAAAAAGATTTTAATAACCTGATTAATTGCACTGCATTTGAGATGGTTCTAAGGAGTTCCGCGTGTCATGATTCACGCCACGCGGCTGCGGGGGTCTACGGGGATCCACGGGAGCAGCAATCGCACGCCGATATCTCTGTTATATTACGAATGAATAAGGAAAATCTTAAATATTCGCACAGCGTCTTGATCAGACCGAAGACATTATGAACGGGAGGCGGTCATAACAGTCAGGAGGTTGATTGTAGGATCTATTGCACACCGTTATAATATAATAATAGCATACATGTACTTATTGTTAGTCGAGACGAATGTGGAATGAACCTGCCCATTTTGGTTGTAGGCACAATACACGACGTCAGAAGAGACAGAACAAATAAGAGTCGGTTTAGAAGAGAAGTCGTGCGAGTTAAAAGTAAAACAGAAAACAATTTATGAGAACTCGCGTTGTATCGTGACCATTTACAGGCACACGTCGCCAGCTGTGTGGAGAGCTGGTGGCGCAAGTAACGCATCAGATTGTAGAATACTTCACGATAAACAAATGTACACAAGTCCACGGTGATACTCGGAGTATGGAATGTCCATCAGATAGACTTAATACTACATAGAATACGCGTGACGTACCACCATAACACCGTGCAGAAGTGCAGAAGAGCACAAGAGCAGCGCCTGCAGCGTTAGACACACGCCACTGGCAATGAGATAAGGCGGTTCACACGCGCTGTGCGCCACAATAAACCGCGACATGATCATTTCACGTGAATAAGGTATGGCGCTACATCCATATGAATCGTATTAAAATAGAAATCATGAATTATTAAACACTTGAGCTATGTGTCCACATCAAAACACAGCATATTACCTCATTCGGGCACGTACACATAATGTACGTAAAAACTTAAACCATCAGATAACAGTACAATATGGATCAATTTCCGCATTCAATTATTACGTGAAATGTTAATTTCAGCGTGAACAAATTGTGCTTGCCAGGCCTGAGGTAGGAACTGTACGTTGTGCTGCTAGAGGCTCTCTTGTGTCGGGAAATATTTTTTACAGCGTACACAAACTAGTGGAATCTCCTGATGGACGATGGGAATACATTTAAGGAGCCAAGACATACACAATTTCGGAATATTCCACGATACTAAAATGTTAATACACTGAAGGTAATTTATTATCGCACAGAATGGAACCCAATAATTTATCTATTTAAAATATTTGTTGTCAACTTTATTAAACATCCGCTACCGGCGCACATAGGTGGATTTAAATGATTTAGGCGGTCAAAATTATTTTACGGTGTATTTTGACTTCAAATCATAAATATAATCGTAAAAAATTGTCCTTAGTAAAAAAAAAAATTTTCCCAGCCAAAAATATAAAAAAATACTAAATCTCGAGGAAATTTTTTATTTTTTATTACAAATTTTACAAACAAAAAAAAATCTAGTAACAGATTAATAATTGAGGTGCAAATAAGTATTTTAAATTTGTTTATACATTTATGGACAAATCTTGATCCATGTCTGAAATATCGGTTTCGGTATTAGGGTCAGCTGGTAGTAACATATTCATTGTTTCAGGGCAAAATGAACCTGGTTTGATCGTTTTTTTGTTTGTTTCATGCTACTTAATAGTGGATCTGAACTCAATAATAATCTAATATATACGTATATCAAGGTTGCATTCCTCCCTCGAGAACTTTCTTGCGTAGTTTTCGCGGTATAATCGAAAGTGCTTATTTCTGGCTTCTGCTGCCTCTTCCGACAACTGTCCTATGGGTAATAAGGCATTTTCAATTACAACTGCACCATGAATCAATATTTTATGCAAGGTCGGAGTCATTGGGTGCCAACTATATAACTCGACATACAATTTCGCAGTTGCCATGGCATATTCATCAAATCGTTATATTTCCCGTAGTATTTTCGAAGCATCCCTTTTCCCTCGAGCCTGTAATGTTGTTTGCGCTGCATGAACGATTACTTCTTTATTAAGCGAAGAACGTATTTCCTCCGTTTTTCTTCTTTTAGTCCTCTCACTAGAATCTTCAAATGATTTAGAAGGCCGACCTGGTCGAGTTTGCTTGTTTGCTGAAAGTTCAAATGTTCCTTCTAACCACTTTTCATAAGTTTTAAGAAACATTGCCTCTTTTCTAAGGGCTTTCGACCATTTTTCTTTCATTGGTGTTTTAAAATATGCAAATCTTTGTTTGAAACTGCTTAGATTATCTGGAGTGTCAACACAATAGGACAATAGGTGATTTTCTAGATATTTAATTTCTTCATCGAAATTAGGTAAATCTTGCTGCTGCATTTGATCGTAAAGATATTTACAACTTACGGTTTTTGTACCCAATGTATCAGATATACCTAAAATAGAGAAAATCACACTTTATTACATTTAAGAAAAAGTTGTTAAAAAAAAGTGATGTCATCCTTTTTAAAAAAATAGCTGTAATTTGGTCAACCGCAGCTATCCGCAGCCAAATTTTATGTCAATAATTAGTCAAATATAAGATGTATACAATACAGGAACAAACATTAGGCGATAGGATGCGATAATATAATAAAATGTCTTATAAACTTGAAAATTAAGTAAAAATTTCATTACTAGACCACCTTTTTTTGAGGTTCTACAAATAATATAAAATAACTTTTAAAGTATGTTAAACATATCAAAAAATATTGATCATTACCTGAGTTATTCGAATCCATAACGATAACTTCGAAATATTAGGTGGACAAGGCAAAATTCTCCTTGTTAAATGTTTATACTGAGAGCGCTAAGAACAATGACGACGTGCACTTCGTTAGGCGGACATGTTTCAACCACCTGCGTGCACACACGGTAAAAGATTCGAGGTTGGGGATAGTCAATTATTGTTACTGGGACATTTCTTTGGATCTAGGATTTTTTTGGTATTTTTAACATCGATTTTGAAATTTGACTTATGACCGGCTAATTCTTAACAATCCACGTAAGTGCGGCGGTTCAGACATTCGCATTCCGAATTATTTCTCCGAGAACACGCACATTTCAGTGTTGCTCGTTCGCTGTTCTTATGTATTATAGAAAAGTACTATCGCAATAGAAAATCGTGGGTGGTTTTGGTTCTAATTTATAATTATACCGCAACGAATTTATAGTGAACATAAAAAAAGATTATATCGACCAAATGTATTGTGTTAAATATATATTGAAAATATAATAGATTGTAGTGTATGCCTCTGGCAGTTCTACGCCGAGTTTCGGTGGCCACGTCATGTTTTGAAGATATCCAAACAACAAACCCCAAGTGGGATATCTTCCAAGACGCATTAGATACGCAAACAAATGATTCTTAAGAATGACCTGGTCCATGTTCCCAGGCGTCTCCTAGGGTATATAGTAAATAAAAAATAGTATAATAAACACACGCACACATAACGCGTACGTCATATCAGCGAGGTTAAGAATATATTTTTATAAATGCAGATATAGTTATATTAAGGTTCATCACACTGAATCGATAGGCAGGAAAACATCAGAAATATATTTTTTAAACTTTTAATAAAAAATCCGCCTATTAAATTGTTTTCATAAAAAATCTATGATATATCGCTTCCACAGGTGTGTGGACTGCTAGTGCTGGTGATTTTGAAGAGCAATCCTTTAAATTATTAAAATAGTTGTATTCGAGAGTGATGGTAATAAGTCTTCAAGTGGTTCCCTAGGACCAGCCGGTCCCGCTGGTGAAATGGTGATGTATGAATAAAGCGTAACAAAACACCGAACGAGCACTCCGTCCATAGACACTCAATTATCCTAAAGTACTACATAATTTACAGTGTACGAGTGCAGATTTGAAACATTAGTATTAAACTAAGAGGAAAATAGATATAAAGACAATTAAATTAAATATTTTATAATATATACTTAGTTTTATTCCATTTGTTCTTTAGTTTTAACCGGTTTCGGTATGTTGACGATGATGATGATTTATATAGCGCCATTTTTGTGAGAGATTCACTTCTAGGGCGCTGTAACTCGCTGCCATCTTCTCTACCAGAATATCTTGTCATAATTAAATTTTTATGTTTTATTTTATACTTTACAATGAACTTCTATACTAAGAAATTTCAATTAACAACTTTCAGATTTTTATAAGATATTTCGCGAAATACCCGCGCCTCTGTGATTGATAAATTATATATGTAATATATAATTTATTAAACACTTGATACGGTATACGGTCGCGGGTTTTAGATCTAAATAAAATATAATATTATACATAAAAGAAATGCGCGATTCACTGAAACACGTTCTTTACATTTGTCTTTCTATTTGAGTAATACATGTGACCTTTTTCATAATTCTAAAATAATAGAAGTGTAGAAATAACATTCCAAATAAAAGATAATCAAGGTAACAAGCCTTCAGAAGAATTATTGAGCATTGGGAAACTACAATATAAAATACTTCTACAATCCAAATCTGTTTATTTATGAACAATTATTCAAAATCTATCGTGATAATAGTGAAACAAATAATAGACAACACCTCCATCGCTGATGTTCCGAAGCTACTGGAGTGGGAAATGTAATAACACTTATGAAAATATAAAAACAAAAACATTCCCAATTGCCTACCCCTCCCCCACCTTTACGAGCGCGCGGTGATTAATTACGAGTATCTTGGATATAAAAAAGACTACCTTTGGCGATGAGCGTGACGCTTTCGCAAAAAATCTCAGCACGCCTCTGAACTGATACCTTACGCAACGGCCGTGTACAGTTTCTTCGGGCCGATTAGGTCCCTCGAAATTACGTGAACCGAGAGGTCGGCTGATATTGTATTAATCCGGTCCGCTAACAGGATTGGTAGGAATTACAAAGTACTCCAATACGTTCTACAGGGTAAACAAGACGGATGCTATAACGCCGGGGACGATAACCCGCTGCGGGTGACTATGCATTTACTATTATAACTGTATTGGTATGGGTGGAAACTTAAATGCGGGAAGTAACGTGAAGAGCGTTGAATCTAACTAACTAACCATCAGAGGTAGGCAGATAGGATGGACCGCCACACTGCTCTATCCTGATATACCTCTCAAGCATCCTCCATATTCATACATCGCAACGTGCACGTTCGTCGATTTTTCCGACTTCAAATGTGGGCGCCTTTTAGTAATTGATTAATTTGGTCATGCCATGTATACAACTTTTTAACTATTATTTTCTCAACCATTCGTTCCATATGTCCAAACCACTAAATGATCATTTTTTAATTTTACTTCTGATGCAATCATCTGCCTCACATTTTTTCCTCGTTTCATCGTTCGGTATTCTATCATACGTCGTTTTCCCGCACACTATTCTCAGTGATTTCATTTATACGGTATTGATCCAACTTTCATCCTTATTTTACCAGCTCCAAGCTTAATTTCATACATGACGGTTATGAGCGCATTTTGCGTGTTTCGACTACCCTTTGAAGTATGCGAGATACTAAAATAAACTGAAAAAATGCGGCAACCGAAGCATAACAAGACAGAGGTTAATATGGTATATAAATGTTCTAAGACCAAGGCGGCCGAATGTGGAAGATTTGCGAGATTAGCCCTGTCCTCGACAGGGCGTCCCGACAAACCATGGATGGAAGATCGAGAGAATCCACTTCCTTCCATTTAACCCGGTGGGCCTATCATTATACGAAGCAAGCAACTTTAAATATTTACGCTGTGGCGGTTCAAGCGAAATGTTTAGTCTACTGTGGACAATTGCAAAAAAAAAGTTTTCGCAAGAGAAAATAATAATTTTAGTCAACTTTCGCAATGGGCGCAGAGTACCTATTACACAATACTTCGAATAAGCATAAAATATATTACAATAAGAAATTTAATTTAGATCTAATCTCCGACGTAATTTGCGGGAATAAAGTATATTAGTGAGATGTAACGCTTTGGTGGCGATGCGGGACAAACGAATTTATATAATACTGTTATGTATTTTTACTTTGCATATAATATAAGTTTATACATACATTCATAGCAACGAAGACAATTGTGATCTCGCCATTAAAATCCGACAGATGCAAGAGTCGAGGAAAATTTCAAATACTTTTACATCGTATGAAGCTCGATGACTCGAGTGATTTCAATGTGTGTGGAGTTGGATAATAACATATTGTTTATCTTGTGTGTAATCCTCGGCGTACTGTAACATTACAGCGGCAATAACGTCGGTTTGAAACGTTGCCAACAGATGGGAATATCTGAAAATCAGTTTAATTGATTCTCCTGAAACGTCTCCCTCATTAGCAAGGTTGCCTCGTAAGACTCTCCTCTCAACTCCTCCATCAGCCAATTAGTATATTCTGCGCCGTTGAACTTAAACGAGGAAACGTGTAGCTAGAAGCCAGGGACGATTAATTCCCAACTAAAGGACACGGATCTGCAAAGCAAATTCATCACATTTTTTCACACGTTGTTACACTCTTATCTCTACATATTCTACTATTGTAACTAAAGGACCGCATAAATCAATTGTAGATATTGTATTTCTAGATTCATTTGAACCATCCAGTTTGGTCATGCCTTTGTGGTTACAAATACATATATTTTATTGTAATACATTAACTGTTTAATTCGAAACACTGTTATAATATCACAATTTTTTTTTAATCTCAATAAAATTACTGCGACAGCCGTTTTGCCCAATAGAGTTGACATTATTAGGTGCATAATAAAATTAATATTGTAAAACCTGATGATGCCGACATTGGTTGGCAAAACGACTGTCGCGATAATTGTAAAGAAATTAAATTAATTGGGTTATTATTCGAATTAAACAGTTAATAATGTTGAAGGCTATCTAAAAAAAACATATGTAATAACAAAAAGTTTCCAGTACGTTTACAAAATATCCATATTAATTAACTTTATTAAAATAAATAATTCAGTTTGGTTACATTATTAAAAAATAACTAACTAACTTACCATCGCGCCGTCTCCCGAAGGGGTAGGCAGAAAGAATAGACTGCCCCATTTTTCTTTCCTGGCATATTTATCTCGTTTCCTCAACATTCATACACCGTGTCATGCATGCGCGTCGATTTCTCCGAATCCTCACGTGGCCGACATTCAATATTTTATTTATTTGATCGTGCCACGTTTTCCTCGGTCTTCCTCTATTTCTAGTTCCATTTACAACGTTAACATATACTTTTTTACCATTCATTCTTTCCATGTGTCCACACCATCTCTAAAAAAAATAATATTTGTTATAAAAAGTGTACAATAGGTATATTAATATATGTATATGAATATCTATACATTTACAAGATTGGCGATTTATTGAATTAATATTAAAGATATTATCTTTCGTTGGGAGCGCGGTCAAGATGACCCATGAATCGGTGATATTTCCGGACGTAAAATGCGGGTGTCACGTGTGAAACACGCGCCACGGAATTGCACGGCAATCATGTCACTGGACGTTGTCGCGAGGTCGGCTAATCGGCATTATCAGCCGGGGAGAGCCGCAGCCGGGGCAGGGTGTCTCGTCTGTATTCTACGTTGCCGTTGGAGCGCACGCTTTCTCATAAACGGAGCGGCAGGAAAAGGTTGCTGCTTCTTCCAGTTCCGTGTCAGATCCCTCCAGCGTTGGCGATCACTACAGCGAAGACATCTATGTTCTGAGATACTTAGAACAGGTTCACAACTCTGCTAATTCCTGTCCAATCCAGGACAACTGCCTTCTGCCAACTCCCCGCCGTCCCTCTATCTTGCCCATGATTATCAGCCGAAGTAGGTGGTATTTTTCTCCCCTTAGCATATGACCTAAATATGAGACCTATCTATACTTCGCACTCAACAACAGCTCTCCATATTGTCTAACGTAGATTAAAAGCGAAACGTTCATTCGTGTGAACGTCGTGGTAATGATATTGCTATCTTTGGGAAATATACATAATGTATATACATACTGATTCCTAAGTGGCGTCCTGTGTCCATCCGGATATGTCAACGGATTGGGAGCACATCACCAGGAAAATATTCATTTAAACGCAGCGAAGGTTATCTTGAAAATAAAGAAGGTTGAGAATGATGGACGATACTTCTCTACCCATTCGAAGTGCAAGAAGAAATACGATAATATTTAGAATCGGTCCAGTGGTAATAAAAAACATATGGCTACCACATTAATAGTATAGATAGTAGTGATATGCGTACGAAATATAGTGTTCGTATGTATTATAGAACGAAGCACCTATTAAACTTGCACGGGAAGACAGACCCTTTAAAATATGCGGAAATATAATAATTATAACATTGTATTGTACCAACAGACAGATCGGAGCGATCTAAAGTGGGCGTGTTTGGTTTCAAAATATAATAGTTGTGAAGTAATCAATTTAGAAAAACACCGAAAGAAGGTGAAAAAACACAACAAAAACATTTAATTTACGACACAATATACGCAAAGACTACATGTTTAATCAGATACTGAGAACAATGTGAATATAATAAACGTATACCTTGAAATGTGAGACGGAAAAACTTACTGGTGCCTCTAGAAAGAGGAATTCGAAATCAATAAGAAGCTGTTCGCAATACGTCTTGGACGACGACACACCGCGTGGAGGAGATAAACTTATGTAGAAGTCTATGGAGGTTGGGTATTTAAGAGCTCCTACTCGAGTGATGGAAGACTTGTGTACTCGTAATAGTCACACGGCCGAGCTAAAAGAAAGAGAAAAAATATCGCGGACATTCAGTTTTGTGAATTTTGTAAATTGGATAGATGCATTGGAGAGATGAAACGTAACCCACGAAGTCCGATATTTTTCGAATCGAAGGCATATCTAGAACTCAATATATAACTAACTAACTAACCATCACGCCGATTCTCCGAAGGGGTGGTAGCCAGAGAGGATGGACTGCCATACTGATTTGTCCTGACATACTATCGAGCTTCCTCTACATTCATACATTGTAACATGAACGCTTGTCGGTTTTTCCTACTTCAAATGTAGACGCATTTTAATATTTGATTAATCTAGCCATGCCACGCTTTCCTTGGTCTTCCACGGCTTCTCTTTCCACTCACGTTGCTTGTATTGCATTTTAACCATTCGTCTCTCATCCATTTGTTTCGGGTGTTCAAACCTTCTCAGGGATCCGTTTTTTAATTTTACTTATGATGCAATTATCTGCCTTACATTTATTTATTAATTCGTCGTTCGGTATCCTGTCATACGAGTATATCGTTTTCACACACATTCTTCACGGTGATCTAATTTCTACGTCATTTATCCTACTTTCTTCCTTCTTTTGCCAGCTTAAAACTTCATTCCCATACCAAAGGGCCAATATATAATCTGACTATAATTGAAGTTTATAAAAATATATCGTCTTAGATAGTTGGGAAACCTCCAGCGAATGGAAGAAGACCGAATCCCAGAGATTTTTCTCAATACACGGCAAGATGGAAAGCGAAGTGTGGGAAGGTTAAAACTGAGGTGGATGGATGGTGTGGAGGGGGACCTCGGGCCAATTGGTGTTACTAACTGGAGAATGCGGGCGATGGATCGAGGAGAGTAGCGAACAGTTCTAGAGGAGGCCAGGGCCCACGGTGGGCTGTAGCGCCATTGTTGATAGATACGATTACTCAAATAGTACGCGTCAATGCAGTTTACGGATTCAATATATAATACTTAAAATCAAAAACGGCAAAAAAGTCACTGAATTTAATGAACAAGAATCAATTACGTATACGTGTATAATGGTGACATCGTAGAAAATATTTTAATACATAAATCAAACAAACAAAAAATCGAATGCGAACTACTCACAATGCGACGGCAGACAATGTGGAAAAGCAGTTAAGTAACTGATACACAGTGAACGGTTCAGCGAATAATTTCATTTTCGGCGAAAGTGGTCCTGCAAATTACTCGGAACTCGTTTTTTTGTTCTAACACAACAGAATTGCCTCCGCGGAGCGATTAGTGATCACGCCTGCGTGCCGCGGGCGGATGCATCCACAAAATACCCACAGCGATATGTAGACAATCGTTCCGCTACATTTTCTTTGCAATAAACAGACTTTAAGTAGAAAGGGAATACCCCCAAGCACGTAGATCCGATAAAGTGGTTGGTGAAAAAATGAAGAAAAAAATAGAAGTACAGTAAAACCTCGATACAACGGACTTCAGATATAACGGTAAAAAAATCCGGTCAAATGTAAAAAAAATTAAAAACGTCCTGTTAATATTACACATGCTTAAATTCAAGTGTCGCCGCATGTAAACAATATTTAGTGTCCATGATAATCACGTCATATGTCTAGCACTAGAATTTGAGACATAATGCCGTCCTGCTCGTAGAGTGCACCTAGCCGGAGCGATAGTATTTTAGAGAGTTGATTATAATGATAAAAAAAACATCAAACTTCAAAAGTGCTAAAAAAACTTGATTCCTTTTTTAAAGTAGGATTAACGAAAGCGAGCGCGTCGATATCAAACAGCAACGTCACTTCAAGACGAGTGTCTAAAGACAATAAATAGAATTTTGTTTGTTTTGTATTGTTTATTTATATCTTAATACAGTGAACGTATTTTCAAAAAAATATTTTTGATTTATTTTAAATCTATTTTTATATAACGGATTTTCGGCTTAAACGAACACCCCCTCCCCCCAATTAGTTCGTTATATCGAGGTTTTACTGTATTATACAACAGAAGACCACGAGCACAGCATCTAACACTGGACCAGTATAATAATAATATGCTAACCTTTAAAGGGTCGTTTTTGTGATGTAATCACATTAAGGGCGCATTAAGACGCGTTTCAAATCTAAAAATCTGAACATGAACGCTGAATCTGATATTCGCAATCGGTTAGAAAGTATAATATAACCAAATATACAAGTTTTTAATTGGGTATGAAATTTGAAAAAGATAGATTTTCAGCTTAGATCTGAAATCTGTCGGATCATTTATGCATCTAAGGTATGAAGGGAGATTGTTCCAAGGTGATGGGCCGGCTACTGCAAAGGCTCGATCCCCGAAATTTATAATAGGGCAACACTTCGACTCAACTATTCTACCTATTGCAGAGGAGTTCGCCGAGCGAAGTGTGGATTTCCTTGAATTTGGGCTGTCCGTTATACAGAGTTCGTATTTATAACTTGGTGTCATTCCATATAGAGCTTTGAAGACTGCCCGGCAGAGTTTTTACTGCATTCTTTCTGAAGTTCTTTTAAATGTTGTGTTGTGTATGTGAACAATTAGCGGACGTGTAATATGTGAACAGCATACAATATGTGAACAATTGTGTATGCCCCATTTACCATGGAAAATAAAATAAAAAGTTTGGAAGAAAGTGGTTGTTATAAAAAATATGCAATTAAATTTTAGCGGATGCAGACGACCTCCGAGAGAAGTGAAACACATGTCGGGCCATTCGAGTTTCTTCCGTAAACTAGTGCTAACTACCGAGTGCTAAGCGGCCAATTATAGATTATTCGTAGCTCCGCCGGAGTTTTATTTGAATGGGAAGGCGATCCATTACACCTCGAGTACTCTAAATTACGGGAAAGTTTCTAATTGACATCTAATGTGCATGTGCGCGGCTAGATTCATTGTGTGAGAATGTTCCGTGCTCCGCGCTGATACGTCATATTACGCTATTCAAATGGGTTTCTTCTTCAACATACAATTAAACTTAGTCAATTGCCACCTGAACTACGCTTTTACAATCCTAAAGAGAATCCTAGCAGCATTAAAAATGTACTGTATGAAACATTTCGGAAAAGTAGTTGCAGGACCTGTAACACAGTCGGATATATGAATGGACAGTCTCTTAATTTTACACGACAACAATGAGAACAAACAGTATGAAAAATTATTGAAATACTACAGAGGCAAACAAACCTCACACGCGAGTGAAAATAAGCAATGACCACTTCATTACTCGCACCTCAAGACAATGTAAACACAAAGGTAAACAATATTAGATTTTGTATGTAAATAATACCCAGGTAATTGGATTCTACGTTGTGTTTGACGCAACGCTCGCAAACAGAGGTGTGTATGACGAGGTATACCCCGCCTACTCGGTATCAGGGGGGGGGATTCAAAAACGTTACGCGAGCTGCGGAGGTGGGATGAGAATGATGAGAAGATATCTGATAATGCCTTCAAATATCAATAAGCACACAGATAAACCGCCACACTCTTTTTCCAGACATTCTTCTCACGAATCCTCAATATTCATACATCGTGTCACGCACGCATTCCGATTTCTCCACTCCTCACGTGGCCGACATTTAATATATGATTGATTTGATCATGCCAAGTTTTCCGCTATTTCTTGTTCCGTTTACAACGTTAATATACACTTGCTTTACCATTCTTTGGTCAATCATTTTAAAGATTCATGTCTCTGAAAATCCACAGATTTAGGAAAAGTGCATCCGCCACGTGCGCCTTACAACGCAAAACGACAGGAGATACCAAGGTCTAGGTCTAGGACAAACCCATGCACGAATTAATCTAATCGAAATGTAAACTTATTAATAAAGTCCGTCTTCCGTGAGAGGTGTGAATACGGGCCGAAATTAAAAAAACATATTGACTCGGACTTAGGATAATCATAATGAATAGCGTCGACATAAAAATTCTGTCGTAGGTGACGCAGTGCCGATTATAGGAATTGCGTAAGGATACAAAGTCCTCGCTCAACGAGGCTGCCGGATCGTTCAAGTGACTCACTCCACTTGTATTATGTAGTACACTTAAAGCATAACTCATTTCTACGCCACTAGACAGAAGAGGTTTATATTGATCTAAAATAAGGAAACTCACCTAGACCCTACTTCAAACAACGGTTCTCCATTAAACTGGGGATTTACACCGTGGAATTCTATAATGGTGAATTTTTATGAATTGAAACAATGTTATTTCCACTTTTAAGTTTATTTTTCTCGACTTGTTTCGAAGGTTTTGCAATTTAATCATTGAGAGAACTATATAGACTTTATATTATTCTCCTGATGATGACGGTGAAAAATCTTCTAAACATGTCAAGAAAAATAAACTCAAAAGTGGAAAAAAGCAGTATTTTAATACACAATGGAAGTTGTATGTACTACATTTAGGATGTGTAGAAGAAACTAAAACAACAAAAAAACTCCCAAAAGGGTAGGCAGAACAAATGGACCGCCACACTCTTTTCTTGACATTCTTCTCTTGTTTCCTCAACATTCATACATCGTGTCATGCAAGCACATCGATTTCTCCGACTCCTTACTTAGCCGACATTAAATATTTGATCGATTTGATCGTACCACGTTCACTTTAAACAAAGATAAATTAATAAATTAAATGCCGAAGATTGGTCACTAAATTTGGCAGAATACGTAGCGTGGGAATGAGTCCATCCACCCCTCGAAGAATCAACGAGATTGTTTTTTTTTAAATAAATTAAATGGCCCGGCGCACGAAAATAAATACATGTGCAATCAATGATCGGCGACTAGATGATTATACCCATTTGAGCATCACTGCATAGTGCTATTTGGTTAATGTGAAACCAGAATCGGTTGCGGGCGAACAAGCCGACTGCCTATTAGCTGCTACTCCCGTCAATGCGAGACTCCTCACCTTGACTCCGCCGCACAGCTGACTGCCACGCCGCACAATGGGGCAGGATTCAGATTTCTCATACAATAACCCAAAAAATAAAAATTATGATTCTTTAAACGCTTTGTTATTATATGATGACTCAGATATATTTAGCATATGATCACGAGCAGATAGACAAGCTAGACTGTGACACGTTTGCTCTAGCACCCCTCAATCGGAGCCGATTACTCGTAGAGGTTACACGTCCGTTATTTCAAGTCAGCGCAACACCTAGTTTCTAACATTTTTTTAGTTGTATTATTGAAACAAAATTTAAAGTTTTAGTATGGAACCTTACACGTCAGGTATGTATCCTCTTTTTCGAGTTAAATTAATTGTAATTACGGCTTGTTTTAAATGTAAAAAAATTAAACCGATTTCGCATTAAAATGATACAGAGGTTTTTGTAATATTAAAAAAACATTTAGAGATTTAGTATAGAATCCCGATGAATTCCGCAGGTATTTTAATTGATTTATAATAAGTAATTGTTGTACTTTATTGATATGATGTTATTTTTTGCCACTTTTTGCACTTTTTTATAATAACAGCACATTTCGAATAACCAAAAATGAAAAAAAAATACACCAATTTTGTATCTTATTATGTTTTTCCTTTTCTTGCATACCTAGGTACCAGCTCCAGCACTTTGTTCATGACAAAGCATCAAATAATAACGCTTATGAAGAGTTTCGGAAAAGAAAAATTGGAGGATCAGATTGATTTCCGGCAAAAAGAAATCATAAAACGGACAGGGTGTGTTGATGAGTTAGGAAAAAGTGTTACGTGTGTTAAAATTTTTATTCGGTTTAAATTTGATTATAAATCATGATGGGAATCAGCTCACTGGATGAAAGAAAGATTTCTCGATGTTAATAAAACGTGGCTTGATACATCCGTTTCTTTCATTCGCGCTACAAAAACATGTGGCGGTCGCCCGATGATTCCTTTTGAGGAGAGTACAGAAAGGGTGAAGCGGCAAAAGACGGTTAATCTGAGGAATTCTGCATCTCTGCCAGACTTACTCTACGCAACTCAAATGGAACTTAGAGCTGCATGACAGGCAGATGCCTCAAAGTTGGTTCGAGGTATTTTATCTGTTCCAACAGGTTCAGGTAAATCTCATCAAACTTCCAGGGAGTCTTTTGGAAACGTGTTCATGTCAGCAGGAGATGCTTTAGCACTTTTAATAGAAGCGGACTTGCCTCCACATCAGTATAACGCTATTAAGTTGAAATCTAAAAACTTATATCCTTCGTATAAAACTGTACAGGCCTAAAAAAGACGATGTTATCCAGAGCCAGAAAATATACATGTCACGGATACTTTGGTATATGTTGATTTGCAGATCATGCTTAATCTCACGATTGAGCGTTTAATTATCACCCATCAAGATGTTGTTTTTACACTCAAACCCAAAGAATTTGATAATATGATATTAATATTATATTCCAAATGGGGAGTTGATGGAAGTTCGGGGCACAGTTCACATAAACAGGCTTTTTTTCAGATCAGATGCCGATGATGCAGCGGTTTTTATCACATCATTTGCCCCCTTACGCCTAGTGTCTGGTGCCAAAATTATTTGGCAAAATCCAAGACGAGGTATTGCAGACCTCTGAAAATAGAATTTATTAAGGAATGCACAGCAGTACCTTTGGAAGAGAAACGAAGGGTAGATGAAGAAATAAAAAATATTACCACAACCATAGTCAGACTAGATGGGCGCGTTATCGTAATCAAACATCATTTAATATTCGCAATGATTGATGGCAAAGTATGTAGTGCTATCACACATGCTTCTTCTACCCAAAAATGTTACATACGATACGTGGTGCCACATCTAAACAATTGAATTATAATATATAGATGCAATGCTAACAAAATAAATAAATACAGAAAATTTAGAATTCCGCATTTCGGTCTTGCACGGATGGATACGCTTTTTTTAGTGTCTTCTCCATTTGACGTACAAACTGCCTATAAAAGCTCGAGGGACAGACAAGGAAATCGTTGAAGAACTAAGAAAAAAATTCAAGCTCAGTTCAAAGAAAAACTAGGTTTGATCGTTGACAAACCAAGCCGGGCTTTGGTAACACAAACGATGGAAATACCGCCAGGCGTTTTTTTTTAAGTGCAGAGGTGTCTGCAGAAATAACCAATTTAGATGTAGAATAAATAAGAAAAATGCACACCATTTGAATAGTTATATCATGTGGTCATGAAATTAGTGTGGAAAAATACCAGGAGTATGCGTTACATACAGCCAGATATTTTGAAGAAAAATATCCGTGGTGTAATATGCCACCCACACTTCACGAATATTTAATACACGGACCTGAAATAATAAAAACGTCAATATTGCCGATAGGTCAATTAACCGAAGAAGCGCAGGAAGCACGTAACAAAGATTTTAAAAAGTTTAGGGAGTACCACTCGAGGAAATCCAGCAGAACGAATTCAAACACGGATATTTTAAATTTTCTTTTACTCTCATCAGATCCTTTAATAACTAGTAAGAGGAAATTACCGAAAGAGGAACTAACTAGATTCCTCAAAGACGTTTTGGATCTGATAATACCTCCATCTACAGGGTCCTCCAGCCAAAGCGAAAATGATGAATCCGATGACAATGATGGTGTCTCAGAAATATCTGATAACGAGTAAAAAAAATATATTGGTGTGTATTTATGAAGGGTAAAATGGACGTTCTTTCAAGAAACGTATATATTATGTAAAACTAAGCTGCATTTTACGTTATTAAAAATAATAAAAAATGACTTTAACGAGCATATAAAAATAAGACAGTATTTGACACATATTTCATTGTTATTGGAAAAATAAAGTGTTAATATTCATGACATTGTCTCTTATTTTCATTAACCTACCTAATTACATTAAATCCTTTGATTTATAGCTATATATATAGCTTCTATGAGTTAATGACACGTTTTCATATTTTGGCCCCACTGTGCGCCGTGTCGCAACACATGCGCCGAAGAAATATTATGCAAGCTTCTGTTAATTTAAACCTGCGAACGAACAACATTGAAAACTTTGCTAGCGTTTTTGAACGCGATACGCAATTTTCGTTAATAGTATATTTCCGCTTACGTGTTTGATATCTCGGTAAAAACCATATTCATATGAATTGAAATAATTTGATACGTGTGAGAAAATGTCACACTATACCACCTGTCCAGACACGTGACTGTTTTATTGTTTCTCGGTGGATCAGGTTATAGTGCTGGATATGCACTTACTAATAATCACGCCATCCTTGAAAATGGACCGCCACGCTGTAATCTTCTACTACTATAAATTTAGTTATTAATTATTCTCTATAATGATGGTATCATCCGAGAAATACGGAACTCGACTCATAAAACTCTCTTGATCATGAGATTATGAAATGAACGTTAAGAAGAAAATATCTGGCGGGTGATAAATCAGTTTTCAATTAGGCGGGGAGCGGTACAAAGACTTAGAGTACTCGTGGTATAGGATTGAGATAATTCCAAGGTTCAGGGCCCGGCGATTACAGGCCGAGGTCCGAGATTGGCAGCCGCTCTCCGCCGACATAATCTCGAGACGAAATATAAATTGTGGGAGAAAATGAATATAATAAGAAGCGCAGCTCGTCTTGCTGCCGGACCGGTAATGGGCGGCAGTAGTCTGCGGAGGAAATCGTGCATTATGGTAACCAGTTCCCGGACAGGACTGGAGCTTGTACTACGTTTGTTCAAATACATTCAACAAAATGGTTTAATGACATTCGTAAAGTAACCGAGAAAGGTGGGATATTGAAAGGTGAGTCATTGAAAAAGCGAAACAGATGAATTCGATCGAGGATTTAAAGGATAAATTAAATAATTAAATTAAATAAATAAAAACGTCTGATTATAAGAATATAACACTACAATTGCACCACTCACTGCAAAGATTTTGATCTTTATATTTACAACAAAAATATATATATATATTTTTTTTTTAAACTTTTTAGATACTTGGCACCTTTATAATGTCCAGGCCTAAATTATATTTCAGGGAGTAACCTGTTGAACCTATACAATTGTCGGATTAAGATCTCTCGCGTAAAATAACTAAGAATATAATGTTCAAATCTTCAGCTAGCGACGTGATACGAGATAAAAGAAATATTTGTAAACTTCGTGATGTAACAATACAAAACCATCAGAAGAACCTTCTTATGAACTGTTCATTATCGCGATATAGAATCGTCGGAAGGAGGTCAGAAAGGGGTCGCCAGGCCCGGGCCCGGAACAATGGTAGAACAGCATGGCATGAAGCTGGCTGCGGAGCGGAGCCGGAGTAACGGTGAAGTAGTCCCCGGCAGATTGGGCATTAGAAATGGCCGGTTATCTCGTGTGATGTCCGTTAGCTTGTACTTCGGCCTGGTCGGAAT
Organism: Lepidostoma basale; assembly: GCA_022606425.2. Classification (NCBI taxonomy): domain Eukaryota; kingdom Metazoa; phylum Arthropoda; class Insecta; order Trichoptera; family Lepidostomatidae; genus Lepidostoma; species Lepidostoma basale. Next base: position 1,070,583 of record JAHDVF020000316.1, on the reverse strand, counting down.
AATTACTTAATAACAATGGCCACTAATGAAGTCGGTATGGAAACACCATTACGTTTCATTACGGCGGCCATTATAAAGCTGGGTTATCTAATTTCAAACCAATCTAATACAATACATATTCGAGTGCATTCTCTTGTATCACGATCAATTTTAATATTCTAGTTATTACCTTAACATCCACCGAGCTAATTAGATTTAGTCAAAAGGAATATTCATCTTTACTTAACAGTTGGTAAAGCAGCATATAATGCAAAGGTCAAGTAGAATGTTCAGTACACAATTTGGACTTGGACTTGGATCTTCTGGCTTACAGAGGTTCAGCTCTAATGGCTATTCCTCTTATGTCTGTAGGAAACATTGTTGGTTAATATGGGATATTTAAATTTCCCACTACAATTTTACTGCAATTTTTAAAATTAATATTCAGCTTATTACATTGAGGTTTTATTTGTTATAATTACAGCATGTTATTCCACTTATGAATTTATATTTATCGACATGATTCAAAATATTTCAAAGGTTCACCAAATTTTTACTATCGTTTTTCCGATGATGAAGGTATAAAACCTTCTAAACATTTATAGAAAAATAAACTAAATAAAATGTGGAAAAAACAGTGATGATTAAAAAAAACGTCATCATTGAATTCCAGTGCTAAAGCCTACTTCAACTTTTTCTTTCTCTTTTTAGACCGGTTGTATAAAAACTTGCGTAAATCAAATAATAACAGCGAGCTTCCGAAACCGGTAGAAACTACACTAAGTGAAAATAATAATAAAAATGTATATAATATATATTTATACTTTTCCGTTTAGCCTTCTACAATAGTTTGGACCGGTATCAGTAGCTCGCTGTCGTTTTCTGTTTTAGAAATGGAATCAGAAAACCAATCAAAGTTTCAGCAACATAAATATAGGTCAAATAAAGGGCCACAGTTAATACAATACAATACATTAGATAATTATGCACATGCGATTATTAAAATATCTGTTGGCTGTCGTGCGATCCCAATTTCTACGTGAGGAACATTAATGTCTTATTTCCGTTAGGTGGCTGGCAAGTCTCTCGGTGTAATAATAACCGAAGAGTACAGCATTCTTTATTTATATCCCCGCCTGATTACAGTCCGCTGTACAACACGCTGTATAGACACGTACGGCGGGACTCCATTCAATGCGCCAGAGTGTCTCATGAAGCGGTGTGTCATACTCGTACTTGCAGAGTTATTTCATTTAACACCATTCACACATTCAATCGAGAGATGCCCACTACTACTTCCACAATTATTCCCAGAAACACAAATAAATACAGAAATATTATAAAAAATGCTTTTTTGGGCAATGGCAGAAATCATAACAATTGGAATTAAAATATTTGGCGGCAGTTAGGGATAGTTTGGAGAGGAACTTCTAAATTTTGTATATACATTATTTAACTTTCTGGCAGATTATTTTTTAAATTAAGTTCTATGGGATTTAAAACATGAGAGTGTGTTGTAATAAAAAAGTAAATAAAATAAATGACTATTTTGTACAATTACACATTTGGGCATATATTCCAGTCCGAGTAAGATTTTGCTATCCCTATGCGCGGGTAACTTATATGGTACGTCCAGCACACAATGCTTACACGTTCCTCGCGGCAGATACTCGGGACTACATCCACACTGTCATAGTCCACATGGCCCGAACAATGCAGAGCGTGTACAGGTGCACCGGGCGGCCCGGGTACTACCTGCCAGAAGCAAATATTTGTACATTTCTGTGGGTAATCTTTGTCCCAGGAAGTTCCTTCAATTTTAAACTCACCGAGTGCACGTCTATTTGGTTTGTAGATCACACACTACAAGAAAGCGAGCAAGAAAGGCGACAGGTGAACCATCAATTATAAGTGTATCATCCATTAGGAGTGTCATGTTAATACAAACAGATTTTTCCCATAAAAAGCTTTTTGTAATCCAGAAGAATGCTAGGTGGGAGAGAATAGTAGCAAATTATCGCGTATTGAATGCTGCACACTAGAACCGCACTTAATTTTATATAGGGGTCGATAGATCAAACTTCTGCATGCGTCACGACCCATCCTATATGCTTAGATTACAAGTTTAACCATTTCAATCACTAGAACACACTTTCCTTTAGGAAAGAATACCGGAGTATCCTCCAAGCCGTGGTCACCTAATAGAAAGCCTAAGGCGCATCCATACACGTGTAACCCAGTCACAGTGGAATGAATGTGTACAGGTGCGCTTTGAGCCCCGTCTCCTCAACATGCGTACTCCTCTCTCTATCTCTCTCTGCGGGGATTTAACAATGCAAATATGCTGCATGCTTTGTTCGACGCAGAATGCACCACAATTCAGAGCACGTGAATACACATTCGCTTCGTGTTACGAAATCGTAGATACGGGGAACAGATTATTTCTGAAGATGTAAACGTAACAATTAGATGGCGCCATAAGGTGGCCGGGCGACTAGCGAACCCAAGACGGGTGAAGGTGGAATATTGGAAGATTAACTCATTCCGACATTCACTTAATATTGATGTTTCTTCCACAATGATGTAAAACTCCATATTAAATAAATAATATCAATGAAAACGGCTTTTTTTTAGAAATTTTAATATATTTTATAGGAACGATATGTTTCGCATGGCTAAGGTATGATCAAATGTATTTTTAACATAAGATAATGCTTTAGCCAGGCGAAACATGGCATTCCCATAAAACATAATAAAACTTCTAGAAAACAGACGTTTTCATTTGTATTAATGAGTTTGTTACTCGAGTCAAAAACAGTGAACAAAATTTTCCGCTCTTCATCGTTGGATAATCCCAAACCATACGTATAGCCCCATCATTATGTTGTTAATAAAACTTTCTACAGTTTTCAACAGTATCCGCACAGCGCCAGCGCTCGGAAGGCTGCAATAGATCATCTTGTTCGCCCATCACATGCTGCATGCAGTGCCATCACTCCATTTCGTAAAGTAAGCCTCGCTTTCGTAAGAAATGACGGGTTTAAAAATGGTGACGTGAAACTCGGAGAGTGCGCCATTCATGATTCAAAGGCCTCGCGCAGCGCAGCTAAGTCACAAAGTAATTTGACTATATCCATCACTGTCGGGCGAACAAGATCCGCTTTATCCTCTGCTAATGGAATCGTATTATGATAGATGGAACGAAAAGACGGAAAATGGGATTTTCTCTCTCTCTAATAACATAACTCGGTCGCACACTAGGAAGACATAAGCTAGTCGCTCGAATAATGAGGCTAATTCAACGTCCAGTCTTATACAAATTATAAATAACTTCTTTTTGGGGAGTTTATATAACGTAGGTGCCCTAGCTACAAAGTAGGTAGGCACATTTCCGAGGAAAAAAGGCCATATACATATGTATTATCACCCACTTAAAACATTTTAACAAACTAACTACTTGATAGGGCAGGCAGAAAAAAAGGACCGCCACACTCTTCTTTCCTGATATGTTTCTCTCGCTCTCTCAACATTCATACATCGTGCTATGCAGGCAAGTCGATGACGCTGACAATTAATAGATATTTAATTGATTTGATCGTGCCAAGTTTTCGTCGGTCTTCCTCAATATTTTAGTCCGTTTACATCATTAACATACACTTCCTTTAAACAAATACAAAACCATTTTGATACATTCCTCTAGAATGAATGTATTTTAAAATATGCATAAATGTTACGTGAGGAGTCGGAGATATCAAGGAGTGTGCATGTGATGATGTATGATTGTATAGGAAGCTTGAGGTCAGGACAGAGCAGCATGGCGGTCCATCCTATCTGCCTACCCCTCGGAGAAACGACGTGATGATGAGTTGGTAATAACTAAGAAATTAAATAAGTTTATGGATTTTTACAGCGCCCTTGAGATGATTAATTCATAAAAATGGCGCTCTATAAATCATCCAATTTATTATTATTATTATTATTATATGTCTATTGTAGATGAATAGGGGGAGCTTGAGGTCAAGGCAGAGCAATATGGCGTCCATCCTCTCTGCCTGCCCCTCGGGGGAAACGACGTGAGTTTATAGATATGTCTATTGTAGACGGATAGGGAACGGGTCCACATCCTAAAGAGGTAAAGGCCAGAGCAGCACACGAACGGGCTATGAGTCACTCTCGTTTAGGAAGTGCAGAACGTACGTACGCGCGTATACATAATTTTCGTTCGGCCGAAGGTGCACGTAACGAGCAACACCGCATTGTCGAACAAGCATCGAGGAGGAGGTCAGTTTGCCGCGCTTGTTACAAACAATGGCATCTAAACTCTCCGTTAAAAGGCGCACGAGAAAAACTCTGTGGGAAAAACGTTGAACGGGATGCGTGTATCACGGTGGAACGTGTCGTTGATAAAAACATATTCAAATCAAAGTTAATGAGAACACATAATTAGGAAAAATCATTATTTAACTAACTAACTAACCATCACGCCGTTTCCCCGGAGGGGTAGGCAGAGAGGATGGATCGCCACAATGCCCTGTCCTGGCATACCTCTCGGGTTCCTCTACATTCATACATCGTACCATGCACGCACGTCGATTATTCCGACTTCGAATGTGGCCGCCTTTTAGTAATTGATTAATTTTGTCATGCCATGTTTTCCTCGGTCGTCCTCGGCTTCTTTTCCCACTCACGCTGTTTGTGTACAACTTTTTAACCATTCTACTCTCATCCATTCGTTCCATATGTCCAAACCATCTCAGGGATTCTTTTTTTATTTTATTCATGATGCAGTCATCTGCCTTACATTTCTCTCTTATTTCATCGTTCGGTACTCTATCATACAACGTTTTCGCGCACATTCTTCTTAGTGATCTCATTTATACGGCGTTTATCCTGCTTTCATCCTTCTTTTGCCAGCTCCAAGCTTCACTTCCATACATGAGGGTTGGCACTAGAACTCCATTGTGTACTGCCATCTTTGCTTCTGTGGATATATTTCTATTTGCAGTAATGACTTTGAGTGCGCCATTTATTTTATACCCAGCACCAATGCTTCTTTCGATGTCTTTTTCCATTTTTCCGTCTCTTGTAAACATGGTTCCCAGATACGTTAATTCAGTAACTTGCTCCAATTATATGTTAATTAAAATTTAAAAAAACACATATGTACTCATGTACGCAATTTTTTATCCCGCGTGCCAATACGAAACGTTAGTAGAAGGGACGATAAAATAATAGAAGAAAGATATTATTGTACTAATATATTTGGTATGGGTTCTTTCTTAGGTGGTCCGCTGGGGTATCGCTGAGAGACAAAATAAAAAATTCACCCATTCGGGGTAGTCTGGGAGTTACTGATATAAATAGTAAGCTTGAAGGAAGGCAGATGAGATGGTAAGGGCAAATAAAACGTAGACCACCAGAACACATAGTAAATAGAGCTTTGTCTGTGAATCTTCCTCGTCAACCACCATCCAGAGGAAGACCTAGGAACACGTGGATGATTCAGTGCAATAGCGTCTTGCAGAGAAATGGCTGAAGTGAGGGCGATACTCAGAACCGTGAGAGGTACAGCCTGAGATCGAGAAGAGCCGACCCCAACAGTCAAAACAGAAAATAAGTTGGATGGCAAGAGAAAGAAGAAGAGTTCGTTATAGTACTAACTAATACTTTTAAACACTACATTCGTGTTACATTCGTTTACGACATGTTTTCGCAATTCGTGGGTTGGCGCGCGTGAAATGTCCGGCTGTGATTTATCATTGATGACTAAATTATGTCGCACTTCCGTAACAGGGTGCGCGCGCAGCTCTCAATTTTACCCGCTACTCTCTAGTAAATGAACCAAGAGAAGTATAACTTCAAAAATGATTACTGGCACGCACAAAAATGACGCAAAATGTTATGAATACCCCAATTATCATTAAGTGGTCTCGAAGCGAATTTTTCGCGAAAAAAATTATCACCAACATCTATATACTGTGGTACATTACTAATACTGTGGTACTTGTTACTAATACTAGGATCTAATACCAACAGTAAGCGGGTCAACCTATGCCTATATTAGAGGGGATCATCTCCTAGAAATTATGAAAAGGGTTTCGTGCCTATCCACACACAGTAGCGCCGTAGCGTCTAATTGGTTTGATGAGTACGTTCATAAATAGATAAAATCAACCATCGGCCACCGAGTTGTCAAATGTCACATCCAAAATCCATTGTTTTCGCTACAAGAAGTGGATATTACACAATCTCTGGGAGCCAGGGACACGCACGCGATAAGAGACGTTGCATTTCGCCCCAGAGTGACTCGCCGCCGCTGAGTAATGGCGAGGCGTGGTGGGCGGCTTGCGGAATATTCTTATAATAACATTTTTTGTCAAGTCCCCCGCGATTCAAATATGTACACAAAAGAACACTACAAATTGTGTGTATAAATTTGAGGGTGCGGATTAATGCATGGTAAAATTAAATGAAGCAGGAAGACACTATATATTACGATACAGCATAGCAGAGGAACTCCGTCACATAACCATAATATAGTCATGTTATCAACTATATATTATAGTACATTATATACGGAAGGTGTGTACGATATGCAATAATGTTTTTTTTTTGTGTACCAATTACTGTATACAATTTTTTTGTTAGCTATTATATTGATTCTAATGACATGTGGTTGGTAGCTTATCTATCGCCATTTTATTGTCACGTTCTACAGCAGACCAAAGACAGTGCGACAATCACACCCCCATCGCCGGGAATCGAACCCGGGACCTTCGGTATGGCAGTCAGAGCTATTACCACTCTGCCACGAAGGTCGTCTGATATATCAAAAATAGGAATTATTGAAAGTGTAGTTGAAAGTAAGTAGGTAAGCATCATCAACGATTTGGAATCGGCCGTGACTGACTAATGACATCGTTGTCAGAAGTATTATAAAATAATTCAGCTAATTGGATTACAATTTATGATAAACGGAGTGGGAATATGGCCTGCAGTCCGCGGACTCCTGACACCGACCTGTGGGCAGACGAGGAAGTATACGCCATCAATACTTCAAAGACTAAGTTTATTGGATCATTAGCTAGGCTCGAATTGACTGGACCCCGCAGCAATAAAACCTAACGATATCTAAAGTCGCCAACTAATAAGTACGCGCGGATTCGTTACGAAATCCAACAACAATAATAAAATAACAATTAAACGGCGCTCGCGAGGGAGAGCAGTGCACGAGCACAGATAGCGGCACAAAGGGAAGTAGCGCGGGACCAGCGCCGCCTCTACTCGAGTCAACCTGAACCAACCTGCCTCTGGTGATGCCGGTGGGGAGAGCAATCAAACTGCTGAACATGATCGCTTTGGAGATCGATGTCTTTCATATTCGTGAAAGTACGTTCAGAAGACAAATACTCTTGACTTTGGAGAGTATCTTGTATTCCTAATGTCGAACCATCTCTCATGTGTTCCTGGTATTATATATTTATTATGTTTTACCTGTTCTCAATAGATGCCTTAAACTATAAAAAATGTTTGTAATGTCTTTTGAGAAAATAAACTGATTTGATTTGAGTCAAAGTAAAGAGGCAACCCTTTCTCAAACAATATTTCCCCTCTTGGCGTTTACCTCGAGATTCCACTCTAAGCGGACCGATTTACCACAAAAAAACAGTCATCAAATAGCCAAAACTACGTTACAAATTCTTCCGAACCTTCGATTACTTTCGGACACTCGGGACCCGGGCGGCATTGGAGTACGTTTTCCAGGCTGGGAACAACTTAACCGAACAATTTTATGGGGAACTTACTCGACACACCACGACCTCCAAATCGAAAGCTAGAATCCAACGCGCAACAAATCGATAAATTCGAGAAAATATCATATTATAAATAGGCAAAAACCGCATATCGTCTTAAATACAAGAGAGAGAGAGCAATATTTCGATTCTCTACGAAAGTAATTCGAAATGCACACGATACGTATCCCTGAGAACGTTTCTGGATTATTTTTAATTTTGTTCTGATTATTGTTGTATGACAGTAGCATAGAAAACAAAAGGAAAACAATTCGTTGTTGTTAATTGTGAAATTTTTACGTGTTTAAGAAATAAAAAGATATCCATTAAAAGTGAAAACTCATTACTGATTACGATTGTACAGTGGACAAAGATTTTAAAGGGTGGAAAATCTTTACTTGCAACTAGTTATAATTAAATATAAACAAGTGGTTCAATTTAACTATCGGCGATGTCGACAAGCGTGACTTCCATTCAAACAGGCCACGGGTCCAGCTTAACCGTCGCGTTGCCATGTGGTCAATTGAGTTTCCACTGCCAATTTAAAGTTGATTTTCTTAAAACCTAGAATTTGTTTTGCTAATATTTACAACTTTATCAAAAGTGACAAATACTTACTCGCTGTTTTGAACGTATTATAAATTATATGTTTGGCCTTTTATCATAGGTACGTAATAATACCGACTGTGGATGGAAACGCAGCACGCAACTTAATAATATCAGAACTGTGAAAATATTAACACTTTACCAAAAGGGACAAATATTAATACGTACTCGTTGTCTTGAACGCACTATACATTTTGCCTAGGTGCCTTTATCGCGGCGTGGGCGCGGCGCGGCGGCGCGAGACAAGTTCATACTTGGTGTCAGTTGTCTCGCTGCTGTGTCGCATTCTATATCAGAAATCGCATGGTTCCAGAAAAAAACTAATAATGATATGTTTTTCAAATAATCCATGTATGTTATAGGTATCGATCTATTCCTAATGAAATTCCCTACAAGATGACATAAATTAAATTTTGATTCATCGAGTCATATGCTTGATATTTAGATAAAGTTAGCGGTAAACTGAATTGACCACATGGGAGCGAGCGTTTTGTTTTGAACACGGTACGTTAAGGGTTAAACTTCCCCGGGGCAATAATATAGTAGGAGTGTGGCAGTGTTACTTTAAAAGTGAAATGCGACAATGAAAAATATTTGACCAAAAACAAGTTCTAGTGCCAACCCTTATGTGGGGAAGTGAAGCTTGGAGCTGGCAAAAGAAGAATGAAAGTATAATAAATACCGTAGAAACGAGATCACTACGGTAAATGCGCGGGAAAACGATATATGATCATATATCGTTTTCCCTCAATACCAAACGACGAAATAAGGGAAAAATATAAGGTAGATGATACAAGCAGTGTGAATGGAAAAAGAAGCCGAGGATGGCCGATGAAAACTAATTAACCATCACGCCGTCTCCCCGAAAGGGTAGGTAGAAAGAATGGACTGCCACACTTCTCTTTTCGTCCCGCGAGAGATGCGGTGAGATGGGTTGCGAACCTCATCGCCACCAATAGGCATCTCCCGAGGAAAACATGGCATGACTATATTAATTAACTCTCTGCCCACCCCTCCAGTGAAACGGCATTATGGTTAGTTAGTTGGTTAACAAAAGGAGCATAATCTAAGAAAATGATCTTGATAATGCTCATCGGGGTCATCCGAAGCAGAGCAGGCGATATTAATTATGAATCGTGTGATCTTTGCCGAGCTTTGGCTAGCATCCCGCCAACGTGGCTGGAAACGCCAAGAAATTCAAGGCACGAAAGATTTAGTCATAAAAAAGTTTTGCGAAATTTAATCACGACGAATGTTTTACAATACAAATTCCAAGGTGAATTGGTGCTGATGAAATTTCTCACCGGGACGATATATGGCCAGCCTCGCGGAGAAGAGACGAGTCGGCACTGCGGGGTAATGACAACAACAAAAAACCATGACGCCATTTCCCCGAGAGGATAGGCAGAAATAATTGTCCGCCACACTACTCTATCCTGACACACCTTTCTATTTTCCTCCACATTCATACAGCGCACATACACATGTACGTCGATTCTTCCGACTTCTCATAAGGCCGACCATTCATATTTAATTAATTTGGTCATACCATGCCTTCCTCGACTCCGCAATCCTTTCACATCGTTAACGTACGTAACACGGTGATCCTTTAAATATATTATATTTTCTTCCGCTCTACATTCCTTCCACAGTATATAGGGTGTGACAAACTATTTGTTCTTTTGTACAATAACATTTTTAAATATATTTTCGGGGGTAAAACTCAGTCGACCTTGTGAAGATATTGTTTTTTTGACCGGGAAAACGAACTCTCAAAAAGTAAGAACTCGTAGAACGTGCAATGGACAGCGTCATTTGCGATTGGCGCCGTCCACATGTTCTCCTGCGAGATGGATGAAATTTGTTTGAATTTCTTCTCATTCGGGATTTTCCTGGCAAGGTCCCTAAAACAATCATAATTTAAGTTCGAAAAGGAGACTGCATTCAATATGTGCAAAGTAAAAATATTGGACGATCGAAGTGTGCGTGGGAGATGCCTATTGGTGGCGAAGAGGTTCGCAACCCATCACACCGCGACTCTCGCGGGGGCAAAAAGAGAACGATGGAGTGCCACATCGATTTAAGTGTGGCAGTTCATTCTTTCTGATGGTTAGTTAGTTAATTAGTTTAAAAAATATGTTGAAATACGTCCCTAAAATTGTGTAAAATACACCTCGAACAGTTTACTCCAAGTCTTCGAAAAATGTATTTATACCGTTCCCGCCGGCCACAACCGGTGCAGTAAACGAGTATAACACCCTCGCGCAGACACTGCGTTAATTGCTCTCACCACGAAAACCCTGAAATGTGTTTTTATATTATATTTTCTTATAACTAGGGCTAAAGGGGGTCCATAGATTTCAAAACAAAGAAAAACTGCGTCATGTTTGATGGGTTTTTGGGTAACACCGTGTGATAACTCCTTCTCGACCGACGTTTCGGAGATCGTTGCCAGTCTCCATCTTCAGGGTAATGAATTAGCATTCATTACCCTGAAGATGAAGACTGCAACGGTCTTCGAAACATCTGTCGAGAAGGAGTTATCACACGGTGTTACCCAAAAACACATCAAACACATTGCTGCCAACCGTGAAAATCTACGCAAAAACTGGGTCTTTTTGAAAGCTAAGCAAAGGGGAAAAAAATGCTTTTTAAGTCCAGTTATCCACTATCTGTAGGAAGTAAGAGAGGTGAGGTGTTGCGGGTACTTACAGCTCCTCCCGTTGTCGCTGCGACAGCACCATTTTCATTGTGGCCGGGACGGCGCGGCGGGCGGGCGGCCCTAGGTCTCCCTGCTGCCGGGCTGGCCGGGGTGGCCGGGCTGGCCGGGTTGCTGCGGCGCGCACTCACCACCTACTACACTCACTGCACGCACTGCCTTCAGTGGATGGGGCTGGGGCTGGCCCGCCGGAGATCCATCACCTGCGGAAGGCAATCATTTACTGCATCTTCTACAATACCAACAATACCAAAAAAAAAAATTTTTTTTTTTTTTTTTTTATGTACACAACAGGTCGTTTGGACCCAATTACTGTATACAATTTTTATTTTTTAGCTATTATATTGATTCTCGTGACATGTGATAGGTAGCTAATCTATCGCCATTTTATTGTCACGTGAATTCTACACCAGACCAAAGACAGTGTGACAATCACACTGCCATCGCCAAGAATCAAACCCAGGACCTTCGGCATGGAAGTCAGAGCACGTAACCACTCTGCCACGAAGGTCGTCGAATATTATTCCCATAAACTAAAAACAGACGTGTTCATTCGTATTCATTATTTAATACGGACATTTACATCATTCTTAAAAAAAACAAAAACTAGCTAACTAACTAACCATCACGCCGTCTCCCCGAAGGGGTAGGCAGAAAGAATGGACTGCCACACTTTTCTTTCCTGACATATTTCTCTCGCTTCCTCAACATTCATACATCGTGTCATGCACGCGCGTCGATTTCTCTGACTCCTCCATGGCCGACATTCAATATTTGATTTATTTGATCGTGCCACGTTTTCCTCGGTCTTCCTCTATTTCTGGTACCATTTACATCATTAACATATAATTTTTTTACCATTCTTTCTTCATTCATTCTTTCCATATGTCCAAACCATCTTAATGATCCTTTCATTATTTTGTTCATGACACCATGATTCGCACCGCATTCACTTCTTATATTTTCATTCGACACTCTATCATATACAGAGTATCCACACATTCGTCTAAGAGATCTCATTTCTACTGCATTTATTCTACTTGCATCCTTCTTTTGCCAGTTCCATGCTTCGCTTCCATACATAAGGGTCGGAAGAAGAACACCATTGTGCACTGCCATTCTAGCTTTTTTTGATAGGTTTTTGTTGTTTTTATTGTTTTTGAAAAAAACAATAAAAATATTTATAAACATCTTTGCTGGTTCTTTGATGCCATTTGGGCCATTTTTATGTGGTAGTTTCCCGTTGCTTTCTAATGCCCACTCAATATATGAAAGCGTAATTAAATATCAAAAATACATCGTCATATCAACAAACAAACTTACTAACTAACCATCAAGCTGCCTCCTAAGGGGTAAGCAGAAATAATGGACCGCCACACTATTCTTTTCCGACATACTTATCTCGTTCGTACATCTTGTCATGCACGTACGTGGATTTCTCTGATTCCCCACGTGGCCGACATTGAATATTTGATTGATTTGATCGTCCCACGTTTTCATCTATTTCTAGTTCCGTTTAGGTCATTTGCGTATACTTTCTTTACCATTAATTCTTTCCATGTGCCCAAACTATCTTGATGACCCATTCATTATTTTGTTTACAACACTTTATTTTCACTGCATTCACTTTTTATATTTGCATTTGACACTATCAAATACAAATTTAACGCACATTCATCTAAGATACCTCATATAACTAACTAACTTACCATCACGCCGTCTCCCCGGAGGGGTAGGCAGAAAGAAAGGAACGCCACACTGTTCTGTCCTGACATACGTCTCTCGAATCCTCTACATTCATACATCTTGTCATGCACGCACGTCGATTTTTCCGACTCCTCACGTGACCGACATTCAATATTTGATTGATTTGATCGTGCCACGTTTTCCTCGGCCTTCCTCTATTTCTAGCTTCGTTCACGCCGTTTACATATACCTTCTTTACCATTCTGTCTTCACTCATTCTTTCCATGTGTCCAAACCATCTTAATGACCCTTTCCTTATTTTGTTCATAACACTTTCATTCGCACCACATTCACTTCTTATACTTGCATTTGTCACTCTATCATAAACAGATTTGACACACATTCGTCTTAGAGATCTCATTTCTACTGCATTTATTCTACTTTCATCCTTCTTAAGCCAGTTCCATGCTTCACTTCCATACATAAGGGTCGGCACAAGAACACCATTGTGCACTGCCATCTCAGCTTTTTTGGATAGGCTTTTGTTTGCGATGACAACTTTAAGTGCACCATTTATTCTGTTGCCTGCCCCAACCCTTCTTTCAATATCCTTCTCCACCCTCCCATCCTTTGTAAACATACTTCCTAAATAAACAAATTCATCCATTTGTTCCAGATTTTCACCGTTTACACTAAGGTTGCAGACTGTCATGCTTCCTTCTTTTTCGAAAATCATTACCTTAGACTTATTCAAATTCATCATCAAATCGTATCGCTTGCATACCTCATACATACTAGACACCAGGGCTTGCAGTTCGTGCTCGTTGTCTCCAAGTAGCACAGCGTCGTCCGCATACAACAAACAGCTTACTGACACATCTTCCATTTTTCATATCTACTGTATTTATTCTACTTTCATCCTTATTTTGCCAGTTCCACGCTTCACTTCCATAAATAAGGGTAAGAAGTACCCTGATAATTACTGAGACCTAATTCTCTTCTGAACCGTGAGCCTAAAATGTTGTTCCCTTGACCACAACCCGGACATTAGAGTTATGTGGTAAACCGTTCTTTCCAGAGAAAGATCCGTCATACCTATTCGCAGAGGGCATTTCGTTTGATATGATAATCAGCTAAAACTTCGGGTCAGCTGTTTCCCGAGTTGTAGTATTATAGTACACCATAACAGGCCAAGTCGCGGTGCATAAATGTGAATACTATATTGAAATAAAACGTGAATTGAAAATAAGGAGATTTTTTAAACCTTATCTCCGACAAATTATTGCTTGGGAATAATTAAGCCCCGACAACAACAGATAACAAATCAGTTTATAGAACGCATTCTGAGTCATCGCGTTTTTTCAGATAATACGTAGGGGAAGGGGGGGCTAGTTGTTACAGGGGCAAGTTGTTACATTCTAAATAACTCCCCCACTACTAGGTTCTGTGGCTTATGTGTCACATAGTATGTCCAAGTATCGTATCCGCGGTGCTCGACGGAACTTTGCTCTTGCCAGTCGTGCGTAATTCAAATAAACTCGATTATAGTGCATTTCGTATCTGAAAGTAACTTTCGTTGACTGATTTTGAAGTTTAATTGTTCACTAACTATAAGAGGTAAGTTGATTCTAAGTAAATTGGTAAAACTCTACATGTCTCTGCTAACATTAAGATAATATATCGAAATAATAACACTTTCCGTGTTAATGTTATAGCAATTTGTTTTAATTTTGGGTCAGGGGGGCTAGTTGTTACAACGATGGGGGGGCAAGTTGTTACTGTAACAACTAGCCCCACTACGTTTCCTTTTAACTTCAAATAGCATATTTATATAAAATTCTTAAACTATTTATTATTATTGTTCTAGATTTTATATTACAATATAAAATCTAGAACAATAATAATAAAAACATAAAAAAAACATATAAAAAAAACTATTGGGGTAAAATTTCCGAGGAAACCTACAAAAGAGCAGCTAAAGAAGTAACAGAAAAAATATATCTATTCGAAGAGCTGCCAAAGCATACAAAGTAAATTTTATGACATTACATCGTTACGTAAAACGTCAAGAGAATGGTCCAACCACATCTAACTTAGTGGGCTACAACAAGCCTCGGAATATATTTTCAGTCGATCAGGAAAATGAGCTTACATTATATTTATATAGATACTATATGGCCATATAATCGAGATGTCTTTTCAGAGGAAGACTTCGAGCCTTCCGAAATTACCGATCGTCCAATGCCTGAGAACGTTAGCACTGAAAGTGTATCAATAGATAATACCAACGAAACCATGGCAGAAACCGTTTCTATGGTCAATGAACCACATTCATCTTCTCCTTTATAACCTGCAACCTTCAGTTGTGAAGCTCTACCTTAAAATCAAGAAGAGAAATTATCTATTTTCACGGAACCGCAGCCATCAACAAGTGGCATCAATAAAATACAGCATACCACGCCTGAACAAATAAGGCCATATCCTAAATCTGAACCAAGAAAGGGGGTTAATTATTCCAGAAGAAAAATTTAATCAGCAATATTGACTGACACTCCGGTTAAGAACCAAATCGAACTGGAAGAGAGCTCGAGAAAACAAAAACAGGTAGCTTAATCAATTACAAAAAACATTTCGATGTGTGCATTTAAATAAAAAACAGTAGAAGAAACTGAAGTAGAAGCAAGTACTGGATTCTTCTTCCGACTCGGAACTTGAAGAATGCCTGTGTTTGGTATGTATGGAGAGTTTTGATTGCTCTAAACCTGGACGGGAATGGATCCATTGCACCGCATGCAATAAATGGGCTCACATTTCCTGCATTCATGGCGATAAAGTTAATTTTAGATGCCAAAATTGTGATTCGGACATAGATTTAAGCGATTAAATATTCAAAAATTAAATTTTACATGTTATTATATATATTTTACATATTATTGTTAACAATTACATACATGTTTGATTTTTGTTTTAGTTCGTAACAACGTGCCCCCACCCTGTAACAACTTGCCCCCCCGTGGGGCACATTGTTACACTTTGATTTTTTTTTATAAATTCTATAATTATTTTTGTGGACTTTCTATGAACACATGTAAATTGTTTTATTATATTTTAATACACGTACTTTAAGATATAATCTATATGATGTCTCTCAAAATAAACAGTTATCAGATATTCAACTTTTAATTTTTTTGTAACAACTAGCCCCCCCTTCCCCTATAGACAATGGCAACTATTTATTTTCTACACTAATTAACTGGTCGCTTCGGTTGTCATCATATAATAATTATTATTTTGTTGAATAACTCCTTACCACATTACGGCTCGAGCCAAATCGATGTAAAGGGTGAAAAAAAAAATAACATCAAAGGAAATATGCATAGAACCATGTGAATAGAAATACGACGGTTATATATTTCTCTTTGTTGCTCTTATCGTAAGGGTATTTGCGAATTCACTATAACTACATCCAAAGAGGTCTATCTGTTGCCACCTCGTTTAGAAGACATTTCGCTTTCAATAAAGAAGAACTTCGAAGAGCCTCTGTGCGGCAATTTAGGGCATAAAATAAAATACGCCTTCTTGCTCTGCTATAGATGTGGGGAACGTATAGATATTATCGCGAGCGAACTCGCACTCTTTATGAGTGGCATGTATTCATACCCTTAATACACAGACGGACGAGGGTTGTTACTTATATTTCTGGCCTTGGCAATAGGGAGTGCCATCCAATGTTTTCATTGGTAACATTGAGATTTTTTAACAAAACCTTATTCATAACATTTTATCATTTGAACGCCCTTTGTTTTTTACATTAAATTGAACAATTCATTTCGGGCAAAAAATGGAATTAACTCGTGAACATTTTCGTGCGATTATTTTTCATAACTTTCGACGTGGATTATCAAGATAAGAGTGCACCGATGAACTAAAATTTTGATATGGGGATAAAGTACCATTCTACAGCACTGTAAAAACTGGTAGAAGGATTTCAATCGTGGTCGATGTTCACTCCAGGACGAATTTCATCAAGGTCGTCCAAAATCGGCTGTTGTGCCAGAAAATATCGATGCTGTGTGTGAACTGAAAAAACAAGATTGTCATGTGATATACCGTGAGATTGAGTCATCTTTGGGCATTACCATGACAAGCATCAATATGATATTGCTTGATCATTTGGCCATAAAAAAATTGTTCGCGTTGGATCCCGCATAATCTGACAAACGCTCGAAAGAAGGCTCGTATCGATTGGTGCGAGGAAATGTTGAAAAAATACGTTCAAGGTGCGTGAAAGACTGTGGATAAAATCTACACAGGTGACGTATCATGGATTTATGCATATGAGCTCGAAAGAAAACAGCAGTCGACAATATAGGTCTTCCAAGACGAGCCAAATCCAACAAAGTTGTTCGCGGAAAAAACACATCGAAGCAAATGGTTGCCTGTTTCTTCGGCAATACCGGTCATGTGGCGACAGTGGAGTTAGAGAAACGTAGGACTATCATCATCAGCCGTCTGTCATCCACTGCTGAATGTAGGCCTCTTCCAAAGCCCTCCACCGCCCCCTATCCATTGCCGCTCCCATCCATCCATGTCCAGCAATCCTCTTCAGATCGTCGGTCCAGCGGGCAGGGGGACGTCCAACTCTACGGAATCCTGTACGCGGTCTCCACTCCAGAACCCGTCTTCCCCATCGGCTGTCGGTTCTCCGACAGATATGGCCAGCCCACCACCACTTCAGCCCGCCTATCCGTAGAGCCACCTCAGTCACCTTGGTTTGTTGTCGAATAAATTCGTTTCTAAATCTATCCCTCAAGGTTATTCCAAGCATGCTCTTTCCATGGCGCGCTGGGCAACCTTGAATCTGTAGACTAGACCTTTTGTCAATGTCCACGTCTCGGCTCCGTATGTTATGACTGGCAAAACGCACTGGTTGAAGACTTTAGTCTTGAGGCATTGTGGTATTTTGGAAGTGAAAACATGACGTAAAAACGTAGGACTGTCACTACTGAATGATATACGACAATTTGTTTACCAAAAGTCTTCGGAAAAAGTCGGAAAATGTCGAAAAAGAGGCAACTATTCTTCATAATGACGATGTGAGCTCTCACACATCGGTTTAAATAAAATCGTTTTTGACCGGCCAATACATCGAATTGATGGGTCATCCGCCGTACAGACTTAATTTGGCACCCAATGACTTCTTATTGTTCCCGCACATCAAAAACAAATAACGTGGTCAACAATTTTCGACACCCGAAGATGTGGTTGATGCGTTCAAAACGCATTTTTTGGAGTACCTCAATCGGAGTGGAAAAAGTGTTTCGAGAATTGGTTCGAACGCATGAAAAATTGTATTGATCTTCATGGAGAATATTTTGAAAAACAATAAAACCAATTTTGATCAAACTTTATTTTTATTTTTATTATTATTAGGCCAGAAATATAAATAGCAGCCGTGTCTATGAGAGCTGCATGAAGATTTAATTCACTATTATTTTGACTTATAAAATCATAATTATTTGATCTATTCATATTACTAAAATAATAGCTCCGTAGCTCCTGTCCAAATGTCCGAAGCGAAAGGGTTAGTTGATTACTTATATTTCCAATTAGACTTAAGATTTTAGAAAATTTCATCATTATTTTACTTTTTATTATCTTTTGTATATTTCCGGAAACGATCAGCTGAAAAAATATAATTAGGTCGGGTTAACCACTCCGTGGTAGTTCAGTTTGGACCAGAACATCTCTGACAACACAACAAACACTACTATTTATATTATGTTTTTATGGATGGCAATACTCATATTTAGGTAAAACAACATCTATTTTTTCATATAAAAAATATTCTAACTTTGTTTTTTATTATTACAATTTAATAACATTTCCTCTTTCCGAAACATAAATAACTTCCTGCCGCCATATTATAGTTAAAATATTAGATTTTTTAAGAGGTTTTAGCAACCCACAAAAATACCTTTGCATTGACAAAATCAATGGCACCTGATGATGTCAACATAGGTTGACGAAACGCCTGTCGCGAAAAATAAAAAATGAAAATTGTGATACATAAGCAGAGTTTTATAATTTAACAGTTAAAATCAATTTTCACAAACAGAACTAAAAAAAATAGCGACTCCTCCGAACAACTGGTTTTAGCTGGACATTAAATGATTCGGTACTTACACAAAAAACAATTGTTTTTAATACTCGACTCTACAAAATTACATATTTAAAACAAAAATTACATTCTATTAGTATGAAAATGCTAATATTTACAAATGCGCCGATCAGTTTCACCATGACAGCTTTATCAAGGTGCTACAGTCATGGAGTCAATCGGCACGTTAACAAATTTACGATTTTGATACAAAATAAACAATTTGTCATACTTTCTTAGATTATACCATAGGTTCCCAAAGGGGGCGATAGCGCTCCATGAGCGCTGGAGCCGTCCACGGGTCCAGAGGCAAATTGGGGGCGTTAAGGCAATCAAGGGGTAATTATTTAAGAGTTTAATAAAATACTGTTTTATCGACCTATTTATCTAAATCTAAAATGTTCATCTTATTGTTACATATTGAGAAGTATTTAAAAAAAATAGCATTCACTATACATGTTATAAAATATTATTATTTGGGTCATTTGCTAAGGGGAGAAAGATACCACCTCCTTCGGCTGATAGTCATAGACAAGATAGAGGGACGTCGGGGAGTTGGCAGAAGGCAGTTGTCCTGATTGGGGAATACAAGAGAATGGACAGGAATGAGCAGAGTGGAAAACTCGTACCAAGTGGCGCAGGTCAGAGATGCTTTCGCTGCATCGCCAACGTTGGGGGGATCTGACCTGGCACTAGAAGAAGTTGATACTACTTAATAATAATTAGGCTAATTTTATATAGCGCCTATTTCGTGAGTAACTCACCTCAAGGAGCTTTAAATAATATCCAAGCAAGGCAAAACATGGCAATCCTATATCATCTCATGTTGGTGTCAAGTTTTGCAAATATAAAGATAGATAAAATATATCCAGTAAAAATAAATGTTTTAGTATTTGGAACCACTATTATGGGTCATTCTGTAAGGCCAGGAGTAATCTGAAGAATATAAATTGCATATCCGAATATTAAGACGTATAGCGGCCAATAAAGACGACAGATATTTCAAAATGACATTGTTCTCATTACAATCCGCAACAGTATACACCCTGCACCTCTTAAAATATTACAAGTCTGCCGCGTGCATCTTAATCGTGGAATAGTAACGTTGCGCTGGTATAATCGCGGTTACAGATGAAATGGTGACGATGATAAGGCGAGAAAATGGTTGGCCCCGTCACATCTGGGATAATAATCGATGTGCGAGACACTATCCGTCCGCCCGTGTGGCAGTGGACCCGCGCCCACGCAGCCAGCGACCATTCCACAAATTTGCATTTAAAAACGGACCACCGGCCATCCTTGAGACTCTGAGGATAACATACGCAGCACCAGCGAAAACATATGGAGACACGCCATAAGCGGTCAAAATATTCCACAGCCTAAAACGCACTGTTTTACTAAGTGGCAGCGCTTTAAGCGGAGCTTGAGGTTTATTTGCAAGTATTTGGACCGACTCCAAAATAAGACAAAGTTTTTTCTATTACCGTTGTTAGAGTCAAATAGTAATTAAATCACCATCACCCTGATTTCACACGCAGGCCACAGAACACAGAACACAGGCGCAGGCGTGGGAAATGCAAAGCAAATTAGAATTTTCTTGCGCGTGAAAAAGAAAGTCTCGTTACAATAATTATCTCTGTATTAAAGATTTCTAAACTGAATTTTCTTAATAAAGTATTTCAAATAATCAAAGTGACCTTTGACCTTTTTCACTTGCTAACTAACTAACCATCACGCCATCTCCCGAAGGGGTAGGCAGAAAGAATGGACTGCCACACTTTTATTTCCAGACATATTTCTCTCGCTTCCTCAACATTCATACAAGCATGTCATGCACGCGCGTCGATTTCTCTAACTCCTCACGTAGCCGACATTTGATCGTGCCACTTTTCCTCGGTCTTCCTCTATTTCTAGTTCCATTTACATCGTTAACATATACTTTTTTTACCATTCTTTTTTCATTAATTATTTCCATGTGTCCAAATGATCATTTCATTATTTTGTTCACAACACCATCATTCGCACCGCATTCACTTCTTATATTTTCATTCGACACTATCATACACAAAGTATCACACATTCGTCTAAGAGATCTCATTTATACTACTTTACTTTTTTTTCACTTGCAAAGTGGTAAAATAAGAATAATACTGCTCTGGCCAGTAACTAG
Organism: Lepidostoma basale; assembly: GCA_022606425.2. Classification (NCBI taxonomy): domain Eukaryota; kingdom Metazoa; phylum Arthropoda; class Insecta; order Trichoptera; family Lepidostomatidae; genus Lepidostoma; species Lepidostoma basale. The sequence goes on along the minus strand of JAHDVF020000316.1, from coordinate 1,049,470 downwards.
TGTACCTGGAATTATTTTATTATACGTATGGTCCAGAAAACCACAAATTGTAGTCAGTGGCGCATCTGTCGTTCTCTTCTAAAAATAAAATTTACTAAGCGCAGGTAAATAATGAGTTGAGCGAATTTTTTCACGAAACACAGCTTGAAGTTAGCTGCTGCGGGGTACAAAAGCCTCCCCGATCCGAAAGAAATAACATTTAGTTCGAGAATTAGGAACTCGCACATTTTTTACACTTCTTCTTCTTCGATATACGTTTTTAAATTTTAAAAGAATCGAATTAAAAAATAATGATCTCTCGAGCGACTGCAGGGTTAAATGAATGTATTATTTGTGAATGAAGATATCGGAGAGTAGGCAATAAGCGATACGTACTATGTGTCAATGTGTTGCCAGCGTGCGAGCGGCGGTGATGTCACCGTTCGAGGAATTTACATACTTGGCTCTGGTTCGATAATTCACACAAAGGAATGAGGATTTTTTATGAAACAAATTCAAAATTAAGACGGTTAGTGACAGACCAATAGTAAATTTGGTATCCCATACTACGCACACCGCCAGCGCCAATAAGTACGACGCAAAATATAAATCAGTAAAATATTGATTTATTTCAACAACAAAACCATGGGACGATTTTCTTCATATTGCGCAAAATCTCACCGTTTTTTTACTATTGCAGTGATACGATAATAAAAAACGCTCAGTCGGTTGGTTATTGATTTTTCGTTTGTTCCAAAGGCAAACATTAAAAAAAAGAACGAAGCTCAGATTTATCACGAACAAAATAGTTTTACAAATAAAATATATTCAAGTATCGAGGAAGTAAAGCGCCAGCAGCATGCAGGTGGACGAGTGCATGTGCCATATGAGCACTGAATTTGAATAATGTCAATGATTATTGCACCGGTGGTCACCCTGACAAATCGGTACGTTTTTCTAAGTTTGACATTTATTTTTTAATCGAGTTAATAAAAAGCAGACGTTACTGGCACTGAATATCCCTAAAGCCAGCGAGGATGAGTAGGAATTGCACAGTAAGGAAGAAGGAAGGCTGTCCGTGATGAATATTCCGCGATAAACAATGACATTGAGTTAAAAGCGAGTGATAGAGAAAACGGGTATAAAAAAAACTACATTAAAAATCTTTTTACTGGTAAAATATAAAACTAAATGCGTGGCAAATTAATGCAAACGGAATTACCAATATTCAGACAAAATGGTAAAACTACTCATTTGGCATACAGCTGCTAGACTTTTCTACTGAATAGACGTCAGAAAAGCAATCGATGAAGATGTGCAGTGTCGCGAATTTTCACAATCTGGATCCAAAGCTCCAAATTTCTTGGATTTTCAGATGCACCTGTATATCAGTTACGCGAAAAACGATTAAATTAATATAAACTAATGACAAATATCGCTAAATTCAATTACTTCATCATGAAAATATTTCGTCACAACGGCCATTTTGGAAAAAATGACGGATGTCGTTTTACGATAATCTGAAATATTTTGGAGTATTTCAACACAGAATCTTAGTACTGAGTTAAAAAATAAGTTATTTTAAAACTTCAGTACTTACAATTATAACAAAGGTGCGGTGTATCCAAAATCCAACATAATATGAAACACAACCGACACTGTACAACCGTGCACTTTCGTTAGATCGTTTTCAAAACTGATAGAAATTACCAACAGAGGGATAAAAATGCCAGTTTGAAAAAAATATATATAGCGCCGCCAAGCGAGGATTTTAGCAGCTACAAGATGTGCGTCGGTAATGTAGATTTTGACAGATACTGAGGGATGAAATTAAGTACTTACCTCTGATAAGCAATTAAAAAACATACGCTATAATATAAAATATATATTTTATTAAATCTCATATAACAAGAAGGAAATATTATTACTATGAAATACTCTGAACTTACTTCTTATTTGAAAATTGTAAATGAGAACAACGCTTCCTTTAAAATACGGAATAACGAAATATGGCGTCTTGTTTTCGGCCTTCTTCCACTACTTTTTCACCCAGACTTATTTTATATAATCTTATAAAAATACTTCCCTCAATTCACTCTGACTTCCAAATCATCTTCACAGCCTTTTATTAATTTTTGTGACCCATACATATGACGATTCCTTCCTTCATTCCTCTCATTCCAGTTTTATTTTATTCGATCTTTCAACAACGCTTTGTACAATTTATTGTACAAAAAACTTTCAATAACATACATCGTCTTATCACATAATTTGATAATATATTAATAAATCCCCTGTAGGAGATTGTTTTATAAGAATATGATAGGATAATGATATTATATGCTAAGGTTAACAACATAATTGTATTAAAACCCCGCGCAGCTTTAAGAAAAATAATAGAAATCTTCCCCTCGAGCAAAGAACATCGAACTGAGAAAGGACAAAATTGCAGGGAAAAGTAAAGAGTTTATAAAATGAGTTCGCGGAGATATCCATACACAAAAGTGGATTGCGCGACTCGGTCAAGTGAGGATAAAAAGAAAGAGGATAATTGAGCTATTGCCCCGGCGCCATATATCGAGGAACCGAAACTGTTTCCGTCGTCAGCCGAAGAACAGCTCACATCACATAAAGGACAAGGGAACCATTCTCACTTTGCGACGCGTCCTATGAAGCAGTCCTATGGCTTAATGTCGACAATTCTACTATTTAAACATTACTGCATCAATATTTAAACGTTTTTTTACTTCGATTAACATGAAAAAATATCTCTCCTAGAAATAAATCTGTTTTTTTTTAGTGAGATAGACGTTCGCTTTCATGTAAACTTTATTTTATTTTACGGCTATGACGCGACGCTTCCATAAAATCGGATGAGGCTTCTTTATAAAAGCCAAATTTTATTTTTTTCCATGATACCCAATTCTTTAACAAATCTATTCAGTACCAGATGATATATTTTTTTACATAATTTGTTTAATTCATATTATATCTATATTTTTTTTATTTTATGCTTATCTTTGTTTCCAGCCTACGTATTTTTCTATTACAAGTTTTGTCTTTTACACCTTTGACATTTAGGTACTTTTTGTATATATTTTTTTATTACGACCACACTCTAATACAAATGAAAATCTAACATAACAAATGTCCGATTTGTGTGCGCTCATTTTGATACTCCCAGATCTGGTCGAACGTTTCACACCCACATCTCGCCATTAACTTTTATAAATGTTAAAACCAATGCCAATTGGATCGAACGAAGAATGCGAAAAAAAATAAAAAATGAGGTATGTCTCGACTTGAACATATTGGGTGTCTTTCACTTATCCGATGTTCGTGTTAATAACTATTTTAGAATATATACATTTGACCATATCCAGGACGTGGGAATCATGTTTCATTATTATTTAGGATTATTTATTCTTCGTTTTTATTGATGATTGTGATGTGTACGTGTTAGTGTGATGTGGTAATCGTAATGTTGTGTTTTTAGATCAAAGAAATGGTAGCGAACGTGGATTGGGCGAATGTTGCCCCTGATAACGATAATAATAACACGATGGCCTATCTATTCCCAACCGAGGTCCCTTCCAACAGGGCTGGCGTGGCTAAAGCCGTGCTCACGTGCAGGCCGGACTCGCACCCATTCCAGGAGCGGACCCTGCAGCTGCAGCAGTCAGTCAAGGTGAGCCCCACTCTCGTCGGACGCAATTAAGTAAACTACGCGATATCTATGAACTTTGATTTCTTTCCATGTTATGTGCGTTTTGAGGCTTATATTTACTGCCTATTTTACAAATGCCACTAATTTGGATTGTTTTTGCAATGACATTAAATTTCAAGTTGTTTCAAAACACAAATTAATTCGATATTTCTTAACACTCATTTTGTGAAAGTATTCTCAGAACAGTTAAAGTGAACAAAAATTGATAATCGTTTGCTGAACTTGGTGGTCTCCTTATAGTAAATCCTTTCAATCCTGATGAAAGCTATGAAGAAATGTCACCAAGATAAAATACGCATAATATTCTTAGTCTTTACATTTTCAAAATTGCTTATCCCTAAATTTACATGACTCGGGGAAATATATTTTTTAGTATTTGTTGATCATTTTTTCGAGTACTCTACTGAAATGCATGGCATAATCTTGTAAGTTTTATGTTGGAAATATTTAGTGGCGTAAAAAACATGTACTTTGATTGTGGTTAATGAAAAGATTTTTCATATCAGTGGAGATATGCTCTTTGTGTCAATTTACTGGTTACATGCCGTAATTGCTCTAATAACTAGGGCTCGGAATCTACATAAAAAGTACATTTTTTCCCCATTTTTTGCTTTAAAAAAGATGACATTTTTTTGTGTTTCGAGATCTTTAGAACCCCTTTAGCCCAAGTTATTAGAGAATATAAAAACATTTCAGGGATATGATGGTGAACATTTAAGAATATTTCAGGGTTTTCAGGGTGAGAGCAACTAAGTGTCAGTCTCTCTTTCTAACTTAAATGACGAAAGAATTGACAAGCAAAAAGTAAACAATAAACGTCTTGAGTATAGGTGTGTATGAATGTGTATATTAGGGTGGTCCTTATATTGGTAAAAAAAAATCTTTCAAATTTTTAACCGGACACCATCTCATTTGATTTTGTACCCTAAAAAACTATTTTAGTATTTTTTCAATTTAAGAAAATAATATCTAGGTCACTACTATATAAAAAAAAAATGAAAACACTGTATTAATCAGTAACTTGTATTTATGATATAAAACATGTACATGCTAAATTAATGTTCAGAATACAAGCAGAATATTATTTCTTTTTGTACTCTTTATTGATCATTAACTTGTATTTATTGATTTAAAACATTTACATGGTAAATTAATGTTTAGATTATAATTGAGACCAGTCTGTCGCTGCCAGGGAGCCCGGAGAAACCGGTCACTGTCGAAAATAAAGACGAAAGTGAAAGTAGTTTAAAACATTGTTTTATTTAATTAATATTTAAATAAGGATACCCTTATAATATTGAAAAAAGTTATATTTAAGATTCAAGTGTTAATTTTTATGTATCAGGATATTTCTTTCTATACTATTTTACTAACAAAAGCAAATATTTTGCTTTTGCTCTTTATCATTTGTCATCAATTTATTATATTCCTCCATTAGGGCAACACCACGCTCAGCAATATCATTCACTCCCCGCATAGAATATATGATTTTCTTTCATCATCAGCAGTCTGCCATCCACTGCTGAATAAGGCCTCTCCCAAAGCCCGCCACCGCCCCTTGTCCATTGCCGCTCCCATCCATCTATGTCCAGCAATCCTCTTCATATCATCGGTCCACCGGGCAGGGGGATGTCCAACTCTGCGGAACGATTTTCTTTGCAACCTCAAAATCAGAGTTATCTTCCCAAATTTCAACATCTTTTTTCAAAAACTTTCATGAAATACCCCAGTATCTGGAAAAATTCTAAAGAGTTACTAGTCACAAAGTCTTCTATGTTTTTTTCGGTGATTTGTTCGATATCAATGCTTTTTCTTTTAAGGCAATCTTCTACAACTTCCATTCTTAGCGCATCTACCATATTATTCTTATCTTGAACTGAAAGTTCGTGGTCAAAAAATGAAAAGACACTGACAAGTACCATAATTGGCCCCGTATATTTTCAGGGCGACTTTGGCCATTGTTTGATTTATAATTTCAAGGGATGCAAGATCTTTTAATAATTGTAAGTCTTATCTCGGTGCTGAATATCCAACAGGGGCTTGAAACCAGTATTTTATATACGTTATGACTGAAATTACACACATCTTTCACTGCTTTCTCTTTCTTTTTTGTCAGTTTAAGCTGATGTTTAAATAGGAAAATATTCAAGTAATGCGTAACTTTAGCCATAAATCTAGGATGCTAAAGACCAGCAGGCCTCTTAAATGAAACTCCTTATTCAAGAACTTCTTCCATGTAAATGATAGAGAGATCCAGTAACTCTTTATACTCATCTGGAGGTTGATATACTTGAGGTTGTTTTTGAACAAAATAAATCCTGTATTCAGCAATATTTTCCTTAATTTTAGAGGACGTGGTATCCTAAATCACTGATCAACTTGTCCCAGTTCTTCTTAAACCATTTGAACAATTAGATGTTACTATTAGACGGACCGAGGGATTTACTTGCTACAGCTTCTAACAATATATATTATACGATGGCAACAAGCCAGTCGAAGCATATCTTTTTCCATTTTCTGCTCTAGAAGAGCATAAGCTCCGTATAATTGGAGAAACAAAAAGAAGTGGGAGAGGGGGAAGGGGACTGTAGTGAGTTTTTCTTCATGCTATTTCACTTCAAAATAGGCTAATAAATATACCAGAATCAATAAGCAGGATACATAGTTAAGTGACCATACAATGTTTTTCCTTAATTTTTGGTTTGTGGTAGCGACATCTAAAACGTTTAAAAAAAAATTAATATCCGTAGTCATTATTTTAGGGTAGAGAATCATATGACGGGGTGTCCGCCCAATTTTTTAAAAGTAGAAAAATAGGGACCACTTTAGTGTATACGTGCGTCACGTTGGCTGTGTGAATAGGTGCGTGACGTTTTGACGGTATTGGAAATTGTTCAGCAACTATAAAAAACAATCCTCAAGGCCAGGAGAAAAGGTGGATCTCATCAGGAAAAATCTGGAAGCTATTTTGCGGCTAAATCTCGACAAGGACGAAGAAATTCAATAAAATGTATCCATCCTACAAGGAGAATATGCGGACGCCTCAATTGATTGCACAATCTATAAATTCTTACTTATTGTTTCCACTGACATCGAAAGGTCGTTCTATCCTCTAAAAAAATCTTGCAAAAGAGTCCAAAAAATAGTTCACACATAAGACCTTGTTTTTTTTATATATTTTCTTGAATATAAAAGAACATTTTGGACATACAAAAATAATATTTTATAACTAATAACTTTTTTAGCGAATATAAAACAGAGTCCTAGTTATAGCACACCTCTCGGCCTAGGTAGGTACATTCTGCACGTAGGTAGGCTGGCTCACTTCTGCTTTTAAGCCAAACAGTAATTGACCCTCCCACTCGTGGCTGATTGCACTAAAGTAGAATTGATCAGAAACAATTCATGTTTTATTGAGTGCACCCATTTTGTCTTTTGGTGTCTCGCCATCAAGACTACCTGACCAAAAAATAATATTAAAAATTCAAAGCATTACTGTTTATGGATATTAAAATTGTTGCATTATACAATTTTTTTCCATCTCTCTTTTTAAACCATAGAAACTGTATTAGGTTAATAGTGCAATTGTGTAATTACAAAACATGTTTCAACAGTGAACAGTGCAGAGAAATTCTCAAATTAGTTAGTGGTTGAATTGAAGCCACTAGTATTTGCAAGGAATCTCATAGGAACCCTAGTGATTGTGCATGTATGACATAATGCTAATTTGTACAGCGCCGTTTTTGTGAATCACTCAGCCCACGGGCACTTTGAATATTATTAAATCAGGGGAGCTGCACCTTCACTGCAGCCATCAGATTGTGAATGCATGTCTGAAGCGTGCAAATAAAATAATAATTGAGAATATTGCAATATTGAACTAGGAAGAGTGGAGTAGAAAGTGTAATAGTGTTGGTGATGTGTCCTAGTTGCAGGTTGGGAGGGCGGTGGCCAAGATTAAAGCTGCCCCCGACAATGCTATTTTCGACTGTAAAGTTCTCTCCAGACACCATGCGACTTTATGGTACAACAACGGACACTTCTTCCTTCAGGTGAGTCACTTTTACTCCTGCATATTAATCTTACACAACCGTCAATAATCTGACTTTTCCGATGATCTGCAATAGGGCTGAAAAGCATTTCTTATCAAGCAACAAAGTGACTATAGGTTGTTTTTTGTTTTAATATTTGCAGGATACAAAAAGCAGTAATGGTACGTTCGTAAATAACCACCGGCTGTCTGAAGGATGCAAGGAGTCTTCCCCATACGAGGTGTGCTCGGGTGATATTGTGCAATTTGGTGTCGATGTCCTGGAGAATTCTTGTAGCGTGAGTATCCTTAATTTCTTACGCCTTTCTCTCTGATACCATATTAAATATTTGAAATTTTTGCTTTCGTATGAAGCACTTAATTTGTGGTGTTATTAATAAAATTAATATCTTTAGTAGTTAACACACTTTATTTGGAACATTAACCGGTTTCGCTCCCGCCGGAGCTTCGTCAGGGTGAGACGAAGCTGTCGAAGCTCCGGCGGGAGCGAAACCGGTTGGTGTTACCAAATAAAGTGGTGTTAATACAAATTACTAAAAGTGTATTATTATTTTATTTGATATTTTTGCTTTACATTTTTTCAAATTATTTAATTAATTTTGAGTCTTTCTGCTTCCAGGTGACCCACGGCTGCATCGTGGCGACGCTGCGGCTGTACTTGCCGGATGGCAAGGAGGCCAAGGCGTGTCAGAGCAGCATCCTCAAGTCCCCGACACCCATCGAGGATTTATTCATCCTCAACAATATATTACAGGTTTGATGTCATCTGTATACAATAATCTTTTTAATCCTTTTCAATATTTATGTTGAATCATTCTACTTTTCAAGTCAGGGTCTCTAATATCAAAAATGTTAATTATGGAAGCGAAGCATGGAACTGGCAGAAGAAGGATGAGGAAATAAATGCAGTAGAGATAAGGTTCCTAAGACGAACGTATGTACGAAAGAATCTCAAATGCTGATATTAAAAAGGAATGTAGAGCGGAATAAGGTATTATGAACAAAATTATAAAAGGTTCGCTGCGTTGGTTCGGACATATGGAGCGCATGGATGGATAAAGAATGGTTAAGGAAGTATACGTTAAAAAAAAAAAAAAACATTGGACTATTTAATATATTTTATTATAAAGTGCAATAATGCAATTTTTTTTTTGCTCAAAATTTGTCTAATAAACTGGCAGTATTCAAAGCAGGATAACCGCCAACAAAATGTTAAACTAAAAATGTTTTTTTTTTTTTGTAAACTAGGGCCATTAGCGATGGCTTGTGTTGTACCTTAATAAATAGACGGGAGTGTGGAGTATAATGTATGAGGCCTACGAGTGTCCACAAATGACTCCACCCAATCTTGCTCCACGGTGTCCTCCTTGTGACCACGACCAGCTTTTGCTACCTCGGTAGTATGATAGCAGGCTCGGGAGGTACGAAGGAAGATGTAGCCAGCAGACTCAACAAGGCAAGGTGAGCTTTAGCTATGCTTCGCCCTATATGGCGTTCCAGTATTATTTTGAGAAAGCTCAAGCTCCAAATATTCAGTAGTAGCGTTAAAAACGTACTGCTATAAGGATGTGAGACTTGGAAATCTACTGCGAACGTTATTGGAAAATTCCAGGTGTTTATAAATAGGTGCCTTCGCTCAATATTCAAGATCTATTGGTCCCAAACAGTGTCAAATGCCGTTATCTGGACCATGGCAAGCGAAAAGCCAATTAGAGAACAAGTCGCTAGCCGCAAATGGCAGTGGATCGGTCACACTCTGAGACGGAACCCAGCCTGCATCGCTCAGGCGCACTAAACTGGTCCCTTATGGGGGGAAAGAGGAAGCGAGGCAGACCTAGAGCCACCTGGAGAAGAGCTCTACAGGGCGAGGTTAAGGCAGCAGGCCTCACTTGGGTAGATGTTAGGCATCAGGCTTTCGATAGAGTCGGGTGGAGAAGGTTCCTTGAGGCCATATGCACCACGGAGGTGTGACAGAACAAAAAGAAGAAGAAGAGTAGAGTATAATGTACAATAAAAATATGTCTAATATTATATGCAAATGCAGGAGGCAGTCCAGCGCGAGCAGCTGCTGGAAGGCAAGCTGGTGCGGCTGCAGGGGGTGGTGGAGTGCTGCGCCGGGGCTCTGGCGCAGGCATGGCGCGCGCTGTGCTCCGAGGAGCGTCTCGTGGCGCGCGTGCACTTCCTGGAGCGCCGCTTGCAGGCCGCCGGCGCCTCCACGCAGGCCGCGCAGGAACTGCAGTTGCTCGTGGAAGACAAGCACCAGTACGAGGTTAGTTTAGAGATTTCATTCATTGTCTTTTTGTTATGATTTTTTATTTTATGAACCAGTTACTTTAAAATTTGTGATCATCTATTCCTTATTGATATCAACCATATCGTACATAAAGTCTATTTATTATATATATTTTTCCAAAAAATACTGTTTATGCAGAAGAAGCAAACTATTAAATAATTATTGTAAATTAGTGGCCAAATAGAACTAGGTTTTTTACTTTATTAGGCGCATTGATATTATCTCCTGATAATAATAGCCACAAATATTTGAAGTCACTTGTGCAATGGGAGTAATGGGATGTGGAATAATGTTTTAGATAAATGCAACAGAAGCCCTCCGTGTGGCCCATGAGGATAAGTTAAAACTGCTAAACCAGCTGGACTCCATCCAGTGGTCGGTGTGCTCCTCGGAGGAAGAGTGTGCTGTGCTGCGTGGACACGTGGAGCGCGCTCACCGAGACCTGCAGGTACGTTAGTCCGCTAGGCTTAGTATTGAGAGAGATTCATTTCTTGGTAGCTCCTGAAAACTCATACATTGTCTTTATAGGGCAATCTAGTCCACGCTGCCGGTTTCGCAATGCCAAGAGCAGGATCTGCAAAATGAAATGCTCCCGGGCTAGTGGGACAGGAACTTTATTTCCAGAATTTTCTCTTGCAGATCGTAGCGTTGACTGCCGAGGGTTCTAAGCAGTGATCTTGCCAAGGTGTGTGAGGTAGTGGGATGCTTGTATCCTTAGGGTACGGCCACACCAAAGTGCCTGGGTCGGAGGCTAGGGGGACACCTGGCGAAACAACGTATGGCGTACTATGGGACCGGCCAAACTATAAGGTTTGCCCTAAGGGGGTGATCACAAGCCACCTGCGTAAAGACGCCAACCTAGCCTCCGACATTAGGACTTCGGTGTGGCCTTACCCTTAGCCAGCGGAGTTGTTACACCATTGAGGTTACGAGAGCGAATTTCGATACAATAGAAATTAACCATACCCCAGTATTCATTTTGGATTGCAGTCTATCCAGTTGTTTTTTGGGTTGCTAGCATATAGTGAGTGGTAGTGGTCCATATGTGAGATTTGTTTTATACCAAAGAAGGCGCTTTGACAATATGACTAATATGTTCAGAGAGACGGAAGATGGGGGACTGTACATATATTTGATGCTCCCAGATAGAGAGACTCATTAATTAACAGTTGGCCTTTTTTGGTATCTCTCCATAGAATTGAAGGTTTTTCTGGATTTAAAGAAAGCTTATTTGATGATATCCATGATCTTGTCCGATGCACTTATGTAGCTACTTTACTTTTGATGTTAGTTGTTTCGTCTGCTTTACAGCAAAGATAAATCTGGAAATCATTAGGGTAACAGTTCATTTGAATGTCTGTGGCTTTGATTTCTTTAGTCTACATCAGTGGTTTCCAAAGTGGTCTATATAGACCCCCAGGGGTCTATGACAGTTGCAAAAAAATTGGGGGTGAGATGTTTCAACTAAATTGAAGCCGAATATTGAAACGCAATACGAATATCAAAATTATTTGGCATTTTTTTTTTAGCTCACTTGGGGAAAATTGGACGCTGGAGGGGTAGGGAATTCGGCAGCGACCAATTTTTTTTAGCAATCAATTATGAAAACAGGGGGTCTACACAAGGGATCTACGGCACAAAAAAGTTTGCGAACCTCTGGTCTAGATAATCAAATCAAATCAAATCAGTTTATTAACTCAAAAGACATTACAAACAGGAAAATGTTTAAGGCATCTATTGAGTACAGGTAAAATATTATAAAAATACAACAAAGTACCAGGAACGCATTAGAGATGGTTCGACATTAGGAAGACAACATACTTTCTAAAGTCATGAGTATTTGTCCCCTGAACGTACCTTCACTAATATAAGAGACGTCGATCTCCGAGGAGACCGCATTCAGCAGACTAATTGCTCTTCCCACCGGTGTCACCAGAGGCAGATTGGTTCTGGTGGCCGGTTGGTAAAACAATCTGTACTGTCGCTGTCGGAGAAATCTATCAGGGATGAAATGTAGTGGTCCAAGAACAGCGCTTTGAGGGACACCAGAGGTTAGTTGGGGAAGGGATAACAATAATAATTAGGATAATTTGTATCACGCTGTTTTCGGGAGTAACTTGCCTCAAGGGGACTTTGCCAATGTCTATTTTAAGAATGATGTCACTTGTTGAAAACATACCAATTGCAGGCTTCAGTTTGGTACGCATGCTAGGGTCTTGGTCATGCCAGGATTTAACTGTGTTTGGTGTGCGCAGGACCTGGGCGAGAAGAAGAGTTTGGCTGAGAAGGAGCTCCAGATCTCCAAGGAGGCGTTACAGGAGGCGCGGCGCCAGGTGGCCAACTATGAACTCATCCTTATTTCGGATCTCATCAGCTGCCGAGACGAGGTGAGTGACGACTGGACCGCTGTCCCTGTATAATGATTTGGTCTGATGTAATAGACTGTCCGAGTCAAGGAAACAGATGTAAAGTAGAGGGCATTGCAGAAGTACGGCACGGAGAACGGGTACGGAGAGGAAGTGGTGGAGAATAAGGCGGACACGGTCAGCTTAGAACTGCTTTGGGAGAAACTGAGCAAGGGGGACCACAAGGAGCTGTCCATGATGGATGCCATCCGGGACCTGCGCGATCAGATCAAGGTACTCTTTATATCACTTTTGAATAAGAAGACCATTATTCTGAATCTGAATATGGATTCAAAATAGATCTTTGCAGAAAAGTTATTTTGTTACAATGAATTTACATGAAAGCTGATTTTATTATTTACCCAATTTCAGTCAACATTTCCAGCAAGGTTGATTATTGATTATTGAAGTTGTACAAGTACATAATACATAGTCAAATCAAATGAAACACAATTCCTGAAAATAATTACTAAACTAAACCTTCCAACCCTCTAAGTAAAAGGGTATGGAATGTGAAGTTTTCCACAAATATGCTTGTAATCTTGAATATATATAAAGATATAAGAAACCTGTCTTGTGTTGCAGTTGTTATCAAAATTCAAAACTGCGAGCACCGCGGAGCAGGAGCAGGAGGTGGAGCTGAAGCACGAGCTTTGGAAACTGGAGAACAAGCAATCAGGTAACAAGATGCTTCCTCTCTGTAGAGTAGCCCTCTCTTTGTGAAGCCCAGCCATGTACAGCCGTGAATACTTGTGCAGATGACAATGCCAACGACAACCCCCTTCGTGGAGATGCACCCGCGCTGATAGAGCCCACCGACGCCAACAAGGAGAACAGCAACTACACGTCCAGTGAAGACTCCCCCAAAGTGTCTCTGGGTGCAGACGAGGAGCAGGACAAGCGGGACGTCTCCCTGCAAGATGTCAAAGAAGGCGATAATCATAATGAAACGGTGAGATTGATTAATTTTTTAATGCGGGTGTTCTGCGAGTAGTGAACTTGGAAGAATACGGAGGCATGGAACTGTTGAAATAGTGTGATTAATGAGGTCTCGAATGATTCTAATTATATATCTCGGTAGGTTTTGGATGGCAACAGTATCTTGGGCAAGGTGGGAGAGGAGGAAACCAAGGACATGTTGACTAAACTCCTGAGGGATAAAATACACGAAATCACCGAGCAGCACAACTCCTCCACTGAGAATGGACTCCAGTTCAAGGTATGTCTATATACCTATGCCAATGTAGTCCATAACTTTAGTTGTAACTTGTTACTGAAATATTTGAATTGTTTGTCAGTTGGTGATGTATCAAAAGAAGTTGACCTATGCGGGGAGATGCATTGCCGAGCTGACCCGAGACCTGGAGATGGCGGCGGGGGAGCTGAAGCGGGCCGTGGCCGACGTGGTGGAGCTCACGCACGCCAAGAGGAAGTTGGCCCTGGAGGTGTACGACATGAAGTTAAATTTATCAAAAAAAACTGAGGAGTGCAGTAAATTGGAGAAAATGTTATCTCAGTCCCTAGTTGAGGAAAGAGAAAAAACGGATGAAAACGAGAGCTCCAAGTACAAGGAGGAAGTAACACAGTTAAGAAAGAAATTGGAAGAAGTCTTTAGGGCGGAATCTGATAGCTGTGAGCTGATAGAGAGTCTAAAATTACGGATATCAGACCTCCAGGATGAGGTGCGGGACTCCTCTCTAGCCAGTCAGGTGGATGCCCTGAAAAAGCAACTCCATTCGAAAGAAAGTCGGATTGAGGACTTAACTCAGCAAGTAGCACTGCTCATCGACATCCAGGTCCGGCTAGAAGAAAAAGTCAATTCTGCGACATTAGACAGTTCAGTTTACTCCCCCGAGAGCCAAGCGCCCCTCCTCTCCAAAGACACACTTGTCGCTGAGGCGGATTCAAGGCGCACATCAGTCTTTCCTAAAGAGAAATCTACGAGTCCCATAGTGTTATCTACCAGCTTGGCAGCAGCCGAGTACATCTACGGGCACGAGGGCGATCTCCTGCCGGCCGAGGTGTCCATCGACCACAAGCGGCTGGCCGCCCTGGAGGAGGAGCTAGTCATGTCCAAAGAGAGGTGCGCCCTGGTGGCGGAGGACAACTGCCGGCTGGCGGCGCGCGTGCAGGTGCTGGAGAGCAGCAGCCCGCTGGCCGCGCCGCGCGTGGACCGGCTGCTGTACGCCGTGCCCATCGCGGCCGTGCTGCTCTACCTGCTCATGTACCAGTATGTTTCCTGATTCACGGCCACGTGGGACCCGCCCAACTTCGGTCCATAGTATTGGCGCGGGCGGCGTGAGGCGGGCGTGACAATGAGTGAGCCGTGCCGGCCCGTGCGTGTATATTCTGCGTAGTAGTTAGTTGTAATTGTATTGTACACATTACTTTAACTTTCTGTTATTCGAATTTTGGTGTTTTGTGTATATTCGATTGTTAAGTATTTGTCCCAGCCGGTGCTCTCCGAGTGGGTGTGTTATAGAATTGTGTTGATTTTATTTATTCTCAGTTTTATTTTAACTTATTTCATTATGTTTTTGATGTTGCTTCTGCATATAAATATTTGATGTACATAACGTCTTAAAGTAATATATTTCCGGCAAGATGTACATAGGTCCCAGGAGTCTAAAGTATTTTATATCTAGCTAATCATCTAGAAGGCTAGCGCCCCCTAGGTTAGGGTTAACGTGAACTAAAGACTAACGGAGCGCGCATACTTGTGCCATACATTTGGATGTTTTTTGGTGGCATAAGATTTATCTTTGTCCGTTTGGAGCGCATGGAATACAAAGTAAAAGTAATATATTCTCTCTTTAATAAGTTAAATACTGTCGGGAGTGATAAACCTCATTACCTTACCTTGGTACGGGCGGTGGAAGAGGGACGGTCCGATATGGAGTTGCTCTGTTAGCCATATCATTGTTGTGAGCTGTGAAGCAGGTTTGATATTTGTCCAATGGATTTCTCTGAATATGTTATTATTCTACTAAAGTCTGGTACACAATAAGATTACCCTCGAGTGTCGTGTCCAACTATCCAACATTTGTACAGCACTCCATTATTTGTGATATACACAAACATATTTGCAAGTTGCACACCATTTTGTGAAAAATTTATTCTGGTGTTAATATTAACCCAACTTGTTAACACGTGACTGGAGATGTGCGCATTATTTCCTCAGACAAGAGTGCCCTGAAGGTTGCATCCTTGACATAAAGTAGTCCCAACTGCCTTCAACTGAAAACTGTTGCATTTTATACATTTTTACATCGTGATCCCGACTAGGAAGTCGCTGTTTGGCATCTTACAGTAGAGGTCAGCAGAGAAGATAATGTTTGAAGTTAAACCAATGTGGTATGTAGTATACAGTAAGCCAAGCGATCTTTACCACCCTGTCCTGTCCTCGGGTTATTTCCCAATGTATCGGTTGAATGTAAGAGAAGCGAGTGTAAGCAGTGCGTCATCTTAACAAATCAATTCCAAACTCCCTTGACATTAGAACAATGATAGGGCGCAGGGGGCATATTATACCCCCCCCCCCCCCTCCCCTACTAAAAGAACCAAACTCAAGAGGACCTTATTTAGAGTTGTGAAGATATAATTTAATGTACATAGTTCATATTGTTAACCGGCCGCCCTGCGCCCCCTCCACTGCCATTTGTCCTAGAGTAAAGTGGATAGTTGTGTCATGTGAATAGAATTAGAAAATGTGAAACCGTTTTGATTAACGTTTGTTGAAATATCTGATCTGTGTTGAAATTTTGATGAAATGCTTCACTTTATGCATATCTCCTCTGACGCTAAGGTGGACTCTCACATACTGTAATATAATGAAGAGCATTTTATATCAATAAAGTTTAATTAACGTTTCCTTTCCTCCTTTCTTTCATTCTTATACAACAAAATAGGTGATAGGTGATTTCCGCCACTTCAGTACTGCACAAACACCCCGGAGCCCTGCTTCAAATACTTGTAGGGCTTGACTCTGTTCCTGCCCTTCACGGGGCGGAACATCACCTTGTCTGGGGGGAATTCCGAGGAGCCCAGCGCCTCCAGGAGTACGTCCAGGCAGCACAACAGCCGCGTCAGCTGCCCTGCCAGCGACACGCCGCCTCCTCCCTCTAGACACCAGTCCGTATTCACACACCGCTCGATGTCCCGGATATCGTCATCTGTCTTGGCATGATGCGTCCCGTTCCAGTGCAGCGTCAGCGAGAATATGGGAGCGCGCTTTGGATAATCACTCTTGAGGCAGACAAGAGCGATTAGCTTGGCCGACTGGCGTGTGATGATGGCTCGGTAGAACATGTCGTGCTGAGTTACCAGGCCCAGATTCACCAGCTCCTCGGTGGAGGCGGCCTGGCTGTACTCGGCCCAAGTGACGGATTGCCACTGGGTTAGGGACCCCAACAGACGTACGTGGGTAGAACCCGCACCTGCCAAGGGTTGAATGTTTCCAGATTCCAAATCCTGCAGTTCCTTCATTAATGAAATCCTCGCCTTTAAACGCTTTTTTAAAACAATCAGGACATTCTCAACACTGATGCTGCTCAAATTCGGGCACGGTTCATTGGTGAACTTTGCGAGGGAAGGGTTTTTTTCATCGGAATATGAAGACGCTAAAAAGTCTAATCCACACATCCTCTGGGCCCAGATGTAAGGGTGTCCAAGTTGGGGAATGAACTGAGTAAAGTCCTTCTCCACTCCGGCGGACTGCAAGATGTATCCTGTGGCTGGATGCGGAGAGTCGGCTCCACAATCTCCCGGGTACAGGCCATTGAGGATGCTTTGGCTGTTGAGTACATCTGCAGATGACACACCGGAAGGCTTGGCTATGTCTATGGAGCTCTTGACAGTGACTATCTTGAGATTGATCAGGTAAGAGAATGACATGGTCAGAGCAGCCTCCTTGAAGGTGACAGTCAACCTAACGACCAGGGGATGAGCTTTAATGACAAGTTTTAATCTTTCTTCAGCTCGCTCTTGCTTGGAGACCTTTGCCCCGCTGCGATGGTGCCGTTTTTTTTTATCCGAGGCCTCTTCCTCCTCCTTGGGATCTTGGTCAGAGTCTGAGTCCTGGAACACGTCTTGTGAGTCCTGCTCCTGTCTCCGCGCATCCTCTTCATCTCCTGATATACCTACAACAAAATGAACTCATTCATGACAACAATCTCCAGCAACACTATTAGAAATTTACCAAAATCCCTCGAGTGAAACAAAGTAGGAGGTCGATATCTCGTGGAAATAGTTGAGGTGAATTATAGATGTAATAATTATTAGTAATTTTTATTTTCAATACATCAAGTAATCTCCAAAACCAAGAACTTCCTGCCTTAAAGGGACAGGAGGAATTAAATATTCTAAATGCAATCAAATAAAGGGAGTTGAATGAAGATGTAGAAAGCGCAAGACGAGGAGTATGGGGGAGGAGTACAATTGAATTAGTAAGCAGATTGTAAAAGAGCTTATATCGTAGCCGGCAGCTAGGGGGTGAAGTACTCACCAACTTGGATGAGGTGGTGCCCAAAGGCCTCTGTGTAAGCTTGCGCCCGGGCGTGCAGCAGAAAGAGCGGCAGAGGCAGCAGAGCGGCGGGACCTCGCGTGCCGCGTCCTGCCCCCACCAGTCCCAGGGCTTCGCGCAGAGGTTCGGCAGCTGTCAAGGCGTCCTTCAGATTGGGGCCCAGGCTGTGGAGACGGGCCCGGGCGGCAGCCAGAGCGGCGGCTGCACCCTGCGCAGTGCCCCGCAAATGCTCGCACGCCTCTGCCAACTTGCGGCGCTGGCAGAGCTCCCACTCCAAGCGCGCTAGCCGCAACTGATGGGCGTCTTTCTTCGTCACCTCCTGAAAATACGTTTAAATCAAGTATTGCTTTATTATAACCAGTGTTGAAATCAAGGTATTTATTAGCTTTAATCTCACCGGTCGGGACACCTCATCGGGGGCTTCCCTGTAGAAGTCCTCCACTGAGACGAGAGAGATATCTTCATCCTTGGATTTAAATTGCAAGCAGCGAGTGACCTCCCGGTCCAGATGGTGGGTCTCGTACAGCAGGTTCTGCAGCAGCAGGTGTGTGGAGTCGAGACGCTGCTTCTCCCGGTGCAGCGCATCACGTCCTGCTTTTGTTCGCACCTTCTCCAGCCGGTTTAGTTTTTTTAAAGCTACCAGCATTAACGTGGCTTGGATGCGCTTGGCACTAACCTCTTCTCGGGCCTGTTAACACATTTCATGTCTCAATATACATTTGTACATATAGAGTGGCAGGTTAATAATACAAGATGTACGTATAGTATACCTCTGGAGTATTTAGAATTTTCAATTTGGCTATTTCAGCTAGCAGTTGTCGTATGTCATCACAGAACTTGTGGAATAAGGTGGCGTCCTTCTCGGCCGATCTTTGGCGTGCCTCGGCCTCTTCAAAGTCCACCACCCTCTGCACAAGGAAAATCAAATTTAAATTACTTCATTTATTCACCGGAATATATAGTTTATATATGTAATAAAAGAATCTGACTACGAAATTGGAATTCATGAATGTACAACAAAATATTATGATACGTCGTGCGGTGTTAAAATAAATAATATATTCGATACCTGATAAACATCCACGGGTTTGGCGACTTCTACAGGAACTGAGGAGACGCTGGTAATTTTTCTACGTTTCTTTACATTAACTTCCGAATCTTCTCCCATTATAAAAAGTTCAAAAAATAAACGAACAGTAATTTTATTTATATATTCTGTGAAATATTTGACAATGCGCCGCCAGCATGAAATCGTTGACCAAAGACAATTTAATACAATTATCTTCTCTGGATTTTCAGCATCATAGATAAGATAACTGCTTATCGATGACGTCTTGAATTCACTTTTTACCAGGCCAGTACCAGTGCCATCTTGACGTTATAACAAGCCGCAATGTTCCTTTGATATTATTATTATTCTGATGACTTGTATTTTAAGTGCGCCGTTTTGTAAAATCAATTACTCCAAGGGCGCACCAGGAAATGACTGACCGAACAGTGCAGTCTTCAGAAGTTTCTTAAATTTAACGTCACTATCCTCATACTTAATACTAACATGGAGGCTAGTCCACGCCAACGGACCCGCAACGCTGAAAGTACGATCATAGAAACTTGCTTTATTGGCTCTGACTGGAATTATTATGTTGTTTGCACTTGTTTCTACTGATCGGAGTGAACGTTGCTTTCCGTTGGCATGGGGTCCGATATATACGCTGGCGCTCTTTGGTGTCGAACCTTAAACACTGTCAAACGCAATTTATATTTTACTCGCTCTCGGATTTTAAGCCAGTGAAGGTCCTTCAGGAGCGACGTGATATGACAGTATTTTTGTTGCCCCATAATCAATCGGGCAGCAGCATTGAATACGCTTTGTATTCTGCATAATTGATTATTTGGCAATGCATCGTACATTCCGTTGCAATAATCTAAACGTGACACTACAAAAGAATTTACGAGGGTCCAAGATTCACTTATAGGCAAATATCTCCTTATATACTTTGACTGTCTCAGTTGGAAGAAACCAGACTTAACAAGCCTTGATATGTGCGTATCGTAACACAGATTGCCATCTAAATGAACACCTAGAAACTTTAAAATCCGTGAAGGAGATATTTCTATCCCTCCTATTTTCAAAGGGTCAGAATTTAGAAGATGTTGTCGCAGACGAGAGGCCACTTATGTGAGTTCTGTTTTTGGAGGATTTATTTTAAGTTTATTCTCGGCCATCCATTCTGAAACTCGGTCTGTACATCGCACAGTATCAACCCTTGTTTTGTCTCTCTCGTCGAAATCGCACAATTTATAGATAAAACGGTCATCTGCATAACCAAATGATTCAAATCCCTCTGCCTAGATGACTTTATCAATATTGTTTATGTTCAAAAGGAAGAGCAATAGCCCAAGAACTGATCCTTGGGGACCCCACCCTTCGTTTTCAGAAGATTTAGAATCACTTAGACCTACAAATTGACGTCTCTCCGAAAGGTAGGATTTCATCCTTCCAAGAGCTGTTCCTCCGATACCGAACTCATGTTTCAACTTCCTAAGTTAGATATACATCTACAGTATCAAAAGCTGCGCTCGTATCTAAAACAGATACTAAAGCAATTTTCCCATTTTCAACTCCTGTTATGATATCTGACAAGATTCTCATTAGAACTGTCTCAGTGGAGTGATATTTCCGATATGCAGATTGGTTAGTTGATAAAAGATTACCACTATGGAGATATTTAATAGTTTGTGAAGCTACGATCCTTTCTAGAAGTTTTGACATGAATGGAAGGTTAGAAATTGGCCTATATCCCTCTAGTCGGTCTTCAGGAAGTCCTCGGGTCTTAATTATTGGTGTTATTATTGACGACTTCAAACTAATTGGTAAACAAGTATTATATAAAGATAAGTTAATAATTTTCTTGATAATCGGTAGGAGTAGAGGTAGACATTTCTTGAGGAGCCATGTTGATAAAGGATCTAAGCTACATTGTTTGTTTGGGCACTTTAATATGGTTCGGTTCAACTTTTCGTCACTAATTTGTGTGAAGTCATTTAGGGTTGTCACGTACTGCACTGAGTCTTTTTTTCAGTTTCACATCAGGAAGGGATGAGTGTAACGTTTTAATTTTCTCACTGATATTGTTTATTTGTTCCAATGACAATTTGAATAATTTCTTCAATATTCTTTTAAAGTTCTTGCTGGTGTTAGTTGGTTTTAAGTGCCTAATTACTGCCAAATAAAAAAAGTGGATACGTGGAACATTAATTAAATCATATAACAGCTAATTTAAAAAACGGTGGATACGTGTAACATAAATTAAAGAAACACAAAAGTCTGGATCGTCCATGTCAACATGTGCAACATCGGAAAAACATTATGTGTTATTACATTATGTGCTAAATTAAAAAAAAAAAAACGGTGGATTCGTGGAACATAAATTAAATAGACAAATATGCCCCATCTAAAAATAACATTTTGTATTAAATTATTTTTATTTTGTTATTTTATTTTATATCATTGTATTTCATATTATTTGTTTTAGATTTATTTTGTGGATGTTGGAAGATCGAAGTGTGCGCGGGAGATGCCTATTGGTGGCGATGAGGTTCGCAACCCATCACACCGCGTCTCCCGCGGGGCGAAAAGAGAAGGATGGAGTGCCGCATCGGTTAAAGTGTGACAGTCCATTCTTTCTGCCTACCCTTTCGGGGAGACGGCGTGATGGTTAGTTAGTTAGTTAGTTAGATATTGTTTATGGTTTTACTTTGCGGAGGCCTTGCAGTTATTTGACTTTCCCTAGAAACGCGTGTCGGTCGCGCCCGTTTATCAACTATATTTCGATAAATTTTTGGGTTTTCTTTTTTTTGGGCAGCTCTTGTATTTCTTTATTGCATCCTGACGCGTGTCGGTCGCGCCCGTTTATCAACTATATTTCGATAAATTTTTGGGTTTTCTTTTTTTTGGGCAGCTCTTGTATTTCTTTATTGCATCCTAGCATAGAAATCGTTCTTTGAATTCATCACCACCATACATTCATCATCGAACCATTCAGATCTTCTAATCTGTTGTTCATTTCCGAGTACAACTATGGCCACTTCTTTAATATTTGTTTGGTAGTCCTTCCAAATGTCGTTGGCTGGTCTATTGATATCAATTTGTTCTGTCCAATTCCTCTCTGAACCTTCTTCTTACATCCTAATCCTTTAATGCTCTGATGTTGATTTTAGGTTGTTTTTCTGTCCGGTGCATTTTAGCCTTAGATATTCGTACTTTGACTCGACTGACAACCAAGAAGTGGTCAGAGTCACAGTTGGCTCCCTTATAGGTTCGTAAATCAATATGGTTAGACATGTGTCTTCCGTCGATAAAGATGTGATCTATTTGGTTATTTGTGGGACCATCTGGTGATCTCCAAGTGACCTTATGAATATCTTTATGGATGAAGAGAGCATACCGCAGCTTTCAACCGCATCACGCATAAACGTTCATTGATCGGCTTGAAATCTATAACCAGATGCCTTATTCTTTTCGCGACAATAAATCCCGTTCCCAATTCCGATAGCTGTAATATAAGTTGTAATTCTGTTTTTCCATATATTCACTTACAAGCCATTTAATTTCCTGTAGAGCAGTTACATCAGCCTTGTATTTGGACAACTATTTCCATAAGACCCCCGGGAAATAGAATGTTCTCACATTCCGTGTATAACTTAAAATCGTAGTCCTTAATTAGTTTGCGTGGTCGGTTTTCCAGTATCAGTCCGGCAATTCTTACTTTTGGTTTCGTAATCATTTGAGTTTCAAGAAAATAGGTGATTAACCTCTCGTTCCCTAGATCCCTGGGTGGTATGCTACCTTAAGGCCTGGGGCCCTGCCTTGGTTTTCTGTTGGGGTTTTCGTTCCCTTATCCATTTCATCGGTTTTAAGGCGCTGAAAACTCGCCCTAGCCCTTCCATATTTGCTATGTCATCTCCTGGTGACACATTGCCCGGGGCTCACGGGGTCTAAGACCACTCGTGGACGCTAAAGAGTTGGGCATGCTGGAGGTTTGCAGATGTATTGCAAATTAGCGTCCAATGGTATTTTATAGGCCCGTACCCACGGCATGGTAAGTTCCGCCTTAACCCTTCCAGCCATTAGAAAAAATAATAAAATGTTCGTTGTAAAATCTTAAAGAAACTTTTTTATATATAATATGTATTAATACTACACAGTATATGAAGTTTTAACCCTAGTCTTTCAAATTTATGTTTCATTTAATTTGAATGCAGAAACTGTATGGCAACATGAATTATTTTAAAGTATCAAAACACTTGGGAAGCCGATGTGAAAAAGTGTATTTTATGAAATAAAAATAGTCCATTTATAAGAAAATAGTTCATCCAATTTAAAAAAAAAAAATTTCATAATAAAGCAAGTGTAATTGTTTTTTCAATTCCAATTCAGGGCATATTGATGTCGGGTGCGACTTGGAATGGCCATTTATCTTAACCCTCCCTTCCCTATGATGGGTATCTTCTACACGTTGTTTCTAAAAACCATCAATATCTCTATCTTCTTCTTCAAGTGCCCTGTCGGGTCCCCCCAACGTTGGCGATCGCCTCGACGAACCTGTCCCTGTCCTGCGCCGCTCGGAACAGCTCCTCAACACTTCGGATGCCGGTCCACTCCCTCACGTTTCAGGACATTTGTCTCCTTCCGGGCCCTCGGCGTCCCTCAATTTTTCCCTCCAATATAAGTTGGAGAAGGTGGTATTTTTCCCCACGCAGTATATGACCCAGATATGAGATCTTTCGAACCTTGATAGTTGATAACAATTCCCTGTCAACTCTAGCTCGCCTCAGGACTTCGGTATTGGTAACCATGTCTGTCCAGGGAACTCTGAGCATTCGGCGATGGAGCCACATTTCAAATGCTTCCAGTCTGTTCATAAAGTTAACTTTCAGGGTCCAAGTTTCACACCGGTACAATAAAACAGACCACACATAGCATTTGATCATTCTCTGGCGGAGTTTCAAGTTTACGTTATCATTGCAGAAGAGTGATTTCATTTTATTAAACGTAGCTCTTGCTGCCTCAATTCTGCATTTTATCTCTACATTTGGATCAAGAGATTGCGTTAGTATGCTGCCTAGGTATTAAAAAATTTCCACCCTTTCAACGTTACGGCCGTTCAAATGCAATACTGATCCACTGTAGTCAAGCCGTCCGAATCTCGTCCATTTGGTTTTGCTGACATTTATTGTTGGCCCCAATCTTTCACCGGACTCGTCAACAAGATTAAGGAGGTCCTGAAGATCGCTGACACTTTCAGCTAATAAAACAGTGTCGTCGGCATATCTTATATTGTTTATCACAACGCCATTAATTTTCAGTCCTTTTTCGGTGTTGATGAGGGCTCGTTTAAAAACATCTCTATAAATATAATAAATACAAAGTTAAAATTTTAGGTATTCCTCTATAATATATTTACGCGTTGATTTAAAAAATAATATTAATAATAATCAGAATTTATCGGTACTTCGGAGGTATTTTGTGAAAATTGAAAACAAATTCGCGTATAAACAGCGATTTGAGTGCGTCACACTATATTCGCATCTCACTCTTGCATATGCTCTAGCTCAATGTTCTCACTCTCGCCGTCCCGCCGCGCCGGCACTTGCTTTCGGGCTTGCAACCAGAGCGGACCTATGCCCGTTCCGTGAGCGTTGCCAAATGTTTTTTTTTAATGTTTTTAGCAATTAAATCTCAATTATTATAATTTTTGACTTCAATTATAAGTATATAAGGGGATTAGCTATGAATGTTCCTATTTTTCCGATTTAAAATCGCTAATTTTTTATTGGGTAATGACTACCCTACACCGTAACGCACGTTTTTATTTTAGCACCGTAAGGGAAAGGTTAATCTCTTCCTGATTTCGATTTTATACCCTTCCTCCATATCGGCCCCCCGCATCAAATTATGTGGAATTTTCAGTGTGGAGAGGTTAGGCAGCCAAATTGTTAAACCAGCACTGCGGAAACACAAATGTATTGTATTAAAATGTTTGTAACACGTATATAAGGAGTAATTGTACAATCGTGTTCATATTTAACAATAATCTTTCATTTATAGCGAAATAAAATTAAATCACGGCATCAGACACACAGTAACTTCACAGACTCCAATATCACATACGGTCCGATAAATCTCCATATTGCAAATATTGTTTATGGTGCTTACGGTCTGGTAAATGCATTCAAGACAACATTGCTGCTTATATTTGATGTAGGGGTGGGCAAAATGAATCACCTCAGGAATCTGAGTTGAACGGAACAAAGTGAGCCGACTCTTTTTCATAGCTCACGATTCGTCATTTATTTTAATACCCTGTCAAAATTCTCTCTAAATTGCATTTATATATTTTTTTAAATATCTGGTAAAAATATAAATAACGGTTTGTTACGAAGATGTTTTCGTCACGGGGTGAAACATGAAGATTACTCGTATTCCACTCCCGATCTCGACCAATCTTCACAACGTGTTATGCCCATGTGATTCGCTAATGACTCATTACTATTATGTTAATTGCGATTGCTCCGGGATGTATAGTGATATGAGATTGAAACCAATATTTACTATTTACAATTATATTTAAACACATAAACATACAATATAACAAAAGAAAGGAACAAGATTACTTATAAACTAAAGAGGACTTACTTGCTATTCGTTGGCCAACGACTTAAACTACTCCGTCACTGAATAACACTACTTGATCTGCGGCGAGGACCGACGCTGACGCTGTCGTGGCCAGCGCGAGAACTGTCGGAGGCTGTATGGCACAGAAGCATGACGCGGATGATGGACCGCGGAGGGCACGGGTCTTCTTCACAGCGACAGCGGTGGCCAGCATCAAGCCCCAATGGTGATTAGCTGGCGCGGCTGGTTAGCACGAGGACGGTGATCTGCGAAGTCAGCGTGGTGGCGTCCGCGCCAAGAGGGACGTGCGAGGCGGGAATGGCCTTTGGCTGGCGCGCCGCGGCCAGCGGGCGCTGGGAAGCCGCACGTCCGCCTTCTCTGAAGTCTGATTTTCAACTGTCGAGCGCCGCTACATGCAGCCCTCTCGAGTCTGCTCCGCAGGGTGAGGGGTTAGGTCACCCCCCTCCAAAGTGTGGCCACTCACGAAAATTGTCAATTCACTTATTTAAGCACTATTATTGTTTTTAAATTGTCTTTCATAGTCTTATCACTAATTAAAATTAAACTTAACTAAGATCAAAAAAGCCTCCAGAGAGAAAACGTATTTTCGGTCATGTAAAATTTGTCCAGTGCAATCTCACCTATTATGCCATCAAACATGGCTATATCAGGTTTTTTGATAAGTATGCTTATTTCGGGAGATTTATTTTGTGGATGTTGGACGATCGAAATGTGCGCGGGAGATGCCTGTTGGTGGCGATGAGGTTAGCAACCCACCACACCGCGAATCACGAGGGGGGAAAAGAGAAGGATGGAGTGCTGCATCGGTTAAAGTGTGGCAGTCCATTCTTTCTGCCTACCCTTCCGGGGAGACGGCATGATGGAATAACAAATTACATAAAAATGAACTTCCCAAAGGAGCTAAAAAAAAAAGGTCGCCGCCGATTTCTTTGCCCACTAACCGGAAGTCGTAAAATTGGACCAACCATTTTTTTTTTTTTTTAGATCGACAGCGACTTCCAGTGAGTAGGCTCAGAATTTGGCGATGACCTTTTTTTCTTAGCTCCTTTGGGGAGTTCGTTTTTATGAAAACAACGACTCAAAATGATGAGTCGTGAATTATGGAAAAGAAAGAGTCGGCTCACTTTGCTGAACGAGCTTTTGTGAATCAGCTCTGTTCTCTGAGCTGATTCACAAAAGAGTCGACTCTTTCGCAATAATTTACGATTCAGACAACGAATCATTGAGCTACCGCTCTTTTTTTGTGAGTCATCGCTCACCAAAGTGAGTCGACTCTTTGAGTTAACTTGTGAGCGGATCGCGCATCCCTAAGGTGATGGAAAAATATGGTTTAATTTTTTTTCTATGGTATACGAATGTCAATTTTATAATAAACTCTTCTATTAGTACTATTTATCAGGTTTGTTCGACATAATGGCAGGTATATTTAGGTTAGGATTTCAGCATTTTGCTAGAAATGTACCAACATTAATTACACAACGCAGTATTTCGGTCACGCCATTAAATCTTTTAAAAAAGAGTAAGTCTGGTAATACTACAGTTCATTTTTATTTCCGTAATATTTGATTTTTTTTTCAATTTCATTCGTATTACAGTTGAAGTATCGAAAGTAGACAAAGAATTAGTAGTGGAGGGAGTATATATAAAGTCTCCGCACGAGGATTACATGGTTAGACCGGTGATCCCTCCGGCGGAGGAAGGAAAAAAACCTCCCTGCTACTTGTGCGCCCTGGACCTAAACCTGAAACATACTGACGTCATGATCCTTAAGCAATTCATGAGATCTGATGGGTGCGCACTTCCCCGTAGGATAACGAAGCTCTGTAGCAGTCAACAGAAGCGAGTCGTAACTATGATCGCAATGGCGCAGAAAGCTGGTAAATTTTATTTCCTATATTTTTTAAAGATGTTTCTCTTTTTCTAAATACAGTAGTATAGATTTATTTATTATTTCACATTTAATCATAATTTGTACATTTATGTAATGCTGTTCATTTTAATTTCTATGGAAAAGCCCTAAAACCCATTGCTCGTTTTGAGCAAAAATTAATTAATTTAAAAATCTATTCTAAATTAATCAGCTTTAACTGTAAAAAAGCGAACGAATGTCGATAGTGTGTTGTGCACTTGAATTTAGATATTTTTATCACCCAAAGAGAACCTTCTAAAGATTCAAAATTATTTGAGATTAAAATAAATAAAAGTACAACCCGAAGTGTTATTGTTTCAGGTTTATTAATTAACTTAACTCCCCATTGGTCCAAAAAAGATCCCAGAAAAAGGTTTGGCCATAAGAAGTACAACACCTACTTCGATGAGAATACTATATTTGCTCCCAAGGAACCGAAGCAGAGAGACAGATTCAAGCGCCGCTGAATACCCTTATTATAAAAACAAGCAATTGTGTCGTCGGTGAGAAGTTTGTACGTTGTAATCAGTATTTATAAGTCAATAAATCAATAGAATATTAAATATTTATGGTTTATTAAATCTGCATCCAATCCACTGCACTCTGCATGAATTGTAGAGAATTTCATGTAAACTAAATAGAAGATCCAAGCCTAAATTGAGTATATCACAATTGAATATACCCAGTGACTTGACAGTCTCCTCCTCAGTACTTGCGCATACATAGGTAGGTATAGTTGTAATAAGCTTTGAAGTTGGATAATCTCATGAAACTTCTCAAGTTTTTATTGTTTGTTTCCATTATTATTTCTCTGGATATATGCAGAATTTATTCATTCAGTGGAACCTCCTATATTCATCATTAATATGATTCTGCCTGTCAATTCGTCAGTAAGCATTTGGGATTCAAGGCAAATGCATGTCCGCCTGTTTTGAATCACAGTATTACCAGTTGACGCTTGCGACATGTACATAGTCAACATGTCCTATCGTATCTTATAATGCGACTGCAAATTACCTATGGTTTCCTTACGACAATTAATTGGCTAAACTCATATCTATGAAACCACTCGCAGGCACTTCAGGTTGTAGGTGGAGTGTCCCATCAAATCCCTTTCTTCAAATCAAATCTGGAGTTCGCGAAGGGTCTGTGCCAGGACCTCTTCTATTCGTAATGTTCACCAACAATGTTGACAAAATTATAGAATCCTTTGGTAATATTAGGTCCTTACATATGAAATTGGCGTTTTGTATGGGAGGAACATAAAGTTGATTTTTTTTAAATATTATATTAGGTCCTTACATATGAAATTGGCGTTTTGTATGGGAGGAACATAAAGTTGATTTTTTTTAAATATAATATATTTATTTAATCAAAGTATGTACCATTGCTATCTATGCACTTTTGCCATCTCATAGGTAGTTCTTCGATCCCTTTACTAAAAAAACCATTCGGACGGGAATAAATAAAATCTTTGAAGTCGGTTTGGACTGCCCCATCGGAGTTTTATTTTTTCCCTTGCAAGAAGTTATCCAAATTTCGAAAAAAATAGCAATCTGTTGGGGCAAGGTCCGGAGAGTACGGTGGATGTCTTAGACATTCCAATTAAAGCTCTCCTAATTTGGTAGCCGTCTGTTGTGCAGTGTGTGGTCTAGCGTTATCATGAAACAGCAGTGGCCTAGAGCGATTAACCAGCCTCGGTTGTTTAGCAGCTAGCTTTTCCATCATGGTTTGCAGTTGCTGACAATTGATATCTGCCGTGATCGTCTGGCCAGATTTAAGAAAGCTGTAGTGAACGACACCAGCACTAGTCCACCAAACGCTCAAAAGTAACTTTTTTGGAGTCATTTTTCGCTTGGGGCATGGTTTGGCTGGTTCGGCAGGGTTCAGCCATTGCGATGAGCCCTTCCGATTATCATACAGGATCCACTTTTCATCACAGGTAATGATTCGATTCAAAATTCCTTCATTATTGTGCCGGTTGAGTAATGCAACGCAGCAGTCAACGCGCGTTTGTTGATTTGCTTCACTCAATTCGTGAGGTACCCACCATTCAAGCTTTTTCACCTTCCCAATTTGCTTCAAGTGGATTAATTTTTTTTTATCACTAACACCGCAGCCTGCAGCTAACTCGGACGTGGTTTGCGATGGATCCGCTTCCACAATAGCCTTCAATTCTTCATTATGAACTTTGGTCTCCGGCCGTCCACGGGGCTTGTTCTGCAGGTCGAAATTTGCAAAACGAAAACGTTGGAACCACAAACGTACTGTGTTTTCTTTTGCGGCACCATCGCCATACACATCATTAATCCTTCGAGCCGTTTTTGCAGCACTGGTGACACGGTGGAACTCGTACTGGTAAATAACGCGATATTTCAAGTTTTCCATTTTGTAAACTGAGTGACGCAAAGAAAAAAAACAATTGAGGAAAAAACAAATGAATTATAATTTTCGAAACACAAATACTTGAGTAAATAGCTGTATAAATTTGAATTTGGAATTTCTAACCAAAGAGAAGATTTTTGACATCAAAGTTGCCAGTACGGCAAAACGCCAATTTCATATGTAAGGACCTAATATATTTATTTAACCGTCGCGTTGCCATGTGGTCAATTGAGTTTCCACTGCCAATTTAAAGTTGATTTTCTTAAAACCTATGGACCCTAATATTATAAAAAAAATTGTAATCCTCCATTGAAATGTTCTCAATATTTCGTAATAAAAAAAAAGCAAAAAATTACTTCCTTCATCCCAAAAAAAAAAATTTTAAGACTGCCCTCACCTTCATTCGTGTTAAGGTAGAATTTGTTTTGCAAATATTTACAACTTTATCAAAAGTGACAAATACTTACTCGCTGTTTTGAACGTATTATAAATTATATGTTTGGCCTTTTCATAGGTACGTAATAATACTGACTGTGGACGGAAACGCAGCACGCAACTTAATAATATCAG
Organism: Lepidostoma basale; assembly: GCA_022606425.2. Lineage (NCBI taxonomy): Eukaryota > Metazoa > Arthropoda > Insecta > Trichoptera > Lepidostomatidae > Lepidostoma > Lepidostoma basale. Next base: position 1,018,931 of record JAHDVF020000316.1, on the reverse strand, counting down.
AACTGTGAAAATATTAACACTTTACCAAAAGGGACAAATATTAATACATACTCGTTGTCTTGAACGTACTATACATTTTGCCTAGGTGCCTTTATCATACGTAAAATTATAGCGCCACGGCGCGGCGGGGCGAGACAAGTTCATACTTGGTGTCAGTTGTTCATATGCTGTCTCGCATTCTATATCAGAAATCGCATGGTTCCAGAAAAAAATTAATAATGATATGTTTTTCAAATAATCCATGTATGTTATAGATATCGATCTATTTCTAATGAAATTCCCTACCAGATGACATAAATTAAATTTTGATTCATCGAGTCATATGCTTGATATTTAGATAAAGTTAGCGGTAAACTGAATTGACCACATGGGAGCGAGCGTTTTGTTTTGAACACGGTACGTTAAGGGTTAATCAAAGTATGTACCATTGCTATCTATGCACTTTTTCCATCTCATAGGTAGTTCATCGATCCCTTTACTAAAAAAACCATTCGGACGGGAATCAATAAAATCTTTGAAGTCGGTTTGGACTGCCCCATCGGAGTTGAATTTTTTCCCTTGCAAGAAGTTATCCGAATTTCGAAAAAAATAGTAATCTGTTGGGGCAAGGTCCGGAGAGTACGGTGGATGTCTTAGACATTCCAATTGAAGCTCTTCTAATTCGGTAGCCGTCTGTTGTGCAGTGTGTGGTCTAGCGTTATCATGAAGCAGCAGTGGCCTAGAGCGATTAACAAGCCTCGGTTGTTTAGCAGCTAGCTTTTCCATCATGGTTTGCAGTTGCTGACAATAGACATCTGCCGTAATCGTCTGGCCAGATTTAAGAAAGCTGTAGTGAACGACACCAGCACTAGTCCACCAAACGCTCACAAGTAACTTTTTTGGAGTAAATTTTCGCTTGGGGTATGGTTTGGCTGGTTCGGCAGGGTTCAGCCATTGCGATGAGCGCTTCCGATTATCATACAGGATCCACTTTTCATCACAGGTAATGATTCGATTCAAAATCCCTTGATTATTGTGCCGGTTGAGTAATGCAACGCAGCAGTCAACGCGCGTTGATTTGCTTCACTCAATTCGTGAGGTTTAATAACCTTTCAAGCTTTTTCACCTTCCCAATTTGCTTCAAGTGGATTAAAACAGTTTTATCACTAACACCGCAGCCTGCAGCTAACTCGGACGTGGTTTGCGATGGATCGCTTCCACAATAGCCTTCAATTCTTCATTATCAACTTTGGTCTCCGGCCGTCCACGGGGCTTGTTCTGCAGGTCAAAATTTCCAGAACGAAAACGTTGGAACCAAAAACGCACTGTGTTTTCTTTTGCGGCACCGTCGCCATACACATCATTAATCCTTCGAGCCGTTTCTGCAGCACTGGTGCCACGTGGAACTCGTACTCGTAAATAACGCGATATTTCAAGTTTTCCATTTTGTAAACTGAGTGACGCAAAGAAAAAAAACAATTGAGGAAAAAACAAATGAATTATAATTTTTGAAACACAAATACTTGAGTAAATAGCTGTATAAATTTGAATTTGGAATTCCTAACCAAAGAGAAGATATTTGAGATCAAAGTTGCCAGTACGGCAAAACGCCAATTTCATATGTAAGGACCTAATAATATACGATGATGACTATATTCATATTTTAAAATATATAATGAAAACGCAATTGCTTTTTCGATTTTACAGTATTTTTTTTTTAGTTATATAAAAATATATAAACACTGGTTACAAATTTGTTTCGCCTTGCGAGGGTATTCACAAACTAAAAAGTAGCATTTATTTATCCATTGTTTTGGCTGAAACACTATGATACTTCAACGTTAATAATTCACTAGCTGTTTCGCCAACCGATTTTGGCAACATCAGGTGTTCCAAACAGTCAACAAGTCAGGTGTTGAACAGTTTGTCATTTGTTCAACAACAAAAACAGTTATTTGTAACACCTGATGATGCCAACATTGGTTGGCGAAACAGCTAGTGAATATGAAAAATTGTGATATCATAACGGTGTTATAAATTTTAATAGTTAATAGTGTGTATATATTTTTATATATAAATAAAAAAATAATTAACAAGGTTAACATCAAAAAATTCCAATCAGGACTAAGGGCAGAGTCTACAAGACTGCAGTGAGGCCCGCCATGCTATATGGACCAGAGTGCTGGACCAACAAAAAAGTCCACGCTGCCGAGATGAAAATGTCGAGGTGGGCTGGAGGCGTCACAAGGCTGGACCACGTAAGGAACAAATATAAGAGGGGTAGCTTTAAGGTTGCCCTAATAACGGAAAAATTAAACAAAAGTACAACATAACGATAGGGAATTTTTCCATTTTTACAAATTCACCGAGACCTTTCACTATTTATGACCGTCAAATAATTACTGAATAATTTAAGTTCTTCAATCTTCAAACTTAAGCTTAATTCATACTTTCGACCACAGTATTTTTTTTTCCAAACAGGTCAGTTTGGGTATTTCTGGGACTACCCTCGTATATATTAGAAGTAATTAGTCACCACCAAATAAGTTTTCATAGTAATTAGCGCTGTTTCATAAATCATTCCACTTGTAAATGTCGAATTAAGGGAACAATTTTTTTTTATGGAGATAATGGTAAAATGTTGAGATACATAGTAACTCCGAAGGGTGCTAGTTGATTTTATCGATGATAACAGTGATATAGAATCTGATAATGAAATGGCAATTATGGATTCTCAACTTTACAAACTAAAGTAGCTAACACAGTGGTGGTAGTATTATTTATTTATTTATATGAGAACATTCATAAAAAAGCTTTATAAAATATAAAATAAGTCCACTTCTGACAGAAGAAGCGCTGCGTCCCCGGACCAAAACATCTTTGTATTTGTAGAGTGGATAGTACGGAGATGGCCACTGTAGTAAGATCCATCAGTGTTGTGTGATATGAAGTAGACGCAGCACGCGCCAGGAACTCTATACAAGTAGCTCGGTCAACCCTTTAAGAATTGGTTAACAGAGCTGTATATCTAGAGACCCAATTTCTGTGACGCAGAGCACACGACTACCTTTCAAATGTCAGTCTATTCCCCGAGTGATAGTGAGTACACCGGGCCCATCATTTCAGAATTATTCCATTACTTGTTACCGAAACACTTCATTTTAAATCCAAAGTTTTTTATCCTGGAATATCTTATTTCTATACACTAGATTTGAAATAAAACCAAAATGAATTTCATAAGTCATAATTACACATTATTAATATGTATAAACTTTGAAAGAAAACTGTCTGTGATAACCGGGGTTATGAATGGTGAAAGTACAAAATGAGATGAGCGGGTAGGGAAGAGGATCACAGCCTTTGGTAGAGATAGAGGTAGCCGAGGTCGCGGGGCGGGTTCTCGGAGAAGGCCACCTTGTTGTCGTTGAAGATGACCCAGTGGCCGTCGTGCAGCACGTGGCACACGTAGTGGCCCACCGCCGTGGACGTGCCCATGTGAGAGATGAACGCTATCAGCTTGTATTCTACAATGGAACATTAGCAAACTCAAACATTACAGATAATATTATATTATAAGATAAAATACAGGAGATGTACATACTTCCATTTCCATCGGTGAACTGAGTCTCTTTGGGCTCCTCACTGTTACCAGGAACCACCACCGGGTCCTCTTGGAGGTCAGCGCCACCGCTGAAGAGGAAGTCGGCAGCGCGCTCCACATTGCCCTGTGTCTGGCGCATAGCACGCTCCACCTGCCCTCGGAAAAAGCCCATGGCAATCAGTATCTCCACGTCGTTCTCATTCAGCTGGGGACCGGCATTTTCTGTAATGGAAAAAACATTTAATACTGAAATTAATTTAACCATCATTGTAGTTGACAAAATGAATAAAAAACTTAGAATTGTCATACAGTCAAGTCATAACGTGTAGTTATTTTTAAAGAGCCACTTTGCAAAATGAATTAGAGGTAAGTAAAAATAAGTAAGTCAAATGCCATTATCTAGGCCATGACAGACAAAAAGGTGGATCAGTCACACCCTGAGACGAAACCCAGCCTGCATCGCCCAGAGTGTACTAGACCATGGGTGGAAAGAGGAAGCTGAAGCAAACCTAAAGCCACCTAGAGAAGAATCCTGCAGGCCTCACACGGAGAAGAATTCTTGAGGAGGTGTGACGGGATAAGAAGAAATATAAGTAATGCTCACGGGTTTTGTTGGTGCCGGGCGGCACGAAGGTGGTAGCAAAATCTGCATCCGCAATATGTTCCATGATCCAGTTGGTGGCGGGCTCCAGGCCGCTGTTCTTGGTGAAGAACAGTGCACGCTTGCACGCCTCCGGAGGGAATCCCATGTCCATCTGTGGATATTTTTAGAGTTCAGAAGTTTATGTAAAATATCAACATGTCAACAAAACTAATAAAATAATATTTTGTTTCTCAGTTTGTGAAGAATAATGAAGTGTTGGATAAAAATTAAGTATTTCTAATTATATTCAAAAACAAATTTACAACATAAATTGAGTGCCCTCGAGGTGTTTTATTATTGAAAATGGATTTTTACACAAGACTTACCAGTTGCGAGAGGACATTCTCATCATACTTGGGAGGGGGGACTTCCACCGTGACTTCTGGGAGCAACACTTCTCCCTCCTTCAGCCCTGTTCCTCTCAGTTCATTGAGATCAATTTCCCATGGCATCTAAAGTTGGGAAAACCAAACATAAAACTAACTTAAACAATCAAATCATACGGTAGTCATGAAAGTTTACAAACCACAGCATAAAGACATGCGCCAAGTAGGTTCATCTCGCTTACTTACCTCCACTTCAACGTCGAGTTTAATAGGCACCCAATCAGAGCGGAGGGTGAATTTCTTCAGCTGTATCAAAAGATATTCAGGAAAGGTAGCCAGTCTGGTGGTTCTGTAATGCACAGGTGATAATGGTGAGCATCCCCCGCATGCGTGTAATTTGCAGTGTAAAACAGTGCGTCACAAGAGAAGTTCCTTACTTGATCCCCGTTACTTTTTTGTTGACGGCTGCACTGAAGAACTGTTCTATCTGCTCCTCCTTGGCGAAGGCCTCTATGCACGCCTGGAAGGGGATGTGCGGCCGCACTAGCTGGGAGGGATCCCTGGGGAAGACAGTTCTATTATATCCACTCGGAGGGTTACATCAACAGCCTCACAGCCTCTGGCTTGTAGAGACAAGACTCACAGCCTCTGGCCCAGATCCTCGAGTCGCCTCCGCTGGGCCTCGTAGGCCTCCACCTGCGCGCGGTTGTCTGCGGCGGCCAGCGGCACCTGCAGCGACAGGAAGTGCTCGGCGCGCGAGGCGTAGCGCACGTGCCCCGTCTCGCTGCACGCCAGCCTCTCCTCCACCTTCATGGCCAGGCATGCTGCCGGGCTGGGGGCCTTATTATTCCGCTGTAACAAAACATTTATGTTCAAAAATAAAAATTTGTCCACTTTGATTTTTTATTATTTATTGCTTCTGAAAACTCTATATTAAATAATAAATACGAATGAAAACGTCTGTTTTATACAAGTTTTATTAGAATTTATGGGAATGACGTGTATTACCATTCTAATGCCTTAGAAAGGCAAAACATGTCATTCCCATAAATAATACTAAAACTTCTAGAAAACAAACACTTTCATTTGTATTAGTGATTTTATTTCCTCCATAAAGAAGGAAAATTCTGATATTTTCTTTGAATCTTTGCACATCCATTTATTAAAGTTTTAATCTTAGGGATTGGTTTATAGCAAAGTGTAACATTTTTAGGATGGTTCATGGGATGCCACTTGGGCCTTTTCAATTTGGTAGTTTCCCGTTGCTTTCCACAAATTTTGTATACAACATGTAACTTGAACCCAATTACTGTATACTTTTTTTTAGCTATTGATTCTCATGACATGTGATAGGTAGCTAGTCTATCGCCATTTTTATTGTCACGTAAATTCAAACTAAAGAAAGTTCATTGGCTCAGAATCCATGAGCAAGTAAAATACAAATTGTGTTTTGACAGTGTTGAAGGCTCCACACCATAGAGCGCTAGTGTCTATTTTGGACCTCTGCGACACCCATGACAATGGAAAGGCAATGTTCACTCTGATTAGTGGAAACAAATGCGAACATTATGATTCCAGTCAGAGCTAATTTAACATTACGGCTCCCTTGGCATGGTATAGCGTCCCTGTTAGTATTAAGTATAAGAATAGCAACATTAAATTTTAGAAACTACTGAAGACTGGACTGTTCGCTCAGTCTTTTCCTAGTGCACCCTCGGGGTAATTGATTTTACTAAATAACACCAAAATAAATGATTGTAAAAGTGGGTCACTATCTCACCTCCAATATTTCCAGAAAGTGCATAAAGAACTCCTGAGCATCCTGCTGCTTCTTGGTGCTGAACTCCGGGTGGCCCTTGCCCACGAGGCTCTTGAACATCTGCGGCGAGATGCCTTTTTGCGAGCCGTCCTCTACTGGGAAGGAGTAGCGCCCCGACACCAGCCCCACGCCCAGCTTGGCCCTGCCCGCCGCAGCCATAGAAAGAATACACCGTGAGTTCCATACAATATAAAGGTGGGTTTAGCTGTGTGACTGGAATCATTTTAAAACTCACGTCTGAATATTGAAATCATTTACAGGATCGGCGGGAAATTTGCTGAAGATTTCTGGGGCGTCATCCACAAAGCGTTTGACGAAGTTGGGGATTCTGAAGATAACCTGCACCGAAACATTTATGAAATAGAAAATGATTATGTACAAAAATGTAAACACTTCAATGGGGTGCCACTATGCAGGTGTCTAAATGCTCAATGTAAAAAAACATTAGTTTACACATTGATTGAAGTTCCCTAATCAAAGTGAGAGTGAAGTGTGTATGACCTGCATGACACTGTTGAGGTAGCAGGAGTTCCCAAGGTTGACAAGGCCGGTGAGCCTGGGGCCGTGGGTGGGGCGGAGCGCGCTCGAGGACTCCTGAAGGGCGCCCCACTCCCACGCGCGCTGGTTCACCTCCAGCTCCAACTCCACCATGGACTTTTCCGTCTGCAACATTCACTACAATGTGACTAATTTTGTATAAAGCTACGAAAATCCATAAATAAACTACTTTGAAATACTTTTAAAACAACAAGCCGGTAGAATCGATAATAACCTTCTGCATGTTGTGAACATTGATGCCAAAGTGAAGGAGGTGGTCAGCGAGGAACGGGTCCTCCACCATGTCATCCTCCTGGTAGGAGAACACGTCTGCCTTCCCATCGGAGGTGATGGTCCCTAGCTTCACTGCCAGCGGGTAGTTAGTGGTGGTGTAGTGTTCCACCTGAAAATTTAAAACATTAAATCTTCTGTAGTCAGTTGAAATAATATTTGGCTACATTCCGTGGCCGGTCAGGAACTCACCGCATGATCATTGCCGCCGGAGCCGTCAAAGAACTTCCTCCCGCAGAGGATGGCCCCGTCGGTGAGGTTGAGCCACAGGTTCTGGGTGAGGTCGCAGTGCGAGCACTGCCAGCCCGTTGGCGGGATCTTAACCCCGTTGTCCAGCTGAAGGAGGTTGGCTGCGTGCCTACCAATATCATTATAATATAGGACCAATATGGCCTTTATGGGATAGTGCAATTATCTCTACAATTGTGAAAATATAGAGTGCGTGAATGGCAAACATAAGGACATCTTCAATCACTGTGCACAACCCCAATGAGGTCTTTTCATATTTTAAAATTATAGTAGCAAATCGTTGACGAGACGAAGTATTGTATTGTGTTTATGTATAGAAATACTTCTATTAAAATAACATTAAAGTTATTTCTTAATACCATTTAATACCTTAATTATACACCATTTAAACTGGTCATGAGATCAAAATGGTTAAAGGGAATGAAAAGAGATTTGAAGAATAAAACGTTATCTACTTCAAGTCATCTTTTTTGCTGTGAAGATCATTTGATTCTAATTTAAATTTTATGCACCTCAGCTACACTCTGCTTCCAAATAAAAGAGAAGAGCAGTACTTCCTGCAAATGCTTCTTATTTACCACGAAAGTTGACATTTTAAGGAGTGATAAAACAAATGTTGTTGTGAGAATGACAAACATCTGCGAACTGAACTTAATTGACAGACGCTCAGGCTTACTAAAATCCAGCATCAGCCATATTGAGTATACATATATAGAAATGAAATAAAAACACAAATATTCACTGTAATACATATAAAACTTAAGTGATTTGTGAGAGCACGTTGCAATGCCTTTGTTTTGACCTGAAATATCATTCTTTTTGACGAAAACATGAAAAAAATGTGAACAAAGAGAAATTTAAAACTACGCTATATGCGCTTATGTATACCTACTTGCTTAGTCTGGGTCACACTATTTGACTGGCGGTTCAATAAATATTTAATGGTTGCACCATTTTCCAACTTTTGAATTATTTTGAGTTATGATTCATTTGCGTTTATCCATTATTATAGACACTTTTTCATAGTAAAAAAAAATAGCGACAATGTTTTATGAGTATGAACTACGCTGCGGGTGCTTTATTTCAAACCTGAAACTTTATAACACGACTATAGAGCCACAAACGTAAGTTGGCGGTGGCGCAAATGTGAACTAAATGCCCAATGTTATTGTGACAGATTTAAGTTTTTGTTTGGGTTATAAGTACTATTGCGAAATATTTTTTCAATGACTCAAATGTCCCGGATGATCCCCTTCCTGGTTAACCCGACCCCAGAAAATCGGGAGTGTACTGTACTATATATGTGGGCAAGTGTGAATGAAGGTGAAGCAACTGACTTGGAAATCTTCCTCTCCTCCCCGTCCCAGGTGCCGGCCAGAGACTCCATCTCCGCTAGCCGCAGCGGGGACTCCGCCTCCAGAACGCCGCGCACCGACCGCAACACCTGTCCAACCAGCAATATGTACCGACCAACAGTTCCATAGTAATAGTGTTGCAAAATAAAATGAAAAAGCTTACTGTTTCAGGAAGGCTCTCATTGGGCCAAGCTATTGTAGTGAACTCAGGCAAGATGACGATGGAGAGGTGGTCTGTTATTTCATACTTGGTCTTGGAAGACTCTGGGTCAAAGCCGCCTTCCACCCCGATAGCCAGCCGCGTAATCTTCTTCTCTGGTCCATCTCCTTTCTGCTCTGGAGCGATCTGAAAATGAATGTTCGTAATAATGCTCACACAATAAAATGAATGTAATGTTTGTTATTCAACCGTGACTTAAAAATAAATGAACTTGCAGTGAATAAGTAAAGGCAGGGACATTTTATATTATTAGGGGTACAGATAAGTTCTCGCTGTTTTTTCATTAAATTTGAAATTATATTTAAAAAAACCGATACAGAATATGTTAATCAAAGTATTGTCCATCGCCAGCTATTACTTTCTCCCATCATCTGGTCTGGTCGTCAATTTTCGAAATCCGTATTGGAAGAACAATGCGTCTTTTCAGTTAATCCAGTCGATACGTAACCCAATTTCCTTCTTTTTGAATCATTGAATCATTCAATGTCTTAGTAAGGGCTGTATATTGCTACCAGTCCATACTTCTCCACAGGTGCCTTGATACCATTTTAGAAAACTGGGGAGATTCTCTAGAGATTGGAAAATACACCTTATCAAAGAGACATTAAAAATTGTTTAAAAATATTTATAAGTATAGGGTTGCAAACTTATAGTAAAAATATTATTGAAATTGAACTTATTTTATGAAAACAGTGAAAATAAACTAATTAAAAGTGTTTTTTTTTCTTCTTCATGTATTATAAAATTTCTTCCAAGAAAACTTTGGATATATCCATACATTGTATGCTTAACAAAATGCTTGCTAACTTGTGCATAATGCAAACAATCAGTTAAGAAACCTACAAAGTTCTCATAATACTGTAAATTGAAGTCTCCGGTGCACAGTGCTGGACATAATAGTGAATGAAAAGGCTCACGGCTTTTTTCTCCCTCTTGATGTGTAAGAAGACGGGGTTGCCCGAGTGCTGGAAGTACTGCTCCACGTACTGGCGTCCAAAACTCAGGAAGCTGCTCAGCGAGATGTAGAGACCCGTCTCAAATTCCTGGACACACCATGTAAGATTGTTGTTAAATTTTGTTAGCCTATAATCATAATGGGGTGTTTTAACTTTTAATGTTCTTTTTTATCTTTTAACTTTATTTTTTTATGTAGAATTTTTCCAGAGTTATCAGATAATGTCATATTAAAAAATAAGTTTGATTTTGAAATCATTGTGTATAATAAATATAACTTAACCAAAGAATTATTAATAATGATAAATAATAATTAAATAAAACAATGTTTTTTAACTGTTAAATAATGATAAAAATGGCGGGAAATGGTTAGAGTAACTTTTGAAAGTGCCCACATAAAATGTGCATAAATTATTTTTATCACTTAACGGTAAACCCATATCATCAAACACTCCTCTGAAAATAGGGGTCTGGTCATAATTTCCCAAGAATATTTCAATTGATGGCAGTGGTGAAGCTAACTTTGTTTGAATTGGGTGGCATAATGTATTCCAATTTATTTTTAGGAGTTGTTCTGAGCTCAGGAGCAATTCTAATTTTAATAGTTAATATAATTTCAATACGTCAATCCAAACAACGGGACAAGGCTGCCAAATGGTTTATTGTTTCGGAAAACATTTTTATTTTCTCTGTAGGCCTACTCTTTATGCTTAAATTCACAAAGAACATACAAGAATCAAGTCATTTCATCAATTTTATTCAAGAATCAACGGGGTCAAAACAATATGAAAAGAAAAGTGAAGTCAAATGTTCTTTTCTTGATTTAATTATAGAATATTCTCCAATAGTGTTGCCGTTTATCAATAGTATTGTGAGTTATATAGGTTTGAGTGGCATGTGTTGGAAAGAAGTATGCGAATTAAAAGGCAAAAAGACAAAAAATTATAATTTGTCAACAGAGGACACGGTGCAACATCAAACAAGAGAAAAGGGACAGTTTAAGGAGTTCCAGAAAGGACATGAAAAAAATATAATTGATACACCAAGTGGAAGCATCCATGAAAAACAAAAATTAAAAACAAATAATAAATTAACTATGAAAAAAATCATGCTGCTGAGTGTCCTTACACAGTGGACATTACCTGTGCTAGCGGTCCTTCCAATGTATTTTATGAATGTTAAAAGTGTAAAACTGATCAGTACCAAATTGAAAATAGATGATTTTTGCATGCAAGATCATATTGTCTTCTCTTCGCAATGTTTTGGATCAGATGTCTATTTCAACAATACTCAAGAAATTACAAAAGCTGTTACAGATCATTTGGAGTTGTTAACAATAATTAAATACTCCTTGAATGCATCTAATAATAATGCTTCAACAGAAACGGAAAATATTATCGGAAATGTTTATAGCATCGTAGACAATTTCAAAAAATTAAATCACAATATAAATGTTAATGAAGAAACAGAATTACTATACGACAATGAACCAAAAAAACTCAGTACCAACTTAAACTTCATGGAAGCAGAAAATAAACAAAAGACACATGAAAAACAAAGCTGTAAGAAAATTTGTTCTTTGGAACCAGAAAGTTTGAAAATATATTTAGTTATAGTATTCATTTTAACTTATTTCGTACCCATTCTAATTTCAAGTGTTATAATTACAAAAACCACAGACAAAGTGAGCGGAGAAGAGATGACGAATCAAAAAAATATTATTCTGCATGTGAAATATTCATTCGTTTGGAGTGTTATTATGTGGTCTCCCGTGATTCTTGATTTTCTCTTATCTGTGCTCCTGTGCCACTATCCTATCAATTCATCAACAAGCGCTATTTTATTGATAGTTGCCAACTTGTTTCAAATGGTAAAAAGTGCTGTCTATACAAGACAATTGAAGAAACGAACTGATAATACTATTCGTCCCAACAATCAATAAAGTATAATAACAACCATCAGAGTACTTGCACAAACCTCAATGGAATACAATGAAAATAAAAATTAATATTTATTGTAAACTTATTATAATTTTTTTTGGTTATTCAAAATCAACTTCTACCAAGAAAAAAAAAATTATTTTTTTTTCCAAAGGAATAACAAATAAAGGAAGATATTTTTTTCAATAGTTGAATGTACTTTTTGTTTAAAACGCAAAACGATACCAGCCATCAAATTTTCTTTAAAATACGAAAAGACCGTCGAATTAGTACGGGTTTTTTATTCAGCAAAATAGTGTAGAAATCTATAAGGTTATTTTTTTGTGCAACTCACCGGGTCGTCGAAAGAATAAACGCATTCATCTTTGTAAATACGATTATGTTGGGTTGGAATTTTTATTTTTGATAGATGGGGCATAAGAGCGTCGATTTCAGACATAGCTGCAACTCGAGAAATATTTTTCTTTCGGCACAACTAAACAATATAATATATTATTTTTTTTACAAAAGCGAAAAGTAAAAATGACAGTTTTCGGCGTTTGCTAAAATTTTCCATAGACAAAGTTTTTTATGTTCATAGATAATTCATAGATATTTAAAAAAAATGCATTGTAAATGTCAAATTTGATAACGTCGTGTCTTATTTCATAAACACCGGCAAATAACTTCGTTCAGTTCCAAAGTGCACAAAATAATTTGTGATAAACCGTTACTGATAAAATAGATAGGTGCAAACAGGCCTAAAATAAACGTATTCATAAACACCCGTATCATAAAACAATATTGGATCTGAACTCTGCAAAAATAATCATTGTATTTATATTTTTATCAAAACAAAAAAAAATGTCTTTAAAACTATATTACGATTTAATGTCCCAACCTTCTCGGGCTTTATATATATTATTTAAAGCTTCTAAAGTACCGTTTGAGGCTGTGCCTATCGCCTTACGTAATGGTGAGTTTTCCAAATATACATTATATTTTTAATTATTATTATTATTAGATCTTGCTTTTATATTTTGTTTATGTTTTTCAGGAGAACATTTTTCACCCGAATATACAAAAATTCATCCATTTAATAAAGTTCCTGCCGTAGAGCATAATGGTTTTGCTCTTACAGAGAGGTATAATTCGTTTATATTTCTTCTATATTCACCATCTTTTTGTAATGTGCATTTACATTTGAACAACCTTTGAAAAATTTATATACCCAACTTTTTTTTCACACTTTTCACATGTTTCGGATGGCAGACTTCCTTCCAAAGTGTAACAATATATTTTTTTAAATTATTGTACGCATTCACTGGGGAGTGTTGATTAAGTTACAAGTTACATATTTATATAAATTTCATATTTTTGTTTGAATAATTCTAACATAACATTATCAAAAATATAGTTGTATTCAATTAACATTTTACGTTAATAATCTAGGAATAACTCTAGCTGACATATATACATTATATTTTAATGTTTTTTTTGTAATTTTTTTTATTGTATATAAATTGTACACAATTAATTAACCGTTAGACCGCTAAGCAAACATTCTCTATCTGTCATCGCTACGTGGCACATTTTATTGTTTATACGTGTTGAATAAAAACGATACTTTCATACAAATGAAATAATTAAAGCACTACATAGTTGACTATTTGAGTATTTTCCTCGAATATCTAGGAATCAATAAACAAACCCTGATGCGCATGACTAAAGTGAGTGGAAGCAGGCAAAGAGTTAATATTATGCTACATTTTAAAATATATATTAACATTTTTTTTTATCTGGGAATCATGTTTACAAGAGACGGAAAAACGTATCTGGGAAGCATGTTTACAATAGACAGAAAAATGGAGAAAGACATTGAAAGAAGGGTTGGTGCTGGGAATAAAATAAATGGCGCACTCAAAGTCATTACTGCAAATAGAAATATATCCACAGAAGCAAAGATGGCAGTACACAATGGAGTTCTAGTGCCAACCCTCATGTATGGAAGTGAAGCTTGGAGCTGGCAAAAGAAGGATGAAAGCAGAATAAACGCCGTAGAAATGAGATCACTAAGAAGAATGTGCGGGAAAACGTTGTATGATAGAATACCGAATGATGAAATAAGAAAGAAATGTAAGGCAGATGACTGCATCATGAATAAAATTAAAAAAGGATCCCTGAGATGCTTTGGACAAATGGAACGAATGGATGAGAGTAGAATGGTTAAAAAGTTGTACACAAGCAGCGGGAAGTGTGGGAAAAGAAGCCGAGGAAGACTGAGGAAAACATGACATGACCAAATTAATCAATTACTAAAAGGCGGCCACATTCGAAGTCGGAATAATCGACGTGCCTGCATGGTACGATGTATGAATGTAGAGGAAGCCCGAGAGGTATGCCAGGACAGGGCATTGTGGCGATCCATCCTCTCTGCCTACCCCTCCGAGGAAATGGCATGATGGTTAGTTAGTTAGTTAGTTATTTTTTTTATATATATTTCGTTATTGTTTCTCTCACTCTTCATATTAAAAAAGTTTCTTGTGTTAAGGAGAGGAGTATCTGGAGGATTTCTCTTAAATGTTTCTTGTCACCAAAGAGTCACAGTTCACTAAGTTTTTAAGTTTTTTTATTTATTCAAAGTTCATATTTCTTGTATGAAATTTGGTTTCTGAGCTTTTCTGGGAGGGCATTAAATCATATTTTCCAATGTATTTAAAATGATGCTGGGTGGTGGCTATATTTACTTTTTTTTTTTTAACAGAATACATACTTTGTTCCTTGGTCGCTGATTCAATGTAAAGTTTCTCCGTTTCCTGTTAAAAATCTTCAGCACAACATCTTTCTTATAGAGATCACTGTGTTCAGATCAAATAGAACCACCAAAATAACTTACTAACAAACTAACTACAAACATTAAATTTTGCTGGGATCTTGGGTAGATGGTTACAAACTCCATACTCAACTACCCCGAAGAAGTGTCTTCAACTATTTCTGAAATGTCAGTCAATGAGTATACTACTTATTCACTAGATAATATACATAGATATACCCTATATCCCAAACAATATAATTCTACAAATCGTAACATTCTACACATATATTTAACTACAATAAGAATTATTTACATATTTAATGAAAGAAAATAGTTGAATGAGATATAAGGATGACAATAAATTGCTAATGGTGATAGGAAGTGTAAGACATACACTGATAATTTTACTGGGCTCTAATTAAAATTGCACTTATATATTTTTATTGTTTGCAGTGTTGCCATTGCTCAGTATTTAAAGCGTGAAAAAATAATTCCTGAGAAGTTTTATCCTTCAGACAGTAAGCTACAAGCTAGAATTGATGAGTTTCTGATGTGGCACCAACTTAACCTACGATATCCTTGTGCACTTTATTTCCTTCTATTGGTAAGTAAATAAGGGTACATCCTTGTATATATAAGGATAATTCCGCCTAATTGTATCACCAGTTTATTGGGAGAACTGGTCATTTGGGTTAAATCCAAAAGGAGGTAATTGCCGATGAATAATGTCAAATAAGTCACCAACCAAATGTGAACCATTTATGATTTTTTTTTAATTTATGAGGTTAGGTGTTTTAAAAATGAAGAAAAAAAAACTTTTAGTTGTAATCAGGTTTTTATTTTTTTCTTACTTAGAGGACATAACAGGCATTCATTATAAGCACAAAATCTATAACTGTCTTTCCATATTAGGACATACCAGATGGAAACATCGTATATTTTAATCAAATAATTCCTAAAGAAAGACAATTAAAAAATATATTATATATTAATACATTTGGCGTCCAGACTATATTAAAGCATCTTTGTATTTTTACCTTCTAAAAAGGTGTTTTAACTGAACATCGGTTGCAAGATTACAGAGAAATCAACATTTCACTAGAAGTAAAAATCATAATTATATATCATAAAAAATCATCAAAATATTGAATTAAGTAAGTAAATTAATCATAGTTTTTATACTTGATACTCAATATGGCTCTCTCTGTTTCTTACACAAAGGTGCATTATTTTTCTTAAATCACTTTTTATTACTTTATTTGTTAAAGTAGTCTTAATTTGATTTGCCGCACTGATAATTCGCTGCCTCAGTTCCTCAATTGATGGCACAGGAGAGACATCGTAAACTAAAGATTTCATATGACCCCATACATTATAGTCCATTGAGGTCAAGTCAGGACTACTCGCAAGTCAAGGAATGGGTCCTCTATCAATCCACCGACCGGGAAACTTATTATCTAATCACTGTTGCACAGTTTAATTCGATACCAGGACTATGTGTAATGCGTTTTTTTCTAAAACCTTTTAACTGATCTCTAGTTTACATACTGTAGATGTTTTTAAAATAATCAGCACGATAAAAAATTGTGTGTTTTTTTTTTTTAAATGGTCTTTATTCTGGAACGTGTCAATTAAAATTTATGATGTTTCCGTCTGGTATTTCCTAATGTGGACAGACTTCTGGTTTTTGTGTTGATAATGAATGCCTTTTATATCCTCCAAGTAAGAAAAAAATAAAGGTTTGATTACAACCAAAGGTTTTTTTTCTTAATTTTTAAAACACCTTACCTCGATAAATTAACAGAAAACTGTTTTAATTTATAAAAAAATGTCATTATGGAATTCCACAGTGTTAACGCCTTAAGTTTATCTAAAATAAAATAAAAAGTTACATTTATTTTATCTCATAAATGGTTCACTTTTGCTTGGTAACTTATTTGACATAATTCATCAGTAATATCCCCTACAACCTCCTTGAAGGAATAGGTCGAATAATCAATAACCACAAATATATAAAATAAGATTTCATTTTAGGCCATTGAACCAATGATGACTGGTAAACAGCCAAGTGAGAAAAGGGTTGGGAACCAAACTAAGCGAATGGTAGATGCCTTGGATGTTTTTGAATCTAAAATCCTTGGGAAAGGCAATAAATATGTTGTTGGTGACTCTATCACAGTCGCAGACTTATTTGGAGCATGTGAAATTGAACAACCAAGTATGTTTATTAGATTGGTCTTGTTAGTAATTACACGGTAAGGCTACACTGATTATTAATTTATTGTATTTCATTTTAGGAATGGCTGGCTATGATCCTAAAGTAGGCCGTCCTAATTTAGCTGCCTGGATGGAACGCGTGAGGACAGAGTTCAATCCTTATTATGATGAAGCTCACCAAATTCTGGATAAAATTTCTAAGAAACAGGGTTCCAAACTTTAATGCTACATATTCTTTAGCACATTATAGGAAAGCACCTTATGCAGTTTCCTTATTTTAAGTGCAGTTTCCTTATAAGTAATATGGGTTTTTTAAAAAGAAGTTAACGTTTTTACTTACAATTATTTGGTGGGAGATTTACAGTTACTGTATTTTTAAATGTTATTATTTGTACTTTTTATAGTCTATAAGTTAAATATTATTATTAATCTTCATCTATTATAAATAAAATATATTTCTTTACAAATGTTATCCTTCACATCCTAATCTTACAATAAAAGTGCTTTCAAATTACGACCTGAAAATTCCCAGCCGACATAAGCACCCAAAATCGATCCTTTTTCAAAATAGCAATTCTGGGCCACACAGATCAAAGCTTTGCATAAATCAACAACCCATTAAATCATCTCTCCAATAACGTTTTTATAAGGCATACGAGGAATATTCACAGGAGTTGAATCTCGTACCTACATATGCCAGAAGATCCAAATCCACGATCTGCAAATATATTTGGGGAAATAAAAAAGGATCCCGATCTCAAAACAACTCCTCCCAACGTGTTGCCCATATGCTTCGCTAATTTAACCTCATTATTTGATCTGAGATATGCTCCGGGATGTATAGTGATATGAGATTGAAACCAATATTTACTATTTACAATTAAATTTAATGACACAAACATATAACACAAAAAAGAAATAAACAAGATTACTTATGAACTAAAGAGGGACTTACATGCTATTCGTTGACCAACGACTTAAAACTAATCCGTCACTGAAACAGCACTAACCATGCGGTTAAGACCGACGATCTGCGAAGTCGGCGAGCTAGCCGACACGTGGCGTCCACGCCACGAGGGACGTCCGAGGCGGACGATGAGGAAGAGCGAGGAGCGAGAGGCGGTCTGGTCCCCTTTTGCTGAGACAGCCGTGGCCAGCATCAGGCCCCAATCATGATAGGCTGGTGCCATGGTTACTGGCACCATCCGGCGATATCGCGAACTTTTCTTCCGATTATCTCTCGAAGTCCGGTATCTCACTTTCGCGATCTTTTTAGAATGTCTCCCCGGCGCGCGTTCGGCCGGGGAGAGATGTTCCTTCCACCGAAGGCCGGTGACTTACTGGTCGCTCGAGAGCTCTCCGGAGTTCAAAAATTGCAGGGTGGGGGGTTGAGAACACGCCCCCCAAACTGTTGCCACTCACAAAAATTGTCACTTACACTATAATTGTTTTTCGTATTCACTATTATTGTTTTTCCTAGTCTTATCATTAATTAAAACTAAGATCAAACAAGCCTCCAGAGAGAAAACGTATTTTCTGCCATGTAAAAATTGTTCAGTGCAATCTCACCTAGTATGCCATGAAACATGGCTATATCAATATTTCTGTTTTGAGGATACGGAGAACATAGGTAAGTACTTATTGGGGAAATTGTTTTCATAGTGCTCTTATTTACAGAAGAAGATGAAAGTATTTGTTTGGTTAAGTTGGCATACTATAATCTGAAAACAGGCATATTCAATTCGCTTCAGTTCTGTCAATGTAGTAGGTGCGGCCATGTTGATCTGCAGTAGAGAGTTATTCCATTAAATCTGTTTTGCGGGATACAACAGCTCCCAATATGCCCAAATGCGATGCCAAAACAAGATATATTCCTGCAACATTTGCCTGGACACTGCTCTTGGGCACGACCACTCTTTTTTTCTATTTTCCGTAAGTCCTTTTGGTCGCTTTCTTTCAACATCCTCTTTTCGTCGTTTTGACAACCCTAAGCGCTAATTAGATATTCGTTTCTATAAATAACGTGTTTAGTGTATTTTGGTGCTATTCGACATTCGAAAAAATATTTTTTTATGTTTATACTAAGCTTCGCACAATGGATCTGTCACCCGTTTATCTTTCGGTCGGGCCGCTCCAAATCCAGACGATTACGGATATACGTGTTTCGGTAGCCTTTATCTCATCGAGTTGTTCCAAAACCCACAGGTGTGATACGTGCATCGGTTCATATTTCCCGGCCTATCTCATTCACCACTCGAGGAGTACTCGTTTTATTGACTGTGACCCACATAATTTAATGGTTATCGGAGAATTTGTATTATAGGGGCACTGTTTGTGTTGTTAAACAGTTGAGCGAATGTGTGGTGTATGTCTCGTGTGCGCTGGTGGAGTCCCAAGCCTCCGTCACGGGCTGACACGCCGCCATCGCGTTAGTTTAGGTGCTGCCTGGACATGTCCTGTCAGCAATATTTCTCTAATTAGACAAAACACACCACTTAAGGTAAACATGTGTGGAAACACCGTTATTTTACCAACAATTTAACACTATTTCATGTTGTTATTATTGACAACTTGTTGATTTTTACATTGAATCAATGCACACTTGCAAGAAGTATTTGTTTTGTTGCAAATGGTTGAAAACCATTTTGCAATAACATTCAATTATGAAGGATAACAAAGTATTTCTGATTTTTTTTATATCTTACCAGTGGGAAAAATCTGTTGCAGTTCAGGGGTGGTTTTTTGTGATAAACAAACAACTATATACATAAATATTCAGATCTATTTGCTGCCATACATGTATGTATGATTTTATATGTATGGTGTCTTTCTGAAATATATATTTTTTGTTTGGGATTATACTGTAATCCATATTTTAACAATATTGTTTGTTATTTAAGTGATTGTTAGAGATATCGAATGGTTTGTACGTGACAGATGTCCGCCGCCACAAAGTTGTGAACTGATGCATATTACTAAATCTTTGTTTATATTATTCCTACCCATTTGGTCCCAAACCACAGATGATACTATTATTTAAAACATTATGTGATTGCACAATGCACAACTCCAAGTTCAATGTTTTGTCATTGGGATATATAAAACCAAATATTTTCATTTCACGGTTAGGTTAACTTGTATTATAAACAATATTCATCAACAAGGAGTATACAAAAGCTGTAATATAATGTGAAAGGGACTATGGCATAATTGTCTTTGTTAAAAGAGAATCAATTAAAAAATAATGATTGTAAATAAGAAACAAGTAATCCATCTTAAGCCAAGAAAATATAGCGCGAGTCTTCTTCTTCTTTTTGTCCTGTCACACCTCCGTGGTGCATAGGGCCTCAAGGAACCTTATCCACCCGACTCTATCGCATTCCTGATGCCTAACATCATCCCAAGTGAGGCCTGCCGCCTTAACCTCGTCCTGCAGGGTTCTTCTCCAGGTGGCTCTAGGTCTGCCTCGCTTTCTCTTTCCCCCCATAGGGGACCAGTCTAGTGCACCTTAAGCGATGCAGGCTGGGTTCCGTCTCAGAGTGTGACCGATCCACTGCCATTTGCGTCTAGCGACTTGTTCTCTAATTGGCCTTTCGCCTGCCGTAGTCACATAGTGTGAGTAATAAATATAATTTCAGTATAAGAAAAAACAACAGTCCAGTGGTCATTTCTCTAAGACACCATTTTTAGTTAACAGACGTTATGTATTTACGGTCACACTGCATTTTTATTACACACAGGGGTAGCTAGATTAGATAAGATCATATTATTAAATTTCCAAACCTCTGATCTGTAAATATGGATGAGTGATGACAAGATTTTAAGTGCAGTTCTTGGTTTCAGGATTATCTTTAGTGCTTTTATTAGTTAACAGAACTAACAAGTGCGTGCCCTTTCACTAATTCCCTTTTTACGTACCATCGTATCAGAGCTATCTTCCAAACACTGATTTACATAATTCACTGCTAAATTTAACACCAGTGTAAGAAATTAAAAATATAAAATTTTATTTCCAAAAATATGTTTAGAAGTATAAATCTCTTCATTTTCTGCTTAAATGCTCTGAACTGTTGGTGTATGACATATGTGGCCATTCGCATCAAAATCTAATACATACATTATCACCAAACAGTTATGTGGTATCATTTATTATTATTATTTTGTTGAATCGCTCTCTATATCATGACAGATTGAGCCAAATCGATGTAAAGGATATTATAGCTATCATAGTGATTCTCGTGACATGTGATAGGGTAGCTAATCTATCGCCATTTTATTGTCACGTGAATCCTACACCAGACCAAAGACAGTGTGACAATGCACACTGCCCTCGCCGGGAATCGAACCCGGAACCTTCGGGGTAGCAGTCAACGCACTTACCACTCGGCCACGAAGGTCGTCCATTTGTCATTCTTCAAATTATAACTAATTAAACTATCACAATTTATCGGTGCTAGCCAGTCTGGTGGTGGAACCAGTAGCTGTCGTATTATTTAAAATGAACTTCCTTCGAGATATTTCAGTTAAATTATTAGTTTATCATAAACTATCATTTTTTAAAAGCGATCTTTTGTTACTACCTGCTGAATTTTTATACACATATGGAGGTCACCACTACATCACCTCCCAACAATATTTCCATCAGATATAAGGACAGCCACAAGAGCTAAATCTCCGTATACCAGAAGAACCAAGTCCATAGATATCATAGCTCAACGGCTCACAGCATTCACCGGGAAAGTGAAAGGTTGTATGTTTGTGTCTCGTTGGCAGCGTAGTTACTATTTTAGAAGATTTAAAAATAAAAATAGTTGGTGTTATCAAAAGTTTCTGTGAAGTGTGCGCATTTGCTCCCATTGTTTGTTAGTCCCAATATGATGAGGAGTATACATTGCAATATTGTTTATGTGGTGGTGGATGGGCCTCCATTTTAGGCAAGCAATTAAAGTGGATTGTATGCGATGTCCATGTGCGGCATCCTTGCGTCCACAGTGTCCTTTGATTAGCTAACTGCCCCACTCTAGTTGATCACCTCCATACACACACACATATTGTTGATTAATTATTTGTGTGAATATCTATTATTTAACTGCTTAGAAATGATCCGTTTTAATTGAACCTTTTCATACGCGTCATATGTTTGAAAATATTTGTCACATTCAATATTCTTATAGATTTATATAATTCTTCAATATTATTTAAAAACTTGATTCTTGTGCATTGGACTTGGTTATCCAGGCTTACGGAGGTTTAGCCCTTGTGAGTAATCCTCTCACATCTCGTGGCTATTCCTCTTATTATGTTGTGACTTTTGTGACCTCTTGTGACTTTCTTTTATGTCTTGTTTGGAAAAATTTCAATGCGTTGTCCATCATTTTATACTAACTATCACGCCGTTTCCCTGAAGGGATAGACCCCGAAATGTTGGACCACCATATTGTTCTTTCCTGACACACTTCTCTCGCTTTCTCAACATTCATACATCATGTCATGCACGCACATAGATTTTTCTGATTTATCACGTGGCTGTGATTTTATATTTGGTTTATTTGATCAGGCCTCATTTTCCTCGGTCTTCCAGTTCCATACGTACAAACCAGCTTAATGAAACCTTCATTCATTTGCTTATAACACTTTCATTCGCACTGCATTCATTTATGATATATTCCTTTGACTATTTATCACTCAGATTTACCACATATTCATTTAAGAGATTTTAATTTTACTGCATTTATTCTACTTTTATCCTTACGCCAGCTCCATACATAGATTGGTACAAGAACAACATTGTGCACTGCCATTTTAGATTTCCCATCATTATTAAAAAATATATTTAAGTTTAGTAATAAATATTGCATCTGCAATTTTAATAAAAATATGTATATTGTACTAGTTAAATAATAACGATGACCTCGGTGGCAGAGTGGCAAGAGCTACATCGAAGGTCCCGGATTGGATTCCCGGCGATAGCAGTATGATTGTCACACTGTCTTTGATCTTGTGTAGAATTCACGTGACAAAAAATGGCGATAGATTGGCTAACTATCACATGTCATGAGAATCAATATAATATCTATATAGATAAATTGGGTTCAAACAATCGGTTGTATACAAAATAAAAATTATAAAATTTTTTATAATTGAAACTCGTTGATTTTGTAAAAGAAAAATAGTAACAAATTGATATCATCCACCTCCTGCAGCTACAGCTACAGGTGGTCAGAATGGTTCTGGTAGAGGTGTGACTAAGTAGGCTAGAGCAGGTGAATCACCCCCGCCCCAGAGGAGTGCTATATCAGTGGTCTTTAATGTAAACAACACGCTAGATTCTAGATATCATTGATAAATACATTTTTATGATCAGTTTATGCATAATCTAATAAGCAGCTAGTATGAAATAATACAATTAAAATACTTTTTCTTACATAATCAAAAATTATAGTTTTTTATGTAAGAATTACTAAGGTTTAGTGTATACTTAATGGTGGGGCATCAATGAAAATCTTTGGGGCTTAATAATATGCTGCAAAAGAAAATACAAATTCAGTTTCCGGAGAGGCAGGCAGAGAGAATTTTGACAATCTTCTTTAGCTTCTTTTACATTTGTACAGCGAGTCATACATGTACGTTGATTCATCCAACTTTAAACAGAGCCGAACTTTAAAAATTGATTAATTTTGTCATGCCATGTTTTCCTCAGTTTTTCTCTATTCCGTACTCCATTCACATTGTTTAACCCTTTCGTGGCTGCTGAGAATACATATTCCCACTTTCGAAATTGTTCTAAAAAGCTCAGTGGGAATTACTTTTCCTAAGTTTATTCACTCCAGTCATCTAGCGCCATTATAAATAATAACATTATTGGGTATTACGATAAAACGTTTAGGCAGTTGAATTAAAAAAAAAAACATGTTATT
The DNA here is from genome assembly GCA_022606425.2 of Lepidostoma basale. Lineage (NCBI taxonomy): Eukaryota > Metazoa > Arthropoda > Insecta > Trichoptera > Lepidostomatidae > Lepidostoma > Lepidostoma basale. Next base: position 995,089 of record JAHDVF020000316.1, on the reverse strand, counting down.
TTGTTTTTGAGTGTCGTGCGTCAGATAATTTAATTTTTTGACAAAACTTTCAAGTAAATAAGGATTTTTACGATTGATTTGAGTTCTCTAGACATTTATTTCACTGTATAATATATACATAGCTGGTGATTTTATTTTAATTTCAATGTATATAATATTTCATAAGTGGGAATGTGATTTATTATTAAGTTTGCGAATTAACGCGTGCGAAGAGCTGTTGGAATTAAATTCAAAAACACCATTTTAACAACATCTCATAACGGGAGACAAAAAGTGGATGTTGTATTCTAGCCAAAGACGTGAAAACAATGGTTGTCCAAAAGGCAGGTAGCAAAACCCACTCCAATGTCAGGGCTCGCAGCAAAAAAATATATTTTGTTGTAAGAAATAATAAAAAAGAGACCTGCCCAAGCTAATTGTGGACAAGTGTTTTTGCAGCAGGAAAATTCACGGCCACATACTGCAAAAAATACAAAACAATAAATTATGGACAATAAGACATCCACCATATTCACTAGACATTGCTCCATTCCATTACCACTTGTATCAGTCAATGAAACATTTTTAGATGGCAAAAAATACACTAGTTACGAAGAAGTGAAATTAAATATATCATTTTTATTCATAACCAATTGAATTATACAGATGAGGGATTCAAAAATTGCCAGATAGGTGGAAACAAGTCATCTCAAATTATGGATATTATATATTAGATTAAATATTGATAAATAAATATTTTAATCCGTTCAAATTCTTTCATATAAAAAATGTAATTTTTTTCCCGGTCCCCTTAATATATGGCTTGGAACTAGAATTCTATTGTGATTTATATTTATTTTTTCTAAAATAAGTACTTTTGTATAATAATAAATATAAAAATGATTTAACATTGTTTTTGTAAAATGTATTGATTAGTGTTTGGGTATTGCTATAAATAAACTTGTCTGCCGTGAGAACAGTGGCTGTCGCCGGTATTGTCCTACTGAGTGATGAGAGCGTCGTACAGAGCAACTTGACACTTGTGTCAACTTGCCAGATCAACCGGATTAGTAACACACTCGGAACAAGCGCTTCTGTCGTGTTTGGCCATTCAAATACCACTCGCGAGGAACCAGCAGCCATACCCTCAGCTCAGCTGTTTTACAATCCTGCACCTATCACCATCAACTCTGTATGCCATCATTCAAGTCTTTTTTACAGTGGGACTTAAATAGTATAACAAACGTAAATCAGTAAGCTAACCATCACGCCGTTTCTCCGGATCAGTAGGCAGAGAGCTTCTTCTGCATTCATACATCATAACGTGCACGCTCGCAGATTTATCTGACTTTGAATGTAGCTGTCTTTTAATAATTTATTGATTGGGTCATGCCATGCTTTCCTCGTTCCTCCTCGACTTCGTTTTTTACTCACAAAATGGTGGTTTATATATTATTTCACCTTCAATTAGAAAAAAGGTTGGTTCTGTTACAAGGGGAGAGCACGACATAGGAAATTGACTTCAGGATAGGATTTTGCAGAATTGTAGTACCCCCTAAGATTTGCCCATAGTCAAAGTTAAAAAATGCAATAGTTAAACGTCAGTAAAATGTCTTTAAACTTTTTACAATATGCTAAAAAACACATGACGCGAGATTTGAACTGGAGACCGGCCGGCTGGCTATCTGCTCAGCAATCTAGTTATTGATTATAGTGGTAAAATTTCTAATATATAAGCAACGGTGAAAAGTTAAAAGACTTTTCTTTCTTTCTAGAAATTGACTGGCTATTGCGCTTTCTGAATTTGACTATGGACGACACTTAGGGGGTACTACAATCCTGTCAAAATCCCATCCCAAAGTCGTGCCCTCCCCTTGTTAGTGTTCCTCTTGATTGCCGATTCTTGGATTGATTCCAAATGTTGGTTGATTCACATTGTAGAACATAACATATTGCTGTCAATTCCATTTGAGTATTATCGTATTATTCCATGTTAATAAATTCATTTATTGTCTCATTATAAAAGTGGTGTTATTGAAAATGAATTAATTAATTCTCGTAATGTAGGCAGAATGTCCTTGTGGTTCATATATTCTAAAATTTCATACGGCATCTTATGTTCAAACATGGATTGTTTTAACATTGCGCAATTTTCATATTACTCTTTTAGTTTCTGGAATAATGGAGCCATAATGTATCCGCCCTGAATTAGTTTCCACTACTTTTTTTTAAGAACATCACTATTTACGAACTTACTAACCACCACCGTTTCTCTGGAGTAACACTTGTGCCTCTTCAACATTTACACACCATGGCTGTCTTTTAGTAGATTAATTTGGTCATGCCATGTTTTCCTTGGCCTTCCTCGGCTTCTTTTTCCATTCACACTACTTGTATATATATTTTTAATCATTCTTCCCTCATCCATTTGTTCCATGTGTCCAAACCTTTCTTAATTTTATTTAGGATGCATTCATCTGACTTTGATTAATTTCTTACTTCTTAGTTTGGTATTCTATTACACACGGTATTTACCCTACTTTCATCCTTCTGTCAACTCCAAGCTTGACTTCCATACCCCACTATTCAATATTTTTGCATGTAATGTATATGCCATACCCAGTCTAGCATAAAACCATTTTCCACATTACGCAAGGTATCCACCAATACATTTTTCTCGGTTTAATTGTTTAAGAATAAGGTTTAAGAATGTGGTCTGGAGGTGGGACGCCATGAGCCTCCTCAGCGTATTGTTATTTTAATTCCATAATGGGGCCAACATTGTTTGAATTGAAAATAATTTGCATTGTTTTCAGATGTCAGTACTACATATTCCGCCACTCGTGGGTGCCAGCATGTCAGGGGGTTATCACATTTTTTGTTCTCGCAAATTTCACTCTGGCAACATTCATGGACCCCGGAGTTATCCCCAAAGGTAATTCAATTTTTACTACTATATATTGTTTATTGTATTCTCTGGGATAAAAATGATTTAACATTTTAGATCTGCCCATAAAATATATTAACTAACTAATCATTACACCGTCTCCCAAAGGGGTGGGCAGAAAATATGCCACTCTGTTCTTTCCTGACACATCTCTCACTTCCTAACGTTCAATATATTATTGATTTGATTGTGCCACGTTTTCCTCGAATTTCCTCTAGTTCTTGTTTGGTTTACATCGTTAAGATATACTTTCTTTATCATTCTTTCTTCATAAATTTTTTCCATGTGTTCAAACCATCTTAATGAATTTTTAATTCTTTTTTTAACACTTTCATTTGCACTGCATTCACTTCTTATATTTGCAATGACACTATCATACACAGATTTACCACACATTCGACTAAGGTGTCTTTTTTCTTTTTCTTTTGCCATAATATAAATTTTTATTCTAATGTCCGTGGCGTACATAGAACTGAACAGTTTTATTCACTAGTAAATATTAGCTCTTCACTTCATTTCCATCATAGTCTTTATTCATTAATTTATTTCCAATTTTATAAACCAGGCCCATGCAGACATCTCTTTTATTATTTTATCCATAATAATGTTAAAATGCACATGACTGAAGAGAAACAGACTGTTTGATACCAGTTGGATGGGAGCTTTGTTAAATCTCCATTTACCTTGATTTGTGTCTTCCCATTCCTGTTAATACTATGAAAGGTTTTGATTGTTGATGCGGGAATATCATACTCCCTCATTATGTTTGTGACATCTTCCATCAGAACTCAAAAGTCTTAGTTAAATTACGAATGGTGGTTTATTAAACTCCAATTGTCTAGAGATAAAAATTGCATCCTGGTTGACCAATTTCTTCTGAAACCTTGCTGCTCGCTCCTCTTCTCAAGTTGATTATTGAAATTGGCTTCCTTACTTTGATTGTGGATGATCGTTACGGGTTACTCCACTGCTGCAATGTCCCATTCTGAAATGTATTTCTCACGTGCTGAATCGTAGACATTCTAATTTAACACGTTGAGTGCTCGTCGCGGCGTCAATGTATAGTTTGTAACAATGCTGAGGATGCGTGTTTGCATCATGCTCCTACAGCGTGTGTATCAACAGATTTTTGTATACTTTGCAAGGCGTTTAGTTACTTCTACAAAAGAAGAAGGTTTAAAACCTTCGAAACATATCAAGAAAAATAAACTCAAAAGTTGAAAAAACAGTGTTTTATTTAATTCATAAAAAATTCATCAATTTGTCTTTGGTATGCTTGTAGGTAGGATTGTGAATGGAATAGTCATGTAATATCTTCCAAGATGGATGATAAGATCAGGGTTATTAAAAAGATTACAGCATTACTGATAATTACATACTCAATTATTTAATATGCCTCATGAGCATTTGATGGTTTCTTTTTTTGTAACATACTCGTACTTGCAATTGTTATCTAAATGAGTCATTTTGAAAAATCTTTGTTTTTTTAAATTTTTTGATATTTTTTATATTGCTAATGAATTAAATTGGAATAATCAACATATTTATTTGAAACCAAATTTTTAGTACTTTCTAAATTGTATAATTATAACTATTCCCCTGACCTGAATCTATAGCTACGGAGATCTTTTCTGTTTTCATAAACAATATTTTAAATTTATTTATACTAAAACTATGTTGTTAAATCTCCATTTACCTTGATTTGTGTCTTCCCATTCCTGTTAATACTATGAAAGGTTTTGATTATTGGTGTGGGAATATAGTACTCCCTCATTATGTTTGTGACATCTTCCATCAGAACTCAAAAGTCTTAGTCAAATCTATAAAACACACTAACGGCGGTTTATTAAACTCCAATGATTATTCCTTTAGTTGTCTAAAGATAAAAATTGCATCCTGGTTGACCAATTTCTTCTGAAACCTTGCTGCTCCTCTATCAACTCTTCTCAAGTAGATTATTGAAATTGGCTTCCTATTGTGGATGTTGAACTATCCAAGTGTGCCCGGGAGATGCCTATTGGTGGCGAGGAGGTTCGCAACCCATCACACCGTGTCTTCCGCGGGGCGAAAAGAGAAGGATGGAGTGCCGCATCGATTAAAGTGTGACAGTCCATTCTTTCTGCCTACCCTTTCGGGGAGAAGGCGTGATGGTTAGTTTTTTTTTTATACTACAACTATTTAAATTTTTTTGTTTATTTTCTTAGTGAGACATTCCATATACTCGTATTGTAAGAAGATTAATTAGATATATTCAGTGATGTGCTGCTAAAATTCTATCAACCGGCTCGCACCTTGGTGCACCGCACCAACACCCAATTTTTATACTATTTAATTTTTTTATTATCTTAGATTAAAAAATTATTTATTTACATTACAGAATTTATACATTACATAAATTCATTTCAAATAGTGTTTTGATTATCATTTGAAACATTAACCGTGATGGGTCTTATTTATCTATCATCTGGTGTGTGAGATGGTGACTTCTGAGCCATGATTTAATGAAAGGTGTGGAATCCCGTGAAGTCAGTGGCAAACTTAGCAAATTAATGGTCATGAAGTCTGATATATGTAGAATACTTAAATTTTCAATTTTTTCTGAACAAATAGTATTCATTTATGAAAATCTTCATTCTGCCTTTGAAGAACTTATCGCAATTGTATTAATAATATTTTTGGCTTTTCTGATCATTTCAGGAAGTTCATTGCGATTATCTCTTAAAATATGAATGAACGAACGTAAAATATTCCCGCATGTGTGACTCACGTACGAGTACCCACATACATATATGTAAACAGAATAGTACACAAAACAGCTGCAAGTTTTTACTTTACTCACATCGGATCAAGTAATCAAATCAGTTTATTAACTCAAAAGACATTACAATCCGCAAAATGTTTAAGGCATCTATTGAGTACAGGTCAAATATTATAAAAATACAACATTGTGATTGTGTAAAAAAATGATCTCGGCATTACGATAATTAAAAATAAATCTGTATTTTAAGAACCAGTTCCTCGAATCAAAATTATTTTAGCAACTGGCTCAACATTGCCGGTGCGAACCCATAGCAGCACATCACTGGATATATTCCACCACACTACTCATTTCCTTACTTTCAGTGACCACACAGCCAATAGAGCCTTAATAATAATAATAATAATAATAATATGCAAGGGCCGTTTTTGTGATGTAATCACTTCAAGAACGCATTGAGACATGTTTTTAATCTAAATATGAACGCTCTATTTGATATTCGCGATCTGTTGAAAAATAATATAAAACAAATATACAAGTTGGAATTTAATTCAGGTATGAAATATGAAAAAGATGGCTTAGATCTGAAATCTGTGGGATCATTTATGCACCTAAGGTATGAAGGGAGATTGTTCCGAGCTGATGGGTTCGCTACTACAAAGGCTTGTGTGGTACCTTTCACCTTATGTAAATGTTACCCATGTAGCCCACACAGCGGAGCATGCAAGATAATAAGATCTCCTACAATGTTATCAGCTCCCCCAGATGAGGACCGCGAGGACGACTTCCGGGCGCCACTGTACAAGAGCGTGGAGATCAACGGGATCACGGTGCGCATGAAGTGGTGCGCCACCTGCAAGTTCTACCGCCCGCCGCGCTGCTCGCACTGCTCTGTGTGCAACCACTGCATAGAGGTATGCCCTTTCTTTCATCTACTTCATTGCAGAAATGAAAACGTTCTCTATAAAAAAAAAATTCATTCATATATTGGGTGTTTCGGAAAGTTTGGTCAAAAAAATACATCCGTCAAAATACAGGGGTCGGCACTCCAAGTGTTACCAATTAAAAATTCTGTAATTTTGGCAATTTTTATTTTTTTTATTTAAAAACTTCAGTATATCATGAAAACATTTCAAAATTTTAAAATAATATGTTATTGGTCGATGTAGCCACCTTTAGCGCGGAAAATAGCATCGATTCTGTCCAAGAAGGCTTTGCACGCTGCACGAATGTGGGCTGATGGTATTCTGTCCCATTCTCGGCGAAGAGCAATCTTTAAGGCGTCGACCGTCTCATATTTTTTAGCTGATACTTTGGGCTCTAGAATGGACCATATGGAAAAGTTCATTGGGTTTTAGTCCGGGGAATATGGAGGCCACTGTTGTGATGAAATGAAGCTGGGAACTTTTTCTTGTAAAAAACGTTGGGTTTCACGGGCTTTATGGGATGGTGCCGAGTCTTGTTGAAACGTCCAATGGTTTCTACTGATTTTTTTTCGTGCCCAAGGTAACAACGCATCATTTAAAATCTTTTCATGGTAGATTTGTTGATTTACCTTTACGCCCCGTTCAATGAAAACGAGTGGTGAGAGTCCTGTGGCAGTTACCGCGGACAAACCATCACTGATGCAGGTGTTTGCTTTTGCAGAGCAATTCGAGGGTCCAAATTGTCTCTTGATTTGCACTGTAACCATACACGATCCTTTTGTTAGTTTATATTGCTGAACCACAAAAAGAAATTCATCAGAAAAGACCAAATTGTCTAGCTCGTCACCAACGTGCAAGTGTTTTAACACCTTTGCTCTTACTAGGCGAACTGCCTTTTGTGCAGACGCTAAATCTTGCACTTTTTGTATGCTGTAGGGCTTCAATCGTAGTTCATTTTTTTATATGTGCCCCATACTACGAGCAGACACATTGAGATTTTTCGCCAATTGAACTGCGCTTTGTCTTGGATTACGTTGAATTCTGGCCTTCACCTTTCGAACCATTTCTGTCGATGTTGCAGTTTTTGGATGTCCACCTTCATGGTGTTTTTTTATGCTACCAGTATCATTGTAACGTGAAATGGTCCGATACACAAACATTTTGTTCACATGTAAATGTCGTAGCTCATTAACAATGGCTGGTTGCAATTTTCCAGCCAAATACAGAGCAATGATGCTTCTGCCAGTTGTTTAAGTTGGATCTTCATCGAGTAAACCCTCCAATTCCTCGTCTTCAAACTTTTTCGGTCTTTCAGGGCGATATTTGTCGTCAACGCTAAAATTCCAAGCTTTGAAGCGTATATACAATTCTTAGCATGACTTATCCGATGGGGCATGATTGCCATAAACTTCCACAAGCATTTTATGTACTTCAGCTGCACCCTATTCCAATTAAAACAGAACAGCAGAACTTCCCGCAAATGCTTCTTATTTACCAGGAAAGTCGACATTTTAAGGAGCGATAAAACAAATGTTGTTGTGAGAATGATAAACATGTGCGAACTGAACTTAATTGACAGATGCTCAGGCTTACTAAATAAAAATGACCACCAGACTTGAAGCAGCCAGAGCCCTATGTTGTAAAACAGACCGAAATTTACGAAACAGCTAATATTTAAAAACATAACATAATTATGAATAAATTTTTTTTTAGTTTTCAAAAAATGTTTCTCTGTATGTTTTTTGAAAATATTTATATCCTCTTTATTAGGGGATCGATATAAACTGATTTCATATCTTTATATCGAGAACCATACACACTCATTTCATTATATTAGGTCTTTACATATGAAATTGGCGTTTTGTATGGGAGGAACATAAAGTTGATTTTTTTTAAATATAATATATTTATTTAATCAAAGTATGTACCATCGCTATCTATGCACTTTTGCCATCTCATAGGTAGTTCATCGATCCCTTTACAAAAAAAACCATTCGGACGGGAATCAATAAAATCTTTGAAGTCGGTTTGGACTGCCCCATCGGAGTTGAATTTTTTCCCTTGCAAGAAGTTATCCAAATTTCGAAAAAATAGTAATCTGTTGGGGCAAGGTCCGGAGAGTACGGTGGATGTCTTAGACATTCCAATTGAAGCTCTTCTAATTTGGTAGCCGTCTGTTGTGCAGTGTGTGGTCCAGCGTTATCATGAAGCAGCAGTGGCCTAGATCCTAGAGCTGGCCAACGCAGCAGTCAACGCGCGTTTGTTGATTTGCTTCACTCAATTTGTGAGGTACCCACCTTTCAAGCTTTTTCACCTTCCCAATTTGCTTCAAGTGGATTAAAACAGTTTTATCACTAACACCGCAGCCTGCAGCTAACTCAAACGTGGTTTGCGATGGATCCGCTTCCACAATAACCTTCAATTCTTCATTATCAACTTTGGTCTCCGGCCGTCCACGGGGCTTGTTCTGCAGGTCGAAATTTCCAGAACGAAAACGTTGGAACCAAAAACTCACTGTGTTTTCTTTTGCGGCACCGTCGCCATACACATCATTAATCCTTCGAGCCGTTTCTGCAGCACTGGTGCCACGGTGGAACTCGTACTCGTAAATAACGCGATATTTCAAGTTTTCCATTTTGTAAACTGAGGGACGCAAAGAAAAAAAAAGCAATTGAGGAAAAAACAAATGAATTATAATTTTCAAAACACAAATACTTGAGTAAATAGCTGTATAAATTTGAATTTGGAATTCCTAACCAAAGAGAAGATATTTGAGATCAAAGTTGCCAGTACGGCAAAACGCCAATTTCTTATGTAAGAACCTAATATTTATATCATATCTTCGAAGCATGTCAAAATAATAAACTTGAACGGTGGGCTAATGGATCAGGAGACTTGGGTTGAATCCGGGACTCAATAACTCTAGAAGATATAAAGTATGTTAAAAAAAGATAAGAAAAGAATTGTACTTTAGGATGAAATTGAAATGTTTATGTAGCAATTTAATTTTATGTATGTATTGGGTTAAAAATGTTTTTTGATTTCTAGACTTTCGACCACCATTGTCCGTGGGTAAACAACTGCATCGGGAGGCGGAACTACCGCTTCTTCTTCTTCTTCCTCATCTCCCTCTCCATCCACATGCTCAGTATCTTCACGCTGAGCCTCATCTTCGTCCTCCACAGTAAAGAGCCGCTCTCTAACGTGGTGCCCATCGTGGCGTATCCTTTTATAATTACTATTACACCTGACCCAACCTAACCACTGATTAAACGTAAAAGTATTTTTTTTCAAGCAATTTCTTGTATTTGATTTAGGAATAAACTAACAAAATGGATATCCAAAAATAGAAATTTTATATTCATAAGTCTTTGAAAATATTCTTTAACCACCCTACCTTTGGGTTATTTTCCGAGAAACGTGCAAAAAACAAGCAGGTTTATTATTAATGAAATTTAATTATATATTAAATTACGAAATGTCAAATACTCGGCCGCACACTTCGCCTGCCCCTTGTAAAACTATCATATTTATGAAGACTTGTGCTCAAGTTTTGATGGCACACGCGCATATCCCTAAAACTTTGAACGTTTTAGGTACATTATTTTTTCTCAAGCGCATACGTGATACGGGATAGCGCAGAATGGTACAGTCAAAGTGAACGTATCACGTACGTTCAAATAGGTAGGGTGGTTAATCCTTTTTTGCTTCAGGGGCTTAATTTTAATTTTAGTAAGAGTAACATAGACTCACTATAAATTACCTTTCTGATTTCAACCAACTATTGGGCTATTGTTTTAATTGTCTCTATACCATGGTTATGCTGTTAATGTGTCCTTAACTCGAAGATTGTAGAATGGTGATAATGGGTATTGTAGCGCTGCTAGCGATCCCCATCTTCGGTCTGACGGGGTTCCACATGGTGTTGGTGTCGCGGGGCCGCACCACCAACGAGCAGGTCACGGGCAAGTTCAAGGGCGGCTACAACCCCTTCTCCCGGGGCTGCTGGAACAACTGCTGTTACACGCAGTTCGGGCCTCAGTACCCCAGGTACGTTGTTCTTATGTCTATTTAGGTTGTTATTTCATTTAACAATAACACCATCACGCCGTATCCATGAACCGGAAGGGAAGGCAGAGAGAAAGAACCACTACTACATGCACATCGATTGCTCTGACTTATCATGGCCGACCTTTAAAATTTGATTAATTTGGTCATGCCATGTCTTTCTCGAACTTTCTTGAGCCCGCCTCCATTCAAATTGTTAAAATATACTGTCTTAATTTAATAAATGGAAACATTTAGTGATTTTTTATGTGCACACAAATTAATCCCAATCACATTCCTAATTGTTATTATAACACGACTCTTAGAAAGATTACAAGAATGTGTTCAAGTATAATAAGTATAATGGCCAAGCCATAGAGGGCTCCCTCCGCTTATTCAAAGCTATTATAGGCACGGCGGCGCCAATTGTCAGCTTCGCTACTGCACCTCCTTGGCCTGTCCCCTGTCCATGCAGAACTCGCATTAAAAATGAAAAATATGTATTTGTGCAACCAAGAGGGACCCAGTTCCATTCAAACTACGCTACTCCTTCCATGTCCAGCTGTGCAAACATGAACAGCAGGAGGCACAGGAGGGGGAAAGGAAACAAAATCCCAGGTGGGAGGAAGAAGGAAATTTATTTAATTTTGTAGAGGGAACATAGGAAGTAAATTCTAAATATATCAACTATAACAGTTAAATTACAAATTGAGCCAAGAGGAGGATGAGGCCCGGCATTGCGGGTCAGTCTCCCTCCTCTCCCAGCGATGTGATGGGCACCTCCTCAGGGGAGCGAGTGGCTCCGCAAAAATCGCAACATCCGGTCAGGATGTCATTCGAGGTTAAAGAGATACTCGCTCATGTTGGAGAGGGTTCAGAAAAGATTTCTTAGATATCTCTACATGAGGGAGTTTGGTAGCTATCCGTGGCTTTATCCCACTGCATTCCTCTTGGGTATGCTGAGGACCAATAGTTTACAAATAAGAAGGGATGGGTGCACACTTATCCATTTCTTTAGACTTATCAGGGGATTCTTTGAGAATTCCGTCATCTTGGAGGCTATCCATCTTTATGTTCCGGGTGGTTATCTTCGACAGCGTAAGCACAGACTGTTTTATCTCCCAGCCGGTGGGGAGAGCAATCAAACTGCTGAACATGATCGCTTTGGAGATCGATGTCTTTCATATTCGTGAAAGTACGTTCAGAAGACAAATACTCTTGACTTTGGAGAGTATCTTATATTCCTAATGTCGGACCATCTCTCATGCGTTCCTGGTATTATATATTTTTTATGTTTTACCTGTTCTCAATAGATGCCTTAAACTATAATTGTTGTTTGTAATATCTTTTGAGAAAATAAACTGATTTGATTAATTTGATTAAAGCAAGAAATCATTAACGCGGACCAGTAGCATATAATTAGAGATGATTGTTTCAGCTTGCAGCGGCTATCGCGGGCGTCACTGAAGCGGGCCGCTCTTCCCGCAGCTATCAGCACCATCAGCCCCAACAGCGGCAGCCAGGTGAAGGTGTACACGGCGGACAACAATGGCAGCGCCCACCGCACCACCGGAGGAGCGCAGCACGCTCACTATAACAAGGTGCGTTGCTCACCATCCTAATATATGTGCCACAAAACGTTACATTAAATGCCAACATTCATTATTTTTTTTATTTTCTATTAATAAACTTTCTCTTAACTCAGGATTTTTTGTGATTATAAATAATGAAAATATATGTGCATATTTTTTACTAAATTCCTTTGTAATATATATTTAGTTTAATTCCTCATGATTTTATGGCTTTTACCGGTTTCACCAACTCGCTGCCATATTCTTGTGAACCGCCAGAAGACGTGAAGCCAGTCGAAGTCATAAAACAAGTGGAATTAAACTGAAATTAGAATAGAGTTTTTTTTATTAAAGAATATATTTTCATTATTTACAACAAACTTCCACAGAGCTTTATTGAATTATTTTGTATAACAATTAAATAAGACAAAATTTTCCACAGTGATCTACATAAGACGGATGTGGAAGTAGTATTAAAAACATCATTTTATTTAATTATTAGAAACACTATGATACTTCAACATTATTACTGTTAAAATTTAAAACACTGTTATAATATCACAATTTCTTTTTATTCACTGAGAGTGTCGCGACAGCTGTTTCGCCAACCAATAATAAGTTTATTGTAATACCTGATGATGCCAACATCGGTTGGCGAAACAGCTGTCGCAACATTCTCAGTGAATAAAAATAAATTGTGATATTATAAGTGTTTTTGTGTTTTAAGTTTTAACAGTAATTAATTATTATTTAAAATGAACTGCCATCAGGAGATATCTGTAAAATCATGACATTACTGTAATACTTTGTGGTTATCTCTGTTTTAATAAGCTCTGAATCAATAACGATTCAAATGTAAAAACCATTTGGGTGTAGTAAAAAGTGAAATAGGATGTGTTAATAGACATTTGAAAGGGTTTAGCTGGCGCGTGGTTCCCGCTGGCATTAGCGAAGAGCGGGCGCAGTGGCCGTGTCCGTGTCTGGAGTGTCTGGAGTGAGATTGTCTCCCGTACATGATTGTTTTGTTATTTGCAGATCTATTATAATTGACTCCAATTCCCCCTTCCGAGCACTAATCTAGAACTATAATGGAATCCCTTTACTAACTGCTGCCTAACATGTGTTCAAAGTACGTGCCCTTCCAATAGTTGTCATGTAGCTTCACCTTAGTCTCATCTCCGCGGGGGCCCTCACGCAGCTTCCTCTCGGGTGGTGGATCACTTGTGCCAGGTTATCACGGCTGATTAAATCGGTGTCCACTTTGCGATGATGACCACGTTCAGTGATTGCTCCAATAAGTTTGCAAACATTGAAGGCGGTAATTAAGCTAAACCCGGATGGCATCAGTAATAATTTCACTGCGGTGTCTTATGCGGGGCTAACATTACAAATAGGTAACTCATTTTATAGCTACTTGAAGACCAATTTCAATGAAAAGATTCCTAAAATACTATTTTGTTTTGCAAAAGTTTATAACTGAAGACTACAGGGGAAAAACAAGGAATGTCAGTTAAAATTCAAAATAAATGTAATAATGCCATCTAGCGGCATTTGTACGTATCTATCCACAGTAAAATTTTCATATTCAAAAATCATCTGTGTCATCGACTATGGCCAGATAATGGATTGCTAATTGCTAAGAAATATATAGACTTTGATTAGCTTTATTCTCAATTTATTCAAATTAACCTTCTACTGACATTCTTTGTTTTTCCGCTGTAGTCTTCAACTGAGATACCTACTTGTAATTTTTAAGTAAAATAGCTTTAAAAAAAATAAAACTATGTATTTACGCTGTTCTGAAATTATAACACTCCTCTGTATGGTATTGTGACAATCACCTTTGACTTTTTTCGACTCATTGATTTTATGTAGCTTGCTTTTTTGTGGTTAAATAGAAATTCAGCCTAGCATGCGGGCATGAAGGAAATGGAGCCTGCAGCCAATTTATTTTTTGCCCACATGCTAGGTGATTTTTTATATTTAACCACAATAAAGAAAACAATTGTTTTTAAAGTATCCCAAATTATTTATGTTATCCTTTGGACAGTTAGGTGACAATTTGTATGTTTCGATTTATGAATATGGATTTAAATACCTCCTATTGTTGAAATGTTGTTGTTAACACAACTAGGCCACCTTTATTTTGTTAACAAATATGTATCAATAAATATAAACGAAAACATCTGTTTTTTAGAAGTTTTATTATATTTTATGGGAATGACATGTTTCGCCTGTCTAAGACATTGTTATCTAATGTTATCATTTGATAATGCCTTAGACAGGTGAAACATATCATTCACATAAAATATATTAAAACTTCTAGGAAACAGATATTTTCATTTGTACATATTAATTGTTTAATATGGAGTTATACATCATTGTTTAAAAAACGATAAATAACAAATTTATTGAGTGGTATGGATTTAATTATGTTTTTGAATACATGCCGCATTGACACCGTAATTAACTGTAATTAAAGTTGTCAATGTGTAGGAGGGCTTTGAATATCCTAAATCGACTGAGAACATTTTTTGATTAGATTTTCATATCATATATAAATTGAATAAATATAGTGTCTGTATAACCATTTACGTATTTGATTGTAAAAGTTTAGAAATGTTTTTCTTATTATATTTTATCCGTGACCTCATCTGGCTGATTGTGTGAGCAGCGCCAATGGCAATATGTGTGTCTCATTAAGCCTTGCGGTGTTTTGTGTGCGGGCACTGCGCCGTGCTTAGTAAAGATTTTGTTTGTGCAGCTGTCCCCGGGGCGCGAGGGCTCCGACACGGACATGGAGCCGCAGGGCACGCAGAGCGCGGACTGCGAACCCACACCCCCGCTGCTGCAGCGCCGCGGCTCCAAGTCCAACTTCTTCATGCCGCCCGGCGCCGTGGAGCTCGCACACCCCCACCACAACCAGAGGCACAGTCCTTACACCAGGGGCAGGTCAGTCAAACTATTTAGACTCCTTGATGATTTTATACCTCGACCCTACCAAAGAGAAGCCGAGGACGGCCAAGGAAAACATGGCGTGACCAAATTAATCAATTGCTAAATTCAAAATCAGCAAAAATTGATGGATATGCGTGTTATGATGTATGAATGCAGAGGAATCTCGAGAGGTATGTTAAAACCGAGCAGAATGGAGGTCCATACTCTGCGTACAGCGTGATGATTAATTAGTTAGTTTTTTCATATAAAATAGAGATATAACTAGACATGTGTTGAGCAGGCCGATGGACCCATCGGGGCGTTACGGCGTGGAAGAGCAACACTTGCACCAGCAGCAGCAGCAGCAGGTAGCCATGCAGCAGCAGCAGCTGATGCAGCAGCAACAGCAGCAGCTGATGCAGCAGCAGCTCCAGCAGCAGCTGCAGCAGCAAATGCGCCAGCAGCAGCAGCTGGGGCGGCCCTCGCCCACCATGCAGCAGAGGATAAAGGCACTGGGGGTGCCCACGCCGCTGGCCGTCAGCAGTCCGGTGCGGAGGTGAGGCGGCCACTATCTTTACGCTTTAGAAATACTCCACTTGTAGACTTTACATGGAGTACATACAGTACCGCCCATAAGTCTTTACCGTCTGTAGCACCCTCATGAAACACAAATTCCTAATGAAGTTTATTCCAAGGTATGTCACTCTAGTTTTTGGTACAATCAGCTAACCCGCAGCATTCGTTACATTAATTTTTACAATATAGCTGACGGATGATCCCAAAGGTTGTAACTTGACGTAGAACAAGTGTTTCTTACCTTATGATCCACCTTATCATATAATAATTCTATCGGATCGAGAACAGTGGGGATCAAATTCCTCTAAACGTAATATACAGGTTAAGCCTTATGCTTAAGGTCATTATCCTGTCTAAAGGTTAATTCATTTTTAAAAATAAATATTAGGGGTACAAATAAGTTCTCGCTGTTTTTTCTTTAAATTTGAAATTTTATTTAAAAAAAACTGATAAAGAATATATTAATCAAAGTATTACATCGCTAGCTATTACTTTCTCCCATCTTTCAGGTATGTAATTTTAGAAATTTGTACTGGCAGTACGATGGGTCTTATAATTTAATCCAGTCATCAATCCATTTCTTTGAATCATGATAAAAAAAAAATCCTGATCAGCCATGTCGCGTGTCATCCATCGAAACAACTGGTAGTCGGAAGGAGCAATGTCTGGTGAATAAGGCGGGTGGGGTAAAATTTCCCATTTGAGCGTTTCCAAATAATTTTTGACAACTCTTGCAACATGGGTCGGGCATTATCATGCTGCAAAATAACTTTGTCACGTCTGTTGGTGTATTGCTGTCTTTTAACTTTCAATGCTCTGCTCAAACGCATCAATTGCAGTCTACAGCGATCTCTTTTAATGATTTCATTGGGTTTGAGTAGCTCATAGTACACCACACCGAGCTGATCCCATGGATACAGAGCATGACCTTGAAGCCATGAATATTCGGCTTTGCTTTTGATGTTGAAACATGACCAGGCTTTCCCCATGATTTTTACCGCTTTGGATTATCATTGCGTATCCACTTTTCATCCCCAGTCATGATACGATGCAGAAAACTCTTTCTTTTTTGTCGTTGAAACAATTGTTCGCAGGTGAAAAAGCGGCGTTCAACATCTCTCGGCTTCAATTCATACAGAAACCAATTTCTTTCTTTTTGAATCATTGATAAGTCTTTTAAACATTTTGAAATTGTTTGTTGCTCAACTCCTAATAATTCTGCAAGTTCTTCTTGTGTCTGACATTGATCTGCATCGAGTATTGCTTCCAATTCTTCGTCTTTGAGTTTTTTCGGAGCGCTCGAACGCTCATTATGTTCAAGGTCAAATGTTTTTCTTTAAAACATTGAAACCAATCTCTGCACGTTATTTCTGATGGAGCATGGTTGCTGTAAGTATCCACAAGAATTTGATGTGATTCTGGTGCAGATTTGTTTTGGATATAATAATGTTATAAAATTTTCCGCAAAAACTTTTTTTTGGTACGAAATCTGACATGTCTGAGGTGAAGTAAAAAATGTTCTTTACCTTTTGACAGTTCAACACATACTATCGGTTTCAGTATTGCCATATGTGTACATAAAAAAATACAATTTCAATAAGGAAAACAGAAAGAACTATTTGATCCCCCAATAATTAAATGCAATGCATAACAATTATAAATAAATTTTTTAAGCGTAATATTGCATAATTTTGTGAATATTTCAATTATTCGGAGGTGCTAGACTTTTGGGCCGTAGTGTATATACCTGTATATACTAGGTGTATGAGTTTCAATCCGCTATTTTCTTTGTCACAAAAACACATGTTTTTTTCATAGAAAGCAAAAACAAAATTATTCAAAGTACTGGCCCTCTCTACCTACACATGTTTCCCATCTCTAGTGCAATTCGTGGATACCACGCCAAAAAAATCCTTTCCTTTCGAGGCAAACCACTCATCAAGCCATTTTTGGACATCTTCGTAAGAAAGAAAGTGCAGCTCAGCAAACCATCGACGAAAACAGGTAGTAGTCTGAAGGGACTAGGTCTGGTGAATAAACGGATGTAAATAACACCTCCTAGTTAAGTCTCTCCAAGTAGTTTCGGATCATTGTTGACTTGTGCGATGATGCATTGTTGTGGAGGAAAATCAGCTTGTCATGTCTCTGCTGATAATTCGGCCTTGTTTTTACGTAGAGCACTGTACAATTTGATCAGTTGTAGGTGATAGCAGTCGTTATAAACAGTTTCAATAGCTCATAATAGACAATACCCTGCTGAACCCACCAAACGCACAGCTTCTTCCTCTATTTGAAGCGATTTGCTCTTGGGGAAGATGCTGATGGTTGGCCAGGATCAACCCAGGTTTTCATGCGTTCATGATTCTCAAAACATCCACTTTTCATCGCCAGTCACAATCCGATGCAGGAACGACTTTCTCTTTTGGTCTGGTGAACAAGATTTCAAATGTTTTTGGCGTCTCACCATGTGCCTATCATTCAATTCATGCGGCACCCATTTTCCAATCTTTTGAATCTTTCCCATGACACGTAGGCATGTGGAAATGGCTGGTTGAGTAAAACCAAATTGCTTAGCAAGGATTTTTTGCGATTGGGTATCGTCCTTGTCCGAAAGAGCCTGCAATTGATGGTCTTCAACCTTCCTGGGCCGATTTTCACGCTTCTTGTGACCAACAAAACTAATCTTTGCATGTTGTTGCCGATAAAGCACTGTCGCCATGCACAAGCATTTGGTACGATTTAGCTAATATTTTAAAAATTAAAACAAAAATGGAGCTTCCCGCATATGATCATTTTCTGCACGAAACTTGACATGATTACTAATGGAGAAATGAATGTTGTTCTATGTCAAACTCATAATAAAAAACAGTATAACCCGTCATTAATGAGCAAACAGCGGATTTAAGCTTAAACACCTGGTACATTCACACCTTTCAGGAATTAATCTCTCGGAGTGTGGAAGGTATCAGAAGGTAGATCCTTAAAATTATGTTACGGTCTGGAAAGAGTTTTAATTCAAATATTAAAAAAAAAAAATTAATTAATGACATGAAATAGCTCATTATGTTCTAACTGCCCTGGTAAAGCTGAGCTACAAATGTTGGTTGTGTTAATCGAGTCAACTGAAAGGTTTCCCGACATCACACTCATGTATCACCCCCGCATGTTCAGTAGGCGCCCTCTGGCTAGTGTAGTGGTGCCCGGGTGACGGAGGGTTTCACTACACTTTGTATTATTTGCCATGTTACTAATTGTACCCGATATTTAAACCATTTCACTCTCTAAAGCTGTTCAAATATCATTTTCTCTGCATAGTAATGAAATGAAATTAGTCTAAAAATGTTTTTTTTTGGGGGGGCTAAATATTATAACCATGCCTTAGCCATTTCAGCCTGCAATTTATATATACATACATAGTAATGATATTGTTTGTCATACATAACTATTTATGTACATGGTGAGTCCAGAAAGTAATGTCAGTGTGTCGATTACATAGAATTTAATGAACTTTTCGTTACAACACATCAAAATTCTTCTAAATAGGCTCCTCCTGCGTTGATGCATCGGCTCCAGCCATTTTTTCAGCTCCTCCAGAATGCTCCTTAAGGCCGCGGTACAAGCTAATTGGATCCCCTTGATAGTTTAAAAATGTTTTTCTTTCATGGGTCCTTTCCAGTGTGGAAACATTTAGAGGTCGGGGGGAGCCAGGGGGGGTGTTATTAAAAAAATCGGGATCACTTCCGCACATGTTCAGATTTTTTTGGCACATTTCAATTTCCGCATGTTCAAATTGTTCATAATGATACTTTTCGGAATGTTTAACTACTGTGAAAGTAAACGGACACTCATTCGTCGGTCTATGCTCAAAAGTTAGTCCGGCGCGGGCTTCTTCGTCGACCTCTTACCAGCCTTCCAAAAAGGCCTTGTGGCTGTCTTGATCATTTGAACAGTTTAATTTGCTAAGTTTGACTTGATGGCCATCCTTTGCCCTACCGAGCACTGCATTTTGACTTGTACAAGGTCACAAAACTGAGTGACCCAGCGTTGGCTGACTTACCCCACTTCTATTTCCAACCGGTCAGCACGCGCTCCGACGTACAGATATTACTTTCCTAACACACTATGTACTGCATCTGGCAAGCTTTTTCATTTGTTCCAACAATTATTATTTTAATGGTAGAGTTAATTTCCATGTAAATATTATTATTAATTTCATAATTGATGAGATGATTAGAGTCGTCACACGGCCGGGGGTTGCATGCCTTTTCTCTTTACTCAGTTCCTGGAGGTATTCGTGTGCTTGTATAATATATTTTCTCATTTTTGCACGATACGATGACATTGGCTTTCAAATTTCATATCCAGTAAATGTAAATTCACTCGAATGCTTTTCTTATTGTTTTAGTTAAAATACCTCCATACATTAATACTTATATTATAATTAGAACCTGTGTCATTATTTTATTTGATACTAATGCATTGTTTCCCCCCGATATCCCTGTTGCAGTGCATGGCACCCCAAATAGCACCGCTTATGTTATATGTATTACACAGTCTTGTGGCGGGACCATCCAGCCAGAATATTCATAATGTTCACGTTGGTGATGCCCATCAGATTACTAACACTTGTCTCTGGATAAAATTGATTGGACTCATCTGTGTTTTAAATTTCACATTTATATAATAATTTGTTACAATTTAAATTATAATATTCTTACAGAATCACAAAATATTTGTAAGACTGGTACCCTGGGTGCATTTTAAATTTGAAATATGTTTGCTGTTTCAAAGTTTTATAATTACAACTATTGATGGCTTCAAGTACGAACTTTATAACCTCCCATTGCTATATTATATGTGGGCTCGAAATATCATCTAAGGTGCCGTCACAATTTCTATGAAATGTACACAAGCAGAGACAAAGTTTCCACTTGGAGCCATGCCCCTAGTAAAGTAGAAGCTGGGTCCCCTCCTCTGTGCATCCTCCCGGCTTTCCTAATCCACGCTGGCATTTCCTTTGCAGGTAGATGATTGGGAATTTGTTTAGTAGTTGGCCTAAATATACCGATGACAATTTGTGCATTTAGTTTGAGGGCAGTCTCCGTGACGGGCTCCGGCGGGTAAGGACCACATTATTTTAACATATTCACCCGTTCATCATCACCCATTCTCTTTCCTGATTCATCAGACTCTTCCATCACTGTTGCAACATAAGATTAACACATATGAACAGAGGATATTTCTGGAAAGGGCTAATGAAGTATAATTAGTAAACTATTCACATTTAAAAATGATTTTGTTGATATTATTATTTTCCGAGTTATTAGGTTGAATCATAAATTACTGAAAAATTTTAACATATTTTTATTTTGCTATAAATTTTTTACAACATTATATTAATCTATTGTGTATTTACCACTGTTAAAATAACCTTCTCCCATCTTATTGGCAACTTATCAATCTCCTCCTCAGAAAGGAGGGCCTGATTGACTTACTCATCATCAATGAAAATTTTACCATTCAAAAAATTGTGTAAGGAATAGAAAAGGTGGCAGTCCGTAGGAGTGAGATCTGGGGAGTAGGGTGGATGTGGCAAAGCAGACCAGTTGAGCTCCAGAATTTTTTCTCGAGTCACTTTTGTTGTCTGTGGTTTGGCATTATCATGTAACAGGACTTTCCAATTGACGACTGCAGGATGCTTTTCCAGTAGTTTTTCACGAACTCTTTGCAGCTGCTGAACATATGTATCAGCAACAATCGTTGTGCTTTGTTAGCTCATGGTGGATTATAACTCGACAATTCCACCATACACGCAATAAAGTTTTTTTGCCATGAATATTGGCTTTAGGGTCCGGTAGGGGTGGTTGATTCTTATCCAATTGTCTATTGCGGACAATATTTTTATGTGCGATCCATTTTTCATCTTCTGTTATTGTCCTGTCCAAAAAGGCTCAATTTTATGCCGTGAGAGGAGACTTGTGGCAACAGACATTCGGTCTGCCTTATTTCGGTCACTGAAATTATATGGTACCTATATGCCTAACTTGCTGACTTTCCCCAAATTTTACAGGTGGTGATAAACTGTAGATTATGACGATATGAGTCTCTGCCATCCTCCCTTGTCGTTTGATGTGGATTTTGTTCCAATATCACATTTAAAATGTCGTCATTGAAGTCGGAAAGACGATCTAACGACTCTAGTACTAGTGCCTTGATTGAATTCCCAAAGCATCACAAGACGAATATGCACTTTTTGATTCTCCATTTTAAGGGAATGACTGATGGCCTTCTTGTGAATCTATCTAGTGAAAACAAAAATCCCCTTGTCGGGTGAGATCACTTTAAGTAAATCCAGAAAAATAGAAACTGTACCTGACTGGGAAGTTATTTATGACTCAACCTAATAAAAAGGGCTCAATCAAATTTATGAATGTAAATTAGTATAACAGATGTCTCTCTCCCCTTTGTAGGAGTATCATTTGAATTGTATAAAATGTTTACACATCAACACTACTACTCACTGATCAATATTAATACTCTGTTGCCAAGTTGTCAAATTCTGAAGTGAAATTCCTTATTTGACCTTTTTTTCTGATTGGAAGTTCACTCAAACAGTAGTCTCGGTGAAATATAATTTTAATTTGTCATTGGCATCAGAATGTGATATTTGTCCATTTAAGATTAATTCCTGTGATGTTTTCAGTAATTTGGGTTTGGAATTTGACTTCTGTATGCCATGAAAAGAAGGAATATGCACCTAACCTCACCCGGTAGGAGTCAGTTATTCTGAAGAATGTTCTCTGTAGATCTTATCCCTCATGACTGTGCATGGACAATTGGTTTCCGCTGCGGTTGACTTGTAATATTCTTTTGTTTCAATTGTGTTTCTGTTTGCTTTGTTTTTGGCCTCCCAATCATAGATGGACTTAACAAAATTCATTCAAGTATGTTTTCAAAGGGTAAATCATTTTATCATCAAGTGTTTTTGACCAAATAGTGATAGTCCTCCTCATCCAGTCATTGCCTAGACACAAAGGAGCAATATGTACTGTAGTCTAGATTTGTACAGATGCGCGTATACATATCTAACACCAATTGCTTCCTCTTTAACTCTTGTATTTATCTTTAGACATTGACTTTAGTTCATATATTTTAGGAATCAACCGAGTATAGTTTGTTACAAGTCTCACACGTGTTTCAGAGTTGGTTTGCTCACTTGCTATTATAATATTGAAGCCGGTTCATCCAATAGAAATCATATTAGTTTCATCATTTCACCCGAGTTCAATTATTTTAATTGAGTAAATTGTACATCGCTCTTCTCTCCATCAGTTTAGTGTGCAGTGTATTACGCGATAGGCAACCAGTTGAGTTTTGTACATGACCATTGCTGCCTAGCACTTGCAGCACACAGGGTTCAGTAGCTAGTTAGTGTGTATCACAAGTCACTCCTTTTCAAGTAGTTATCTCTTATACAGCCATTATAATTCATTCATTTTATGGTCTATTTAGTGTTTTGTAGTGATGCTAATACGGAGTAATCCCGCCGCAGGTCTAACCCGGGTACTCCGACGCAGCCTCGCCGGCCGGACTTCATCGGCGTGTCGGCGGGCGGGGGCATGGCGGAGCGGCCGCCGCCCGCGCAGCCCTCTCCGCAGCGCCGCTTCCTGTCAGAGGGCGAGCTGGCGCGGGCGGGGGCGGCGGCCAGCCTGCGCCACAAGCGATCCGCGAGCTGGCGGGGAGCCCCCAGCGCGAGTGTACCAGTGGAAGGACGCCAGCCCGGGCCAGGCTCCGCGGGAGCTGTATCCGCGCCGCCGTTCCGCGCTGCGGCGGCGCGTGCGGGCGCCCAGCCGCACGCCCTCGCGGGCCCCAGCCACGCCCCATGAGCTTTGTGCGCGCGCTGGAGGTGTCGGATGCCCTGGGCCCGCCTGTGGCCTCCCCGCTGGCGGCGCCCGCGCCCCCCGAGCGCGCCTCCGTGTACGACATGAACTATGAGATCTCCGTATAGGGCTGGCCCCGGCACTAGGAGTGCCGCCCGCGGGCGCCTGTCGGGGCCGGTGGGAAGAATGTGAGAGTGATCGCTTCTGACGATATCGATCGAACCGAACGATTAATGTGAATTTGACTATTAATTAATTATCTAATTTAAGTTTATCCATTTTTGATTATTGTGATTGGTCCCCTGTTCCCCTGGGACACGGAAGTCGTATCGAGCCTAAATGTATTTATGTATGTACATATTATGGAATATTGTTATTTTGTATTCTAAACTGATTGTAAATTACGAAATATTTTGTTTTTGATAATGAGTTTTGTTTTTCGAAGAGTTCTTGTTAAAGTCTAGTAGTTGAAACGTTTGCACGGAGTGACGAGTGACGAGAGACAAGAGTGCAGTGCGGCGGGACACCAATACATACATACCTCTGGATAGACTATCCCTAGTTATGGTATCGTACCACTATTTTTTTACATGTACTGGTATTGTGCGGAGGAGCCCGAGAGCGGCAGGAGGCAGGTTTAATTTATTTGAATTATATATAATTGTTTAAAAATAACATTGTTTTATTTTATTTCTAATTTATCAATATGAAAACTGATTCTGTGAATGCTTTTTATGTTTTTAGTTGTGTCGGAGGGACATCAAATACCCGCGGTCCGTTAGAGTTTTGAACAATATATTTTATTCTGTAATGCCAAGCAATGTAAAGCTTTTCTCACCCTTTGTAATAGTATAGTCCCGCCTGCAAGACCCGAGTTACACTGCATAGCAGATAGTGCAGCGCAGGTGCGGCGGGACATTGTCCACCGGTTTCCGTGTCTTTTGACAATGACAACACTCAATGGTCCCAGTCATTTGGAGTGGAGTGCCCAATCTTCAGCCTTCAACGTTGTGAAGCTGATTTATTTAACTCCTTGTGCAGTACGGATTATCTTATTTTCATGTTTGTAGCGTTGTTAATATAATATTTGATTGTTTACTGGGAATATTTTGCTGATGAAATGAAAGTAAATTGCAGTCTCAAGGGTTAAATTATGAATACATTTTCATGACTAGCGTGACTGGGACATTGTGTTTGTTTGTCTTGTTTTCGTTTACATTTGTACTAAACTTGTGAATATGAGCTAGCTTTGCTATTAAAAACCGTCGATTCTTTCTCCAAGTGCACTGTTATTGGACAGGACATGTGTTTCTTGAAATCATAAGACTTGTTATTCATAGATGGGTAATGTAATAATCTGTTATGGAATCCCTCAATCATAAAATGTTTACATATCATTGAAGTATAATTAACCCCGGAGCATCCTCCCTATTCTTTATACAGAACATGATGTCCTACTTAATAAAGGAATGGTCTATGTTTGGATCTGCCGGGCATCCTGGATTATTCTGAGATTAAGTACGACAATGTTTTAATGTATGTAAAATAGAATTTGTGTAAATTTGTGAGCGTGTTTGGAGTGATGAGTACTGTTCTCCGCTGCCCCCTTATTCTGAACAAGCAATGGCAGAAATAGCTATCGGGCATCTATAACACAAGACTTCCACTACAAGCGTAGCGTTATACTATTAAGTTATTCATTATCCCACCAGGATTCATCACATCATGTACTTTTATAAAAATGACATGTTCATAGCTAAATTGTTTTCTTATTCATAGGGAAAATCAAGTCATAATATTATAATAGTTATTTATTTATTTGTAGGTACGCAAGCATTTGGTTCCCTTGAGTCCCATCAGGCTGCACAGACTCCTAAACTAAGATTCGAGATGCCAATATTTTGCGTTAATAGCATTAACAACCAAGGCTGAAATATTTACATACAGTTACAGTTACGTTGCACTTTGTATTTAATGATTATTTGGAAGCGTTTCCCCGTAGAGAGCGAGCGAGTGTAATCTTAAGTATAGAGTAATCATAATATGGAATTTGTATATTTACAGTATTTTTCAGTATGTGTGTACTTTTAAATTATTGTACTAGGAATATTTTTACAAAATTGTATATACTGTTACGGAAATATAAGATATTTATAACACTCTTACGTCTTTCATTACTCATCTCATATTTCCTCACACTGTTAGTTTATATCTTTCTCTTGTTCTCTCAAGAAAGAAGAAAGCATGGGGTCTACAACATCAGCGTGAATGGTGAAAATCTGGAACAAGTGGATGAATTTGTTTGCAAAGAATGGCAGAGAGAAGGATATTGAAAGAGGGGTTGGGGCAGACAACAAAGTAAAAGCTAAGATGGCAGTGCACAATGTTCTTCTTGTGCCAACCCTTATGTATGGAAGTGAAACATGGAGCTGACAAAAGAAGGATGAATGTAGAATAAACACAGTAGAAAAATTAATCTTGTTATTTGAAATTTCATGGTAGAAGTTCATTGTAAATAATGAAAATATTTATTTTTGCAAAAAAATCTTTTTAAAATAGGTATGTATTTATTTAAAATCCACTAATGTTTGTGTCTTCGACTGGTTCAGAAGAAACTGGACGAAGACACAAACATTAGCGGATTTTAACTAAATATACATTTAAAAAATAAAAATAATATATTTTTTTTCATTAAATACAGTAGAAATTGAGATCTCTTAGACGAATGTGGGTGCCAAATGCAAATATAAGAAGTGAATACAGTGAGAATGAAAGTGATATGAACAAAATAATGAGAGGGTTATTAAGATAGTTTGGACACATAGATAGAATGGTGAAGAAAGTATAGGTAAACGACGTAAACGGAATTAGAAATAGAGGAAAATGTGGCGCGATAAAATCAATCCAGTATGAAATGTCGGCCATGTAAGGAATCGTAAAAATCGATGTGCGCGCATGACACGATGTTTGAATGTTGTGGAGCGACGGAAGAATGCCAGAAAAAAATAATGTGGCGGTTCATTCGTTCTACCTACCCCTTTGGAGAGACGCCGCGGCGTGGTGCTTTGCTAGTTAGTAAAGAATTTGAAATGTAATTACTGATTAAATGTTTTTTGGAGTTAAAATTTTTGGTAGCGGTCTTCTAAACATTTATTTCACAATTTAGTAATAAGAAGAGATTAAATAAAGATAATGTTTCTGTAAGGTAGTATTTTTTTTATTGTTTCAAATGTGTAAATGTGTAATGTAAACTAATGTCGTCTATTCTAATATATTAATCCTTAAATATAAATTAAAAGATGCCTGTTTTATTTTTTATTATGATAAAGAATATATACGAGTAGATGGTACGAAATCAACAATCAGCATTAAATCCCCGGATGAAAAATGGTTTGCTACCATCTGGGTTGACTCTTCTCAAGTATTGTACCTATGGATTTCACCACCGGATTCATTTGAGAAGTATTATTTTTATATGGCAACTTCGTTCATTTCTTTTCCGGTGTACCGCTAAATCCGTGAGTATGCGTTGTACATTTTAAATAATAATCGACATTAATCCGAATTAATATGGTTTTTCTAAATATATATAAGGTTTCTTCAAAACTTTTATAGTACAATATATGTATCTGGGTCATTATTTGTGCTCGCAAAGTACATTAATTCATTTATGTTTTCATCACGGATGTGTCAAAATTGGGTTATATTGACATGACGATCAGTTAAATTATGAATTATTATTTGGCGAGTGCTATAAGTTAGTGTTTTTTTTAAGAAACTTGTTGCTAATTTAACTTTTGTTTTTATTTTAGCTTAAAAATGGGGAAGATTATGAAAGTTGGGAAAGTCGTCCTCGTCCTGAGCGGACGGTACGCTGGACGCAAAGCTATCGTTATGAAGACTTGCGACGATGGCTCCTCAGAGAAACAATATGGTCATGCCATCGTAGCCGGCATCGATAGGTACCCACTTAAAGTGCACAAGAGGTTGGGCAAGAAGAAGATCGAGAAGAGATCCAAAATCAAGCCCTTCATCAAGGTAAGGTGCTTTTTATTTTAAAGGTTAAGCGGGCGAAGGTGTGTTTTCTAATACTTGCTAAAAGGCTAGTGACAACGCAAATATGGAAGTGGATGCAGTGATATTGTGTTTTATTTATTATTATTACCCTTACCCTTAATTGGGTGACACTGATAATGTTATGAGAGCTATTTGTTAATATTATTTTTCTTCAGTCCAATTCAGGGCTAACAAGAATGCCTTTTATAGAATGGCTGCAATGTGAAGTGTCTTGTAACTGTCGAAAGTCAGATGGTAAATTATGTCTGACATGAATATAGTATATTTTTCTGATGGTACAAAATATAACAAAAGTTTTTGCAAGTTTTTTAATATAGAGCTAATTGAATTTTTACACAGACTGATTGGAGTTATATTCTCTATCTAAAGCATATTTTGTGTAATTTTTTTTGTCAGGTGTACAAATAAGTTTCCGCCATTTGACAAAAGTTGGCGCCACCATCAGTTATAGTTAAAATGTTCAGACGTAAAATATCATTATCGGAAGGTTGTCAAAAAGGTATCCTGAAAATGTTTGTGAATTTTTATCAGCATAATATATTGAGTTTAGAGTCGAATAAGCTTCATTTGCGGGAACTTTAGATTTACTTACAGAAATCTGCAGCTGAGCTTGTAGAAGCATATGGTGAGGCTGTCCTAAGCGAGATATGTTGTCGTGAATGGTTTCAATAGTTTAAGAATGGTGATTTTCACATTGAAGGCAAATAATGTAGCGGAAGGCCGAAAGTATACGAAAATGCGGAATCGGAAGCATTATTGTACCAAAAATCGTGCCAAATGCATGAAGAACTTGCAAAATCTTTGGGAGTAACCCAACAAGCCATTTCACACGGGTTGAAATCATTCGGAATGATAAAAAACAAGGAAAATTGGGTTCCATAATGAACTGACGCCGAGAAATGTTAAATGTCAATTTTCCACATGTGAAATGTTGCTTGCCAGGCATAAAAAAAAAGGATTTCTGCACCGTATAGTCACTGGTGATGACAAATGGATCCACTGTGATCATCCAAAAAGGAAAAAGTCATGACCACCTGGCCATGCTTCAACATCTACAGCTAAAGCCAAATATTCGTGGAATAAAAACTCTTGTGATCATCTTGGTGTGGTGTATTGAGTTGCTCAAACCGAACGAAACCATTACTGTGGCTGTCTACCCGACCCAATTGATGAGATTGAGCCGGCAGTCGAGGAAAAGCGCGCCCACTACTGCTCCAGACAGGACAAAGTTATTCTCCTGCAGATAATGCTCCTCCATATGTTGCGCAGCCGGTCAAAACCTATTAGGAAATGCACAATTGGGAAGTTTTACCCCGTCTGCCGTATTCACCCGGCATTACTTCTTCTGATTTACACTTGTTTCAATCGGTGACACGTGGTCTGTCTGAGCTGCACTTCACATTATGTGAAGATTTAAACAATTGGGTCGATTAGTGGATAGCCTCAAAATATGAATGATTCTTCCAACACGTTATCCGCATCCTACCAGAAAGATGGGAAAAGTAGTGGTAAGGGATGGACAATACTTGGAATAGAATATAATGTTCGGTTCTTCCACAATAAATACCCGATTTTTGATAAAAAATGGCAGAAACTTATTTGTACACCTGATAAATATAGTCATATTGAACTAGAATAGAAATGGTCAATAAATGTGTTGCGTGTATACTGTGCCTTAATATCTTGGCATGCGTGCAGATCCATTCGTCCAGTTAGTCACATGGCCGACATATACTTTATTCATCTTCCTGTCCCGCAGGTAATCAACTATAACCACCTGATGCCCACCCGCTACACAGTGGAACACGTGGACCAGAAGATCACGGCCAAGGACCTCAAGGACCCCATCAAGAAGAAGAAGTTGCGCTTCGCCACGCGCGTCAAATTTGAGGAGAGGTACAAGAGCGGCAAGAACAAGTGGTTTTTCCAGAAACTGCGCTTCTAGATATGTCCTATCCTCATAAGTTAAAAAATTGAAATGTTAATAAAACTTATATTAACGCTCACAACTCTTTTATTTCACGCAATCGTTTTAATCCAAGTTTTGACAAATTGCTACTCTTCCAAATTAGTCAAAGATATATTTGAACTACAAGTTTAGCTATCGTATTCTAGAAACAGGATTAATTTATAGTGTTTACTATTTCAGTGCTAATGTCGTTTTGTATAAATAAATTAAAAACTCTTTAAAATGTCCACCGGCACACAATGTTGCATAATGAGATTTGATTTGAAATAGATATCACTATTGTAGTGTCTCGTTACGATGCGGTGATCAGCAATGCTTGGGTGGCTCCGCAAAAGTAACGGACTTCTTGCAAGGCCCGCTCGAGTCCTGTCTTGTCGCTGACGTGTCTCTTGAGCTCGCTGTCCTCTGCATGCTCGGCTGAAAATATACAAACCGTTATTCTCACTTCCGTGTCCTTTGGAGTTGTGATGATGATGAGATAATAGATACCGTATCTCCCGGACTGGTTGCCTCGCTATCTCTAGAAGGTAGTTTGGGGCCCGTGAAGCAGACAATTGACTTTTCTTTTTCTCCCTGGTCATTTAGGGACAGTCCTTGAAGAGCTCCAGGCAAGTGGGTGTATGGGTTCCTGGAACATTGCATTTCTAGTTTTAATTCAACATTGGTCATAATCCAAATAGCCATTCATTCTCTCCAATAGAATCTGGTGAGACCGCCCGCCAAAATTACTTCTTACGGGGACCAACTGGAAACTTCCGCGGTCAGGTATTCTCACTTTTAACTGGGGCTCGGAATTTACATAAAAAGTACATATAAAAATATCTAATTGTACCGTACAATAAATAGTTAATCACATATTGGATCTTGTATTTACTAGTTAACAGTAAACACAAGGTTAGAGAGAGTACATAAGAATATTTTAAACATTTTATCGAATACAAATCTTTTAAAGTATATTGTACAGTAAATTATTATTATTATTATTTTTGTTGAATCGCTCTTTACATCATGACAGCATGAGCCAAATCGATGTAAAGAGTATTATAGCTATCATAGTGATTCTCGTGACATGTGATAGGTAGATAATCTATCCCCATTTTATTGTCACGTGAATTCTACTCGTATACCAGACCAAAGACTGACAATCACACTGCCCTCGCCGGGAATCGAACCCAGAACCTTCGGGGTGGCAGTCAATGCACTTACCACTCGGCCATGAAGGTCATTAATGGAAGTAATTATTTGATTACGCTAACGTGTAGTAAATTCATCAAGAAGGTGTGCAATAAAAGTGATCTTGTGATGAACATGTCTAAGTCTAAAGTTATGGTTTTTGAAAAGGAAGAATGTATGATGAGTGCGAGTAGCGCGAAATTGGAGCAAGTTGTTGAATTTATCTATCTAGGAAATATGAGATGGCAAGAGATGGAAAAATGGAGAAAGACATTGAAAGAAGGGTTGGTGTTGGAAACAAAATAAATGGTGCACTTAAAAATATTACTGCAAATAGAAATACATATGTCAACTGAAGCAAAGATGGTTGTACACAATGGGGTTCTAGTACTGACCCTTATGTATGGAAGAGAAGCTTGGAGTTGGTAGAAGATGAAATTGGAATAAATGCCGTACAAATGAGATCACAAAAAGTAATGTGTGTAAGAACAATGTATGATAGAATACCAAATGAAGAAGTATGAAAGAGATGCAAGGCAGCATTACAAATAAAATTAAGAAAGAGTCACTAAAATGATTTAGATATATGGAACAAATGGATGAGGGAAGAAAGATTAAAAAGGTATATGTTAGTAGTGTGAATAGAAAAACAGGTTGAGGAAGGCCAAGGAAAACATGGCATGACCAAATTAATCAATTACTAAAAGACGACCTTGTTTGAAGTTGGAACAACCCACGAGGGTGCGTGTCACGGTGTATGAATGTTGAAGAGGCGCGAGAGTTTTGTCAGGAGAGAACGGTGTGGCGGTCAATCTTCTCTGCCTACCCCTCCAGAAGATGGTGTGATGGTTAGTTAGTTGGTTAAGTGATTAGCAGATCGGCCCACATGAAATGTGCTAGGAGGGTTTCTCTTCACTGTGGATGTTATCAGTGCTCATTGTATTTTGGTATTGTATCTTCATCAGGAAATTTACCCGAGTACTGGTCTTTCTCTTGTATTCCTATTGTATTTATGAGAAGGGATTATTGATTGGATTAGTTGTTTAGTGGCGGAGTAATATGTAATAGTAGTTGAGGTAACTGATTTCATTTCATAATTTTTTTAATTTGAAGCATTTTGCTGACTATATTTATGGCAGTCAAATTGATGTACCTCGGGCTGGGTTCATATTCCTTGCACTCTCGATATTCTACGGTGGGCACCTCGTACGGAGGAGGGGGTTTGGGAATGGCGTCCAGATTCTGCAGACACGTGTCCATTTCCGAGCTTTCCACCACCTCTGGTTCCACTATCTTCTGGTTCAGCAAATCCACTGTGGCATCCTGTACAATACTCAACACTATTCCATTGCCTGTATTTAACATTATATATTGTAAACTTTGATACAAAGCCGTTTACTTGGTGGCTTGACATATTTCAAAATAAAACCATCCTTTGTATTAAACCACTTTATTTTGAGTAAGTTGGGCCAACCGGTTTCACTCTGTAGCGAGCTTTGCGTAAGTTGGGCCGGATGGCCCGAATTACTAAAAATAAAGTGGTTAATATGTACTAAGGAAAGATAATGTTTGATTTTATTTTTATATATTGTAATTAATAAGAATGAAAAAGTGCCTGTTTTATAGAATATAATTTATGGGAATGCATGTTTCGCACAAATTATAATAAAACTTCTAGAAAACAGACAATTTCATTTGTATTAATTATATATTGTACATTGATTATTTAAATATGATTTGTTTGTAGAAAGGTGGAAAGAAAGTATGTATGAGATGATGATGAGATGAAGGGAGTGTTGAAACTAGGGAATATGAGGAAGATAAAGCGTCGGCAAAACAATGGATAATCATTGGGGTTGTGTAGGTATTTGAAATAAGCAATATCCCGCACGGAAAGGTACTTGGAAGTTACCTGAACATCGTGCTTGAGGTTCCCTTGCAGCAGGTGGTAGTTGCGGATGCTGTCCATGACGTGCGATGGGAATTTGTCGGGGTGCTCCTGCATGTAGCGGTACACAAAGAGGTCGGCCCCCACGATGCGGAACTTGTGTGCGTTTATCACAACAATAGCACCTGGAAATGTATCACCCATAAATAATTTATTAATAAAAACCAATTAAAAGGGATTCAATATATTTAATACCCGTAAACTAAAGGTCACAATAATTACCGATGTGGAACATGTCGGGTGTGTAGAGCCTCTCGGAACCGGGTATCTTGACGCGCTGCAAGCGGCTGAAGCAGGCGGCACGGCGGCCGGAGGAGCGGCTGGCCAGCTCGTCCATCTTGATGGCCCCGCTAGACAAGTGGTAGGCCAAGGCAAACTGGCGCCCCTCGTCTTCTGGGTGCATCGCCACCATCTCACACAGGTACCGGAGTTTCTAAAGATTCGGGTTGTCTTAGAGTTGAGCTTCCTTAATCTTATTCTAGTGTACATGTATACAGCAACCCTGATTAAAATATTTATAAAAGTTGTTGTTAGTCACTGAAGTTTCTTGATGCAAGTTAGTTGTGACTCAATTTCTTAATTTTCAATAGTTAAAAAGGTTCAAGTTAAAGAAATCCTATTATTAATTACAGTGTACAGAATACTTCAGTTATAAAATTGTATATTATGCGGGTAGTCACCGCGTTGAGGCAGATTTAAGGAAATTAGCCTATATATATAACTATACAAGTCTTAACGCGCTCTTAAGGTGATTACATCACAAAAACGGCGCTTTAAAAGTTAGCATATTATTATTATACAGACAAACAAAACAACGGGACATATCAGATCTGATCAAATTTGAGACCTTTTAAAATTGTCTACAGTCTACATAGAAGAGACAACAGATAGTAACTACAAACTATTGAAAAACTCAGATGTACACAGCCACTGGACTAGAAACTGTAACAGATATCACTTACCGGCAGCACGGACAAAGACAGGACAATCTAGGATAATTACAATGAAAATTGAAATTCTACAACAACCTACATTGAAACTAAAATACTTATGTAAAAATAACTTTAAAATATAAGCATGGAAGATGTAAATATCATTGTATTATATAACCCAATTGGGTTTTATTCAATCATACATTTAAAAAAATTACATTTGTACTTACTTTATTGGCGTTTAATGCCATCATCACAGTGTCTTGCACAGGGGGCTCCACCATGAAGCCATCAAACGCCGGCTGTTCATTTTCACAATTCTCTCGGAGAGGTTTCTTGGGCTGATAACAATGACAACAAACAAAATATACAGGTCTCACTTGAAGTTCACTCCAACTAATGGAATTATTGAGAAATCTACTTTCACAACAAGTTATCTCCAGAAATGGTATGTCGATTAGCCTATACGGTCGCCAGATTTAACAGCCCTGGCCTTTTTATTTGTAGAGACTTCTTAAGAGCAAGGTTTATGCCAACAAACCAAAAACACTCGAACAATTTAAACAAAACATTTGTGATGAAATACTGATTTAAATGTGTGAAGACGTGATGAAAAATGTTACAAAAAGAACCCGCATTTGTCGGGCTTACAGAGGTGTTTAATTAGCCGATATTGTCTTCTACGTAATTCCTAACATTCAATAAAACAATTATGAGGATTCAACAATTTTGTTTTCATTTTATATAAAGTTATACAAGAACAAATTGTAAACCTATCCAGTGAACACCCTGTAACAGTTGAATATTTTATAAATACATTTAACCATCATTCTACCTTTCATATTAAGTACATACTTATTTTGTGGTGTGGAATTACTAAAAATAATATAAAAACACTTTTCTACTTCTTCTTTCAACACTTTACTTTTGTTTTATCAAACCGACCGGTTTCACTCCCACCGGAGCTCTTCGGGAGTAAAACTTACCTGTTTACTAACTTCCTTTTATGCATCTCAATCATGCACGCATCATGTTCAACACTGTCGATTCTTGGATTCTCTGGACTATGATATTTCCTTCACACATAATTCATCCTTCTAGTTTCTCTTTATCCAGTATTCCAAGCTTATTAAAAAAATTTAAAAAAATTTGCCACCAACATATTTGTGGAACTCACGCTCCACCCCCACATTATTGCTTACTACTATAATTAGCCGGATATGATAACAATAGTATAAACTGTTGAATAAAAACAAATACATGAATAACAGAACCTTATAGGGATGCAGTTCAACTGGTTTTTCAACTCTAGCCGGCTGCTCTATGTTCAGGATTTGTCTGAAAGTAAAATTTAATTTAAATAAAAATTACAAATTAAAATAAAATAGGAAACTCCACTTCGGGCAATTGCAGTACAAGCTAAGTGAATTTTCTGTTTT
The DNA here is from genome assembly GCA_022606425.2 of Lepidostoma basale. Classification (NCBI taxonomy): domain Eukaryota; kingdom Metazoa; phylum Arthropoda; class Insecta; order Trichoptera; family Lepidostomatidae; genus Lepidostoma; species Lepidostoma basale. The sequence goes on along the minus strand of JAHDVF020000316.1, from coordinate 959,930 downwards.
AATTAATAAATAGAATCAACAAAAGCAAAACCTTTTAACCATCACACTAGTAGAAAAGAAAAAGAAGACAACTCCATCTTGATTTGGATGAGTGTATTTAATATAACACTCATTTTAACGTGGGATATTATTAAAATAGACAATTATGTAGAATAGTGAACACTTTTGATAAACAAAATACACAAAACACAGTAAAATTAAATTTTTTTATGAACTACACTACAATACACCATTTTATTTTATTTTTATTAAGACTTCACATTAATAAGTTTATATTGTCGATTGTTAAAAAAAAAAAAAACACATTAAATCAAATATTAAATATTGATGCAAACCTAAGTTTTCAACAAGTTTTATAATATTTTATGGGAGTAACATGTTTTTCCTTGTTAAAGAATTGTCATTTCACTAAATTACTTCATCAATTATCGGTTGTACGTTTTTTTTAAACGAATTTATAAAGCAAAGTCCAACAAATTTCGTACATACAACTTAGTGTGAAATGTATTTCTAATATGTCTAGTTACTTGTAGTAGTGCCTGGTGAACTCGTCGCAGTCGTAGAGTATGAAGGGCCGGCCCAGGATGTTGACCGTCTCTCCCACCAGCAGGTCGGAGGCGCGGAAGAATTCCTGCTCGTTGGCATCTGTCACCACCGGCTCGTGTACAATGAAGGGGGCGTCCACTGTGCACATTACACACTCGAGTCATATTCATGAGAAATATTTCAAAATTCAACAATAATACCATCTACACAAATTATTTTTAAAATTTTAATAATTTTAAGTGAAGTTTCACAATTTTCAATACTTTCTAGTGTTCTAGTGCCAACCCTAATGTATGGAAGTCAAACTTGGAGTTGGCAAAGGAAGGATAAAAGTAAGATAAATGAGAATGATCCAAGCTGTATGAATAAGAAAAGAAGCCGAGGACGACCGAGGAATACATGGCATGATCAAATAAATCAATTACTAAAAGGCGGCCACATTCCAAGTCTGAAAAATTGACGAGCGTCCTTGTTATGATATATGAATATAGAGGGAGTTCATCCTCTTTGCACACCCCTCCGAGAAATGGAACCATGGTTAGTTAGTTCTCAGAAGTTATTTAAACATTACACATGTATTAATGAAATACCACCCATCTTCCGCCTACGAATAAGGCCTAGGAAGCCAACCGCCTTTGGGCTGCCATACTTATCTTGAGGAATGTTGTGATCAACACACGCATTATTAAACTAATTATTATGGGAGGCATCGGTGAATACCCGTCCTGTCCTTCCAGTTCCTTGGGACTCTCATTTTCTTCAGCAGCTGTCCCCCGGGGTCCCTTCCGTCATTCTCCGTGTGGCACTCCTACAATGAAATCATCACTTTACTATTGTACAGTGTGGGTACATTTTAGTTAGACTTCCATAACCATAAGACTCTCAATTACCTTGACTGATATCATGTCATCAACTAAGAAGTAAAATATTTCGCAGTTCCTCAGCTCCCCATATTCCGTAGCGCGATCGTCCCAGATGGAATCAAATCTGTATAAAGAAAACAATTTTATGAATCCATTTTTTTGCCAGTAAATATCCAATTCAATCAATCAACCTGAAATGAAAAGTTTATGAAGCCTATGTTCTGCCAGTTGGTACTTATGGTCTTGAAACTATAATATTGTCCAAACAAAGTGCCAAGAAACTGCGAGTGACCGAAAGAGCCATGTTAGGAATAAGCCTAAGAAACAGAGTCAGAAACGATACGGGGAGAGAAAAAACAAAGGTCACTGACATCATCCACCGGGTAGCGACTCTAAAATGGCAATGGGCAGGTCACGTAGCCAGAAGCTCAGACGAAAAATGGACAAGAAGACTGCTGACGAAAGAGAAGTGCATGGGGACCGCAACTACGGTGAAAGGATGACCTGAACAGACATGTTGGAATAACCTGGATGCAGTCTGCACAAGACAGAGTGACATGGAAACAAATGGAGGAGGCCTTTGTCCAGGAGTGGACGGGAATAGGCTGAGGAAGAAGAAGAAGAAGAAATATAGAATTAGCTATCACAGTAATAATGAAACCAATTTGAGATCAATTGAAATATTTTCATGAGACTTTTAAGAAAATCTATTATAATTGAAAATTAACATTTGTGAGAGGTTCTGAATTTTTCTATCATGTCTTGACTTCGGGAATGATGGAGTAATACATTTGCCGTGGCGACAATGCTGTAGCAGTTGGTTGGTAGAGCATTTTAATAGAGTGGAAGCGTCTGTAGGCGTATTGGAATTCAGACAAAATATTATTTGTCGAAAGATGGAATCAATTTTAGATGAGTTAAAATTTAGGAGGCTACAAGTTTTTCACAACATGAAGGTTGAGGTTTGAGACAGGCCGTTAGTTACTAAGATTTTCAAAATCTAGACGAGGTTTTTTTTCAGAGGAGAAACTAGTTTTTTTTTAGCAAAATGGGAACTTGTCTTAGTAAGAGATTTATTGAAAATTTTAATTTACAATTGGACAATACATTGAGTGACAGCATTTTTTAAGAAGCCATGTCGAGATTGGATCAAACAAACCTTGCTTATTTGGGCATTTAGTTGTAATTTTAAATTACAAGTTACTCCTACATATGAATCAATATACATGACAACAGCCTTGCATGATGACTGAAAGACTTCCAGTAAGTCTGACTCCCTGGCGTCCTAGAGTGGTTCTTGTGATCCTGCGAGTCCCGGACAATGTGATCGCCGATCTTACCATCAGGGTCATAGCAGACAGGGAGAGGGCGTATGGTGTATCTTATCAGCTAAGGAAGGAAACCCCTACAGAAAATCTCTTGAGAAGGTGACGGGAAACCACTCCAGTAACACTTCCCAGGAAATCACCGTGGTGAGAAAGCATCCGCCACAGTGATTGCCAATGTCGGGGGGACCTGACACAGCACTATAAGAACAAGGAATGGCTTATAATTTCAGCTATAGAACTAATCCTTTAGGTCCATATAATTTTAAAATTCACTTTAATGTTTTTCAAATTTCAACAGATTCATTATTCTTTTTGTTCTCTATCAAACGTAGCATTTAATTCCAAATGGTAGATCGATAAGTTGATTGTAATATATATACTTGAGGACTTTTCCATCGTATTGAAGAAATCTTCTGAGAGTGTCCTTCTTCTTGACAACTTTTTTGGGAGTATGCGCCTTGCGTAGTTGCTGGGACCGAGTGTACGGGTCCTCGGGCAGCTCCTCCTCCTCAGCCAACTCTATCCCCTGGGACTCCAGGAACTCCTAAACAGACAAGCCCATCTCCTTTATCAATTCTAGCAAGGTTCAGTTGTTAAGGAGATCAATCTGTCCTTCTAATAAATAAAAATTCAAAATTTGTCATAATTACAATTTAATAAAAAGTGACATGAAACAAAGGAATTTGAGAATTTTTAATAAAAATGAATATGAAAAAGTCCAAATCAAAAAAATCTTCATTGCCTTCTTTTACTAGTTTCATTCTTTACTTTTGTTTGCGATGACAACTTTAAGTTCACTTTGCTGTCTTCCCCAACCCTTCTTTCAATATCCCCGCACCCTCCACTCGCACCCTACTTTGCAAATATTCTGTTTATATCTAATTATTTATTAGGAGTACCCATAAATAATGTGGTAAAAATTCTTGAGCCTTATTGAAATTTTCTTATACAAAATAATTTCGCACATTTACACACAATAACACATTTTTGATCAATGATCGTTTGAAATAGCCTTTTGTCCACGGTCTAACAGTTGTTTGTTTTATTCACGTTTCAATAGAAAACTCATCACGCCGTTTCACCGGAAGGGTGGGAAGAGAGAATGGACTGCCACACTACTCTATCCTGTCACAGCTTCCTCTACATTCATATAGCGAGCCATATACTCGTATGCATATCGATTCTTATGACTTCTAAAATGGCTGATATTTAAAATTTGATTAATTAGGTCATGCCATATTTTCCTCGGTCTTCCTCAACTTTGTACTCCATTCACATAATTAACGTATACTTTCTTCAACCATGCATTCTATGTGTCCAAACTAACACAGCGATCCTTTCATAATTTTGTTCATAGTACTTTCTTCTGCTCTACGTTCCTTCCTGATATCAGCACTTGAAGTTCTGTTGTACATTGCTTTATCACACATATGTCTAAGGGATCTAATCTCTACCGCATTTATTCTGCTCTCACCTTTTTTCTGCCGGTTCCACACTACTCTTCCATACATAAAGATTGGAACAAGAACTCCATTGTGAATGGCCATTTTTGCTTTCATTGGTAAATTCTTGTTTCCAATAACTTCACTTTGATACCCTCAATAACCCTTCTTTCAATGTCACTATCCATTTGGCCGTCCGCTGTGAACATGCTACCTAAATACACAAACTCAGACCCCTACTCTAGTTTCTCCTCATTCAAACTTATTGCAAACTGTAATTTATTTTTACCTTTCAAAAACTATAATCTTTTTATCGCCGGTTCATAGTTCTTGTTCTTGGAATAATCTACTGATGTTAAATGTTGAACCCAAACATTTTTTGTAAATTTTGCCCGATTTCTTTAGGATCCATGACTATTGGATCACAATGTATCGACTATTTTCGGTAATTTATCAATGGTCAGCATCGAATCGTCTCGGATTACAAACTTCAGAGCTGGTTCATCCACTTGGATGGTTCGTTCACTTAGAGGTTCCATAAATCTTTGTAGCCTCTGTCACTTACATTTTCTTAAGTATACATTTTCGCAAATGTTGTTCCGACAGACATGCCTCTTCCATTGTTGTTAGAAGGAAACGGGAGACGATTTTTTTGTCTCACGGCGACACACAAGAAACTTCAAAACAAGTTCTTACTGCTCGACAGACTGAAGGAGATTATTTTGAAGACGGCACCCCTTACAATATTTGTGTTTACACAAACCTTTGTAAAATCATCACAGTTGACGAGATGAAATACTTTCCCGAAGGCAGGAATATCTATTCCCACATTCAGGTCCTTCCAGTGCCAATACTCTCCATCATCGTTCTTGGGGAGTTTATCCCGCTTGATCAGCTTACCCTGCCACAGGCCCGAATTCTGCGATAACATAATTACACCAAGATATATATTGAAATCCTACAGGATATAATACAATTAGTAAAATCTTCATTTATAGCTGATGAAGATTTCAGAAGATATCAAGAAATATTAAGTCAAAGGTTCAAAGTCCGAAGGACTTCTGATTTACTATAATAGTTTCACTCTAAAGTAATTAGTGAAGCATTTCAATTTTTCTTCTTATGTAATTATACTACTTTATAACTAATTAACTAAACTAACTAACCATTATGCCATTCCCCCAGAGGGGTAGGTAGAGAGTGTGGACCACCACACTGCTGTATCCTGACATACCTCTTAAGCTTCCTCTATATTGATTGTTTCTTGAACAATGATGTAAAACTTCGTATTAAATCATTAATACCAATAAAAACGTCTGTTTCCTGAAAGTTTTATTATATTTTATGGGAATGACATGTTACGCATTGCTAAAACATTTGATAATGCCTCAGCAATGTCATTCTCATAAATTATAATAAAACTTCTAGAAAATAGACATTTTCATTTGTATTAATTATTCCTCTGTATTCATAATTTGTAATATGCACGCTTCGAATATGGTCGCCTTTTAGTAATAGATTAACTTGGTGATACCATGTTTGTATACAACATTTTAACCATTCTTCTCTCATCATCTAAGTGATGCTTTTTAATTTTACATTTAATCATCTGCCTTACATTTTTTCCTTATTTCATCGTTCGGTATTCTATCATACACTTGCAGCTCATATTTGAATGAATCCTATAAACCTTTTAACTTTGGTTCTTTACTACTTAATTGTATGTAACATTATGATGAACTGAGACTATCTGTCTGAGCTGTAAATGCAGCAAACTGCAGTTAAATATCAAATTTGTTTGCATTGCACAACGAGGATTAATTAAGATTGAGATAAGGCCTAGTTTATGGTGTAACCTCAATAGGGGGCTCCGCAATGGCTATGGTGTCATTCTCCAGATAGTAGATGAATACGATCGGCCGTATCCTGAAGTGCTCGAGGGGGGACTCCGATATGGACTGGCGCAGGAAGCCGCGGAAGCTGAGCTTTTTCTTGTCGTAGTGTACCCAGTTGGGCAGAGTCACCGGGAACTCCAGTTGCTTCACGCGTCCGTACGTTAACGATGGGTCGTAGCTGGGAACACATTTTTACACAATCTATAGTATGTTGGACTATCGTCAAATCAAGGTGAGATCACTCTGCAAATCATGGTCAAGAGTCCATGCATCTGTCGCATAATACATTGGAATTACGGTTTTATATTGTTTTTAAGATGCATATAAGCTTTAAATTTATCTGTGATATTACAAATACAATTGAGTACAAACAATAAAGAATGAGTTTAATATTTAATTGATATGGTAAAAAATGATTTTCTCTGTTTTATTCAAATAACATTTTTACACACATAAACTTTTCAACTTTTTCAACCACCCATCCCTTTTCCATTTTTGAAATATAAACTTTTCTTATTTCGATAAAAAACTTAATCGGATATCTAGAACTGTATAAAATATAATCAAATCAAATCAGTTTATTAACTTACAAACAGGAAAATGTTTAAGGCATCTATTGAGTACAGGTCAAACATTATAAAAATACAACATAGTAGAGAACGCATTAGAGATGGTTCGACATTAGGAAGACAAGATGCTTTCTAAAGTCAAGAGTATTTGTCTCTTGAACGTACCTTCACTAATATGAAAGACTAATTGCTCTATCCACCGGTGTCACCAGAGGCAGATTGGTTCTGGTGGCCGGTAGGTAAAACAATCTGTGCTGTCGCTGTCGGAGAAATCTATCAGGGACAAAAAGACCAACACCCTCTTAACGGACGAGTTCTCGAAATATCCCCTGATAATTTTAAAGAAATCTCTTCCATTTCTTCGAAGCTGTAAAGAATTGGTTCCAAGCATTCCTAACAGAAATGCCGTGGGATAGAGCCACGGATAAACATGTATGCTGTTTGTAATGTCTTTTGAGTAAATAAACTGATTTGATTGATTGATTGATAACTACCTAATGAAGTGTATTATGTTATTATATGTTATGGTGATTCTGGTGGGAAGAGTAATCAGTCTGCTGAATATGAACACCTCGGAGATCGATATATTTTATATTGGTGAAAGTACGTTCAGAAGACAAATATTCTTGACTTAAGGGTCTTCCTAAAGTCGGACCATCTCTCAGCGTTCCTAGTATTTTATAAAAAATAAACCCATTTTTACTACAAATTCATTAACAATGTACCTATGTGGGTATTGCATTATATTTTCTGGGATTTTGGGTATATCCCTATCTCCTCGTCATCCTTTTTGGCCGTCATTTAGGAGATCGTTGATGACTTTATCTTCAAGCTAGTTGATAGACAATAACTATCCTAAAGTAGTCATTAGACGAGTAGTTACGAGACACGGATATATGTGAGATTTCAGAGAGTAGAATGGTGTACCTATTTTAATATCTGCAAGTACCTGCCGATATCTGTGACATCGAGATATCTGGAGCCCTCCACATCCATAGGAAAGCCACCGACAGCTCTCATGTCAATTTTAGGCATCGGGAATCCATTGACCATTTCAAACTTCCTCGGCACGTTGAATCGGGTTCTCGTCGGATCGGGAAAAGTATATCCCGGCAGTTTGGGAAGACTCCAAGACATTGTAAAACTATTTTCAATTCAATCAGTAAGAAATTCACGGAAATAATGAAAGCAGCAATGTATTATCACAATGCCATCAATTTCTAATGAACCAAAACAGTTATTGGCTATTTGGAAAAATTAAAAGTTTAAAAATTGAATGTGAATTGAATTTTGACGCTTTTTTTAAATGACACTTTCTTTTGCAATGTTTAATTAAATTAATATATCTGTTTAAAAGGGGATTTGATTTTGAAAGATAGGTTTTGAAATGTTGCAAATAACAAAGTAAAAAATATATAATTATGGTTGCTAAGCAACCCACAAAATCAATAAATCATTTCAATATTTCTGGCACAAAGGAATGTTTTGTATTCATTCACACAAGAACTCTGATTTGTTTTCTTAAAGAAGTAGTTATTTGCTAAGCAACTCAAAAAATCAATAAATCATTCTGAACTTTATACAATAATAGTATATTTGTGTTAGTTTTACTTGTTTTATGAATCAGGTCGGCATTTTTGCAAAAACACAATTCAATAAATCATTTGCGATGTAGTAGTTAGGTACTTTGAGATGTTTTTTTTCTTCCATGCATGTAGATTAAGATTTGTTAAGAAAATAAAATATCTGGGTCAAAAAACTTCCTTTTACAATAATGGTTAGAACTATTTTTTTGCCAAAGGAGTTTCAAAAACATAAATATTCAGCATGTTGGATGTTTTTCCAAGGGGAAGGGTAACTTATTCCAAATTCCGAGAAATGTAGCACAGTAGAGCAGAGGTAATGAGAAACAAGACATACTTTATAAACGCATATAATTTTATTGCAACAAAAGTAATGGTGTTACCATTAAAATAATTTGTTATATAAAATGTTACTTAGAATACAATATAAATAGCTACATTATGTGATAAGCACTTCAATCCCGTTTCAACCCACACATTTTGGTTCCAATTTCCACTAGACATACTTATATCTTGTTAGCGTGATTGTTTGACTTTGTACGGGTGTTTATCATTGCACATATATGTCATGTGGAGAGTTAACAGGTAAAAGTTTTTATTAATAAATATAATAAGAAATAATAGATTTATATGAGAGCATGGGATCATCATTTGTTCCCTAAAGCGGAGATTCTGTCATCTAGCTTCTTGATTTCCTTCTTGATGTGCTCCAAGTTTGTGGCAAACACTTCCTGCACCCCCTGTAGCATGGTCTTGTTATTTTGAACCCCCGCTGTGATGCTACTCTGCAGGGCCTCCAATTCGTGCATCGACTTGCTGAAGTCGCTGGCTGGAAATAACATTGAAATTAAATGTCATATTTGGTTGCGGGTGGCTTGTGTGCGTTAAAATTATATTTCCACACACCCCCTTTCCAGTGATATTTGATAATTTCGTATTATTAATTTTGTATAAAGAAGACAGTACAAGCTCTTCACAGAAGAACAAGAAGATGTCAACGATGATGGCCCTCCAGCACGTCAACAACAGATGAAAATGTTGAAGAAGTGAAGAAAATTGCTATGGAGAATTGTCAAATCACTATTAAAGAAGTTGCTGAGGATGTCAACATATCGGTTGGCTCATACCATGCAATTTTTTCAAATGTTTTGAGCATGAAACATGTAGCAGCGAAGTTGTTCCGAAATTGCTATATTTGACCAAAAGAATTGTCGCATGAGCATCGCTCAGGAGCTGTTGAATGACCTTGTTTGTTCTTGATTTTTGGTAAAGAGCAACAACGAAATCATGCCTCAGCCACCGTATTCACCGGACTTGGCCCCCTGCGAGTATTTCCTGTTAAAGGACGGAGTTTTGCCAAGGTTGAGGAGATAAAGACCACATCGCTGGAAGAGCTCAAGGTCATATCAAAAAGCGCTTATCAAAAATGCCTTAAGGATTGGAAAAAGCGTTGGCACAAGTGTATTATATCTGAGGGGGATTACTTTGAAGGGGACAAAATAGACAAACCTCGTATGAACAGCTACGTGTTTATAATATTGAAATGATCCCTGGAGAAAGAATAACTAAGTATAGGATTCAATATGAAAGTGTACCCTGCTTGTGGAGTCCCTCCAAGGCCTGCATCCTCTCCAGCAGTTGTGTGTGGGAGATTCCTTCAGATTTCTTCACTAAATCATATAGTTCGTTAATCTGCAATTACAAAAAAAAAAAAACATACTTAAAAATCTTCATACACTATTTAAAGAATTTTTTATCAATATATATACACAATTTTCTATTTTTTCTCGACATGTTTCGATGATGAAGGTGTCAAACCATCAAAATATGTCAACTAAAATAAACTCAAAGGTGGAAAAAACAGTGTATAAACATAAAAAAATCATCATAATGGAATTCCAGAGTGTTCACGCTGTAAGTTTATGATCAAAGCTTATTTGATCGATAGATATCTAAAGCACAACTTTCAAAATAAATAGCTCTTTTTGTGTACTCTATCTCAAACAAACCATCACGCCGTTTCCCCGCAAGTGTAGGCAGAGAGAATGGACCACCACACTACTCTATCCTGGCAAACCTCTCCAGCTTCCTCGTCCATTCCTCCAACTTCTAACATGACCAACCTTTAAAATTTGATTCATTTGATCATGCCATGTTTTCCTCGGTTTGCCTCGACTCCGTACTCCATTTACATCATTAACGTATACTTTCTTAACCATTTTTTCTCCATCCATGCGTTCCATATGTCCGAACCATCGCAGCGATCCTTTCATAATTTTGTTCATAATACCGTCTTCTGCTCTACATTCCTTTCTTATATCAGCATTTGAGATTCTGTCATAAATCATTCTACCACACATACATCTTAGGGACCTCATCTTTACCGCATTTATTCTGCTTTCATCCTTCTTCTGCCAGTTCCATGCTTCGCTTCCATACAGTCCTTAATGTACTCTATCTCAAATGGAAGTATTGGTTGGTTGGTGACATAATTATTGACTATTGGACGGCGTCAGATTGAAACAATGAACCTGCAAGAGAGGAGAGAGAAAGTAGACAGTGATGCGCTACAGATCAAAGCGAAAACAAATCTCTCCAACATGCAGCAGATACACCCGGAAACTCTTGCTCTAGTATGGAAGAACATTTCAAATATCATTTTGATCAATTGATTTGAGCAAGTGAGGGCATTAAAAAAGTAACAGAATCAAAAATCTTTAAATCCCAATGTTATGAATATACAAAGTATGCAATAAATGTGATTCTGTGAGGAATGTGTCAAAGTCTAAAGTTATGGTATTTGAAAAAGGAAGAAAGTATGACGGATTGTGACATAATTGCAAACAGTGAGAAATTGAAGCAAGTTACCTAATTTATTTATCTGGGAAGCATGTTTACAAGAGATGGAAAAATAGAGATAGATATTAAAAGAAGTTTTGGAGCTGGTAACAAAATAAATGGTGCACTCAAAGTCATCGCTGCAAATATAAATATATAGACTGCAGCAAAGATCTAATCTGAAGGAAGTAAAGTTTGGAGTTGGCAAAAGGAGGATGAAAGTAGCATAAATTATGCAGAAATAAGGCCACTAAGAAGAATGTATAGAAAAACAATGTATGATAGAATACCTAATGATGAAGTAAGAAAGGAATGTAAGGCTGATGAATGCGTTCTAAATAAAATTAAGAAAGGGTCACTAAGATGGTTTGGATAAATGGAATGAATCGATGAGGGAAGAATGGTTAAAAAGATATATACAAATAGTTTGAACAGAAAAAGAAGTCGAGGAAGGCCAAGGAAGACACGGCATGACCAAATAATCAATTACTGAACGATGACCATGTTCGAAGTGGAACAATAGATGAGCGTGCGTATCACGATGTGTGAACGTATTAGAGGCGTGAGAGTTATGTCAGGATAGAACAGTGTGGCAGTCCATCCTCTTTGCCTACCCTTCCAGGGAACGGTGTGATGATTTTGTTGTTGTTGTTCACTGTTAATTTAAACAAGCTCCAATAAAAAAATGCGGGGAAAATTTATATTAAAATAATTGAGAATGTCACCTTCTGGTCCCTCTGCGGATCATACGGGGGGGCGGCCGCGCGGAGGGCGTCCATGGCGGGCAGCAGGCGCATGAGGCGCTGTTCGGCCCCGTCGAGCTGTGCGGGCTGCAGAGCGCCCACGCGCGCCGCCAGCCACGAGGCCGCGCCCAGCAGCCCCGCGGGAGCATCCGCTGCGGCCGCCAGCCTCTCCAGCGATGCGGGGGCCGTGCCCACCGCCGCCTCCAGCTTGTACAGTCTGAATCAATAGATAAATGTTCAAAAGTGGAAGATGCCAATATTGGAGTATGTTGTTGAGACCTGTAGTTATGGAACACTGATGACTGACCTGTGTTCCAGTTGAGCTAATCGGGTGGTTTGCGATAGGCTCACGGACTCGGGCTTCAGGTTTATGATGGTAGTTGCCACGTCAGTTTCCTGCGCTTTTTTAGATTCATCGATAACATTCAATAATTTTCTGAAAATAGAATATTAATTATTTACAATCATTCAGAAATCAAATACTTATTTCTTAGATAATCCATTGTTTTGGCGGACACAATTATTATTGGATATTTCACAATCAAATGATGTTACTGAAATCTCTTGATGGAAGTTCATTTTAAATAATAATTAAATAAAACAATGTTTTTTTAACTACTTCCACTTTTGTCTTTATTTCGACAGCGACCGGTTTCGCCAGGCTCGCTGGCATCAGTCTGTCGATGCCAGCGAGCCTGGCAAAACCGGTCGCTGTTGAAATAAAGACAAAAGTGGAAGTAGTTAAAAAAACATTGTTTTATTTAATTATTATTTCAACATTATTAACTGTTTAATTAAAACACTGTTATTTAATATCACAATTGATTAAATTACAATGAAATTGTCGTGACAGCTGTTTCGCTAACCAATGTTAGCATCATCATTTAATCAGGGCAATAATTAAATTGCTGTCAAAAAATAAAAAAAATATAGCATTAGTTGGAAGTCCCCTGCCCGTGGGCAGTGGAGGACAGACGGCTGACAAGTCAGTAAGAGCGAGTTAATATTTGATGAAACTAGTCTGCGAGTTATTACTAACTTGAAATTATCTATTTGCGGTCCTCCGTCGGATTCCTCTTCAAAGTTAAGTTCGTCCAGAATGTGTTTAGTTGACGCCACTTGCGATGCCATCTGCTTATAGCTTTCCTGCAAATGTCCCTATTTTATACATTGTGCAATTAAATTGAGTGAATTTATTGTTTCTGTTCAAGTTCATTGTTCAAATGAACACTTTCTTTCCTGACATACTACTCTCGTTTCCTCAACATTCATACATCGTGTCATGTACGTAAATCGATTTCTCTGACTCCTCACGTGGCAAACATTCAATATTTGATGGTGATACGTTTTCCTCAGTCTTCCTCTATTTCTAGTTCCGTTTACATCATTAAGATATACTTTTTTAACATTCTTTCCATGTGCTCAAACCATCTTAATGATCCTATCATAATTTTGTTGATAACATTTTCATTTTCACTGCATTCACTTCTTAAATTTTCATTCGACACACTATCATACATTTCCACACATGAATTGGAATGCCCTGCGATGTTCCACTCTCCAGTTTGATGACAGCTTCCTGGTCCCAGTATATATTTTTTTATTATGTTTACATCTTTGTCATTTATACAATGCTTCCATATATCATAAGGTTTTTTTACTTAATTTTTTAAGCTTTTTAGAGGGTCACAATATTAAAAATGTTGAGAAATATTGCTTTAGATCAATAATGGAATAATTCAAGAACTCAGCCATGATTGTCTTTTTCTTCCTAACAAGATATCTCTGACCGGGCCAACATATATTGTTTTAACTGCCAGCCAGCAGAACCAACCTGCCTCTGGCAATGACGGAGAGAAGAGCAATCAGTCTGCTGAATACAATCTCTTCAGAAATCGACGACTTTCATATTAGTAAATATACTCGTACACTCAGAAAGTCTTCCTAAAGTCGAAGCATCTTTCACGTTTTCCTGGTATTTTACCAGTTCTCATATAGGTGCCTTAAACTACAACGATGTTTGTAATGTCCTTTGAACATAACTAACTAACCATCACGCCGTCTTCTCTATAACCGATGCGGCACTCCATCCTTCTCTTTTCGCCCCGCGGGAGATGCGGTGTGATGGGTTGCGAACCTTATCGCCAGGCATCTCCCGCGCACACTATGATCGTCCAACATCCACAAAATAAACATTAAAACATTAAAACTAAAATAATGAATCAACACATCAGGGATTGTCTATAATATGTGGAGTCATATATAAGTGTAAGTACAAAGGATACCTTCTCATCCTCGGGGCCTTTCTCCTTCATGGCGATCAGCTGCTCTAGGAGCTCGGTAGTTTCGCAGCGCAGGCGCTGGTAGCGTTCTTGGGGGCTCTCCGCCTCTCCAGCCGCAGCTAGCTCCCATTCACCACACCTTAGGGACACACAATGCTCAACTATCCACAGTGACAGCGTAACCAAAAACATTTTTGTATAAAAATAAAAAATAATTGTTTTAATTACACAACAAAAAAATAAACTAACTAACTAACTAACTAACCATCACGCCGTCTCCCCGAAAGGGTAGGCAGAAAGAATGGACTGTCACACTTTAACCGATGCGGCACTCCATCCTTCTCTTTTCGCCCCGCGGGAGACGCGGTGTGATGGGTTGCGAACCTCATCGCCACCAATAGGCATCTCCCGAAAAAACATCTTGCCTTTATTACCCTTACACTACTAAGTGCAGTTAGTATAAACTTAGTAATGTAAAATAAGACTCCAATAGAGAGATATACATCACACACATACCTCTAACAGGACCTTAATTAATCTACAATTTTTTTTTTAATGTTAGTAGAAAATAATTCCAAATAAAATGTATTGAATGGTTTCAATATATCTGAACAGATTGTCCGCAATAGAAATACAAAAAAATAAACCATTCCTAATTTTTCCCCCAATCTTAAGTGACTGGATATATAAAATTAAATTACTTATCTGGGAAGTATGTTTACAAGAGATAGAAAAATGTAGAAAGAGATGGAAAGAAAGGTTTGCGCTGGAAACAAAATAAATAGTGCACACAAAATCATCACTGCAAATAGAAATATATCCACTGAAGCAAAGATGGCAGTGCACAATGGAGTTCTAGTGCCGACCCTTATGTATGGAAGTGAAGCTTGGAGTTGGCAGAAGAAGGATGAAAGTAGGATAAATGCTGTAGAAATAAGGTCACCAAGAAGAATGTGCAGAAAAACACAGAAGCCCAGAAGCCCGGCTTGCGTAAGAAATTTTGAATCAAAACCTCCATATCTAAGTAAATCATGCCCCCGAATAAACCAACAACCCACCAAGTCACCTTCCAACAATGTTCCCATCAGACGTAAGAGGATCTGAATCTCTGTAAGCCAGAAGAGGTTTTGAATCAAAACTTCTTACGCAAGCCGGGCTTCTGGGCTTCTATGTTTTTCTGCACATGGATGGACACGATGTATGAATGTTGAGGAAGCGAGAGAAGTATGTCAGGAAAGAAAGTGCACGTACCGCGACTGGATAGAATGCCTAATGATGAAGTATAAAAGGAATGTAAGGCGGAAAAATTAAGTTACTTCACTAAGTTACTTCGGACATAGGCAACAAATGGATGAGGGAAGAATGGTTAAAAGATGAACATAAAAAGTGTGAATGGAAAAAGAAGTCGAGGAAGGCCAAGGAAAACACGGCATAAATTTATCAATTACTGAAAGGTGGTCATGTTCGAAGTCTGAAAAATCCATGAGCGTGTCACGATGCGTGAATGTAGAAGAGGTGCAAGAGTTATGTCAGGATAGAACAGGGTGGTGGTCCATCTGGTCTACTGCTTGAAGGAAAGAACTTACTGAAGTCTTTCTGCTTTCTCGCTCCAAATATTATAGAGAGCTTTTCCAACAATAAAACACGACTAATAATTGCCTTTCAGTAAAATACTTTTTCTGTGCACAGCAATTATTTATTACGTAATAATATAATGACCTGGCAGTGTGATTGTGACATTGTACATGTGATAAGTTAGCTACCTATCACATGTCATATGAATCTATAGATATATATTAACTACCACATTAAATCCCAAGTGGCATCCCAAGAACCAGCAAAAAAAAAAAACGATTGAAACTAGCGAAGAAGAATATAATCATTTCAATAGATGCGCAAGTATATAACAGAGGAATACCGAAACTATTGTTACAGTATATATTATTTATAGAGATATTAGAGTTATTAGAAGCAGTGCGTACAAACTACGCAGTGTTGGTAAAGGAAGGTTAACAATGCACCACCGACTAAAAACATATTCAAACGTGGCGAAAGTTTTAACATCATTCAGTCTTCCCAGGCAACAATATACATCCTGAAAAATGAAGTCTGGCATTCTACAATTTCAAGAGGCGTGGCTAAATTATACTATGCATAAGGGATGGGTTTATCTATTACTTGTATCCAGTTCTTAATTTCCGGCTGATTCTGTCTGAGAAGTCCACGCTGCCATAGACGTTTTTCCCTTTAAACTTCTTGAATGAATCACTGACCGATATGTTTATTTTCTCGATGCATTCATTCTCATCTTCCGAGATCTCGTCCGCCTGATCGGCCTCCGGCAAATCACCAGATTCGTAAACATCTGGTTGGTCATAAGCCTAAAACATTAAGGATATTAGCATATATTATGAAATTTGAAAATAAAATGATATAAGAAGTTTGTTTAAAAATACGACAAAATTCTAACGATTCCAGGCAGATTTTCGTATTTAGGATCAGCCATTTCTTGAGTCTATTAATTTGATAAATATATCTAGTTCAAATAATTAGCTAAAACAACAAATTGCTCGAGAACTTATGACAGAGAGTGGTATTTTGACAATCATAGATTTCGAAAACATGAAGATAGTGACATAATTTCTCAAAATACGCATATGAACAAGTAAGCAAGTACTTTTGGGATAAAAAAAAATACTTACCATAGACATCAAGAAATCATGCTCACATTTTCTTTTGAATCTTCGCCATATTGGCAAATTCTCCAATCAAAATATTAGACTACAAGATTTTTGATCAGTGATTGGCTAAAGGTTAAATAATATCTGCCATCTTCTTTTCAATAATCGTGTTTTTTGGAAAGTACATTCAAATACATAATTTCTTTTCTGCAGCTATGATCATTGACAATGAATAAGATTTATTTAATCTTTCTGACTCATCGCTATTTGGTTATTTGGTAACGATTGTTCGAGATCAAAGGTACACGTCAAAACTAATAGTATATTTATTAACGTGATCTTACGGATATTTCATCATTATATTTTGTGCAGTTGTGTTGTGATTATACGCCGTTAAAATGAGTTTCCAGTGGACCATGATCGCCACATTTTTATACGCTGAAATAGCGATCGTTCTTCTTATGGTTTTGCCGGTAGCGAGCCCGAAAAGATGGCAGCGCCTCTTCAAATCGAGATTATTGCAGTTTATTAACGCTCAAGCTTCAGTTTACTTTCTTATACTGCTCGGTGTCTTGGTTATGTTCCTGCTGGATTCCATTCGAGAGATGCGGAAATATTCCGTCGAACACGAATCGACCCATCATCAGCTGGAGATTGAAATGCAAGGGAATATGAGGCTGTTCAGAGCTCAGAGGAATTTCTACATATCCAGTTTCTCTCTGTTTCTGGCCCTCGTGATCCGGCGGTTAGTTACGTTAATTTCTGAGCAGGCTACTCTGCTGGCTCAAGCGGAGGCCAACTTGCGGCAGGCTCAGAGCGCCACCACGGCGGCCCGCTCTCTGCTGGCGCAGCAGGGCGCGGGGGAGGCGGCGGAGAAGGACTCTGCCGAGAACTACGATCGCGAGGTGAAGGCCCTGAAGGCCAAGGTGTCCCTCCTGGAGGACGAGCTGGCCAAGGAGAAGAAGGATAAACTCGCCCTCAAGGCGCAAGCCGAGGGGCTAGGGAAGGAGTACGACCGCCTCACGGAGGACTACAGCCAGCTCCAGAGGAAGATTACTGTCGGAGATTCTGCTATCAAGAAAGATGATTAAAGCGGTGAAAATCACCGAAAGATATCCTGCACGAGCGTGAGAGATTATAAATACAAGTAAAGTGTGTTTCCGTTAACAATTTGTGAAATCTGCTATTTTCACCACTGCTAAATAATATTTCGCAATATTAAATGATCCGAATAGGTTATAGGCAGGGGAGGGGGAGGGTGGCTAGCCCTTGTAACATTTTTTACATTTCTTGCAGGTAACAACAAATCTTTTGGGAGTGTCCGATTTTTCCTATCTAGGTATTGTGACATATTTAATGATTCACTCGTTTTATTGATTTAATTAAATTTCCATTTTTGATTGACATTCAAGATAATGCGATAAAATTACTAATTTATTACTTTTTTGTGGGAGGTGGTAGCCGGTAGCCTATTTTAATATACGAGTTAATAAAATCTTTTTACGAAAAATATCTATCTAAATTGGTCTAATTTATTTTCGAGTACTCAATATCATCCATCAGCCAGGGTGAATTAGAAAAGTACTACGGCAGTCTGCCCTGTTGTTTCTAGATTAGGTTTGTGTGTGAATTTGCATTGTTACATTTCACTGAGAGTGGCTGGAGTGAGGTGGTACTTCATACTCTAGCGAGGGGGTGAACGTGCCTTGGAGTGTTTGTTGTTATATTTATTACATGAAATGTTTTCTATTTTTTACCTATATAATATAATAAATTGATCTTCAAAATATACTTCTTTTTGTTTCCTTTAGTTGAGTAACATTTTATGGTAACTAACAAGCTGTGGAATTTTCTTCTCCTAACCTGTACCAAGGTTTCATCCAATCTAATTTTATTCTTGAAGCTTAGTTAATTTTTGGTATTTAAAAATATATATACTTAATGCAATTAAGAGATGTGGATACAAATGATAACGATGTCATCAGACTAAAGTTTAAATGAATATTTTTTCTACAAGTTTTATTATACATAATAATATGATCTAAATCGACCAAACACGGGTGTCCAGTGCAGCGGAGTTAATAATAGAAGAACCACCTGCCAACACGACAGACAGCCCGGGCGGGGAGTTGGGACAGTGCCAGAGACACGCCTCTCTAGTTCCTCCGCATCCATACAGCAAGTCATACATGCACGTCGATTCTTCAGACTTGTGACATTCATTTGGTCATGCCACGTTTTCCTCGACTCTGTACTCCCGCTGCACTAGACGTGATTTGGGGAAAGATAATAACAAGATTTTGGATCTGATAATTAATAATTGGAATAAATGAATGAGAATAGTAATCGCAGTGTTACTGGTTTTATTATCCGCCGATTATACTCGATTCATAATCGCGTGTCTTGATAAGTGCAATGTCAAAAGGCACAAGTTGGCTGCTCTCCGTGGGGCAGGGAGGAAGGCAATAATAACAACCGTTTCAAAAATAAAATACATTTTTATAATATTCTCAATTAATTTTGAAAAAAAAAGTAATAAAATACAAATATAACAAAAATTTATACTTCGAACAGCACAGCACATCATCAGTTCAGCACCCTCCCCCGCGCGCACGGCGTCACCCGTCACCCGCCACCCGTCCACTCGCGCGCCTGCAATGTGGAAAGTTCACCGACTCGCTTTAGAGCTCTTCCTTGTTCTGAGACTCGCCGACGTAGTTCTCGTTCTCCCTGAAGGGCAGCGAGCTCCAGAAGGCGTGCGTGTTGTTCTTGGCCGGGACGTCCTTGTTGCAGTTCACCTCCGTCGCCTCGGGGTCCGCGATGTGCAGGAAGCAGAAGTTCTCCTTGCGCACGCTCGGCCACGACTTGTCCCCCGGGAGCCTGGAAGGGTGCAACACGTTACTCGCGCCTGACTCCCCCACCCGGCGGCCGCAAGGTGGGTAGGTGGGTAGGTGGCTACTTACTTTCCGTGGGAACTTACCCGTCTTTAGCGAAGGATATCCATATCTGAGTCATGCGCTTGATCATGGAGATGTCCTCCTGCGTGGTGGTGGGGTCCATGTACTCCGTCTCCATGACGTAGCCCGTGTCGTCTCCGTGGCTGACCCCGAAGTTGTAGTCCGTCTGGCTGAGGAAGTGGCTGAGGCTGGTGGCGCCGCGGTAGGCGAACACGTAGAAGTACACGGGCGCCTTGCCGTACAGCGAGCGCATCTGCGCCGCCTTCTCTATGTCAATCTTGAACATCCGGTCGCTGATAGCCTGCAACACGACACCGCTCGGTTCAATCCAAGGTTATCTCGGGCGAGGTTCAATGAGCGATCAAGAAATAATGGAACCAACTTCCACAAACTTAGAGAAGGTCTGGCGACTCAAGCCCTGCCCGTTGAAGTAGAAGTCGTTGATCTTCTTGGCCGCCTCCTCGTGGCTGGCGGCGGGGAGGGTGTAGTTGAAGTCGAAGATGGCCGGCGCCAGGCTGCTCCACTCCGCCGCGACGTGTTCCATGTACTCGGGCTTCTGCGCGTATACTGAAAATGTAATAACGCTCCTTCAGTACACTGTGCTCTGCTGGAACAGGCTGTATGTGTCAGTATAGGCTGCTAACTAACTCGCCGCGGGGTAGAGGCCCTCCTCCGTGGTCTCCGAGACCATCCAGGGGATGTCCTGAGCGTTACCCTGGTACATGGTCTGGTACGGGTGGGCCGAGAGGAAGTTGTCTTTGGCGTTGAAGGGCTCCACCACGGCCGCCACGGGTGAGAAGGGCGCGTGGAAGTAAGGCTGGAAACACGTAAAAGTACATGTTTTTTGGTTTCTATCAATATGCCGTGTTGAAAACACTGGTATTACAGCGACTAACCATTAGCTTGCGCACCGCCTTCACGATGGCCACCGCGGGCCGGTGCCTGAGGCAATCGAGCATGTCCTTGGAGACAGCGGTGGGGCAGCCCAGTGCGGCGCCCACGGCCTGCGCCTTCTGCAGCGGGGCCTCCTGCAGCACCCACGGGCACAGCGCTGTGCCGCTCATGCTGATAGCCTTGTGGAACAGTCCTGCGGCCAATCAATAACGATAGATCCAAGAACGCAGAGTGACATCGTGCGGTAGCAGTGATGACGAGGTGCCTGTACCTACCTTTGGACATGGCGGAGAGCATGTGCATGTGGACGCTGGCGCCTCCTGCGGACATGCCGGCGATGGTGACGCTGCGCGGGTTGCCTCCGAAGTGGTGGATGTTGTCCTTTACCCAGCGGAGCGCCATGCTCTGGTCCTTCAAGCCCAGGTTGCCTGGCAGTACGGCGTCCTGGGTGCTCATGAAACCTAAGGCGGAGTGCATCAATTATATTCAAATATTAATTTACACCGTATTATGAAAATTGTGAGGAACGGGACATACCCAGCACTCCGAGCCTGTAGTTGATGGTGACGAGGACGACCTCGTGGTCCATAATGAAGCGGGGTCCGTAGTTGACCCCGGAACCGAAGATGAAGGCGCCCCCGTGGATGTACACGATGACGGGCAGCTTGGCGTTGCCTCTGGGGGTCGAGGAGTACACGTTCAGGTACAGGCAGTCCTCGTTACCTGCATGCACAAATAAGCGGGCTAGTTGGTTGGGTTGGGGGTATACGAGTATAATATTCGGTGTTCACCAGTAAACCCGCCCGGAGGTCGCTCACCTATGACGCTGCCCTCCTCGTTTTGGAAGTTGTCGTACCACTGGACGCACATGTTGGGCAGCTTCTTGGCCAGCCACACCCCGTACCACTTCTTCACTCGCTGCGGATCCTGCATATTTCCACATTAACTATTTCATATTGAATATTTGATAATGTTCACAACAAATGTTCACTATATTCGTGGAATGGAAGAGGATTATTTTTCAATATATTTTCGTCGAACATCAAATCATTTTGTATTAGCTTTGAAATGATATTGAAAGATATTTCGCCGGGAAAGAGTGCTAAACTGCTAATTATTTTTTACAAAATTACTTTTTGATATGGTTATTAAGAGAAAAAATACCCGATAGATGTGTTAAACATCATTACGTGTACATAAGTGTAACATACCGAAATCGCTGTTTTCCAGCCTCAATAATATCTGCTTCAAGGCGAGTTAGCAGCAAGTGCATGCCGCTCGGATGAATGTTCCTGTTTGATAATTATTAAGGTTTTGGTGGCATGTCTGGTGATAGTTAGGTATAATTGTGAGTACTGGATCTTTATTACTTTCATAAGATTCTATTTCGGGTTTTACACATAGAATTCAATTGTATCGCACCATATGCTTGCCTTAGAAGGTGGCAGAATTTATTAATATTAGGTTACGTCGTTTCTTGGGAGTTAGGATATATTTACGTTTGAATAATAAATAAAAAAATCCGTTACTGGGACTAGTAATCTAACATTAACCTGTCCGGTAATGACTTTTTTTGAACTCGGCAAAATAATGAGAATATAATGCCAAAACATAAATGACGAAATCACAAAACTTTTTTATTTAGGAACTATTACAAAAAACAATAATAAAATGATTGTTTTCTGATAAATAGTCAACCATCGGCCTATCAGAACAGATCAATTATTTATTTAGCACATTATGTCAAGATAAATGACAAGTAGGTAGGTACTCGTACTAAATATTATTTGTCTTTTTACATAAAATTATTGAACTTTATTTTTATTCTTGTATGAGTATTAGGTACACGTTAATCCCAGCCTGACTTTCTAAGGTGGGCAATTAACATGAGAGTGATGACGTCAAGGAATATTTAAAATGTGAATTATTCCGTCGGTATTATAGTAAAATTGCTAAAATCTTCGAATATGTGATAAATGGTTCACAGATGCCAGAATCGTTCGGTATTCGGGAAAATTAGAGATATAAATTATTTGTAGGCCACAATAATACAGGTACTGTCATAATATTTGGAATTGTATGTCTGTACGATTTGGAATTGTATGTCTGTAATGTTTGTGATTATTAGCAAAATAAATGAAATGAAAATAAATGAAATACCGGACAGGTTAAAAAATATTTTTAAGTTGGTGTGCTGTTTTAAAAAATTCGTTTGTAATTGTATTTATTTCAATAATTTACTCAGGTCTAAAAAATGAATATAAAGAAAAGAAAATGTTCATGATCATAGGCAAGAAGCGAATACATTCAATGCCAAAACTGAAAATTTAAAACGATTCAAAACATCATGGACAGAAAGAGTCACAAACGAGAAAGTGCTGCAGCGAATGAAGAAAGAAAGGCAAATTGTCAAGACTATAAAGCGCATAAAACTGAAATACTTCTGAGACGTACCTAATGAGAAGCGATAAATACTAAGTGCTGCAACTGATTGTCCAAGGTAAAATAACGGAAAACGAAGTTTTGGGAGAAGAAGAATATCCTGACTAGAAAACCTTGGAGAATGTTTCAGTCGCAGCACGACATCTCTGTTTAGAGCTGCTGTATCAAGGGTATGATGCTAAATGCATGATAAAAATAATTTTTACCAACCTACGACAGGAGAGGGAGAACAAGAAGAATAATGTAATTTAAGCTAATATTTGATAGATGATCGCTGTGCCAAGCACATAACACAATAGGTAGGTATATGTATATATTTTTATTAATAACACCATACCGTCATGACCGAGAACCCCGGGATAATATACGTACAAAGTTCATTGGGTTTTATGGTGCTATGGGTTTCGGGGTGCCATGGCGTAAATTATTGTTGTAATTGATGGTTATTGTTTTTATTTTGTAAAGCTCCATTATAAAATATGTGATGACATGGCGATTGTTTTATCGGTTTTATACCGATTTTTTATTTATACGTATATAAAATACATAAAATGCAAGGGCATTCCCAAACTAAAGTTAATATCCAAACAGTATGTGCTTATAAAGGTGATTTCTAAAACCTTAGGGGTAGATGAATTTATACTGTATTATATAATGCAAATTTGGAGTGATGTTTATAAGTAGGTAATTCTAATATGAATTTTGTAAAGTTATATAAAACAAATTTCAGTTTTTTTCTAAAATACATACATAATGATAAATTAATACGTAATTAAGGCTGAGGTATGTCCCTACCTAGTAACATAACATGATAAATGTATTGTGGATTTAATATATAAACTATTTTGAAGGGAGAGGTATATTGATTCATGATATTATAATATTATAACAAATATAGGGAGTTGATAGTAAAAAGGTTTAAGAGACATAAATAGGTACAATAATAACGCAGATACCATTATATTATGGTATATTGTAAATTATGAATTTATTTTAAAATTTTAAGTAATGGTGAGGAGAAGGTGTCTGTTTCCTCGTTAATAGGGGAGATGTAGGTAATGGGAGTCACTTAAGCGAGAATTGAAAAAAAAAAAAAAACTATTAGTTAACTATTTATTGCTTAAGCCTTATTATAGACTTTAGTTATTAAACTATTAATTGAGATCACCTTTAATCACTTTGGCTTTTTACTTTTGGAACAATAATCATTTAAAAAAAAAACAGGTTTGACCACCATTGCCCACATCTGTTGGCAATGGTGGTCAGCATGTTGGCAATGGGGGTCAACACAAATCGTACACATAATTGCAAGCTGAGTCCCACCCAGTGCAATCTGAATGAGCCCAAAGCCCACATGAAGTGCATCGGAACCACATCTCATTATCTCGCCCGAATTCGCCGCATACAAGACATTGGTTGTCAGAATCTTCTGCATCATCGTTTTTGTCGTCCTGGTACAAGTCATCAGTGTTCATATCTGACGCTGAAGTATTGTTCGATTCCTGCAGAATTTTCTTCTTTATCTATTTTTTTCGCGTACCTCTTCTGAAGACTCGAAAATGAGATGTTCATTGTTTTCGCGGCTTTTCTTATTGAATAACCTTGTTCATCGATGAGCTCCACGGCCTTTTTCAGGTTAGCTATAGACCAGGTAGCCTTATTTGTCTTTCTAGGACGAACGTTCGGTATCTACAAACCAAAAATAAGATTATTTTATCGAAGACAGGAAATGTTAACAATAAGGGTCACCTGACTCCGATTGCCTACATCGGTAAAATAGAGAAAAAACCTACCTTGACATAAAAGTAAAAGTGATGGTGGTAAAATGAGTTTAAAATCACGATCTAAAATGCTTTAGTCATTACATATCACAAGCGCAAAAATAAACACTCATTAGTTTGATCCTTACCTTCGGATTTGTCCACTCGAAAAATTAGATCAGAAGGGCCCGAAAACTTGTTACGTCTACCACTCTCTAGCACGTGATGCGAACTGAGTAAGCTGCCTACCGCGGATGTTACCGGCAAACAGCTAGCGTATGACGTCACTGAAACCGCCATCACGCGTATTGTTTTCGAATTAAAGGGGTGACTCCCATTGCCAACTGACTCCCATTGCCTACATCTCCCCTAAGTTGAACGTTGAGGTTATTAAATTTTTTATTTATTTCTAATTATTCTAAAAGATCGAGTCTATAGCCTTTCTATCTAGATGAAGTGAAATTGTTTGATCAACCAGGAAAGGATATTATATAACTAACTAACCGTCACGCCGTCTTCCGAAGGGGTAGGCAGAAAGAATGGACTGCCACTTGCGATGCGGCACTCCATCCTGCTCTTTTCGCCCCGCATAGTTTTTCCTTTCAACAACTTGGAAATAAAAGACGTTCCCGCTTTAGACTTAGTAGACCTTGCCTCGGACAAACCTGCGCACCGTCAACTAGTGAAACAAATGATGTTCCAGACTTACCCACATTAGATAAAGATCTTAGGCAGGTTTCTGGATCTACCAGAGCATTCTCGTATGAAGGCATAGGTACACGATGAGCTTGAAATGGACATGTTTGACTTTGTCCCTAATAAACAAAAACGTCAATCGACTGAGGTGACAGATGGATTAAACATTCATTCATTTTAATATTCATCCAGGTCCGAAGAAACAGACCCTGAACTGCCGCCACTTCACTCAAAATGTTTTTAGCATTTTCCCTGGTCTCCCCTCTCCCATAATAGTTATCCTTTACCAAATATTAAACTATTAAATTGTTGCAAATCATTCTCTATTTTATCTATCTATTAAGAATCGGAATGTAGAAATAAGAAAAAAGAACACGAAGACGAAAAATAACACTGATGGTAGGATATGGCAGGGTTTTCGTGAACCCACGCGTTTATATTTTTAGTATGACGATAAACGTATGCGGAGTTTTGCAGGGTGGACTCTTCCAACACACGTGTAAAAATCTTTATCGAGTAAAACAGATATAAAGTGAATGATACGGTTGTGTTACCCAGCGGTTACGTTGAATATACTCGTAGAACGTCCCCAGAATTAGTAGAGGGGTGTGACGAAGAATAGAACTCGGCAGGCTGATTGGAACTGAAAAACTGCTCCGTACGACCAAATTCCTCATAATAAAAAGGTTTATTAAAACATGAGAATGAGTGAGTATGTTTTAATTTGAATCTCGGTAATATTCCATGATTCTTATTAACTACAGCTTCATGAATGTGTGCAAACCCGCAGGAAAATGGATTCCATTGCAATGGTCTCATACTTGTTTTTTACTATACAGGTTGTTACGTGTTCTTTGAAAAATATATAAATAATATGTTCGTAAGCATGTTTTGGTAATCAAATGTGTTAAAAAAATTGCGTAGAATAGGAACAGATTGGAAATATTATAGTTTAATATTTAGGCTATAGCGCCGTGTTAATTAAGTATTTGGCGAAGATGTTTTGAATTATTTTCGGGGGTTGATATGGAAGAGGAGATATGTCGTATCAACCGAATCAAAGCTTGATTGAGCGCATACATGGGTGTGCATGACGGGAAATGTTTATTTTGATATATTGTACGAGTGTGAAGGAGGCTAACTATTATTGTAACAATGGTGCCGGCGCGGCCCAGGGTGTTACAAACTATGCTATGGCTTGTGGAATAGCGCAATAACGGAGGAGTTGAGGAATTTGTTCAAGAATGTGCACATGACTAGTTAGCACATCAGGTATGCATGCTGGCGGCATTCTACCTACCAGTCAATAGTGTCCGTAATGTATGGCATTATACAATATAATAATAATACACTTGTAAACACACTGACGAAGCTCCGGGGGGAGGGAACCCTGTTGGTGTTTATAACGAAAACATGATTTGGGTACATTTATACAAAGTGTATTATTATTATATTTAATCATGTCACACCACAAATTAATGCTTCATACGAAAGTTTATAATATATAATAATATTTTTGAAATGGCGTTATAGCTCTGTATTAAAGTTATTCCGGCTGTCAAATTTTAGATAAAAAACTTCAAAACTAATGTTTACCCCGTCCTACTACTCGTACTATGACATGGTAGGAAATGATTCCGGTTAATTGGATTAAATCCTGGCAGCTGCGCAGGTATCGGCGTTAAGGAATAACACGGTCAATCGTTATACTCGTACTTGCTTTGTATTGTCGCTCGAATAAAGTATGCGCCACTTCACATATTGTTGCTTAAATAACACAACAAATACGCCGTTCAACTGACCCGCGTGGTCCCTTGCAATGAAAGCAATTGTAGGTAATAAAAAAATATATTCGAATGGATACTTATCTGAAACGATAAATTCAATTAGGAAATATACTATATATTCAATTAGGAGATTATTCAATAAAATATAATAATTAGGTTTGTTCACAATACTCATTCATTATTTTTTTTTCTTATAACAAAGGAAACGTGTTTGGCGGTTGCAAACAAAGTTATTTAATTTAATTCAAACGTGAATTAAAAATAAAAAGTGAAGGCGAATATGGTTTTCTTTGATTGTCATATGACCGCGATATTTTATGGGGTTGTCATGCTTTGCCTTGCTAAGGCCCAAATACCTTAGCAAGGCGGAATGATAATGCCTTAGTGAGGCGGAATGATAATGCCTTAGTGAGGCGAAATATGTCATAACCATAAATTATAATAAAACTTCATTTGACCGGGATATCTTTAACGTTTTTTTGAATAGACGGAATTATACATACAAGAAAAGGAAACAGTTTGAGCCCATTTCTTCTCAACCTCACTATGGACCTAATAATAGGAGATGTCCCATCACTTGATGCAGTGAGCGTCATGCGCTACGCGGACGATGCTGCACTGATAGCAGAGTCGTAAGAAGAACTGCAAAGACTCTTAAGAAAATCAGTTGCCAACTTTAATATGATGATCTCAGTTGAGAAAACAAAAACCAAGACATTTTCAATGGAACTAAAGCCTATTATGACATGTGGCATTGAGACCAGAGTGGATACCACAAGAACGAAGTGCGGATGGCAGAGATACGGTGAGGAACACGGCTATCCGCAAATTCTGCAAGGTGGAATATATTGTCAGATTGAGTATACAATGCAGAAGACACTGAGATGCGTACGTGCATAGGATGGATCCCTCCAGAATCCCACACATTGTGGTCAATCCGATTCCTGACGGCTACCGTCCTCCCGGAAGACCGACAAAGAGATAGCTGGGAGTCAAGTCTTCCCAAGAGAGGCCAACTACAGGAACAGCCCAAAGGTCTAAAAGGTGAAGATGAAGAAGAAGAAGTAATTATACATGAATAATATTCTAATATGCGATAATAAGGTTGATTTGCTTTGGAATAATATTATCTAAGTGGTTTAGTGGTGTCAAGAGTGCACCTCGAAAAGTGAAGAAAACTAGTGACTACTATAATAGCATATGTGCGCCAATAAAATATTATATTTTCCTTACCGGTCACATTGAAGAAAGGGTGTAGGAAATTTTGATATACGTGGGGAATATAATATACGAGTATAATATACGTATATACCTAACACATTACTGGTTATTGTCAATAGGTGAAGTCTAGTTATTACAAAGGTGGTTTCAACATAAAACAAAGAAAAATATTAAAAAAAACTTTATTCTACACGTGATTATGTACCACGGGTGACATCTTTAGGGTGACGTTTGAACTATACCAATTATGAGAGTTATGTCAGGATAGAACAATGTGGCGATCCATCCTCTCTGCCTGCCTCCCCCTCCGGAGAAACGGCGTGATGGTTAGTTAGTTAGTTTAACTATACTATATTATTCAATAACTCTGCACATTTGCACAGTTTATGTTTAACTCCAATTGGGATCAAAAACTCATTTTGGATTATAATTTTTTTTTAAAGACTAACCCCAAGGATTTGAATCAATGGTACTAGAATTTATTTTACAATCTTCAATATGAGCAGAAAATAGCTCATTATCATGAAGAACGAATCTGGTCGTGTCTAATCTCGAGCCCATGTCCCCTGGATCAGGAGCCAAGCGTTCTGTCCTCTGGACCACCACCCGATATTTTGATACTTGGCACCTTTGTACAGGTTTCGCCTAGTGCAATACTTATTGATGTGCAGGATCAAGTGTTTTCTAAACTGCAGGGGGCATAGTCCAGTGAGCGCGGGTACCTAACATATACGTACTCTGCACAGCTTGCTTGGCACGTAAAAGTGAAGCACTGTCAATAGCTAATTCTCGCCAGATGTGTGTCTGAAGAACCGTACAAGTCTCCAAACGTCCAAACTAGTTTGTGTGTAATAAGTGTAATAAAGTGAACGCTTGGTTGGTAAGGTAGCCAAGGGCATAGGGAACACAAATCAATAAAAATGTTAATTAAATCCTTTTGACAGATTTAATTAATTATATAATTTTGAAAAAGCAAGGTAAAATATGTCCAATTAAATGAGTTATAAGTCACAACACTAATTAAGAAACGGCAACATAATTTATTTTATTTTATTTATATTAGCATTTGAATATGTGATTGGACACATTCAAACATTTCTTTAAAGTGTGTAATGTTTTAACTGGATTTGAGTAAATAAATCAGTGCTTAGGTCAGAATAGAGGAACGATTACCTTGTTAATTGCGTAGATTTTTATGGTTGGTTGCAGTATGTATTTTGGGATCTTGGGAAAATCCCTGTACCCCAGTCTCCATATTCAGGGTGGTTATAAATGTGTGGTAGGTAATGTATGTTTAACTCCTTCTACGTTTCGTTGGTTCAGAAAGACGAGCTACATGGATTTTCCCAAGACCTTGTTGTAAAACTACACATATTTTACGAAAATAATTACTGTATGTTAATCAGTTAAGTTATTTGTTTATCTTTCTTTGTTTATTATTTTTAATTACGTATGGCTTATCGGTTGTTGTCTAAATACGTTTTTTTTTTTAAACTTTATTGTAATTGTCTTTCACTTTTGTTGAGCCCTTTTCTATTAATGTTATTTGCTTCCTTGTTCATTTCTCCTAATTTTGTTTGATTATCGATATTAAATTTCTGTCAACTAATTACTGTTTTTTCCCATCTTTATTATAATTGTTTACAATATTGTGTGTAGTTTCTTCCCCTTCTAATGATTTTGTATCCAAAACTAAGTCTTTCTGTTGTATTTTTTAGTTGATTGTAACACCTGACGATGCTAACATCGGTTAACGAAACAGCTGTCGCGACAATTTCGTAAGAAGTAGAAGCAATTGTGATATTCTATAAGAGTGTTTTTATATATACAATTAATACAGTTAAGGGCAAGTAGATTAAATAAATATTATGTCCAACAAGAGATAATTATTGAATTACGCTGCATGATCAACATCTTATTTTCACAATAAAGATATGAAACCATGCACATTTCCCTTGACGTCAGTGTATAGATGAATTTCAAAAATATACCGTTTGAAAAAAAAAAATGCAAATACATAGATAATTGTATTATATTACTATAAATATAAGATATAACGGCACCATGAAAAAGAAAGCGTATATTTCATTGCTAAAATTCAAATAATTGAGTTAAGATTAAAAAGTAAGGTATTTCTCAAAGTTTGGAGCTGCATAAAAAGTGTGCGTGCGTGCGCATGTGCAAACAAACGCAGTGTGCTTATGTAGGAGTTAAGAAAATAAATGAATCAAATACTAAAAGGCGGCCACATTCCAAGACGGAAAAATCGACGAGAGGTATGTCAGCACAGAGCAGTATGGCGTTTCATCCTCTCTGCCTACCCTTCCGGGCAAACGGCGTGATTGTTAGTTAGTTGTTAGAAAAGAACGCCGAATGTCCATCTTCTACTCTATTCCAACGGAAATATTTCGTTCAATTTGAACTAGAAATATTTTTATCATATATATTTTTCCTGAATGGTGGGTAGGTAGGTAGTTGAAATATGTGCAGGTGCCAGAGTAAAATAAATATTTGAAAAATGAACGTACTCGTAAAATACAAAACGTTTAAATACGATAATAAAGTAGGATGTGTGTATAAATATGTATAGAATTTGGTGGTTAAATTGAAAAGCATACCCTGAACCTCCTTTTTCCGACCGGAGAGCGAGCGTAGGGAATCCCTTCGAAGGCCCCGTAGGGCCTGTCGCTGTACGAGAACCTCCATTCCCCGACGAGTTTCCCTTGCGCTATTTCCAGCTCGATGTCACCCTGTTCCTGGCTGCCGGAGGCCCGGCCGAGCAGGGCGCACACCACGACCACACTCGCGACAACTAGCTTGGACATTTTCCTCGGCGCGTCACTGAACGGGCGCGCGACGGTTGCGGGCCGGCTTCTGTCCACCGACTGAGAGAATTTCACTCCGGCCTGACGTGTTATAAACTATTTATTCAATTCAATTTCCAGGTACAGGTTGGTTTTATCATTCGGTAAAAATATTTCAAACACAATCCGGCAATAATTTGCGTACAAAGAAAGAAAAAAAACAAATGAACGCCAGTCGTAGAAACGAATGAATTCGGATGGAATGATTTAAAAAAAATTGTGAGCTGTAGGTAAGTACTTTAAACAATCGTATTTGTAAATAAATTAATGCGGGGTAAGTAATTAAATTGTTATATTGCTGTTTTTTTTTTCATAATTTATTATTTAATGATTCGAAAATAAGTTAAATAATATTGCAATGGCTTGGACATTTTACATATTTATTGCTGGCCAATTATTACACATTTATTGTTTCTTGAACAATGTTGTAAACTAACTAACTAACTAATCATCACGCCGTCTCCCCGAAAGGGTAGGCAGAAAGAATGTACTGCCACACTTTAACCGATGCGGCATTCCATCCTTCTCTTTTCGCCCCCGCGAGAGACGCAGTGTGATGGGTTGCGAACCTCATCGCCAATGTTGCAAAACTCCCTATTTAATAATGTATATGAATTAAAACGTATGTTAATCGATTAATCGATTTAATAGAAGTTTCAATACGTTTTATTGGAATAACATGTTTCGTTTAGCTTAATATAATATAATACTTCTAGAAAACAGGTGTTTTCGTTCGTATTAATTATGATTATTTGATGATATTTGTATGATGATGCAAGTAATTAAGATTTTGATTGAAGGTATTATTATAATAATCGAAAGGGAGGATTGAATTAAGGGCCCTCCGATTATGTTGCTTATAGTCGGGGCTTACACATATTTACGGAGCTGAGTTGCAAGCTGCGCAGAGAAAATACATTTTAGTTTAATAATTGCCCATTATTATAAATAAAGACTCATTTCACATTTAAACCACCATTCAAATTCGTTTTCTTAAATTATTTTCATTTATCTGATAAATCGTAACTACTTGTAACCCGTGAAATATTCGCGGAAGTAAAGATTTTCTAGCTTTTAAAATTTTGGTTCACTGTACAATCGTAATCAGTTAATTGTTTTGACTGTTCTCTCGCTCTCTGTATTCAAAATATTCTCGTACTATTTCTTGACGTCATCCGAGTTTTTGCTTATTTATATTATGATGACCAATCGATAACCACTGCCATAAATAAACAAAATTGTATTATATTAAGAATTTATTCACATCTTATGTAATGTTGTATTGATTGTCTGATTGATATTGATGCGAGACTCGGCTTTGATTACCGATAAAAAAAGGAAGTGTCTAATCGTTAAATTATCTATGGAGAATGAGATAACACAAAATAAATGTAAAATTTCTACATAAAATAGTACGGCGATACAACGAAATAATCTGGTAAGATAAGTAACTAGCGTGATTTGGGAAATATTCAATCTTCTTCTTTATTCGTTTCCTCATTACTGAGGGTCGTGGCTAAAACAAAACGCCTCCAATCCTCTCTGTTCTCCGCAGCCCTCACCGTCGAGTAGAGGTATCCTCCAGCCATCTCCTTAATCTGGTCACACCACTGGGCAGGAGATCTACCTTCATTTCTTTTTCCTGGACTTTTTTGGCAGGTTACTCAGCTGTCTCCTAGCAATGTGACCAAAGAAACTCAATACTCGCCGACTGAAAATTACAGATAGTCTTCCAATTATTTTGAGCTCAAAGGACTGAGTCGTTTGTCCTTTTTGCAGTCCATGGTATCCTCGGCATGCAACGCCAACACCACATCTCAAAGGCGTTAATCCTGGCGCGGTCACGGAATTTCATTGTCCAATTTTAATTTTAGTTGATATGGAAATGCCTCGATTTTTCCTCACGTTGTTCAATCGAGTCATAAGCAATGTCGGGTCGTCTTTAAATATAAGGTAATGTTAGTTATTTCTTCGTAGAAGTTTAATGAAAACAAATCATTATTTTACTCTCAAATTATTCAGATTATTTCATTTATAGTATACAAACAAATGTATTACGTTTCATCCCTTTTATACATGTAACCTAATTTACAGCTGTTTCACGGCAAAAACTGATACTATCATCGCTAACGGCTGTCTCTCGTGTCTGATGAAGACTGATCTGAAGACCTTTACGGGTCTTCATATGACACAAAATAACAAACTGGATCCGCACACTCCGGGGAAATCTAGAGCAGGGTAGGATGTTGGTATTGGAACCGCCAGCGCCACAGTCTCCCTATGGCCTCTGTTCTTTTTTGCAGCGTCGCGTCGTTTCTGCGCTGTGTTTCTAAGTCGTGCGCCTTTCTTCCTCTAGCGTGGTTCTCCAGATGCAGGTTTCGTAGTTCTCGAGATATATTTCGGCAGCAATAAAGTCATCGCTATGTGTATCTATATAGGTTTCTAAAAGAGAAAATAAGAAACTGTAAAATATGAATGGAATATTTGAACAATTACAAGATTTTTTATAATAATTAATATGTTAACTTTTAAAGTGCCCTTTTTTATGGTTTAATCACCCCAAAGGCGCATTATGATGTGTTTTAAATCTAAAAATCTACAATAAATATGATCGCTGCATTTGATATTCGCGATCGGTTAGAAAATAATATAAAACCTTAAAAATAATTATGAAACTTGGGTTTTAATTTGGGTTGGAATTATGGTATAAAATTTATATACAGAAGTAGGAGTTCGGACTTGTTTCAAGTATTCGAGCCATAACGATTCTTCG
Organism: Lepidostoma basale; assembly: GCA_022606425.2. NCBI lineage: Eukaryota > Metazoa > Arthropoda > Insecta > Trichoptera > Lepidostomatidae > Lepidostoma > Lepidostoma basale. The sequence goes on along the minus strand of JAHDVF020000316.1, from coordinate 925,766 downwards.
CTGATATAATATTATATAGACTGTCTACTATTTATATAAGCAATCATATTAATACATGACGTTATTATATTAACAAAAGTTCGTCGTAATGCTGATGTGGTAATAATTGTGTATATCTAGGAAAGAGAATATATAACTATGAATTCGTTTATGGCAAAGTGAAAATAAATTCTATTGTAATGGCCACGCCACGCTGGTATCCAAGTCTTCAATGATAACATCCCTTATATATTTAACTTTGGAAATATATTAAATTTTTTTATCAGCTGTGATTTAATATAATTTTTATCACAGTTTGACTGCATTTCATTCCACGGAGTGAATGTTTGAACCCAGTCCGAAAGCAGTTGGATCCTGCTTATCTAAATCCTTTATACCTACTATAGTAGGTCTCGAAGAATGAAATAAAGTCAGAGTGCAACAACAATTGACTTAATAATTAGATTGCACATGACTTTCCAAAATCAAGTCTTAATCGGTGACCATAAGATTCGACCTTTAATCTCCAAAAACAAGCAAGCCGTCATCGACCCACGGACACTGTTTTGTTCTTCGATATTTTATGATTAAGTTGATTGGTCGCTTCTTTGGGGTTTTCCAGTCATAATTTCTAGTGTCATCCCAAATGGAATTTTAGAAAAATAATGGAATTAAAATGTTCAAAGAATTTGGTGATTTTAATGATTTTGTGATGCTCAAGTAAGGCGAAACTTGTAACAGCCATAAAATATTATAATACTTTTTCTTATACATTAAAATTAAATGAAGTTTTTATTAATAGGTACCTATTAGTTATGTAGAATGTGTTCAGATATTAATATTGTGTGCAACAAAGTGAATGGTGCAATTAAAGTTATCCTCGCAATCCAAAAAAAACTAAGCACAATGGTGTTCATGTACTCGTACCGACCCTTGTGCTTGGAAATGAAAAATGGAACTGACGAAAGAAGGATGAAAGTAGAATGTATGCAGTACAAATGATAGATTGTCAAATGCAAGTTTATGCGGTATCAATGAAATACTTATTATTATTCGTGCTATATTAGGTCTCTCTGACGTTGGCAACCACTTCTATAAAGGCTTCTCTGTACAACTCCTCCACGCTCGCTATTCCAGTCCAATCTTTGATGTTGCGCAGCCAGGAAGTTTGCCTTGATTGATTTGATATCAATCAAATATTAAATGTCGGCCACGTGAAGTCTTGTTAAGACACGATGAATAATTAAGGAATTGAGATAAGAGTGTCAGGAAAGAAGAGTGTGGCAGTGCATTCATTCAGGCTACCCTTCGGGGAGATGGTGTGATGGTTGGTAAGTTCTTATATTCTTGTTGAATAAAAAAGACAAGACTGGCCGCAAACCGTGCAAATGATTTATTATACGAGTCACTTCTGTAAATAATAATTATTTAATTAATATTAAAGACCACTCTGTTATAACTGATTCCGATGTTCACCCAAACAACTTATTTAATTCATACATAGGATGAACGGGTACCTCCCTAGAACGGGTTACTTCAGTTTGGAGGTATTAAAACCACGTACTTTAATTAATTATCAATAAATAAATAAAACTACTTGCAACCCGTGTGATATTCACGGAAGTAGAGATTTTCTATCCATTATAAACGTGGTTCAATGTACAATCGTAATCAGTAATACGTTTTTACTTTTCATGTAAATATTTTTTTCCACGTGCGTCAAACTTCTACACTACTGTTGTATAATAATAATCAGGACCAAATTCAAAATAATCCAAAAACGTTTTCGAGCATGCGCATCGTGAGTAGAATCAGTATTCCTTTCTCGCTCTCTGCTATTTAAAATATTCTCATATTCTCTCTTGACGACATGCAAGTTTTTGGCAATTTATTGTATGTGAATCAGGTCATAATAATAACAGTTTGCTTATTTAAACGCTCATTAACGTTATATTGTAAAGTTTGTAAATTAGTATCTATATCATAGGTTTCCAAACGGGGCGGCACCGCCCCCTCGTGGGGGCTAGAGCTTTCCATGGGGGCGGCAGCGGACCCAGAGGTAAATGGGGGTGTTGAGGTAGTTGGTGGCATTTATTTAAAAACAATTAAATTCTGAGAAGTTTACATGAATAATCAATTTAAGAAAATATTTAAATGTATAGGGAAATAATGAATAGTTAAGAAAGTATTATGTATGTTAATGATGTAAACGGATTTGTAGATAGAGGAAGACCAAGAAAACGTGGCACAATCAAATAAATTAAATACTGAATTTTGGTCGGAAAAATCGCCGTGCGTGCTCATGCACGCTCGTCGATGTGTGTCATCACAATGTATGAATGTTAAGGAATTGAGAGAAGTAGGTATGTCAGTAGTCTGGCGGTTCATTCTTTCTTCTTACCCTTTTTGGGGAGACGGCGTTGATTGTAGGTTGTAGTTATTTTATAAATGTAAGCATCTCTTATAGACTCGATAATCTTTTTAATTTCATCTTTGTGTTTATAAATAGGTATTGATAATGTATTATCACATCTTTTTTCTTGTAAAGGGTGGTGACCCAGTAAAGGTTGGGGAATAATATATAATTGATTGTAACATAAATATGTCTATAGATACTAATCAGATTTTTCGTTCCGTGATCTGTGTGGCAAATATTGAGATTTTACAAAATGGTATAGGTACGTTAGGTACACGGAAGGACAAATGAAGGTCATCTATAGATAGATGACATTGTAGGAGATGTACACATTTATAATAGGGATTATAGATATTAACACCAAACACACTCATACACCAAATAGTCGTTTAATTAACCCATTCATGCCTAGCGTCATAAGGGCAGCACTTCATTGAAGCGAGAGGCGAGGTGTTGTCAATTGAGACTTGCAACTCCATTCATAATTAATACGTGTGAAAATGTTTTTTTTTTATGAATTAAAACACTGAATTACTTTCATCATGGGACGAATTTTTTATGAATTAAAACACTTATTTGACATCAAATGATTTTACTGAAATCTCTTGGTGGAAGTTCATTTTAAATAATAATTAAATAAAACGATGTTTTTTAACTACTTCCACTTTTGTCTCACTGGCATCGACAAACTGTCGACACGCTGGCAACACCAGTCTTTCAATGCCAGCGAGCCTGGCGAAACCGGTCGCTGTCTAAATAAAGACAAAAGTGGAAGTAGTTAAAAAACATCGTTTTATTTAATTGTTACTTATTTGACATGTTTAGATGGCTTTACACTTTCATCGTCGGGAGAACGATATAAATTGAAGAATTAATTGTATCTCAATAGAGACGAAGATGCAAATTGGAAACAGAATAGGGTTGATCGAGGTGTTTACAGGACTTATGACCTGTCATTGGTTGGGTTAAGCGCACGATTTATGTAATACAACATTCCCCATTCCATATTTTTTTTTATGACCTCCATGTCTGACAAATTTTTGGAAGTTGTGTATATCGCCTCTTTGCAAGAATAACGTGACATTTCGAAAATCAAATCCGCCGTGTTCAACTTTATTTTCTACTTAAACATGGTATTTTCAAAGTGAAAAACAGAGAATTTATGAGGGAAAGAGACAACACAACAGTAGTATATTGTGTTGTCGCGTTGTCTCATTCAGACAGGTATCTTGATTCATTTTTCAATTTTTAAAATTTTCGAGATAACACGTTATTCTAGCAAAGAGGCGATATGTTAATATGTAACACCACTTTTTACATGGTAGTTTTTCAATCTACACACTAACGCCATCTATGAAGATTGTATTTTAAGAATTAAGCAGAAGATCTTTTTAACGCAATGTGAAAGGCTACCGCCATTAGCGCATTGCTAGAAACCGCCAGAATTTGTATACATTCAAAATGTTGATATAAATTGAGTTTATATCGTTCTCCTGCTTTTATGTTCTTTTTTGTCCTGGCTCGATTATGATTAATAATTAAGTATCAGGACCTGAAATTAATAATATTTTTTTGTAAACTGTTAAATTAAAAAACTTTGTTTTATGTATCACAATTGTATTTTTATTATTCGTGACTGCTGTTTCGTCAATCGACATCATCAGGTGTTACAATAATATACCTGATGATGACAACATAGGTTGACGAAACAGCTGTCGCGAAAAATAAAAATACAATTGTGTTACATAAAACAAAGTTTCTTTAATTTAACAGTTTATAATGTTAAAGTATCATAGTGTTTCGGCCAAACCATGGACTATTTTTTATGTATGAAAACACTGTTTTTCAAAGTTTTTTACAGCAAGGTTTTATACCTACATGATCGGGAGAAACATATACGGTTAACCATCGAACATGTCGAGAAAAATAGTCTCAAAAGTGAAAAAAATCTGTGTTTTAATTCATAGAAATATCATCATTATGGAATTCCATAACGCCTTAAGTTTATTAAGAATATATCTGTGTTTTTTTATTTTAGTTCTGACCGGTTACACTACTTGCTGCCGTCTTCTGGTAATTTATGATGATGATGATGTTGATTTTATAGCGCCATTTTCGTGAGAGATTTACTTCAAGGGCGCTCTTCACCCAGAAAACTTGTCTTAAAAAGGAAGGTTTTTAAGAGAGCTTCTGAATACTTCTTCGTTGTCCTGATTTCGGATATTGTAGGGCAGCCTGTTGCGATGTCAAAAGCACGATCCGCGAAATTTAAAGCTCGACGAATCGGACGATGGTCTCCGGATCTTCTGTCGAAACCGATCGGAACTAATATAAATATAGGTGTGGACAACGACCGGCTTCGCCAGTTATTATTTAAAATCAATTTCCACCAAGAGATATCGGTAAAATCGTAAGATTATCTAAAGCAGTGCTCCGCAATATTTCTCACCTACGGCACACATAAGTTCTCACTAGAATCCCGCGGCACACCAAAAGGTAAAAGTCGGTCTGGACGTGGATGTCAATCAGCTTTTTTTTTTTTTTTTTACTTGGGTTGTTTCTATTTTTGTTGCCCTGCATTTTATTTATCAGGGCGGTGTGGACTTGTTTAATTGGCATTTCAGTGAAGTAGTGTATCTTTGGGGTGGCAGAGATTTGCCGAGAAAAAGAAATAAAGAGTTTAGAGGGGAGAGAAGAAAATTAAAGAAGTGGAGTTCCTATCTATGGAATTCCATGGACTAGCTAATAAGCATCCCGACATTTGCCTTACAACTGAGGGAACCATGGAAAACCTCAGTCGGGACGCGACGTACCTGTAAAAAAAAAAAAAAAAAAAATACATTTGTTATTTATTAGTGACCCGCAACCGATCCACCACCGTGGTTGCGAAGTCCACGAAACTGCATAGTGTATCTTTGTTGCGGAGGATGGCCGGGAGATCTGTGATGTGGATGTCTCTTCTTTGACACTCCTTCTCCAGTTTCCATCTCTCTCGCGTGTAGTTGGGGCAATGGATGATAACGTGTTCGATTGTTTGGTCTGTTTGTGAGTCACAGGGACAGTGAGGTGAATCTTTAATCTTGAATCTGTGTAGATACGAGAGTGTGGCACCATGCCCAGTGAGAATTTGCGAGAGCTGGAACGAAGGTGCTATTCTCTTCCTCAGCTCTTTCGCATCTCTTATGGAGGGGAGAAAATTCTTGGTCCCGCTTCCGGTGGCGCTGTTCTGTCAATCAGCTCAGGAGACGTTGGTGACCTTTTTTTTTCAAAGACTTCCGGCTAGTAGAAATCGGCGGCGACCTTTTTTTCGGCTCATTCGGGATAATCGAATGATTGATTTGATTTTAAACGAATGATCTAAAAAAAAGTCACCAACGTCTCCTGAACTGATTTACAAAAGAGTCTCTTCACGAGTTCCGACTATAACTAAATATTTTTTTATTATAAACTGTTAAATTAAAAAAAACGTTGTTTTGTGTATCACAATTGTATTTTTATTTTACACGACAGCTGTTTCGTCAACCTATGTTGACATCATCACGTATTACAATAATATATCAACTGTCAAATTTTCTTGATTTTTCGAACCTTTGTGTGTATTTGTTCCTATGTCAATTTGAATAATTTGACGAAATATATTTGATATAACTTCAAAATTAAGTTGACGAAACAGGTGTCGCGTAAAATAAAAATACAATTGTGATACATAAAACAACGTTTTTTTTATTTAAAAGTTTATAATGTTGAAGTATTCCATTATGCTGGAGAGGGTTCAGAAAAAATTTCTGAGGTATCTCCACATGAGGGAGTATGGTAGCTATCCTTGGCTCTATCCCACGGCATTTCTTTTGGGAATGCTCGGAACCAATTCTCGACAGCTTCGAAGAGATGGACATCTAATTACCCATTTCTTTAGATTAATTAGGGGATACTTCGAGAACTCGGCCGTACTGGAGGGTGTTCGGCTTTTTGTCCCCGATAGATATCTCCGACAGCGACAGCACAGATTGTTTTACCTACCGGCTGCCAGAACCAATCTGCCTCTGGTGACACCGGTGGGAAGAGCAATTAGTCTGCTGAACGCGGTCTCCTCGGAGATCGACGTCTTTCATGTTAGTGAAAGTACGTTCAGAGGGCAAATACTCTTAATTCTGGAGAGTATCCTGTCTTCCTAATGTTGAACCATCTCTTATGCGTTTCTGGTAGTATACTATATATAATATATTATTTTACCTGTTCTCAATAGATGCCTTAAAAATAAAATTTGTAATGTCTGTTGATGAAATAAACTGATATGATTTGATTTGATTTGAAAAGTATCGTGTTAATGGACTATTTAAAAAAAAAAATTCTCTATATATTTGGCCACGGCACACCTGCATCGGGCTCACGGCACACCGGTTGCGGAGCACTGATCTAAAGCATTATGCCGGTGTTGTCAGCAGAATAATTGTTCTCGTGTTCGCCACCTCCCTATGGATATCCCACACTTTGGGAACAACTGGATTGGCTGGTAGATGCGTATTAAATTGCATGATTCATTTATATATCCTGGTTGTTTTACTAGCTATCGTGACTCTGTGAAATGTGAGGAAAATTTGGATTCCCTCTTTATTCTAGTAATAGGTTGCATAAAAAAATAATTGATCACCGTGAGATTGTGTAGCAATGACCGCTCATATCTAGCATACACGTACATGATATTATATATTATAAAAAAACACGAAATTATTACTTGAAAACGTTTAGGAAATTCCCATTCAATTACTGCATTTTTTATGTGAGAACTTAAAGACAGTCGATAATTAATCACATTTTTTTTCAAATACAGGTTTGCTCAAATGTTATTCTCGGTAACTGGTGTTTTTGAAAATATATTAAAGGTGAGTATTTAAAAAATAGGGTGATCTTTACCGTACTGCAGATTCACGAGTTCAATGCCCGTCAGAACCAAAACATGTTATCGTGTGTTAATAGTTCACATTATTTTTACTCGATTGATTAATGACGCATTTACTATGCATATGTATCTTTTTTTTTTCATTTTCATTTTAATTGTAATTTATTTAATTAAATATAACACAAGATTCAAGTTTTAATATCCATAATAAATAATAAAATATTTACTAAAAATAATTAAGAGGGTAAGAAAAAAGCTATTCGAGATAGGATGAGGAACACGGCTTTCCGCGAGATCTGCAAGGTGGAGGATGTCGTGAGATGGGGCAGACAACGCAGAAGATACTGGAATGCACACGTGCAGAGGATGGATCCCACCAGAATCCTACACGCTGTGGCGCATCAGATTCCTGCCGGCTGCCGTCCCCCCGGAAGACCGCCGAAGAGATGGAGAGATAGTTGGGATTCAACCTACCAAGAGAGGCCAGCCTGATTTCAGGAACAGACCAAAGGTCTATAAGGAGAAGAAGAAGAAGAAGAAAAATGCATGAGATTCCTGACAAACGAATGAAATGGATTTGTTGTTTCTTGAACAACGATGTAATATTAAATAAGTAATACGAATGAAAACATCTGTTTTCTAAAAGTTTTATTATAATTTATGGGAATGACATGTTTGGTATTTCTAAGACATTAACATTTGATAAGGTCTTAGAAAGGCAAAACATGTCATTCCCATAAATTTTAATAAAATTCTAGAAATCGTATTAGTTATGGATTAAATGGATTTACAATTTTAACAAAGATAGAGCTTCCTCAGGGGAGCCACTCTTCTTCTCTTCTTCTTTCCCTTTGCAATTTCCCATCATCTGGGGTCGGCCCATCGTGTTGCAGCTCCTTTTCCATGTTGGCACACCATGTTGTCATTGGGCGGCCTCTTTCTCTTGATTTTGTGGGAATGCTTGGGGCTTTTTGGACAATGTGTTCTCTGTCTCTCACATGACCGTACCACAAGAGTCGAGAATCTCTTCATTTTTCCGTTATTGGGGCAACCTTAAAACTATCCCTCAAGTATTCGTTCCTTATGTAGTGCAGCCTTGTGACGCCTCCAGCCCACCTCATCATTCCCATCTCGGCAGCGTGGACTAGACGTTCGTGGACTTTTTTGTTGATCCAGCACTCTGCTCCACATTGCATGGCGGGCCTCACTGCAGTCTTGTAGACTTTGCCCTTAGTCCTGGTTGGAATTGTTTTATCACACAGGACACCAGATAGAGACCTCCACTTGAGATAGGTGGTGTTTGTCCTGTGTTTGACATCAGTGTCTACGTTGGCGTCCGCAGTAATAGATAGTTAAGTCGTCCGAGATAGTTAAATTGGGACACCTTGTGAACTGGAATATTTTCAATGTGAATTGTATTTCCTCAGGTAAGCCACACTATCACAAAATAAAAAAACGTTGAATTCCGAAGTGACATGGTTTAGAAAAAATATTACTTTACCTACCGGCATAAGTATTGGCAGGTTGGTTCGGCAACTTGGTAGATAAAAAAATCTGTGCCCCCTTTGTTGGAGATAAATATCAAGGACGAACAGACCTACAAGCAGATTAGTTGAGCCAAAGCGCAACCCCCAGACAAATTTCGGAGATCGGGCTTTCGCAGTGGCAGGTCCGTCCGCCTGGAATATGCTTCCTGCACGCCTCAGATGCATAGACAATCCGATAGATTTTATATCTCACCTAAAGACCCACCTTTTCAAAATATCGCATGAAATATAAACAACGGTTATCTGATTGCTGGTGTCAGATGCAGATCACATGACTAAAAACATTGTCAAAGCGCCCTTGAGGTGAGTTATTCACGATAACGGCGCTATACAAATTAGCCTAATTATTATTATTATTATTATTATTACATCACTCAGGATTTCTGAGTTGTGTGTACAACCGCCAATCAGTCGAAAGAAGAGAGCACACAAGTGAATGTCTCGTCTTCTCCCGAGTGTATCTAAGGATGCAATCTAAGGCGGGGTCCGAAGTCGGATTGGACTGATCTTCTGCAGACAGGAAGAGAAAATGAGACAGACCTAAGTGTTCGCGCCTAACTCTGTAGCTCGCCAGTAAAGTACCCTTTCGAACCTTCTTTACAACTATCCCCTGTCAGCGCAACTACGGTATCGCCGCTTTATTTCAAAGACACGCACCCCCTCCGGCAACACTGTTTTTTTTGCCCTACGCACCGCGCGCTCGAGCTCCCCCCCTTCCCGCCAGTCTGTCTTGTGAGTAGGCCGCCATCTTGTGCTTCGCTTCGTCTGTGCCTCGCCCTCATCAAAATGTAGCGGAATAGGAAATCCGTTGCCATTTGGCTGGACCAGCAATGGTTCAACCGTACGAGGTAAAGATTTTCTTTTACTTTGTGCTGGCAAGATGGCGATGCCCAAACTGCATATCTGCTTCGGCTGATACCATCCGCCACGGTCCGAGCCATCATTATCTGCTCCCGTGAATTGCCGCTCACGTGTTGTCGCACACCATGTCCTGACAACGTGGATAACCTCGCCGCTGCATGCCGGACACCAGCCTCGCTTATAAGTCAGGTGACGCTGATTTTCATTTTTGCCCCCCTAACCCTCGAGATGGACTTCGTGGTAATTCTGCCACGTGGTAATCCTGCACGTATTACACGGACCTGTGGCAGCGTAGAATATTATATACGAGTAGTGACGACATCTCTAGCTCTAGATTTATTTTTATAATTATAATCTCATGGAATAAACCATGTGACAGCAGCCGGAAAGAATCCCGCGAAGAAAACCTGAGGAATAAGAGTCCCGCTCTTTGCGCTAGTCGAGGTAAGGAGAGAGCCATTACATTATACGAGTACACACGATCAGTTGTCTAGGAGTGAAATAAATTTGTGAGGACGGGTTTTACTTTAGGCAAGGTTCATATGGTGCCAATCTTTTGAGCCTACAAGTCTATTTGAAGTGTCTGAAGTGTGCATGTGCAGTAGTTTTTATATAACGCTGCCAGATGTGGCTGTTTTTGCTAGACGGGAAATATAACATTCTCTGCTTATGCGGTTTAAAATCTCAATTTTTAATTCGGAGCGTGAAGAAATTAATTTGAATGAATTCCATCCTTTGACGGAATAGAGATAAAACAAAGTACAAAATCACCTTACAAATATAGTTATGTGCTTATCTTCACGATGCACATGGTGCCGGCAGAAAGATACAGCTGCATGACAAGCAGATTTGCGATTAATCTGTGATTTCGTCAAGCGATTATTCCACTGCCTCGATAAGTAAGTGATCATTTGATCTCCTCATTGCGTAATGTTTGGATTTTGATACAGTTTATTATTAATAATAACTTAACATGAACCATGCCTTAATTAAAACCAGTCCTCACAAATATATTTCACTCCTAGGCATCATAATCGAAACCTCCCAATCAATACTGAGCGTATAAATAAATATGCCATGATAATATAATAATTTTGAAAATATCTGATTTGATAATTGATATGTTTATTTTATAGAACCATAACAAGGCGAAATATGTCATTCACACGTTTTCGTTTTCATTCGTATTAATTATTTAATACGGAGTTTTATACCATGGTTCAATATACGAGTACGAGGCATATCTAGAAAGTAAGTGTACTGAGGCTCTCACTTGTTCAGACATGTTGGCTACACTTCCGTGTAGCCTGACCCTTCCCCTCCGCAACGAGACCGGTTCGAGGTCAGTACGTTAAGAAGTGTTGACGCGACAACACGTTTCGTGAAGAATGTCAATCCAATCTCCCGCCGAGTGTGAAATACGCGGCGCCGGGTAAGAGTTTTTGAGGCGCTGCAAACTCCATGGAGATGAATTTCTCCGCTCCATCTTTACTGGAGATGAAACTTGGGTTGCAAACTACACGCCTGAAACCAAAAGGCAGTTTAAAAAGTGGGGTCACACCTTTTCACCCTTCGCCAAAAAGTTCAAAACCACAATTTCAGCCAAGAAAATCATGGCATCATCACCAGAGGCAGGTTGGTTCTGCATGCTGGGAGATAAAACAGTCTGTGCTGACGCTGTCGAAGATAGCCATCCGGAACATAAAGATGGATAGCCTCCAAGATGACGGAGTTCTCAAAGAATCCCCTGATAAGTCTGAAGAAATGGGTAAGTGTGCACCCATCCCTTCTTATCTGTAAACTATTGGTCCCCAGCATGCCCAAGAGGAATGCAGTGGGATAAAGCCACGGATAGCTACCAAACTCCCTCATGTAGAGATATCTCAGAAATCTTTTCTGAACCCTCTCTAACATGAGCGAGTATCTCGCCTCGTGGGGACTCCATATCACCGAGCCACACTCGAGCCGGCTCCGGACCAATGAGTTATACAAAATTCGCAAAACATAGGGATTCTTGAAAACTCTACCAGTTCGGAGAATAAATCCCAACATTTTCAGTGCAACTCCACATATTCTCTCGATGTGAGCATGGAAAGTCAGCCTACTTTCATAAACGATACCAAGATCCTTTATCGTTGAAACACGCTTAAGTTGCTGGTTATCCATTGTGTATCTGTAATAAACAGTACGCAATGCTCTCGTAAAAGATAAAATTACGCATTTAGAGATATTGAAATAAATTTGATTGGTTTTACTCCAGCGGACGATATTATTTATATCTGACTGGAGATGGAGGCAATCTTCGGGGCTTTTTATCTCAAGGAATAATTTAAGATCATCTGCAAATAAAAGAAATCGCGAAAATTGTATAACCCTCGCGACATCATTAATGAAGATGGTGAAGAGGAGTGGACCAAGGTTTGAGCCCTGTGGCACTCCGGAATATACGGGAAAAAGTGCAGATTGAAATATACCGTATGAGGCAAACTGTTTCCTTTCCCTCAGGTAGCTAATAAAAAATAAAACCAACTTAGAAGAGAAACCAATTTCCGACAGCTTTCGCAGAAGTACATCATGGTTGACGGTATCAAAGGCTTTAGAAAAGTCATTATAAGAGCAGTCAACCTGGTGACCATTGTCCAAAGCCCTTGTCACATATTCTGTGAAAATCATAAGATTGGTTTCAGTAGAGCAATCACGCCGTTTCCCCGCAGGGATAGGCAGAGAGAATGGACCGCCACACTTCTCTATCCTGACACACCTCTCTAGCTTCCTCCACATTCATACAGCGAGTCATACACGATTCTTCCGGCTTCTGACATGACCAACCTTTAAGATTCGATTAATTTGGTCATGCCATGTTTTCCTCGGCCTACCTCGACTCCGTACTCCATTTACATCGTTAACGTATACTTTTTTTAAACATTCTTTCTTCATCCATGCGCTCCATATATCCGAACCAGCGCAGCGATCCTTTCATAATTTTGTTCATAATACCTTCATTCGCTCTACATTCCTTTCTAATATCAGCATTTGAGATTCTGTCGTACATCGTTCTACCACACATACGTCTTAGGGACCTCACCTCTAACGCATTTATTTTGCTCTCATCTTTCTTCTGCCAGTTCCATGCTTCGCTTCCATACATAAGGGTTGGGACCAGAACCCCATTGTGAACAGCCATTTTCTCTTTCATATATAAATTCTTGTTAGCAATAACTATTTATACAGTTTTATTATATCATATACAGATTTACCACATATTCTACTTTTTAAATTGTAAAATCGTTAGTTCTTTTCCTTTATGTTGTTTGCATTGTTGGCACTATGAATATTAAGAAATTAAAATTCACATTAACGTTGACAGCAGAAAAATCCACGGAAAACATAATTGTTTCACGCGATACATTAACTGTCATTGTGTGTACAAGTTGTTCGTATATTCTTTTGCGTTGAATCGCCAATATCAGAATACGTTGTACGCTTTTGTGGGCACGTCATATGTAACTGTGTATGTCGTTTATTCATTTATAAGCGAATAGATTAAATCTTGGGAGTCTACAAATCATTGTGGATATTTTTAATCGCCAACTGTGCAATCACCAGAAGTCAGGCACGTTGCTAAAGCGATCGTTTGATATGTCAATATTTATTTATGTACAACACAATCTTCTATTGGCAAGGAGCAATAGTGTCAACATAACGAGGATTAGCATTATAAAGACGAGTCATTAAGACGATTTATCGGGGTGGGTCATAACAACAGTGCGGCCTCTGTACGATACATTCCAACCTGCTACCACTTTACCATATTCAATTTGGCATTATTGTACATCTTATTCATCATCAATGGAAGTTATATTTCTATAAAATATCACAAAAAACCATGTTGCATATACCACCAGCAACACTACCAACAAGTCCTACTCACTAGCGTCCACGAGTGGTCTCTGACCCCGCGAACCCCGGCCAATGGGACCACTGTTATTACCATCAGTATCATAGCAGATAGTGAGAGAGCGAATGGCGAGTGTCCGGCGCCATAAAACCGGCCCCCGAGCTAAAGGAAGGTGACCCCTACAGAAAAACCCATCGTAGAAGGCAACGGGAAACCACTCTGATTATCATTCCCAGGATATCACTATGGCGAGAGCCTTCGCTTTCGATTGCCAACGTCAGGGGGACCTGATACGGCAAGTAAAGAAGAAGATTCATCATCGCTGGTATCAATCCAAGGGAATGGTTTGCAGCAAAACTTAAGCTTTTTGCAGATGACACATTGATACTCGTATATTTAGCTGACAAAAATGTGAAGGATGGCGTCAGTAGGATCCAAGATGATGCTGTCGCTATGTGGTTGAATGAAAATAATCTTAAACTTAATATAACTAAAAGTAAATTCATGGTAATGTGTAATAAATTTAAAAATGATAAATTAATGTTGAGTGTTAATAATGAGGTAATTGAACAAGTTAATGAAATGAAATATTTGGGGATTAATTGTATCTTAATAGAGACGAAGATGCAAATTGGAAACAGAATATGGCGGTCGAGGTGTTTACAGGACTTATGACCTGTCATTAGTTGGGTTAACGCAATGGGTAAAATCCAGTATTCGTCTACAAGTATTTGTATACATTAAAAATGTTGTAAAAATAAAAACTGGTCTAAGTTAAAAATAAAATAAATTGGAGTGACGTCTCCAGGCGTTATCTAGCAATACGTTAATGGCGGTAGCCTTTCACATTGCGTTAGTAAAAAGATCTTCTGATTAATGCTTAATCCAATCTTCATAGATGGCGCTAGTTTGTAGATTAAGTAGAAAATGTGAATTGTGGTGTTGCATAGTAGCATATATACAACTTCCAAAGATTTGTCAGACGTTGTGGTCGTAAGAAGGGTGGAATGGGGAATGTTGTATTACATAAAGCGTGCGCTTAACCCAAATAATGACAAGTCATAAGTCCTGTAAACGCCTCGACCACCATATTCTGTTTCCAAAAAACAATTTACATCTTCGTCTCTATTGAGATACAATTAATCCTTAACTAAAAGTAAGTTCATGGTAATGGGTAATAAATTTAAAAATTATAAATTTATGTTGAGTGTTAATAATGAAGTAATTGAACAAGTTCAGAGATTGAAGAAGAATCAGTTCTGGGGTACAATGCGTTAGTTGCCCGTCATTTTAATTATTGTTCCACCATTTGATCAATAAAACCGATACTCAAAAGATGCAAATAATTCAAAATATAGCAATGAGAATTGTAGTGAGGTGCAGTAGACGCGCACGAATTAAGGCGATGCTTGAAGATTTGAAGGTGTTATCGATAAGACAGAGGGTCACCTTAAATACACTTATTTTTGCTTACAAAATCAGGGGTGGGCTTCTTCCAACACATTTGCGTGACCAGTCTGCTTACAATTATGAAATACATGGGTACCCAACGAGAGACAAAACAAATTTTAGAATTAATAGAACAGTATCAAGGGGTTCCGAAAACATCTATTTTTTACAAGGGTTTTAAAGTATTTAATAGCTTTCCGCAAGTCATGAAGGACTCAGATAATATTCACAAATTCCGCAACCAATGTATGTACGTCCGGTCACATTTTAAGTTTTAAAATTATACATTTTTTTCTTGTTAAATTTCTTCTTTGTGTGTTTTGTGCCTAATTGCTAACTAACTAATTAACCATCACGCCGTCTCCCCGGAGGGCTAGGCAGAAAGAATGGAACGCCACACTGTTCTGTCCTGACATACTTCTCTCGATTCCTCTACATTTATACTTCTTGTCATGCACGCACGTCGATTTCTCCGACTCCTCACGTGACCGACATTCAATATTTGATTGATTTGATCGTGCCACCTGCGTATACCTTATTTACCATTCTGTCTTCACTCATTCTTTCCACGTGTCCAAAACCATATTAATGACCCTTTCCTTATTTTGTTCATAACACTTTCATTCGCACCACATTCACTTCGTATACTTGCATTTGTCACTCTATCATATACAGATTTGTCACACATTCGTTTTAGAGATCTCATTTCTACTGCATTTATTCTACTTTCATCCTTCTTTTGCCATTTCCATGATTCGCTTCCATACATAAGGGTCGGTCGAAGAACACCATTGTGTACTGCCATTTTAGCTTTTTTGGATAGGTTTTTGTTTGCGATGACAACTTTAAATGCACCATTCACTTTGTTGCCTGCGCCAACCCTTCTTTCAATATCCCTCTCCACTCGCCCATCTCTTAATTGCTCATTTTTAAATTTGTTTTCATTATAAATTTAACTACTATGTATTTAAAATGTCATGTACTAGTTGCAAGAAATATGTAATTTTTTATAACTAAATAAAGAAATATAAAAAAGAGTTCTTTTGTTGGTTCATGGGATTCCACTTGGGTCTTTAATGTGGTATCTTCCCGCTGCTCTCCACGTTTCTATACAGCAGGTTATATACAACCAATAACTGTTTACAACTTTTCGGCTCTTGACTCTCATGTCGTGTGAAAGGTACTCGTAGCTAATCTATCGCCACTTTATTGTCACGTGAATTCTACACCAGACCAAAGGCATTGAGGTAATCACACTGCCAATGCCGGGAATCGATCCCGGGACCTTCGGTGTGACAATCATAGTTCTTTCACCTTTGAAGGTCGTCTTGATCTTATTAGTTTACCTTTATTAAATAATGAATACTAATTAAAAACTCTTTTTGTTATAATTTATGGGAATGACATATTTCGCTTTGCTAAGCTATTATCAAATAGGCATATCAAATATCAAATCAGGCATTATCTAAATCATTCGAAAATGTCCTAGCTTGGCGAAACATGTCACTCCCATGAAATATAATGAAATTTCTGGAAAATATATGATTTTATTCGTATAATCTATCCGGTGGTATGACAGTACCGGTACGGTTGTGCCTATAAATAATTAATTAATCTATTTATTGTTACACAAGATAACACCCCTGTTGTTTATATTTTCGAAATAATATGTAAAAGTAAATATACCTTTTTGAGCGAGAAAGACAGCAAATAAATTGGTTGTTTATTTATCTAAAATGGCGCGCCGCATGCCTACTTGTATTTCTACTAATTTTGCCAAGACAGTGTTAAGAGGTCCGGGTAAATGTTTAATCTAACCTCAAAATGTTTTATTTCTCAAAATACAATATTTGTTTTCCCATGACTTCGAAATTGACTACGGGGTTAGAACGACTGCACCATGTCAATGTCAAACTGCCAGGCTCGAGGCGATTGCAGGAAAATATTCTCACATAAAGTAAGCTTGAATGTTTTTAGAAAAAATAAAAACAAGCAACGGGTTCCATTGTTTTAATTCCATTGCTGGTGAATACATACTTCACAGATTGTTTTGCAATCTTAAGCCGTGCTCTGTTGACTGTGTTTTCCAGGTTTTCTCTCTGATTTCGTCTTCTTCTTCGTATCAATGATAATCTAGTTTCGTAGCGATTGCCGTAAATATCAAATCAATCAATCAAATCAGTTTATTAACTCAAAAGACATTACCAACAGCAAAATGTTTAAGGCATCTATTGAGTACAGGTAAAATATTATAAAAATACAACATAATACCAGGAACGCATTAGAGATGGTTCGACAATATGAAGACAAGATTACTTGTCCCCTGAACGTACCTTCACTAATATGAAAGACGTCGATCTCCGAGGAGTCCGCGTTCAGCAGACTAATTGCTCTTCCCACCGGTGTCACCAGAGGCAGATTAGTTCTGGTGGCCGGTAGGTAAAACTATCTATGCTGTCGCTGACGGAGAAATTTATCAGGGAAAAAAAACCCAACATCCTCCAGCACGGCCGAGTTCTCGAAATATCCCCTGATTAATTTAAAGAAATGGATAATGAGATGACCATCTCTTCGAAGCTGTAAAGAATTGGTTCCGAGCATTCCTAAAAGAAATGCCGTGGGATAGAGCCACGGATAACTACCATACTCCCTCATGTAGAGACACCTCAGAATTTTTTTTCTGAACCCTCTCCAGCATAACGGCGGAATATAAGGGATTGGAAAGGAATGAGGCGAGTTAAAAATATGGTTATTTCTATTATTTCTCTATCCATTTTGGTGGAAGGTCTGGCCGACATTATGTTTCCAGGGACGCCGGATAGTTACAGTAACACCACGGAGGCACCTCCCTTGCCCTCTGTATTAACAATCAGTGATTAATAAGATGTATGGAAGCTGGAAAGTTCCCACAAACCTAAAAAATAAATTCTATGAGATATGCATCCTCTCGGTGATTACATATGGACTGAAAACTGTGGTATTTACAGCCAATACCACACATAAGCTGAAATGTGCCCTCGACATAAGTCTGAGGAATAAAATGACCAATATTGAAACCGGACGCCATACAAAGCTTGTCGATGTAATTTACAAAATCGATGTGAGAAAAATGGAGAAAGTTTGATGAGGCCTACATCCAGCAATGAAGAAGAGAAGAAAAAGTGGAAACTGGAGGGCATAAAGTGTAAAAACAAAATCCCGTTTTCTCCTTCTTTGTGACAATCGAGCTAGCTAGCCTCGCATGGATGGCCTTCAATCCTTTCTGATCTATTTTCCTCGCCATAAGGGTGGAAGGTTTTACCGACTTTATGTCGTTTCCAATCGAAAGAACGAGTGGAAAAAAAAACCTAAATACTATGCAGATATAACATATTACAATGTACTACAAGATGTAGGTACTACAGAGAGCAGGAACCAATAGACATCTGTTGTCGAGTTTGAAGGTTAGAAGGTCTCATGTTTGGGTCTTGTATTAAGGGGAGAATAATACCACCTCCTTCAGCTGATAATCATGGGCAAGATAAGCGGACGGCGGGGAGTTGGTAGAAGGCAGTGGTCCTGGCTGCAGAATTTAAGGGAATGGAAAGGAATGAAGCGAGTTCAGAACCTGTTTCAAGTGGCGCAGGACAGAGATTCTTTCGCATATGATTGATATTAGTCATTAATATAAAATGCATAAAAAATATCATAAAAGTAAAAAAAAACACGAAAGGGTTAACACGTGTATAGAGAGTAACGGTGTTTATATGGAAGAACTAACCATAAATTGTTTTCTATTGTGTAAAATAAATGAAAAAATATGTCAATTTAGATTCGTGGAACATTTGAATATTGTCTCTGGTGCAATGCATGTTTCATAATAAAAAAGGCTTTGGGCTCTATCTTTGTTATAAAATAAAGACCACATTACTGCAAGGTGAACTATTTCTAAGAAACGATAGTGCACGTTAAAATGATTCAATAATGTTTTGTATTATAATACCTGTAGATGCTGTAGTAAGTATGAACCATTACTCATTCAGGGCCATATTACACAATGTTATTGCTCGTAAATCCAGACTCAGCCTTGAGGACGTTCTCCAATATGTTAAATGAAACTACAGGCGGCCCTCGACTTTGCACTTGATTGATTCTGAAAATGTGTGCGAAAAACACCAAAGTGGTGAGTATTTTCAGTTATTTATTTATTTATCAATTATATGCATACATAATAGAATAACGAAACGAATTAGGACTTAGAAATCTTCTTTACGAATTTGTCAAGAGATTGTCGAATATCCCATTTTCTTCTTTTCCTGATAGAGAGTTCTACTTAGATTGCCCTACGTACTTGAGATATACGCTCTGTGTTGGGATCACATTCATCCGTGAAAGCCAAAAAATTATCAAGATGCATGAAGGCTTCATTCTAATTTTTTATTGTCAAAGTCTTTATGATTTCAACATCTTTTTCTATTTTATTTGCTTCATGTTGATCAATTTGGTGTTCATTCGACAAAGGCTCTGAATGTGATTCGATTACTTCATTAACATCTTGGTTGTTGGCGTCCAAGTTTACTTCATTCAGCATTGGAGATCAAAAAACGACGGTCGAAAAATGTGCGAAATAGCGAATTGTGCGAAAGTTGAACGTTTGAAAGTCGAGGGCTGCCTGTATATATATTTTCAAACTAAGAAGTATGCAAATGTAACAATTAATTTACTATTCCTATTTTTTGTAAAGCTGTTATGTCAGATCAATAACTTGCAACAAATGTAAACTTTATTATATGTATATTCAATTTGCTTCAGTTCAATCAGAGAGCTCACTTATTCCGGTACGGTCATGACGGAAGCCAACGATATGCAGGCGGAGTTGGAACACAGAGTTCAAAAAGCCCTACGAGCTGCAGCCTCCTTGCGAACGTTCTTAAAGTCCAAACATCTACTCAGAAACATTTATTTATAACACCAGCCAGTGACATATGGTTCTGAGTCATGGACAATGACTCTAAAAGAACAACAAAGAATCTACTGGTTTGAGAATAGAATACTTAGAATTATCCTGGGACCGAGACCCGGTGTTGCAGCGGGAACTTGGAGGCATAGGACCAACCAAGAGATCCGTACGATGACCCAGCAGCCCCTTATAACGAGCACCGTGAGAACCGGTCGCCTAGCATGGATTGGGCACGTATGCCGAGCCGAAGAGACCAGAGTAATCAAGACCTTGTACGCGTCTAGACCGACTGGAGTAAGACATCTAGGAAGGCCTAGGAATGGACAATGTTCTGGCTGACCTGACTAGATTGGGCGAATTAGACTGTTGGGAGCAAAAGGCGCAGGATCGAGGAGCTTGGCGAAAAATCATCAAGGAGGCTAAAACTCTTCAAGAGTTGTATGGCCATAGGAAGTAAGCATATTCAATTTGCTAAATCTAAATCCTAAATATACATTTTTTAAACGTGATAATATTTAATACTCAATATGAATGAAAACGTCTGTTTTATAAAAGTCTTATTATAATTGTTTATGTGAACGGCATGTTTCGACGTTCAATGATTTAATATGGAGTCTTACATCATTGTTCAAGAAAGAATAAATAAGTGTAAATGGAACAAGAAGTAAAGGAATACGGGGGAAAACGTGGAAGATCAAATGAGTCAAATATTACATTTTGGCCACGTGGGGAGTCGGAGAAATTGACGTGCGTGAATGATTAATGTTAAGGGTGTATTAATGTTAAGGAATCGAGAGAATTGTGTTATAAAATCGATGTGGCAGTCCATTCTTTCTGCCCACCCCTTCGGAGAGACCGACTGCCATTTTAGCTTTTTGGATATGCTTTTGTTTGCGATGACAACTTTGCTTTTGCCTTTTGCAAAAACCGTTGTCGTCAAAGAAAGAGTAAGATAATTGAATTTTGAATACACGAGAGCGAGAAAGGAAAACTTTGATTATATAATATGTGGTAGTGAACGAACTTGAGAACGTTTTTTAATTAATTTGAAATTTGTTCTGATTATTGTTGTATGACATAAAACAAACAAATCTTAATGTAGAATTTGGTTTACTTCCGTGAATATTTCACGGGTTGCAACTAGTCTCGTAATAATACCATAGGCCCACATGCAATAAATTACAATGTTTCCAATAAGACTACCAACTATTTCTCCATTGTTGCACGTGCAAGTACAGACCGGATATTATTTCGTATAAAAACATAATTAATGAACAAACGAAATGTTACAGTTGAGGTGACCACGAAATATGTTGTAGGTTGTAGGTATAAACATACCTATACGTATGTATACGCACGTGCTTATTCTTTATTAGCCATAAATACACATGTCGAAATATACTGTATTGAATTATTGTATATGGATGGGAACGTGAACACAAAACGAACACAAACAAGCTTTCAACAAGCATACTATTTTTTCTGAGATGGCTAACTATTGTAGTGAATTTGACCATAGTTTCGATAAAATTGACACAATATTTCTACACACAGTTAACAATAGCAATAAATTAAACAAACTTGAAAATTTAGAAATCCTCAAGTCGGTGAAATTGGGTGAAAACATAATTAATAATCAGATTCCTCCTTTTACTCCTTTCTCCTTAAATACTTTGTCTACATTAATTTAATCTCCCAAGCTCCCATTCCCAATCAAATGCAAATTAATCTTTTATTAATTTCTATATTAATTATGTCTTTTCAAATGCATGTTTTTTCTAAATTACAAATTTATATATTTTTTATATATTAGCATCATGTATTATTATTATTTATTAAATAAAAAAATATTTATATTAGTACTTATAAGAAATAGCCCAGGTTTATTTTTAAATTTGAATTATTGTATCGAATTTTAAATGCGTTTTTATATTAGTCTTTCTTTGTTTAGTTTTTATTATATTTTTACACCTGAAGATGGAGAAACATGTCTTGTTTTTAAATATATATTTTTAAATATTTTGTGGATTAAACAAAGTTATTTTCAATTTCCTAAGTATATTATTGTACATATATTGATTGAGATTGAAAATATAGGATACTTAAGTAAAATGTACTATTCAGAAAATGATGTAAAACTCCATATTAAGTATATTACGAATGAAAACGTCTGTTTTCTAGAAGTTTTATTACATTTTAGATTTAGATATTTATAGATACTTGGTGCCGAGTGATAAAAAACCCGACTTCGGGTAACTGGAAGAAGAAACAAGAGGAATACATGTTTCGCCATAGCATGACAACGTCCGTTTCCTTGAAGTTTTATTAAATTTTGGGATTACGCTTTTGTTTTTTCTATAATCTTGTAAGTGAGGTTTATTTTAAAAACTTCATTAGAAAGCAAACTATACGTAGTTGTTTTTAAAATAATCTGCATGTCAGATCGTGTGGTGGTCTAGAGGACAGAACGCTTGGCTCCTGATTCAGGGGAATTTGGGTTCAAGCCTGGACACGACCAGATTCCTTCTTCATAATAATGAGCTATTTTCTGCTCATATTGAAGAATGCAAAATAAATTCTAATGCCATTGATTTAAATCCTTGGGGGTTATTCTTTAAAAATATATATATTTATTACAATTTTTTTTATTAAATTGTCTTTCTTTTGGAACTCGTCAATTAAAATAATTAAAATGTATGATGTTTCCGTCTGGTATTTTCTAATATGGACAGACAGTTGTAGTTTTTGTGTTGATTATGAATGCCTGTTATGTCCTCTGTGTAAAAAATAAAGGTTCGTAAAAATAATAATTTAGGTAAATTAATAAAAAATAATAAAGAAAAGGAAGATAAATTGGTGAAATCGGGAGTTAAATAACTGATATGTAATGATCGCCCATATTTTTATATAGGTACAAGGCATAACTTTAAATTAAGAATAATAGAGCACATCAGATGTTGTCTCTCTCTAATAATAACTTTTCTGAATTCGCAAACCATCTCATTGAAAAATATCATTCTTTCAATAAAGATAATGGCGTTTGAAATTTTGCATGTTAATAATAAAAATATTATTTAGAATATAAGAATAATCTGGAAATTTTAGAAATGAAAAATATAGAAAATATTATAAATAATCAAATAAATTTAACGTCAAGTCCAATAATTTATTTATATTCTTTGTTGTAAGGTTAATACTGGGACCTCAATAAGAACTTTAAATTATTATTGAAAATAATCGTTATAAAACAAAAGCATAAACGTTCCGAAATAAATCATTTTAATATCTGTCAAAATATGATATTTAAAAAAATATATTTGTATTATTTATATTTTATTTATATTACTGATGAAGGGCTTCTGTGTCCGAAACATCATTGTTTATTAATTTTTATTTTTTTAATAAAGTTGGTGTTGTGTACAAAGTAAAAAAAACATTGTTCAATATTTTTATAATTTAAAATGTATGTTGTACCTATGTATGCAGTAAGGGACATTCCCTTTGATAATTAGGGTATTTTATAGTTGCCGGTCTGAGGACTGATTGAATACCCTGCTTTATAACCTGCCTCCCTCAGGTATGGTGTATGAAGTAGCCACTTGAATGTTATATATAACTAGCTGACCCGGCAACGCTTCGCTATTGCTAAATTCGAGTACATAAATAAACCCAATATATATTCAAAAAATACAATGAATTATAAACTTGAATACATATTACTAATGTAATAAAAAACAATTTTTTGAATAATTTATATGAAATTTAATGATCAAATAAACAATATTATATCACATTTGCAGAAAACATTCATTATATTAAAGAAACAAAACTCTTGATTTTGTTGTCCATGAAATTCACATCAGAGCCAATAAAGTAAGTTTCTACGATCGTGATTTCGGCACTGCGAGTCCGCTGGCGTGGAATAGTAATATAGATGATAATACTACATAAGCCTCCCTTCCCGACTTCCACAACTGTATCCCTCGCCGCTCTGCGCCATTGACCTCCTGCCACTCGTTTAATGTCATCAGACCATCTTGCTTGTGATCTGCCAGAATTTGTGTAGCTGTTTCTCTTTCGCCACTCCAGGCCAGAAGATCTTATAACCCGTTGTCCTTGCTTTATGACCGATCCCATTCCATTTAAACATTAGTCGCTGCATCGGCAACTTTGGTCCGATCTTTCATTCATCAATGTTGAGCCCTGGAATTAAAAAAAAAATTGAATTGCCATAAGGCGGACACTATAAAAGGCAGTTCATGCTATATGCATAATAATAATAATAATAATTAGGCTAATTTGTCAAATTAACTAACTAACTAACTAACCATCACGCCGTCTCCCCGAAAGTGTAAGCAGAGAGAATGGACTGTCACACTTTTACTGATGCGGCACTCCATCCTTCTCTTTTCGCCCCGCGGGAGGCGCGGTGTGATGGGTTGCGAACCTCATCGCCACCAATAGGCATCTCCCGCGCACACTTCGATCGTCCAACACCCACAAAATAAATCTAAAACAAATAATATAAAATACAATGATATAAAATAAAATAACAAAATAAAAATAATTTTACACAAAATGTTCTTTTTAGACGGTGCACATATTGTCTATTTAATT
Organism: Lepidostoma basale; assembly: GCA_022606425.2. Taxonomy (NCBI): domain Eukaryota; kingdom Metazoa; phylum Arthropoda; class Insecta; order Trichoptera; family Lepidostomatidae; genus Lepidostoma; species Lepidostoma basale. Next base: position 901,160 of record JAHDVF020000316.1, on the reverse strand, counting down.
TATAATATGTTCCACGTATCCACTGTTTTTTAATTTAGCACATAATGTAAACACACATAATGTTTTTTTCAATGTTGCACATGTTGACATGGACGATCCGGACTTTTGTGTTTATTTAATTTATGTTACACGTATCCACCATTTTTTAAATTATCTGTAATAAGGCACTTAACCAGCAAGAACTTAAAAATAATATTGAAGAAATTATTCAAATTGTCATTGGAACAAATGAAAAAATTATTTGTACACCTGTCAAAATTCTTTATAAAAACGATAAAACTAATAAAACCTTTTAATCTGATTAATTTGTCAAATTAATTAAATTAATCAGATTTTAAAGGTTGGTCATGTTAGAAGTCGGAGGAATCGACATGCGTGTATGACTCGTATGAATGTGGAGGAAGCTAGACAGGTTTGCCAGGATAGAGTAGTGTTATGTTGAAGAAATTATTCAAATTGTCATTGGAACAAATGAAAAATTTATTTGTACACCTGTCAAAATTCTTTATAAAAACGATAAAACTGATAAAACCTTTTAATCTGATTAATTTGATTAATTTGTCAAATTAATTAAATTAATCAGATTTTAAAGGTTGGTCATGTTAGAAGTCAGAGGAATCGACATGCGTGTATGACTCGTATGAATGTGGAGGAAGCTAGAGAGGTTTGCCAGGATAGAGTAGTGTTATGGTCCATTCTCTCTGCCTACCCCTGTGGGGAAACGGCGTGATGGTTTGTTTGTTTGTTTAATTTGTATAATCGCCGTTTTCGTGAATAGCTCACCTCAAGGGCGCTTTGACAATGTTTTTAGTCATGAAAGGTGCATGTGACAACAGCGAAATCACGATCGTAGAAACTTACTTTATTGGCTCTGATGTGATTTTCATGGACAACAAAATCAAGAGTTTTGTTTCTCTAAACATATGAATGTTTTGTGCAAATGTGATATTGTGTAATGTAAAAATGAGCCGGTTCTCATTCGCCACTCCAGAGTACATCTAATTCACTGATCATCCGTTGTTTGATTGATCTAATTCCATTTTAACGAAGTTATTTTGCACGCTGCATCGGTAATTTTCGTCCCATCTCTGATCCGTTACTTTATTTTCCTAGAAATAAACGGAAAAAGTCATAAGAATTGTGTCATTCATTCATATTGTAATTCATATTGTATATCATTAGAACTTTCTTACCGTTGCTGTGGTAATGTAACAATTTCCCTGACCAAAGTATGCGTATAAAGAAAACAGCAAAATAGAATAAACTGAAAATATATTTATGAATTAGAAATATAAATATTATATTATACTTACGGAAGCAAGTTTCTTCATATTCTTGTAGAGCCTCGACGTCCAATATTTTATATTTTCGCTATCATCCTTTGAAATAACCTGAAAGCAATTTAATTATCATTGAATATTTTTAATCCCAGAAACTTCATAACCTAAAAGTACCGAAACTTCATACCTACAAAATATTACGACGTACAAAGAGATTCACAGTTCAGAGACCACGTGACCAATCGAACGGCTAGAACTCTAGAAAACGAATATCATTAAGTAATCACCGTCGAACGTAAGAGAAACGAATAAGTTTCAGCCACACGAAAAAATAAAATTTCGTTCATAACCTCAAAATGACAAAAGTATAATTACCTGTCTGCATTAGTGTACATTAAAATATGGCCAATAAAATAGACTGTACCAATTAAACAACCAATTATTTTAGTACGTAATAAGTAAAACGTATTAAGTATTATACATCCCAAAGTAAAACGCAATATATTGGACTGTCAGAAAGCAAAACACATTGTTGCCACTACACAAAATTACATGGAGACTGAATTCTCTCCAGACCGTGTCAAACGAATATAGACTCAAAAGATTGATACTCAGGTGATACGAACATTAAGGTCTATATTCGTTTGCACTACGAAAATTTTCAATTAATTGATTAATTTATAAAGTTAATTAGAGCTCGATTAATAACGAAAATATGCCTATGACGACCGCTAAATTCCACTTAGTCCATTCCCCAAGATACAGAAGGATCTGATGAGGAATCACCGAGAAAGAAGGAGACACACACAACCCAGATTGTGTTTTATTTATATGTAGATGTAGATGTAGATATGTAGATGTAGATGTAGATGTAGATACCTAAGTAGGGCCATGGTCTAATTAAGCAGTTTGCTTTCTTTTTAGGGTCTGCATTCTTGTGCGTCCCATGGACTCCAAGTAATTAGTTATCATATTATATTTTAAGTTCAGGAAACTCAATCATATATTACTTCACATTTGATAGCCCGTAGTGATCTATGGCATTGAAGGAAGCCTTGTACGTTCTTATGACCAGAGGAATGCAATATGACTTAAAATAACACTTAGAGGTGCCATAAAAATAAACTGACTATTTAATTAAAAACATATATTTATTCATTTGTTGGGACATTCATAAGATTCGTTAAATGGGCTATCGTTGCATTTAAATCATACGCAAAAAAAATATCATACGCTCGACTGGGCTTAACCGTATAATGAATAGTTTATATACTCGTACAACGAGATCTAAAAGGGCTTGTTGGCTGTGAGCCTGTGGAGGATGTCGGCCGCGGCCTGGGGCTGGTCGGCCGGTACCATGTGGCCCGCGCCGCGCACCAGCAGCTCCGTGAGGTTCCCCGCGCTCTTGGAGTAGCCCGCCAGGCGCGCGCCCACGTGCCACAGCTTGCGCGGGGCGTGCGCGTATTCCGCGGCCGAGCTGAACTGCAGATTGCGCAGGTAGTTCTCCGTCAGCGGGTAGGCAACGATGATGTCTAGCTGCCCGTTGTAGATCACCCCGCGGTAGTGCGCCAGCAGCTCGCTCACCCACGGCGCCACGGACTGCATCAGGTCCTCGCGCATGTGACTCTCCACCTCCGTGCCCTCGTTGAAGGTGAGGTTGCCTACATGCAGAGCTCGCCGGATCTTTGGACACTCGAACAACTTCACGAAGTCATCGGAGTGCGTGTCGTCGCTCGTGGACAAGTAGTTGAAGTAGTACTTGTACCCAGTCAGGTTGTAAAACAACGACGGGTAGACAGTCACGTCGCCGTTCAGCAGGGTGTCAAAAATGTTGAAAGCATCCAACCACTTGCTGGCTTTGATAAATTCTATTCCTTTTTTCTCGTAAGCGGAAATTTGTTGGAGACCGTCGTTGTCTATTAGCCCCAGCTGGTACAGATATGGTCCATAGGAGAGCTGGTGCTCGGGGTCCGAGAGGCCGTTGCCGATGGCGAAGCCTTTGAGGTTTATCTGTTGCTTGGCCTCCTTGTTTTTCTGGTGAATGGTATAGCACACGGCCGGCACGTACTTCCCAGCGTAAGATTCTCCCGTGACAAAGAATTCTCGTTTCTGGAGTTCGGGGAACAGTTGGAAGAACTGAATCAATGCGGTGTAGAGGTCGTTTCCAATTGCAGTTTCGTTGGTAGCGAATCCACCCACTGTCGAACTAAAACCAGTTCCAACAGGATTATCTATATAGATAACGTGGTGGTCTCTGGCCCAGGAGAAGTGGCGTCTTTCTAAGTGGTCGGACTTGTATCGGAAAGGCCCGTTCTCCGAGAAGAGCCCGTACAGCGAGGAGGCGCCCGGCCCGCCCTGCAGCCACAGCACTACGGGGGCGGAATCAACGTTGACCTCTGACGGGAAGTACCAGAAGAAAGAGTTGGATTGGAAGGCTTCGTTGACTGTGAGCAAACCGGAGTAGCTGTCCACACCGAGGAAGGCGGGGGACGAGACACGGGCCCTGGCGCGGGCCTCTTTGATCTTGCCCGCCTTGATGAGCGGGGACAGGTAGAGCGGCTCTCCGCAGTCTCCTCGAGGCGGCGACATCCTCATACGCGGGTACACATTTAGGAAGAACCCGTCTGCTGCGAGAAATGCTAACGCCGACACCACCAACAGGAAAACAGGGGCTCTGTGTGACATCGTGGGTAGTCGCACCATACGGAGAGATCACTGCACTATGACCGCACGCCGACTGATACTGGTCGGCGGTCAGAGCCGCCCGATAGTACTCGTATGAAGAAAGACCCTCTCGAGACAAACAGAGATAGGCGGGCCGGGCGGGGCGAGGGTCAGTCGCCCGCCGCGCGCCGCTCAGGGCTGCCGTACTTTATCTAAACTCAATATTTAATATACATTGTAATTTACAGGAGAAATGATATTCAAGTAGATTTCGACAAGCAAGGAAATTCCATCGGTAATCTTTTAAATTAAATAAGATACGAAAATATCAACTAGAAATCATGTTTTATTCTAACATATTATTCGAAGTTCAATATTGGCTGACAAATATCATTTTATTGCAGAAAAATATGGATATCTACAATATTAGAAAATAAATTATGTTCGACAGTGAAATCAATTGTTATTATTTTGTTCTTGAATTACTTATTAAATATTACAATAATTAGATTGAATCCTTTAAATCAGAAGGGTATGTTGGCTGTGAGCCTGTGGAGGATGTCGGCCGCGGCCTGGGGCTGGTCGGCCGGCACCATGTGGCCCGCGCCGCGCACCAGCAGCTCCGTGAGGTTCCCCGCGCTCTTGGAGTAGCCCGCCAGGCGCGCGCCCACGTGCCACAGTTTGCGCGGGGCGCGCGCGTATTCCGCGGCCGAGCTGAACTTCAGGTTGCGCAGGTAGTTCTCCGTCAGCGGGTAGGCCACGATGATGTCCAGCTGCCCGTTGTAGATCACCCCGCGGTAGTGCGCCAGCAGCTCGCTCACCCACGGCGCCACGGACTGCATCAAGTCCTCGCGCATGTGATTCTCCACCTCCGTGGCTTCGTTAAAAGGCATGTGACCTACGTGGATAGCCCGTCTGATCTCCTGTTTCGCAAATAGCTTTTCGAACCCCTCGTCGAGTATATCGTTATCTTCTGATAGGTAATTGTAGTATTGTGTGAGCCCCGTCAGGTTGTGGAATAGTGTCGGTTGAGTAATCACATCCCCGTTTAACAGAGAGTCGAATACGTTGAAAGCATCTAACCATCTTTCGTATTTTATTAAGCGGAGTAACTGCTTCTCGCGGGTTTGGAACTTCCAGAGACCATTAGCATCTATCAGTCCAATCTGGTAGAGGTACGATCCGTAGGATAGCTGGTGCTTCGGATCAGACAGGCCATTGCCAATTGCGAAACCCTTTAGATTGATCGGCTCCCAGGAGAACTTGTTCCTTAGATGGATAGTGTGGCAAACGGCGGGCACGTACTTCCCGGCGTACGATTCTCCCATGACGAAAAAGTCGAGGTCTTGAAGTTCGGGAAATAATTTAAAGAACTGAATCAAAGCAGAGTAGAGATCGTTGCCAACGGCCGTTTGGTTCCTGGCGAATCCGCCCATTGTAGAACTGAAACCGGTTCCCACCGGATTGTCGATATAGATGACGTGGTGTTCTTTAGTCCACGAGTAGTAGCGTCTTTCCAGTTTACCAGATTTGTAGCGAAAGGGTCCGTTTTCTGAGAAGAGCCCGTACAGCGAGGAGGCGCCCGGGCCGCCCTGCAGCCACAGCACGACCGGGGCGGAGTGCGCGTCGATCTCGGCCGGGAAGTACCAGAAGAACGATTGAGAGAGGAAAGCCTCGTTGACTGTGAGGTAGCCGGAGTAGCTGTCCACGCCGAGGAAGGCGGGGGACGAGACGCGGGCCCTGGCGCGGGCCTCGTTGATCCTGCCTTCCTCGATGAGCGGGGTCAGGTAGAGCGGGGCCCCGCACTCTCCCCGGCAAGGCGGCGGCTTCATTCGCGGATACACGTTCAAGAAGTAGCCGTCTACGGCGACATATACAAGCATAAAGAGCACCCGAAAAACGTGTCCGTTTTTCTCAAACATCTTATATTGTTAGAGAAAACTGCTTGATGCTCAACAGCAGTCTGTCTATTGATATCTGATTGTCCTAGCACTAGTGAATGTGACTAAAATGTAATTCGGATCCTATATAAAACGAATATTTTGACTTAATGGATACAATGTTTATGGACTACACCTTGGCGGTACTGTGAAATAGGGCTGCACAGATTGCGATAAGCAATTATTGTATATTTTAGTTTCTAAACAAACTATCAAAGTAGCGACTTTCTTCTTTCAGTGTTCCAAAAGTTAATCCATTACCACAAAGAGTTTGAACGCATGAAAAAAAAATTCACAAAATTGTGTTTCATACATTTGAAATAGGATATACCCACACTGATTGACATCGGTAATATTTGACTATTTCTTCTTCTTTTTCTTTTAATAGATGTAACGACTTGTGAGGGGGAGTAAGAGGGATCCTATTGACTCTTCGAGCGGTGCATGGTCATCACCGTGGTGATGGCCATGCTACGCTGAAGGATTGATCTGATCCCAAGTACCTATCCACACCTCCTCGACTTTGGTCTCCCCTGGAAACTATGCGAAATGTTAGAGATCGAGTGTGAAATACCTCGGTGGATAATATTGATGCATAGGCTAACGTGGAAGGACACCTCGCCAACCCCTCTGGCAAGCGTGGCGTTGTAATGCTTACCACCCCCCGTATGACATGTCATACATGGAGAAGTATGGGGAAGTCTATGTCCAGCAGTGGACGACAACGGCTGTTAAAGAAGAAATAAAGAAGAAGAACGACTTGTGACACAGAAATTATGTCTCCTGAGATGACAATGTAGAATTGTCCCTCAATCTCTTAATTAGGTGGTCTTCCAGGTGGACGGTTTCTAGAGGGTATTTTGTTAGCTACTGTACATGCGAGTCTGTAACTATCATTTCTGGCTACCTGGTCCCTTTTAGAATCTTCTTTGGATATACTCCACCGAGCAATGTCCACTATTTCGCAAGTTTATCTTATTTCTAAGTATTTTCAGTAATGGATCTTAGAATATTTATCTCAGATGTTCTTAGAAGGTCTCTGGTTCGTACAGTGTCGGCCCGCGTCTCTATAGTTAAGTCTTCTATATTAAGAAAGGAAAATTAACATCAATTGAATAAAACACCCGATTCACTTTTGTAGACTACTGATTATTCATAACAGAATATTTATAGAACAACAAAACTTAACGCTTAATTACGTAGATTGAACTTTACAGTTCGTCTTTCACTCGCTTTCTCACGAAGTTATCGTTCTCGTCCAGACCCAGAGAGGTCCAGAAGTCCAGAGCATCGTCCTTGATGTAGTAGGACACCTTCATGCCTATTTTAGTCGGACTCTCGATGGCGAGGTACAGCAGATCCTGAGTCATGGCAATTGGGAGCCATTTGATCCCTATGTTTGGAGTCCTAGAACAACATTCACATCGGATGAAGTTAAAATGTGTCAACGTACTATGTTAGTGCCAACATTTTTTTTTTTTTTCTTAAAAAAAAAACTAATACCAAGGATTTAAATCAATGATATTAGAATTTATTATTACAATCTTCAATGTGAGCAGAAAATAGCTCATTATTATGAAGAAGGAATCTGGTCGTGTCCAGGCTTGAACCCATGTCCCCTGGATCAGGAGCCAAGCGTTCTATCCCCTAGACCACCACCCGATTGAAATTGAAAATATCATTTATTTATTTTCTATATTATTTTTGGAAAAAAGCTATTACTTGGTGGTTTGCATATTTAAAATTAGAATTAAACACTTTTAAAAACGTTGTATAAAACCACTATATTTTGAGTCAGGAGCGCTAACCGGTTTCACTCTGTAACGAGCTTCGTCATGGCTATACACAAACTGACAAACAGTTTGTGTATAGCCCTGACAAAGCTCGTTACAGAGTGACACCGGTTGGCGCTCCTGACTCAAAATAAAGTGGTTTTATACAACGTTTTTAAAAGTGTTTAAATCTTATTTTATTTTTATATATTTGTTTATTAATATTAATAGTATTACAGAATTACGGTGTTCTTGTGCCGACCCTTCTGTATGTAAGTGAACCGGGGAACTGGCAAAAGAAGGATGAAAGTAGAATATATACAGTAGAAATGAGATCTCTAAGACTGTGTGTTAAATCTGTATATGATAGAGTGTCGAATGCAAGTATAAGAAATGAATGCGGTGCGAATGAAAGTGTTATGAACAAAATAATTTATTAAGTCTGCTTTTAACCCTCCATTGCGTGATTTTTCTAATTTTAACAAAAATAACATGTTAAGTTATCTATTGCGGTGTGACAATAACACTGCCATCGCCGGGAATGAAATGCGAGACCTTCGGTGTGGCGTCATAGCACCATGACACTTTAGCAAGGCGACACATGTCATGTTATAAAATATAATAAAACTACTAGAAAACAGAGTTATACTCGATTGTTCAAGAAAAATGAAAAAAAGTTAATTATTAAACAATAAAACTACATTGTATTTGGCTCAACCTTTCTGGAATATTTACACTAATAACAAAAACAATTGAATTTGAAATGATTTAATTCTCAGACTCAAATGGTTAACCTGAAGTTAAAATAATCTTAAAAGAAATAAGTGCGCGCAATAAATCAAACTTAACCGTCGCGTTGCCATGTGGTCAATTGAGTTTCCACTGCCAATTTAAAGTTGATTTTCTTAAAACCTATGGACCCTAATATTATAAAAAAAATTGTAATCCTCCATTGAAGTGTTCTCAATATTTCGTAATAAAAAAAAAGCAAAAAATTACTTCCTTCATCCCAAAAAAAAATATTTTCTAAGACTGCTCTCACCTTCATTCGTGTTAAGGTAGAATTTGTTTTGCTAATATTTACAACTTTATCAAAAGTGACAAATACTTACTCGCTGTTTTGAACGTATTATAAATTATATCTTTGGCCTTTTCTCATAGGTACGTAATAATACCGACTGTGGACGGAAACGCAGCACGCAACTTAATAATATCAGAACTGTGAAAATATTAACACTTTACCAAAAGGGACAAATATTAATACGTACTCGTTGTCTTGAACGTACTATACATTTTGCCTAGGTGCCTTTATCATACGTAAAATCTCGTAAAGTCTCGCCCCGCCGGCTGCGGCGCGGAGACAAGTTTATACTTGGTGTCAGTCGCTCGTACGCTGTGACGCATTCCATATCAGAAATCGCATGGTTCCAGAAAAAAATTAATAATGATATGTTTATCAAATAATCCATGTATGTTATAGATATCGATCTATTCTTAATGAAATTCCCTACAAGATGACATAAATTAAATTTTGATTCATCGAGTCATATGCTTGATATTTAGATAAAGTTAGCGGTAAACTGAATTGACCACATGGGAGCGAGCGTTTTGTTTTGAACACGGTACGTTAAGGGTTAACGATAACACCGAAATTCGGAGCACAAATACAACTTGTGAGCACGGATGCGATTTGTTTTAAAGTGGGGTATTAATAATTTAACAAGAAGTGATTACCGCGCATTAATAACATGTTTTACTCAGTAATTTTACTCAGATTAGCGTATTTGGCTCTTAAGTCTGGTAACTTAAGCCGATTTTCATGTCTTTTTTGGAGGGCGTTTTTTGTAGGAAAATAAAAATGAATCGTTTTGGAAATTTAGGATGTTTTTATTTACATATTAAAGATACAAAAAAAATTAATAGTTTATTATTATTATTATTATTAATCATAGTTGGCACCTCGAAAAAAAGCGCGTGGTTGGCCCCGGCGATTTTGGCTCTTGATGTTATCTGAAATCAAAAATTCTAGAAAATTCTTAATCTAAAGACATGTCATTCTCGTCGGAACTACCGAGACATTTTTTCACCCCTAACTTTTTATTTTACAACCCCTTCTTTGCTGACTTTTTTCCGCCATTTTGTTATTTATCCAAATTTAACTTCTGTAGTTCCGACCAGAATGACATGTCTTTAGATTAAGAATTTTCAAGAATTTTTGATTTCAGATAACATCAAGAGCCAAAATCACCCGGGCCACCCACGCGCTTTTTTTCGAGGTACCAACTTCGATTAATAATAATAATAATAAACTATTAATTTTTTTCAAAAAAACTTTTTTTGGATCTTTAATATGTAATAAAAACATCCTAAATTTCCAAAACGATTCATTTTTATTTTCCTACAAAAAAACGCCCTCCAAAAAAGACATGAAGATCGGCTTAAGTTACCAGACTACTATCTTAAATCAATTCAACATTGATGTGCTCTCTTCGTTTCGTAATTCAGCCTATTTATCTGTTAAACTCTATGTATTGAGATTAAAGTCCTCTCGGAATTAACCTGTTCGGTAGTGAGTTTTTTGAACTACACAAAATAAGAAGGATTCAATGACAAATCATAAAAGACGAAATTATTATGAATTTTTACTTAGAAACTACCTGCTTAAAAAAATTAACGCTTTTTCTTAAATAGTCTCCCATCGGTCTATCAGAACAGATCATTAATTTATTTAACACAATTGGGATTATGTCTAGATGGGTGAGAAATGAGTAATACAAAATCCTATTTTTCTTTTCACATGAAATTATAAAACTTTGTTTTTATTGTTAAATCAAAAGGTTGGCAGGTAATATGATAGATATGACGTCACGGAACATTCAAAATGTAAATTACTCCGACGGTATTATAGTTACATTGCCTTTTCTGTTCAATCTGAAAATGTACAAACTTATAAGAGGAGACCCAATCCCTACAACTGGGATATAGGATGGGAGAGCAAATTGTCAATGTGGTCTGTTATGCAGACGATTTTATAATCATGATAATGACCTACAAAGGACATGATAATGACCTATGAATACCTACAAAAAATGCTAGACAGAATACACCACACCTGTAAGAAATACAACATGACGATCTCTACCGAAAAAATAAAATGTATGACCTTTTCCAAAACACCCAAAACATGTAATCTGGTTTTTAGAAAATCAACCCATAGAACAGGTCAGGACCTTCAAATATCTAGGCAAATACCTGGTGGGAGGAGCTGATCTGCGGGAAGAAATAAAAGCCCAAGTAAACAAGGCAGCTGCAATCTTTGGGGCTCTAAAATCCACAATATGGAAAAACAAAGACATGGCCATTAAAAGTAAGATGAGAATCTGTAAAGCATGCGTAAGACCAATAATAACATATGGCGTCGAAGCAAGGGCAGACACAGTAAGGACCAAACAAGTTTTGAGGACTTCCGAAATGAAGACACTGAAGACGATAGCAGGCAAGACGCTGAGAGATCGCGTGAGGAACACCATAATAAGGGAGATATGTGAGGTTGAAGACATTATAAGATGGAGCAGATAGCGAAAAAAGGACCGGTACGGTCATGTTCAAAGAATGGACACCACCAGACGGGGAGTCTGCATTGCATAATCAACTTCATGGGACTCGTCCTCGTGGAAGGCCTCTTAAAAGATGAAAGAACAGCTGGGAGTCTACCTCACAGGAGGAGTAACACTCTGGAGAATAGACCACATAGGTCTACAACAAGGAAGAAGAAGAAGAAGAAGCTAAAAACTTCCAACACTTGTGACAAATGGTTCGCAGATGCCAGTATCGTTCGACATTCGGGAAAAATTGAGTAATAAATTATTTGTAGGCGCAACCGTACCGGTACTGTCATACCACCAGAAAGGTTAATTAAAAAAACATGTGAGTGGTGCATTATTGAGGAGGAGTGTTATTTAAAAAAAATCTTATTATGTAATTGTGAGGTTTCAGTCGACTTGGATTGAAGCATCTGTAATGTCTATGATCTTTGTATAAATATGTGAAATAATAAATATGATAGATATACCCTTTATATCGATTTGGCTCGCACGATGTCTAAAAATCGTCACTTGAGAGTAAGAAGGTTCCAATTGCCAAAAGTAAAAAGCTGAGAAAAATGAAGTCAAAATTTTGTTGGTTTCGGGTTTGAATAAAAGGGAATAAAAGGGTCCCATCTAAAGCAAATGAATTTCTTTCACCGAGAAGCGTGTAAATTTTCTCTGGCGACAGTTGGAATATTAAAGTTCTAGGTGTAAATGAATCCTTCTTCAGTGAATCGTGTGTTTTGAATGATCTGATGGGACTTGATTCTTTTCGTAACATCAATATGACGATATTATTACACGTTTTTTTTAATTGTACGTATAGATAAAGTTAGTAAGAACCCTTTTCACGAAAAAAAGCCAAATGTGAAATTTTGTTAGTTGGAACCCTCTTACTCTCAGGTGACGAAATAGCATTTTGATTTATGTTAACAAAATTCTGGGTCCAAGTTCCCGCGAGAGTTGAGTGACTAGATGTTGTACTAACCCATTTTGTGCGAAAGAGACCCACATCTTGGTCATGACCTTGATCATTTCGCGGTCCTGGGCCGTGGTCGTGGGGTCTTGGTAGTTCACGTTTATCACGTACCCCGTGTCGTCTCCGTGGCTCACACCTTCACACAAATTGAACAATAATTATAAATATTATAAAATGTCATCTTAGGTCTGCTAGAATTCACGTGACAATAAAAATGGCGATAGACTAGCTACCCATCATATGCCAAGATAATCAACAGCTAAAAAAATTATACAGTAACTAGCTAACTAACTAATAACCATCACGCCGTTTCCCCGGAGGGATAGGCAGAAAGGATTGACCGCCAAACTTTTCTATCCTGACAATTAACCTGTTCGGTAGTGAGTTTTCATTGAACTCCACAAAATAAGAAGGATTCAATGACAAATCATAGAATATCAAATTATAATACATTTTTACTTAGAAACTACTACAAAAAATCAATGCTTTTTATTAAATAGTCTCCCATCGGTCTATCAGAAAAGATCATTAATTTATTTAACACAATTGGGATTATGTTCTAGATGGGGGAGAAATGAGTAGTACAAAAACTTATTTTTCTTTTCACATGAAATTATAAAACTTTGTTTTTATTGTTAAATCCAAAGGTTGGCAAGTAATATGATAGATGTGACGTCACGGAATATTAAAAATGTAAATTAATGGAGAGCAAATTGTCAATGTGGTCTGTTATGCAGATGATGCTATAATCATATCTGAAAACAATAATGACCTACAAAAATGCTAGACAGACTACATCACGCCTGTAAGAAATACAACATGACGATCTCTATCGAAAAAACAAAATGTATGACCTTTTCCAAAACACCTAAAACATGTAACCTGATTATAGAAAATCAACCCATAGTCTTCTATGGTCAGGACCTTCAAGTATCTAGGCATAGACCTGGTGGGAGGAGCTGATCTGCGGGAAGAAATACAAGCCCAAGTAAACGATTGATATCTAAAACAAATGTAAAAGTTGATTAAAAATAATGACAACGGACCATAGTTGACTTTGCTGTTGGATTTCCCATCGCTCATGCTCGTGGCACCCCTGTACGCGAAGTGGTAGTAGTACACGGGGCTGGACCCCCTGACGGCTTGCAGCCTCGCCGTCTTCTCAGCGTCCACAGAGAAATGTCGGTGAGTGAGGGACTGCAATCAAAACGGTTTGACAGTGACAAATAACTCTGGTATCAAGGAAGGGTAATATCGATTTGTGACACAAGTGTATACTTATGAATTTATTATGTATCTCGATTTGTGACACAAGTGTATATGAATATATTGTGTATTAAACATGGATAAAGACGTCGTCAGGAGGCTGTGATCGTTGATGTATTCGGACAGATCGGACTAGATCGATGTATTCAGACAAGATTGACCACATTTTATCTCTATTCACTCGATCATAGGCTTTTTGCAAATCGACAAACGCACAGAAAAGCTTACGGTTTTTGGCCATAAACTTCTCCGCAAGCGTTCGAAGTGCAAAAATCTGATCCATACATCCTCTTCCGGTCATAAAAGCGCCTTGAACATCCCATACTCTTTCAGTCGTCGTCTTTTTTACTCTTTCTATTAAAATTCGACCATAGAGTTTACCAACGGCGCTTAATAGACTTATTGCCCGGTGATTTCCACAGTCCATACGAGACCTCTTTCCCTTATATAGAGGCATGATAACAGCCCTCCTCCAGTCGAGCGGCGTATATCCCTCCTCTATCCCGCTGTGATTGGACAGGAACGAGTAGAGTTGAGGGCCTGTAAAATAGACAACGCTGGGGAGACCTGACACGGCACCAGAGGAAAAAGAAGGAAAACAACGAGAGAAAAAAAACAACAGATATACTTGTCTTAGAATCAAGAGTGTATGACGCAGTGGCGGTACTACCATAGAAGCCCAGAAGCCCGGCTTGCGTTCTGGCTTTAAGAGGTTCAAGTCTTGTAGCTATTCCTCTTACGTCCTATGGGAACATTGTTGGAAGGTGATTTGGTGGGTTGTTAGTTTAAACGGGGGCATGATTACTTATATTTGGGGGTTTTGATTCAAAATTTCTTACGCAAGCCGGGCTTCTGGGCTTCTATGGGAGTACCGCCACTGGTTTGACGTAGACATTAAGTGACATTGTGATGAATGCACCCCGTAGTCTAAAGTGATGGTATTTGAAAAGGCAGAATGTATGATCATTTTTCGCATAAATGCGAACCTGCGAGAAATTGGAGCAAGTTATTTGTGAATCGGAATAGACGACGAGAGACGGAAAATTGGAAAAATGTTTACAAGAGACGGAAATTTCGCCAAAAAAAAATATTTGAATATAATCGAACTCGGTTATTAGGAGGAAGATGGGACCGACTATATTTTATCGTAAAAAGCATTACTCGTTAGGCATAACGAGTAATGCTTTTATCAGATAATACGTTTTTTTAAATGCTTACAAACATACCCATCACATTAAGACATGAAGTATCTGTTTCCATCTGAGATTTCACTATTTCCGTTTTCGTAATAATCGATTTTGACTGTTTCCAATAACTTTTGTTTCATTTCTTTTTTGGAAACATCCGGACCTTGTGGTATTCTCTTCGACAGACTTTCCGGAGATCCTTTCAGATTCCATCTTCAGGGTTGTGGGCTACTAGACTGCCGTGAAGACGGAGCCTACATTGATCCTTGAAACTTCGATCGAAGAGGTTTACATACACCGACATACCAAAATCTTAGAAAATATAATTTTACCAGCCGTGACAATCCACACAAACATGTAACTATTTGTGATTTATTGCTAAGCACTTACTTTGTGGGGTAGCATTATTAAAAAATATTAAAAAAAACTTGTATGTTTTGTTCTTACACCGCTTATTTTGTTTTAACGAACCAACCGGTTTCGATCAGGGTTACATAAACTTCTAATTGATAGTCATAAATTGTTCAAGCGAACAGTTGTCAAAAGTGTGAATACATTTTAACATATTTCAAATAAGCTTTTTAATGTTATAATATCAACGGTCGAACTATAATAAATATTTTTTGTTACACTCATGTTCTTTCGGTTCCTCATTGTTCTGTTTGTATTTTATCATTATAATGCTACCTACATCATAATTTTTCATGAAGCTTTTATCGATATGTCATCTAGGATGCGGTTGCATCCGTCGCGTATTGGATTAGTCCTTACGACAACAATTAGAACTAAGGCTTCGTGTATTTTCGTGATTGGTATTTCGGGCAGCCGAAGTAATCCTAACCCGAGTGCACTTCGGAACGTTTCGGACGGTATGGACAGCATACTATATTGATCGAACAATTCATACTATGGAGGTGTAGTACCTACCTATACACGAATGTGCAATGCTTGGGATAATTTGATATACCGACCTATTTTAAAATCACTCGGGAGTAAGTACTCAACATTTTTCGAGGTGTTGGATTTGCATTACGGGAAAATAAATCCTGTATTCATCATTCATTCATTCATTTCTCGGCGCTACATCCCGGTGTGGGACTTGGCCTCCTCCACAACGGTCCTCCACTGACTTCTGTCTCTGACCATCTCTCTCCATTCCCCAGCTCCTTCCATTTTCTCCCAATCTTCTTCCACGCAATCCGCCCATCTTTTCCTCGGTCTGCCTCTTGGTCTCTTTTCGCGGGGCACCCATCTGGATACAATTTGTGGATAATATTATAAATACATATATATAAACACAAATGTTTACTCACGTCTATAAATTTGGAAAAGGTTTCCATGGACAGATCTTTCCCGCCAAAGTAATAATCTTTGATCTTTTGAGCAGCCTCGGAGTGCTTGTCCAGGGAGAGGGTGTAGTTGAAGTCATATATATGCGGAGCCAATGTGTTCCACTCTTTTGAGATATGTTCCAGATATTCAGGTTTTTCCACGTATACTAAGACAAAAAATACAATTTTATGTAATAAGTATGGGCTCATTTTATTTTCCTATATAGTACGGCGGGCTATACTTCCAGTAAAAAAATGGTTTCCAACTGCGGCGGACTACATTTGCAGCTTGTATTTGAATGTATCTTACAAACCCTTTTACTTTAGTTCCTAACTACTAAATTGTACGTAATATTATATTATGATGAACTGGGACCATCTGTCTGGGCTATGAATGTAGCCAACCGCAGTTCCATACATTTTTTTTACTGTAAATGAAGGCAGCCGCACAATGAGGGTTAATTAAAAACAAATATAATAACTCACTGGCCGCGGGGTATAGTCCTTCCTCCGAGGTAATAGACACAATCCAGGGCACATCGATGGCCAGACCCTTGAGAACCGTCTCGTAAGGGTGGACAGTGAGGAAGGCGCCGTCCACTGCGGGCTCCACCACGGGCGCCCAGGGGGAGAAGGGTGCGAATTGGTAGACCTGAACAACCGTGGGGTGCACGGGGCATTTCATTAAATGGATCTAAAATCGAGTTCATTCAAGTGGCATATCTTCACTAACACGCGTGCGCACTGACTTTGCTTTGAATTTAGTAATGTACCTTCTTCTTTCTGTGACTTGTCAGGTCTCCCTAACGTTGACTATCACCCTTGAGTAGGCCTAATAGTGATGACCTGGGGAAAAATATCCAGAGTGGTATCCCCTTGCCTTCTCTGGAGGATTTTCTGTCGGGGTTACCTTCCCTTAGCTGGGTGTATCCAGTTTTATGGCGCTGGAAGCTCGCTATTCGTCCTCTCTCTATCTGCTATGGCGTACCTACCTAGTAATGTACCTACGAGTAATATAAACAAGAGAAACCGTGTAGCACAAAGGAAACATGAAAGACCCATGCTATATATTTATAAGACTCTCAGATCGAATAAGAAACACTGAGATATGTGAATCAAATATGGCAGTTCATAACGGAGTTCCAGTGCCAATCCTTATCTATGGAAGTGAAGCTTTGAGCCAGCAAAAAAGGATTAAAGTAGAATAAATGCCGTAGAGAAAAATGTGCGGGAAAACGGTGCTCGAGTCATGTGCGGGAAAAATGTGCTCGAGTCATACACGCACGTCGATTCTTACGGCTTCTGACATGACTAACCTTTAATATTTTATTAATTTGGTTATGCCATGTTTTCCTCGGTCTATATCGACTCCTTACCCCATTTACATCGTTAACGTATACTTTTTTAAACCATTCTTTCTTCACCCATGCGCTCCATATGTCCGAACCAACACAGCGATCCTTTCATAATTTTGTTCATAATACCTTCTTTCGCTCTACATTCCTTCCTAATATCAGCATTTGAGATTCTGTCGTACATCGTTCTACCACACATTCGTCTGCGGGAAAATGCATGCGGGAAAACGATATACGATAGAATACCGAACGACGAAATAAGGGAGGTTTGGACATATGGAAGGAATGGATGAGAGAATAATGGATATAATATTGTTTACAAACAGTGTGACTGGATAAAGAAGTCGTAGACACGACCAAGGAAAGCATGGCATGACCAAATTAATCAAATACTAAAAGGCGGCCACATTTGAAGTCGGAAAAATCTACGAATGAATTAGAATTGTGTATGAATTAGAGGAAGAAAAAAGAACGTGTATGAATTAGAGGAAGTTCGAGGGGTATTTATCAGGACAGTGCTGTATGGCGGTCCATTTTCTCTGCCTACCCCACCGGGGAAACGGCGCGATGGTTAGTTAGTTAGAGATACGTGCAAGGTCGGGAGTAACGGCAGAGGCGGTACTCCAATAGAAGCCCAGAAGCCCGGCTTGCGTAAGAAATTTTGAATCAAAACTCCCAAATCTAAGTAATTATGCACCCATAAAAACCAACACACCACCAAATCAGCTTCCAACAATGTTCCCATCAGACATAAGAGGAATAAGAAGTATGAGGTAAGTAAGTAAATAATGAGTTCTTGTATTTAGGTAATATGTTTACAAGAGATGGGCGAGTAGAGAGGGATATTGAAAGAAGGGTTGGGGCAGGCAACAAAGTGAATGGTGCACTTAAAGTTGTCATCGCAAACAAAAACCTATCCAAAAAAGCTAGAATGGCAGTGCACAATGGTGTTCTTCAACAGACCCTTATGTATGGAAGGGAAGCATGAAACTGGCAAAAGAAGGAAGAAAGTAGAATAAATGCAGTAGAAATGAGATCTCTTAGACGAATGTGTGGATAATCTGTGTATGATAGTGTCAAATGAAAATATAAGAAGTGAATGCGGTGCGAATGATGGTGTTATGAACAAAATAATGAAAGGATCATTAAGATGGTGTGGACATATGGAAAGAATGAATGAAGAAATAATGGTAAAAAAATATATATGTTAACGATGTAAATGGAACTAGAAATAGAGGAAGACCGAGGAAAACGTGACACGATCAAATAAATCAAATATTGAATGTCGGCCATGTGAGGAGTCACAGAAATCGACGCGTGTGCATGACACGATGTATGAATGTTGAGGAATCGAGAGAAATATGATAGGAAAGAAAGGTGTGGCAGTCCATTCTTTCTGCCTGGGTAGGGGTCTTCGGGGAGACGGCGTGATGGTTAGTTAGTTAATTAGTTTTAAGCAAAAAAAGAGCAGCCATTTTGCTGAAGATCATTTCAGATAGGTAAATAATAATCTGTGGCTGAACCAAGCTGAAAGTCAAAATGTAGTTGATACTCGTTTGTATTAAATCCTCAATTGGAAGTTGAAAGGCACTATACATGAGAACGTCGTTTATCCGGACGTCAGTTAACCGGAACGTCAATTATCTGATTGTACCTGATTCTGTACCAGCAGGGAGAGGGATCTAATGATCACCAGCGATCAATCAGGATAGTTACAAAGGTGCAGGGTTACCGTCAGGTGCGCGATAGTTTTAACAACATCAGCCGCGGGACGCTTCCTGAGGCAGTCGACCATAGCCTCGGAGTTGTCCGTGGGACATCCCAGATTGGAGGCCACCAGGCGCGACTTCTGTAGAGGAGCTTCTTGGAGGACCCAGGGACACAGAGCGGTGCCGCTCATGGATATCGCATTGCGAAACAACCCTAAAACAGAGACTTGATTCAGAACATACACTGAAATCAAATATGTCAAAATATACTCGTATAATTAAAAATAAAAACAAATTTTCATGACAATAAAGCCCAGGAAACTGGATACTTCGGGCACGTTATTAGAAATAATAAATAAATAGTGCTGCAACTGATTATCCAAGGTAAAATTGAAGTAAAAAGAGAGGGAGAAAAGGGTTCAGTTTGCAGTACTACATCCTAGCTTAGAGCAACTGCATAGTAAAAACAGCCATGATATTTTCCAACCTCCGATTATTAGTTAGAAAGTTTCAATTCTGGGATTGGTTTGCAGCAATTTCTTCTATTCTTCTCTTCCATTCTTCCTGTCTTGTGCGGCTCTTTTGAAATCTGCATATGATGAGCAGCGCACGTCCACCAACAGGTCCTCCAGGTACTCGGTACAGGTCCTCGGCGTGGGCGTCCCCTAGAGTTTGTCCCCTCAGTCATACCCTCCATTATGGCATGCAAGAGACCTTCTTGACGTATTACATGGCCGATCCATCTTGCACGCCTTTCGGGCAAGGTCCTGAGCAGGTGCCTTCCTCCTTCGATTCCTCCGATAGGAGATGGATGATAATAATTGTAAAGGGGTACAAGGGAACACAACGCCTGAATTGAAATGATGAGTTGATGTATTTGTAGGGGGGTTCCACTCACGCGTACCTACCCTCATTTAAATCTCGTGGACACCCAAATGTTTTTCTCACCGACACGGAGTGAATTGTGTTACAGGACGCCAATAATAGAATTACCTTTGGATTGGGGGTTCAAGAGATGGAGGTGGACGCTGGCACCTCCCGCTGACATGCCCGTGATAGTGATTCTGTCAGGGTCTCCTCCGAAGTGGCGGATATTGTCTTTCACCCAGCGGAGCGCCATGCTCTGGTCCTTCAGGCCCAGGTTTCCCGGCAGCACGGCGTCTTGGGTGCTCATGAATCCTTTCAATCACATTTTATTTTGAATTATTTTTGACCAATACTTTAATATGTATATTCAAATCAAAATTAATTTTACTTTTCAATAGACATTAAAAACACGATTAAGGTGTGAGGCATCTATTGAAAACATGTAAAATATAATACAATATAATATTATACCAGGAACGCATCAGAGATGGTTCAAGATATTGCTCTTCCCACCTGAATTGACGTTGTATCAAACCATTTTGAGATGACTAGTATCAGTGGGATCACAGAAAGAGTATATTTGCTGGTCGTCAGCATAGCAATGCGACAACAAGCCGAAGGATTTAATAATTTTGGCCTCATCGTTCGTAAACATTATGAATAGAAGAGGTCCCAGCACAGACCCCTGGGGAACTCCAGATTTGACTATGAGAAAAGGGGACACTTTACCTGTGACCCGAACCGCCTGGGAGCGATTCGATATATACGAGGTTAGCAAGTTAATTGCCCTACCGTCAAATCCATATGTTATCTCCAGTCGCTTTATAAGATAGGAGTGATTGATGGTATCAAATGCAGCACTCATATCGAGTAAGGAAAGCAATGCTAACTTGACCGACTCGTTCGCCAGTACAAGATCTGATGTAATACGCAGTAATCCTGTTTCATTGGAAATAAATTATCTATATGCAGATTGCAAATTCGACAGCATTCCATTAGCTGTTAGGTGGTGGAAAATTTGAGAGGCCACTGCTTTTTCTAATAATTTTGAAATTAAGGGTTTAATACGGGACGGTAATTTGAAAGGTCTATGGAATCTTTATATATATACACCTATTGTATATCTACTAATATTAAATACCTTCAAAAATAATACTACAATAATAATCGTATGTACGCAATACGAATTAATTTTAAAATTGGGATTTTAAATTAACGCAGTATTTCTCGCAAAAAGGAAAAAAAAAATAGTACCTACCTTACTTGCAAATAATATGGCCATTGTGTATATGAAGAAGGACATTTTAAACCGAATTGACATCGTTGAAGTAATTAAATAATTTTGAAAGAAGCACAGCAAGACGTAATTCATGTAAAATCATTTTACAACTAATTTTTATTTATTTAATGAATGTGTTAGGGTATAATTTTTTGATTAATATTCTTTTTTGTTTCTTGAAATATTTTTTAAACTTGAGTTAGAGAGTCAAAAATGTATCATTTGTGCCCTCCGCTAGGCTTGATCATGCTCATGTCCATGTTGCAGTTGAGACACAATGCAACGCGACGTATTTCCTCTATCGAATTCAGGGACAAGTAACTATAATACTTTAGATCAGATTGAATATAATTATAATTATATCACGTAGAGCAAAGTGACTTGAACAGATAAGGAGCTGAGAGGGTATCAGGCCACTGAACTACGAGTATATTTGAACTACTTGTGATAGAAGGAAGATACTATTGTATCGTTTTTATTTTATACGAGTTAGTATGTTTCACACCAGGTCTACATTCGAATATTTTTTTTGCGTAGGGTTATTTTGGATTGTACCTATATATAATTTCACATTAAAAAAATAGGAACCGTTTTAATCAATTAAAATATGTTTGTACTAACCAAAATAATTGTTTATTTAAGAGCCATCATCGCCAGGGCAATAAAACAACTGAATCCACAAAAATGACATATCGAAATGTTATATAATAGCTTCCTACGAAGTTGTGAACATTTTTCTTTTATAAAAGAACCACAAAATTCTAGGTCGTATTTTGATATGAATGTTATCAATTTATGCTTTTTTAGAAACAACATTCACTTTATTTAAAAACTATAAGTATGTTAGAATCCTTTTGCATTTTATAATAAGTAATGTTTTTTGGATCTTGGGTATATTCGCATTTCGTGGTATACTCTTCGATCGATGTTTAGGAGATCAGAATTTGGAAAATCTCCGAAACGTCAAAAAAGAAAAGATATTTAATTCATTGTTATTCATTAAACTGACGACCTTCGTGGCTGAGTGGTAAGTGCATTGACTGCCACCCCGAAGGTGCCGGGTTTGATTCCCGGCGAGGGCAGCGTGATTGTCACACTGTCTTTGGTCTGGTGTAGAATTCACGTGACAATAAAATGGCGATAGAGATTAGCTACCTATCACATGTCACGAGAATCACTATGATAGCTATAATAATACCCTTTACATCGATTTGGCTCATGCTGTCATGATGTAAAGCGCGATTCAACAAAATAATAATAATAACAAAATAATAATTAAATTATCTCGATTTATTTTTTAAAATATATCGCCCTTGAACAAAAATGACTGTCTTTCACGGATGTGGATCCTCATATAGTTAAATGGGCCAATCCTGGATCCAAAATCTCAGGGTCATCTAGGGCAGAGGAAGACGTTCGCAGTGGAACCGCCTCAGTCTCCCGATGGTATCTCTTTACTTCTCCTAAGCCTTTCTGGGCTGTGCTTCGAAGTCTAGCGTGCCTTCATGGAATGTGGTTCTCCACTTAGGTCCGATTTGTAGTTATGTAAAAAAAGGAATGGTTGAATACCTAACACTCCCAGTCTGTATTGAAGGGAGACGTAGATAACTTGGTTGTCCAGCAGGAAGTCAGGTTTGTACGTGTTGCTCGTCCCGTAGACGAAAGCTCCCCCGTGGATGTAGACGATCACGGGAAGCTTGTTGCCAGATGGATTGGGTGAATACACGTTCACGAACAGGCAGTCCTCGCTTCCTACCATAATTACATCAGTTTATTACATTACTTACAAAAATATACACGAAAGCGAGGAGACTGAATTTTTAATTATTGAAAACTTAATTACAAATGCATCCTACAACATTAATATTCATACATCTACATCTACATTTAAATAAAAGAGACTGTGCGTTATTGTGAAGACCATTTACTCGGTTAATCCTGAACAGATCCCCGGGAAACTTTCAGAATTGATTATATGGAACCCAGCGGTGGTTATAGGCATACTTTTGTTACGAATCGAGCTCTAATTAATTTTATAAATTAATAAATTAATTGATAATTTTCGTAGTATAGGCGAATATAGACCTTAATAATCGAGCTCTATATTGAATTATAATTGTATTTGTTGAATATATATTGGGTTTATTTATGTACTCGAATTTAGCAATAGCGAAGCGTTGCCGGGTCAGCTAGTACTACATACGAGTATAACATAATAATTATTCATTCCACGTAGGAGCTAATGCTTTTATATAGAAGTTATTATATTATGAGATATGAAAAATATAGTAAAATATTATTTTGAGTATGCCCCATGGAACATATTATAAAGATTTGGAAATAATTAATGAGAATGAAAACGTCTGTTTTCTAGAAACTTTATTATATTTTATGGGAATGACATGTTTCGTCTTTTAAAGGCATATTCAAATGTACCTACATTTGATTTGATCAAATGCGTTTTTGGTTCGAGACAAATATAGGGGGCGATTAATCTATATAAATTGTGACAAATTTGTTTCGCCTAGCGAGGGCATTTTCAAACTACAAAAAACAAATTTGTCACAATTTATATAAATTTAATCCAAGTAAAAGCACTAAACAATCGTGTTAATTATTATAAATTAAGATACATGTTATTGCATTTATCTATGATCATGTCGTTTTATCTATGATCGTGACATGCCGAATCTTTGTGAAGAACTATAAAATAGAAAGTTCAAAACAAAGCTTGTTTGGTTATTATAATGAATGTGTAAAGTACCGACGGCGTCTTCATATTTCTGGATCCATTGGGAGCAGACGTTGGGATGGGTTTTGGCCAACAGTAGGCCATTCCATTTTTCAGCTTTCTGGGGATCCTATAATATAAACACATTATTGAAACAAAAATAAACCGTGTTGTTTAAAAATAATTATAATAGTTTTAATAAAACCAATCTGTCCGGAGCACAATAGCAATGGTTTTATTTATTTACGGTAACAAATAACCGAGGAGTGTCAATTGTGTATTATCACATATGTATTATAGAACAAAAGAAAAAATAACAATAACGAATCCAAAATTAACTATCAACTCAAATACAAAAACCTTTTGAATGCTCCGATCAGTTTTTTTTTAATTTGCTGCATTCATAAGGAAAACATATCATGTATTATTAATGCTAAAGCACTTGTAGTAACTGGCACATATCCTTATATATTGCGGGCTTTGAGCGTCATTGGTGCGATAAGCAGGAAGGTGGAATACTTGGCTCGCGATATGTCTATATGTGTGTAAGAATACAGAATACTATTATATAAAGAATCACACGTATTTGGCTTTCGTACATGCTTCATGAACAAGAAAAATTACGACGACTTATATCCAAAGCTATTGTATTTATCACTCTCCCCTTAGCTCAACAAAGTTCTATTTGAGGGTAAAAACGGTATATTCCACGCTACTAAGAAACCCACTAGGAGTATAAAGTTTGATAATATTATACATTGAATGTGACGTAACACAGAACGGACATATGTATCATAAAGGAACAGGTATGAGGCAGATGTAACGTATTTAATAAAATTAAGAAAGGGTCATGTGGGTCTTTTGAGCAAACAGATATGATTAAAATGTTAAAACTTTATATATTTCAAGGCTTTCGGGTGAGAGCAATTAAGTGTTATATATATATACACATATTGTATGTAGTCTCCCTTTTGAACATAAATGACGAAAAATAGACAACCAAAAAGTACACGATAAATGTCTTGAGTATAGTAAGTTTTAATTTTTTTAATTTATCCATCCTGCAAGGAAAACACGTGGTTCTAAAAGTTCTTCACCATTCTCCTGTCTAAATTGACTGAGTCTTACCCTCGTAAAATAGAAGCAATATAAAATTGTACAATACAATAAATTTGTTTTTCACCCATAAGACTTCGTTTTTTTTCTAGTTAACAGTGAACGAGAATATTTTTGATCTTTTTTGGCCAGCACTGCTTTTAATAAATAGCAGAGCAAAATATTAGTTCTTAAACTAAAATAATAAAACAAGCACGGTAGGGTAATTGTGCTTAAGATGACATAGTTAGGTAAGATGGCATAGTGCCTCTATCAGCTAAAATATTCGTTCCACAAACGCCAAAACGACCTTCACCTATCAGCTCATAGAAGGGGCCATCCACTAGTCTTCTGTAGTCGTCCGCTTGCATTGTGTATGCGAAATATTATTTTGGCTAGTGTTTTTGTGGAGAAAAGTTGCGTCAGGTATTTTTTAATCGTGTTTGACTAATAAAAAATGTCATTTTGAGCAAGATTCCCCTACAAAAAAATAAAGCAAATTCGAAAAGGTATAGGTACATGTTTGTAGACAAAAAAATCTACGAGATTTCATAGTACGATGTGTGGATGAAGTGCAATACTAATTAATACTAATTTGACTGTTAGGTCCTAGGGGAGCAAGCCTGGGAGGTGGTGGCCAGAGACAAGACAGGATGGAGACGTTTCTTGGAGGAAGTTAAGACTGACCAAGGTTTGTAACGCTAAAGGTGAATGAAATTATTACTTAATTTGATATTACAAGTAAAAACATATTTTCTCTGATAAGGTTAATATTATATAAGAACTATCAGATTATTATTTTTATTTCAAAGCGATAAAAATATAATCAGGAGTCAACTAATACATCTTTGACACAAGGCGTTGACACAGTGGAATTCCATAATGACGAATTTTAATGAATTAAAACACTGTTTTTTCCACTTTTGTGTTTATTTTTCTCGACATGTTTCGAAGGGCTTACACCTTCATCGTCGGGAGAACGATATAAATTGATTTATATTTTTTTAATATTTAGTTTACATCGTTCTCCCGATTATGAAGGTGTAAGTAAGCCTTCGAAACATGTCGAGAAAAATAAACTCAAAAGTGGAAAAAATAGTGTTTAGTTCATGCAAATTATGTTAATCAATGTTAAACAAATACACATAAAATTTAATGGGAAAAAATAATATATCTTTTCTTTACAGAATTTTCCAGAAACAAATGGTATATATTTTTCTTATATTCTTGTTAATTTTAATAAAAAGAAAGTCATAATAAATTTGCTTTATAAGTCTTTCTTTGGTTTTGATTTAGGGAAACTATCTTTACACCACTGACAATGGAGGAGGTCTTGTTGTCCGAAGCACGTAGTGTGCCTATTATATTTTTTTTGGTAAAAATATTTAATAAATAAAGTGGATAATACAGTGTTTTAAATTCTCCTTTAAAAAATATAGGCTAAAATGTGAACTCCGAATTTCAAAAAGATATTCAGGAGCACAGCACAAAATACATATACTACGAAGTACATGCCTAATCTGGGGATAAATTAGTTTTGAACCATAGATTGGGTACTTGAGTATGTTGTACCATGGAACGACATTTGTACATATTACGAGTATTTTGACTTACTCTGAATCGAAGGTCTCCGACGGGGGGTCGTGCGTATGGGACGCCTTCAAAGGCCGCGTAGGGTTTCCCACCAAATGACGTTCTCCATTCTCCCAGCAGTCTTCCCTGTGGTATTTCTAGAAGAAAGTCTTCTCCGTTTTTTTGCGCTAAACTTGGCACAGCAAAATATACAATTATCCCGAAAACCACTTTCCACAGCGCCATTTTGCAAACTAGAACAGTTAATGCACAATATCGCCGACTAATTGCATGCTTAACTAAATAGGTTGGGGAGATTTTACTGGTTCTATCTATCGATAAGATATGTTTGCTTGTCGTGATGGCGCTGGTAGTCTCAATAATTGTAGAGATTATGAGGTCTAGTTTGGACTGAACGGCTATGTAATCTTGTCTAAAAGGAATGTTGTTTCCGATTTTGGCCGCCCGCAATTACGACGTGTCACTGCAATGATGATAAACGTGTTTGTTTTACCGACCCAATAAAATGGTGATAATAAATATTGACTTAATACACGTTTGAGGAGTTTGCAATCTCAAATACCGACGTCGTCATTCCTGCACTCATAAAACATTTGATACAAGCTTAACGTAGCATTAATTAAGAATGTACGCATTTTCAAAAATTATTTAATTATCGAATTTAAACGTCAAAACAGATAATTGAAAAATGGAATTATTTATGATGTCACCACAATTATGATACCTTTATTTGGTTGATCGGGCTTCTAAATTTTTTTTTCATATCTATAAATCCGTTGTTTCCGATATTTCCTGCGTACCTCTTCAAGAAAGACCTAAAACTCGCGTACCCCTTTTTGCGGGAACGATAAATGAAAAAATGTTTTTTTTACATTTATTACCATCAAAATACAGTTCTAATAATGTGACATGTGTGCACGTTTTTCTTTGCATAACTCTGAAAAGTCTGGTTGATTTTTGGTCAGCTTCAGTCTCAGGTCGTCTTCGAGTTAAAGTCTGATGATGTTTAGTTTTTAAGTTTGTCATGGCCGAAAATTTACTCTCACAAAGGTACGTCGTGCAAAATGGCCGTAAATATTTTATTGCTTCTTCGCTGACACGATAAATGTCTTTTAGATCAGCCCAAAAATTATCCAACGATTGCTCTACCAAACAATCTTCGCCATTTGTTGTTTACCATTTAGTGGTATGCGTACCACTAATTGGGAAATACTGCTATAAATAATGAAAATGATATATTTTTTTAATGTAGGTATATTTAGTTCAAACTCACTAATGTTTGTGTCTTCGACCGGTTTCCACAGTAAATATATACAAAAAAAAACATTATTATTTACAATGAACTTCTAGCATGAA
The DNA here is from genome assembly GCA_022606425.2 of Lepidostoma basale. Classification (NCBI taxonomy): domain Eukaryota; kingdom Metazoa; phylum Arthropoda; class Insecta; order Trichoptera; family Lepidostomatidae; genus Lepidostoma; species Lepidostoma basale. Next base: position 873,169 of record JAHDVF020000316.1, on the reverse strand, counting down.
ATTTCTAACTAATAATTGTCTATAATCGTATATTTTTTTCATTAAAATAAAATGGATAGGTACGTGGAACATAAATTAAATAGACAATATGTGCACCATCTAAAAATAACATTTTGTGTTAAATTATTTTGTATTATTTTTTTTAGATTTATTTTGTGGATGTTGGACGATCGAATTGTGCGCGGGAGATGCCTATTGATAGCGATGAGGTTCGCAACCCACCACACCGCGTCTCTCGCGGGGCGAAAAGAGAAGGATGGAGTGCCGCATCGGTTAAAGAGTGACATTCCATTCTTTCTGCCTACCCTTTCGGGGAGACGGCGTGATGGTTAGTTAGTTAGTTAGTTAAAATAACAAATTTTAAAGTTATGGTACTGATATATGGTTCGAAGTAACTTGGAGTACTGCTCTATCATTTGGGACCCCAGAGAAAGAACAGTCATCTTGGAGCTGGAAAGGATCCAGAAACGATTTTTAAGGTATTTATACCTCAGGGAGTATAACTGTTATCCTTTTATGTACCCCTCACCGTTTCTCTCAGGAGTGTTGGGTTTCAACACTCTTGAAGCTCGTCGATTGATGTTTCTGGGAAAGCATTTTTTTAAACTGTTATCCGGAGGTATTTTCAATCCAGGAATACCGAGAGAGCTAAATCTGTACGTTCCCCATAGTTATAGCAGAGCAAGGGGGCATATATTATTTTATGCCCCAAATTGACGCACAGAGGCCCTTCGAAGTTCTCCTGTATTGAAGGCGATTCGTCTCTTAAATGAGGTTGCCAAAGAGATAGACCTCTTTGGATGCAATTATGGCGAATTCGTAAATACCCTTATGATAAAGGCAGCAAGCAAATAACTTGCTTTTCCTATTCATAAGGTTCTATTATATTTCCTTTGATATTCTTTTTTTTCACCCTTTACATTGACTTGGCTTGCGCTGTAATGATGTAAGGAGTTTTTTCAACAAAATAATAATAATAATAATAATAATTATCAGGCTAGTTTTATACAATAATTCAACGATATGCTATCTTGAAGATGGAGCCCAAAATAATTATATATTTCTCGAGCACAGCTATTAGTCAATACCAATCAGATTTTTTATTTTTTATTTTTGGATATGAATCTTGGACTTAGACTATTTCTACTTGTATCTTTTAAACTAATTTAATCTTTTAAAGGTTATCTCAAGATAAGAGATACATTAACAGTAAAATTATTTCCAACTACTTCTTCATAACCGGTATTATTGTATATTATATATTCAGCAATGATAAGTCATAGAAATAATGTTTGATAGCCAACCGTACATTCTAGTGATTTGGTCTGGATTTCAAATAGGTACCCTTTATCGCGATTTCAAATTATATCTGAAAATCAACTGCCGAGGTTTGTGTCGTAAGTGCGAACGGCGACAAATTTGAGCGAGCTGTCGGATATATGTACCTATCTATCTGGGAAATTATTTTTACAAGAGATGGAAAAATTCAAAAAGACATCGAAGGAAATAAATCCAATAGGACACTTAAAGTCACTACTGCAATGTAACTATTGTACATATAAATAATATTATTATTATCCATTTAAAGTGATTTTCAAATCAAATCAAATCAAATCAGTTTATTAACTCAAAAGACATTAAAAACAGGAAAATGTTTAAGGCATCTATTGAGTACAGGTAAAATATTATAAAAATACAACATAGTACCAGGAACGCATTAGAGATGGTTCGACATTAGGAAGACAAGATACTTTATAAACTCAAGAGTATTTGTCCCCTGAACGTACCTTCACTAATATAAAAGACGTCGATCTCCGAGGAGACTAATTGCTCTTCCCACCGGTGTCACCAGAAGCAGATTGGTTCTGGTAGCCGGTTGGTAAAACAATCTGTGCTGTCGCTGTCGGAGAAATCTATCAGGGACAAAAAAACCAACACCCTCTAGCACGGCCGAGTTCTCGAAAAATCCCCTGATTAACTTAAAGATATGGGTTATGAGATGCCCATCTTTTCGAAGCTGTAAATCTCGTGAGGACTCCATATCACAGAACCACTTTCGAGTCTGCTCTGAACCAACGCAATTTTTTTAGGTGAGTTACTCACGAAAACTAATTATGTTTATTATAATCGAATGATTTTACTGAAATCTCTTGATGGAATATCATTTTAAATCATAATTAAATAAAACGATGTTTTTAACTACTTCCACTTTTGTCTTTATTTCTACAGCGACCGGTTTTGCCGGGCTCGCTGGCATCGGAAGACTGGCGACACTGTTATAAACTGACTTTTTTTTATATTCATACAGATCAGGGCGGCAAACTTGATTCTATACAAAAATAATATTGAAATAAATATTAAATTTTTTAAATTTAAATATTGATATAAAAGTTATTTAAGAGCATTCTGTTTTCAATATAATTAAATTTAAATTGATTACACCTGATAAATGTATCTATAATGTTTGAAAATTGATACTTTTATTTTAATATTATTGAATTTAAATATAATATATTATATATTTTGGTCCGTTGGTTGGCCTCCCCCTTTTTGGTTTTTCCATCCATTAGTCTATGTTTGAACTGCATGTTTGTCTGGAATCATAACAAAACAATTTTTCGGCAGCAATTGATTCCAGAAATACTTATTTATTTATTATATTGTATTTAGAATGGGTATAACAATGGTGAGTATGCAAACAATAAATGATCTTTAGGAATTCTTTGGTCAGGGGTGTATTTGTGTCTATTGATTTCTAAAATTTCTAATATGTCAAATTTTAAACGTTTTGGGCATGTGAAATTATTTTTTTGCAATTTTAAACGAATGAAAAGAGTGATTATATTTTATTCGATGGATTTAATCTGTCTGAAAACGTTAAAACTTTGCACACATGCCCTTATTATAAATATTATATATCGTCATCATCATCATCAGCCTTAAGTCGTCCAGTGCTGAACAAAGGCCTCCCTTCCCGACTTCCACAACTCTCTATCCCTCGCCGCTCTGTTCCATTGACCTCCTGCCACTCTCTTGATGTCATCAGACCATCTGGCTTGTGGTCTGCCAGGATTTCTATGGCCGGTTTTCGGTCGCCACTCCAGGGTAGGTACGTCTTGTCCACTGAAGGATGGGAGCAGAATAAATGCGGTTGAGATGTGGCCCCTAAGACGTATGTGTGGTAGAACGATGCACGTCAGAATTTCAAATGCTGATATAAGAAAGAAATGTAGAGCGGAAGAAGGTATTATTAACAAAATTATGAAAGGATCGCTGCGTTGGTTCGGACATGTGGAGCGCATGGATGGAGAAGTAATGGTTAAGAAAGTATACGAAAACGATGTGAATGGAGTACGGAGTCTAGGTAGACCGAGGAAAACATTGCATGACCAAATTAAACAAAATTTAAAAGGTTGGTCATGTTAGAAGTCGGAGGAATCGACGTGCGTGTATGACTCGTTGTATGAATGTGGAGGAAGATAGAGAGGTGTTTCAGGATAGAGTAGTTTGGCGGTCCATTCTTTCTGCCTACCCCTGCGGGGAAACGGCACGCTAGTTTTTTGTTATTGTTGTTGAAAACATAATGCTCTTAAATATCGTAAATATTAATATTTAAATACTGAAGTTTTTACGTAATTATTTTAATATTATTTTTGTATAGAATTATGTCTACCACCATGTATGTATATAAAGGAGTCAGTTTATAACAGTGACACTAGTCTGTCGATGGCTACATTCAGAATGACGAAAGATGGCTACATTCGAAGTTGGAAAAATCGACTAAGGAATATAAATATAAAGGATGCTCGAGGATGGTTGATATTTTCTGCCTATCCCCCTGGTGACGGGGTGATAGCTTGTTAGTTAAATAACTGCTGATATAATCCAATGGAACGTTTGGTAACCTCATAAAAACAAAAAAAAGCAGGAAAAGGCAGTTGATGTTAATAAGGAGTGTTTGATTAAACGAATTTAGAATAAGGCAGAGAGATTATTGCTTGTTGAGGCTATATATGCGATAGGTTAAGATGATTTAGTAATCGAAACACAGAGTACCAGGAAGATTTTAAAACCAATGTAAAGGGACTGGAAGTGTCCATTAATTTACATAAGAAAAATCGATTCGATGGAGCAAACGCTTTGGTATGCAAACCAAGTCCCGGAACAAATTATGTACAATAGGTTGGAAAATCGAGGTACGACCAAACTTTTATAGTGTTGCGTTTCTCATTGAGAAGTATGTTAGTACGGACACATTTTCCGACACCTGTAGCAAACTTCACACCGGTCGTCTCGCCAAATGCAACTAAATCGATATTGTGAATTTGCCCAGCTGACAGTGCTTTTCTGCCAAATTTATATCTGCATTGCGCTCATGTTATTAACTAATACTTAACCAAATAAAAACCAAACCATGTCTAGTAGTGTCGACGAAAGGTAAACGTATTATTATTTTAGAATAACGCTCTTTTATTCTGCTCTCGCACTCGTCGCGAACCATCAATTGTTCTGTGAGGAAACGAAAATTATATTAATGTATTCGTTTGTTGTTGTTTTAAGGATTACGGACGAAATAGAGGCACTGCAAGCTATTTTGTTAGGAGATTTAACTATCCATTCTGATGACGGGAAGCCTCGTATGATAGAGATCGTAGTGCACCCATCTACGGGGGACGACACCAAGCGGCAATATGTCTGCATCACTCTAGAAGTCACGCTGACCCCGGAGTACCCCGACACCACTCCTGCGGTGAAGTTGAGGAATCCTCGCGGCCTGGATGATTCCGTTATCGAATCTATCACCCGACAAATTCAAAACAAGCTGCATGAATGCGCTGGGCAAGCCGTTGTTTTTGAACTCGTAGAGGTAATTATCATTAATAATATTGAAACTGTTCCTCAATAATGTCGTCCGGGATTGGTTACTTTAAAATATTAAATATTGCTTAAATATTTAACATATCAAAATTGACGTTTTGCGCATTCCTACTTGACATGTCTATCATTTATTTTTGGATTAATTGTATTTCTTTTTATTGGTTATTATAAGAAAGAAAAAAACAATTTGCCTTAAGGATCTCGAAATATTTTTATAACAATAGGGAAGCGTGTTCAATAGAAATAACACATACATTGATTAATAATATAAATAGAGCAATGAGAATTGTACTGAGGTTCAGTAGACGCGCCCGAATTAAGACAATGCTTGAAAATTTGATGATGCTATCAATAAGACAGAGGGTCACCTTAAATACACTTATTTTTGCTTACAAATTGAGGGGTGGGCTTCTTACAAAATATTTGTGTGACCAGGCTGCTTACAATTATGAAATACATGGGTACCCAATGAGAGACAAAACAAATTTTAGAATTAATAGAAAATTATCAAGGGGTTCCGAAAACAGATTTTTTTTACAAGGGTTTGAAAGTATTTAATAGCTTGCCGCAAGTCATGAAGGACTCAGATAATGTTCACAAATTCCGCAACCATTGTATAGTATACGTCTGGTCACATTTTTAATTTTTAAAGTTATTAATTTTTTTTAAAGCTAGAATGGCAGTGCACAATGGTGTTCTTCTACCGACCTTTATGTATGGAAGCGAAGCATGGAACTGGCAAAAGAAGGATGAAAGTAGAATAAATGCAGTAGAAATGTGTGGATACTCTGTGTATGATAGAGTGTTGAATGAAAATATAAGAAGAGAATGCGGTGCGAATGATGGTGTCATGAACAAAATAATGAAAGGATCATTAAGATGGTTTGGACATATGGAAAGAATGAATGAAGAAAGAATGGTAAAAAAATTATATGTTATTGATGTAAATGGAACCTGAAATAGAGCAAGACCGAGGAAAACGTGGCACGATCAAATAAATCAAATATTGAATGTCGGCCATGTGAGGAGTCAGAGAAATCGACGCGCGTGCATGACACGATGTATGAATGTTGAGGAAGCGACAGAAATATGTCAGGAAAGAACAGTGTGGCAGTCCATTCTTTCTGCCTACCCCTTCGGGGAGACGGCGTGATGGTTAGTTATAAAAATAATAAATAAAAATATCAAGCTTTACAAAAGTTTCGCCATCTTTGATTATTTAATGAAAATTAGGAGTTTTTATGTAAAATGATTAAAAATTGCTAGATAATGTGGTGGATATTGTGCACTCTGCAGGTGTTGCGGGAGAACCTGACCAACAGCAACCTCCCAAGCGGGCAGTGCGTGATCTGCCTGTACGACTTCTCGGCGGGGGACGCCTTCACCAAGACCCCGTGCTACCACTACTTCCACAGCCATTGCCTGGCCAACCACCTGCAGGCCGGGGAGAAGTACCACAAGGAGGAGTACGACAAGCTGCCGCTGTGGCAGCAGAGGGTCGCCGATGCCTACACGGTAAATGCTTATTAAAGTTATAAAGATCCAGTATATAATATTTGCAAGTTGCATTATCCCATGCCACTACAAAATACTAGTTACTACGCTATTAAAAAAAACATATTTTATCGTCCAAGGGTGAAAGTGATACCGCGCGGAGTGTCTACCAGATGTGCATCATCTCTTTCTGTCTTGTTTTTCCTACAAGTGAACACTATTTAGCTAAAATACTTTAAATTAAAGCATTTATGAGTCATCTGGGCATTTCTTATAAGCATCTTAAAGGCAACAATTATCTTTAGGATTTCTAAAAGGCAACAATGATTTTACATATAACAATATATCGTTTAGTATTTTTCTGTTTCTTCTTTTCCTATCACACTTCCATGATGTTTAGGGTTTCGAGGATCCCTTTCCACCCGACTTGATTGCACACCTGGTACCTACACAACTCCAAATGAGGCCCACCGACTTAAAATTTCTTATGGGATTCTTCTCCAGGTGGTTATTAGTCTGGCCTTATTAAGTCTGTTGACGACATACTCTTATGTGCCTTTCAAACTTTCTATCGTACTACCGAGGTAATAGAAGCTGCTTGTCACAAGGTTGACACTGTCAAACAACAACTTTTGTAGACGCTCATAGGTTGACAGTCTTGGCCTTGTTAATTTTGAGACATACATATTGCATATTCTGTATTCTAAGGGTTAAAAATAAAATTTCTGATGTGAAGTTAACCAATCAATACCGATGTGTTAATAATTTACAGGTTTAATAAAAGCATTAACTTTGGTCCAACATAATGAAATGAATGTGGAGGGACAAAATGTAACATACAGGTGTGGGAGATGGAGATATGTGGGAAATTATTGTTTGCATGCAATCTTTTCCAGGCCACGTGTCCGGTGTGCCGCGAGAGCATTGCGTGTGACGCGAGTGCGCTGAGCACGGCACCGCCGCCTCTGGCGCTGCGCACGGCGCGCGCCTTCGAGCTGACGGCGGAGCTGCGCGAGCTGCAGGCGCGCATGGCAGCCCTGTACCAGCGCCAGCGCACGCGGGGGGGCATCATCGACAAGGACAAGGACAACACCAAGTTGCTGCTGCGCACCTCCCTCGGGACCGGGAATCCGGTACGTAATCAACATTATACTCAAATACTATTCGGGTCACAATGTGCCTTCTTCATTAGGAGAGTGATGTCAATTTGGTTATTCCAAAATATATCACATAAAAATTAACTCGTAAAAGTGAAAAAAAAAAAAAAAAACTGTTGAAACCTCTTGTGTAGTAAGATATGAATGACATTTATGAAAAACATTTTTTCAGTTTGTAAACTATGTGACTAGCCAATTTCATTAATTTTAAATTATTATTGTTACTAATTTTTAAAAGTAGAATTATTTAATTTTGTGTACACCAATATATAATATGTCGCTGGTGGCATAATCTGGGAATATTGGAGAAATTATGGATGAGCCCAAGCACGGGGAAATATGCTATCTGACCATGTATTCATTGGCCGTACGGTTGGGGTGATGTGCATGGAGAGGTTAATCCATAGATATTATGGAATTCCCTAGAGTCAGTGCCTTAAGTTTGTTTAAGAAGTCATTGCGTTTATAAATTTTCAAATTAACTTGTATAATATTTCCAGATGGATAGCTCCCCTGATTTATCTCCCAACGAAGGTGAGGTTTTGAACGAACTGAACTGCGAGCCTGCCGGAGCAGAGGCTACGGGTGCAGCTGCGGCCTCCAGCAGCCCCCGAGGTCCCGGGGCTTATCGCGGCCCGTACCGCGGCTTCAACCGCAACCGAGCGCTCCACCGCCGCGGGAGCAAGAGCCGCCCGGCACATGGCTCCCCGTCCTGCGCCTCCGCCACTAGATGACGATGGCTCGCCGAGCACCCTGCCCTCGCGCGCGCCGCTACTTAGCAGCCCGTGTACACCGGCTCTCTCAAACCCCACACGGGCACTCCTCCCAACCCCTTCCCCCCCCCGCTTGGTCGCGACTCGAGGCCGGCCAAGCCGGATGTCTGAGCTTGACAACTTGTTTTGTGATAATAATTTTAATGGGAAATTTAGACCTCGTGCACGAGGTTGGGTTCGACTTACCACATTGCTCAAGTTTAAATTATTTAGTCTCCTCCGAAATCTGACCGGCGTGCTCCGTGCTGGGTTTGTGTGGTTGTGTACGTGTTGTTGCATGCATTCTTTTATCTCGTACATTCCTAGTCAAGTAAAGCCGCCGCTTTAGCTCTATCAATAATTGCCATTAGCGTGTTAACTGAACTAGTAGCCGAGTGTGTCCGTGGCCCCCGGACCTCCAGACTCAGACCGGGTTTACATTTCGCAACCGACTGAAACATTTATTATGCCATAAAAGACATTGGACCTTTTTTATCAAAGAAAATTTACACTTTTTCACCTAAATATATAAGAATTAGCGCCATGATGGTTTCCCTTTGACACGAGGCACTACTTGCGGCTCTCCGCGCTCGGGCCCTCGGACTGCGTATCCCCTCTTTACTTTTGAGGCATGCTCTGTAATGATGAATTATTGAACACGAGCAGATACAAGTCACCCCGAGTGCGGTTATTCCGCGATATTGTGAGATTATCGTATGAAAAGTGCGCCAAATAATTTAAGTCGTTGATATTATTTATAATTGATGATACTCAGCCGAGGATATTCTGCGAGAGCGGCTTGTTTGACACGGATCCTCGCCCTGTGTTAGTTAGCGGCTATGGTTTGATAAGTGACATTCAGTTGTGATAAGCTTCTTGCACAATTTAGAATTGTTTATACAAGTACTTAAGTTCAATTATATTTATTTTATAATGTATAACTAAGTTAGTATTATAATTTAAGAGCTATGGAAATTGTACAATGTAATTGATTTTATTATGTTTCCAATTTCAAATAAATGTCTGAAGTTACCCCACCATCGAGCTGTTTTTTTATAACCAGATTAGACTGAGGTGATTGTTTGAATGCTAAGAAGCCGATTGGTAGTTGTTGTTAAATAAAAATTGAACCATATTTGTAAAAAAAAAAACTAACTAACCATCACGCCGTCTCTCTGAAGGGGTAGGCAGAAAGAATGGACTGCCACACTGTTCTGCCTTGACATACTTTCCTCGATTCCTCTACATTCATACATCTTGTTATGCACTAACGTTGATTTCTCCGACTCCTCACGTGACCGACATTTAATATTTGATTGATTTGATAGTGCCACATTTTCCTCGGCCTTCCTCTATTTCTAGCTCCGTTCACGTCGTTTACATATACCTTCTTCACCATTCTGTCTTCTTTCATTCATTCCATGTGTTTAAACCATCTAAACGACCCTTTATTAATTTTGTTCATAACATTCGCACCGCATTCACTTCTTATACTTGTATTTGACACTATCATATATAGATTTACCACACATTCGTCTTAGAAATCCTATTTCTACTTCATTTATTCTACTTTCATCCTTCTTTTGCCAGTTCCATGCTTCACTTCCATACATAAGGGTCGGCACAAGAACACCATTATGCACTGCCATCTTAGCTTTTTTGGATAGGCTTTTGTTTGCGATGACAACTTTAAGTGCACCATTTACTCTATTGCCTGCCTCAACCCTCCTTTCAATATCCTTCTCCACTCTGGCATCCTTTGTAAACATACTTGCTAAATAAACAAATTTATCCACTTGTTCCAGATTTTCACTGTTTACACTAAATGTTGTAGACTGTCCCGTTTCCTTCATTTTCGAATATTATTACCTTGAACTTATTCACATTCATCATCAAATCGTATCGCTTGCATACCTCATACAAACTAGACACCAGGGCTTGTAGTTCATGTTCGTTGTCTGCAAGTAGCACAGCGTCGTCCGCATACAACAAACAGCTTACTGACACACCGTTTATTTTTGCACCTGCATCCAACCCTTTCATAGTTCATACACTTGTCCATATTTTGTACCATACCATATTTGTACAATAACAATATGAGATATTCTCGAGAGAATAATTTAAATTACATAAATACCTACCCGAATTGATGGTACAATCTTGTATACAAACAGGAGCACAAGCTACCATACTTAATCGTCTTTAGTATAGGTTTCTGAAGTTGGCGGTACCTCACCCAGTCGATTATAAAACCTTCTAGGAGGATGGATAAAAGGTTTCAGAAGCTAGTGTGGTGCGTCCAGGCCGTCTAGAGCCTGCTGTTCCAGATAAAGGAGTTGAACTCTATATTGAGTGCTTAAAATATGATTATTCGAGAGAGAATATTGTTTTCAATGGAGATGCCCAAAAATATACAATAATGTATAATCTGCTAACTGGATTATTATTAGTTTCATTTTATGTATTGCGTGTTTCGGTAAAATAAAAAATACATTCATCAAAATATTATCCATCGTTAGCCACTACTTTTCCCATCTTTCTGGCAAAAGATGAATCCATTGTCGAAAAAACACCTCGTTCTTTGAGGCAATCTAAGCATCGACCCAATTCTTGACATCTGCATATGAATGAAAGTGCTGCTCTTCTTAGGCATGCGTCGTGAATCTGAACAAGTGGTAGTCCGATGGTGCCAAGTCTGGTGAATAAGGCGGGTGCGGTAGAATCTCCCAACCCGCATTCTGTATGTAGATTTTGACAGCGATTGCGATGTGAGTTTGAGCGTTGTCTTGTTGAATCAGTTTGTTGTGCCCGTTGTCCCATTCCGGTCTTTTTTAGCCAGTGTCTGCTTTAACCGCATTAGTTGTCATCGGTAGACTACCCCCGAGTCCGTTTCATTCGGTTTGAGAAGTTCATTTTTCGGTCTTCCAGGGCGAACTTGGTCCTCAACGCTAAAATCAGCAGATTTGAAGCGTCTTTACCATTCTCTGCATGATTTATCTGATGGGGTATAATTGGTATAAACTTCCACAAGCACTTTATGCACCTCAGTTGCACTCTTCTTCCAATTAAAACAGAACAGCATAACTTCCCGCAAATGCTTCTTATTTACCACGAAAGTCAACATTTGAAGGAGCGATAAAACAAATTTTGTTGTGAGAATGACAAACATATGTAAACTGAACTAAATTGACCGATGCTCAGGCTTACTAAAAAAAATGGCCTCCAGATTTGAAGGCTTGAAGCAGCCAGAGCCCTCTGTTGTAAAACGGGCCGAACTTTCTGAAACATCCAACATATAATATTTTGTGGGTAAAATTTACCTGTTTATAGAAACATGAGTAATGTTATGTGTGTATTTTTATTTGATCCAATTAAGGGTTAATAATATATAGAAGAAATTATAATTGTCATGATATTGCGATTGGACAGGTCACGTAGCCAGAAGCTCAGATGAAAAGTGGACAAGAAGACTGCTGACTTGGAGACCGTGGACGGCGAAGAGAAGTGCAGGACGACCGCAACTACGATGGAAGGATGATCTGAACAGACATGTCGGAATAACCTGGATGCAGTCTGCGCAGGACAGAGTGACATGGAAGCGAATGGAGGAGGCCTTTGTCCAGGAGTGAACGGGAATAGGAAGAATAATTTAAAATTTATATTTCTTATGTTTATCTTACAAAATTAATTTCAGTTGTATAAAATTTTACCATGTCTGACAGAAAAAGATGTAAATTTTTCATCTCAATAAGAAAATGTGTTAATGAGTAGATGCTGCCACCTCCATCTGAACACATCTTGAGCCCCACAGGCCTTAGCTATTTCCATTACTGGGAAGACTATGTGATTGTGAAAGGAACATCACAATCCGTAAGAGCATATCTATATAATATGTAGGTTATGGTAACAAAAATTAAATACCAGACAAGAGATTTTAGTCAAATCATTTGATTATCTTAAAAATAAAACTCTACAGCTCATATCGAGGCTTGGTCTCCATCAGTCCTCACTCCAAGTACTTCCGTTACCTGCTATGGCCTTCCAGTATTTTATTTGCAGTAGTTGTGTAGAATCCTTCCTCACTTCATCCTCCCTTCGGAGTCTAGGCCTACCGACCCTTATCCTTCCACCCAGATGTCCTTCAAGAATTCTCTTTGGTGCCCGAGACGTTGGCATTCTCTCTACTTGTCCAGCCCATCTCAGCCTATTCAGTCTACCATATATATAAATATGTTATACAGCTCTTCATTTTACCTTGTTCTCCAGGTTCTACCATCATTCAAGGGCCCCAGAATTTTCCGTATCACAAACAAACAAATCATCACAATCCGTAATCATAAACCGTTTTGCCGTAGGGATAGGCAGAGAGAATGGACCGCCACACTATTCTATCCTGACACACCTCTTTAGCTTTCTCCACATTCATACAACAAGTCATACATGCACGTCGATTCTTCCGACTCCTTGCATGACCAACCTTTAAAATTTGATTAATTTGATCATGATAAGTTTTCCTCGGTCTACCTCGACTCCATACTCCATTTACATCGTTAACATAACAATACTCTCTCAAATGCGTCCAGCATCTTTGCAGATTTAGCAGTCATCGTCCACGCTTCACACCCGTATGTCACTACTGTTCTGATTATAGTCTTGTAGAGGATGATTTTTGTTTTTCTGTTTTGATTTGTTTTATATATTGTATTGTATAATATTTATAAAATATATAGAATAATGCATGAAACAGTGCAAATTGTTGATTGCCCAGTTTCACACAATATATTGTACATATAATTACACACATCATATGAGCATTACACTATTTTTTATAATCTTTATCTGTGTTCAAGATAGTACATATTGACTAGTACATTTTCAGCCATATGACTTATAAATTGTTATTTACAAGGATAATATGAAAAGACCTGAATTCAGTCAATTGTCATAATGGGGGAGCATTAAACAAATTATTTTGTAACTGGGGCGCGGGGGAAGTATAGGGATTTGGCCCAGAGGGTGGATTTATGTAAAAAAAGAAAAACTTTTTCAATTTTTATTCGGACCTAAATTGAATTGAAACAATAGATATAAGTATTTGAATTTTAACTTTTCTGGTGGTATGCCAGTACAGGTACTTCAGGTACTGTGACGTCTGTCGTCTACAAATAATTTATTATTAAATTTCTTCCCGAATATCGGACGATACTGGCATCTGTGAACCATTTGTCACAATGTTCCAAGTTTTTAGTATACCGACTATAATACCGACGGAGTAATTCACATTTTAAATATTCCGTGACGTCATCACTCTCTTGTCAACTTTTTAACTCAGGCTGCGATTATGTGTAATTTAACAATAAAAATAATATTTGAAAATTTCAATGGGAATGATATTGTATTTCTCATTTATCTTTCTCATAATCTTAATTGTGTTAAATAAATTAATGATCTGTTCTGATAGACCAATGGGTGACTACTTATTAGAAAAAGCCCATTTTTTGTAGTGTAGGTAATAGTTACCAAGTAAAAGTACATTTAAAAAATATTTATTTTTTCATAAATAACCTGGACATTTCTTTTTCTCTCCTCTCTTCCCCTTAGCCATCTCTCCAGGATTGGAAGTAGGTCTCTCCATTTTCTTCTATTGTGTGCGATTTTAATCTAATTGTTTTTTTTCTGGAAAATCTTCGAAATCCAATCTGAAACAATAAAAATCTAATTAATACGAATGAAAACGTCTGTTTTCTAGAAGTTTTATTCAAAAGACATCTGATGATGCCTTGGAAAGGCGAAACATGTCATTCCCATAAACTGTAATAAAGCTTCTAGAAAACAAACGTTTTCATTCGTTCCAATGATTTAATATGGAGATTTACATAACAGTTTAAGAAACAATAAATAAAATAAAATTTCTGTTAACGCGCGTGCATCCCCATTGAAGTCTTGTGTATTTAAAAATATATTTATAATACTTATAGGCAAACGATGTGATGCAATCGAGGCAGACAGGAAAACATGACCCGGCCAAGTTAATATTTTTTAAAGTTATTTATTGTAGGAATAAGAAAATTGACGTGGGTGCATTACCTACGATATAAAACGAACGATTCTAGATAAGCACGAAAGAATAAAATAGTTCAGTGGTGTATCATTGCCTACTCCTCTTGAGAAACGTTAATGATAATAATTGTGTTATTTAAAAATATAATATATGTATATATTCAATCCGTTTCGTTGCCGTCTAACTGTGTGCGGAGTGAGCAAACAGCGGCAGCAAAACACTTATGTTGGAATTTCAAACAATAATTCTCTTTGCATTTATGATTCATCAGACTTTTATTATTTTACTGGCATGCGTATAGCAGCGGTATTGTTTTGCGATGTTTTATTTTGCGTAGCCGTAGTAAGGCGCTAGTCGCTTCGAGAATGTCGAGCGTCGTTCAACTTACTAGCGGCTAGTATAAAATAAAATTAAATAAAAAAATAGTTCATGGCACCGCCGCCGCGCGCCGCAAGAAGTCTGCGAAGCTGTCAGCAGAACGTAAAATTTTCTTAAATGTTTTTTTTCACACCAAAATACATTACTTCCGCTAAAATGAAAACCATATCTTTTCGCTGGAGAAATGAATTAATATTTTTCGTTATACCTTGTTATTTGTATTAATTAAGAATGCATTGAATAAATCTTACGTCTTAAACTCGGCTTATCAGGGTCGATAAACAGTTTTCTGGGAAAGTCTTTAAATTGAATTTAAATTTTATTATTTTGTATACGTTTAGGACTGCTTTCAAATATTCACTTGTTGGTTTGGTTTGGATATATATTTGAGATAATTCAAGCTAATATCAAACTTTTTGGCGATTTATACCAGAACAGAAAAATAATAGTATAAAATTGTGCAATTTATGTAAATAAATATAAATAAAATGGAATCCGTGGATATTTGGTTTACGTAATTATGAACATTTTGGATTTTTTTCTAGTTAAAATAAATTACCTTAGCTTACATTACATTTATTATAAAAATTATCGCGATGACAAGGGATTATAAATCTTCTTCTTCTTTCTGTGTCCTGTCAGGTCTCCCCAACGTTGACTATCACCCTTGAGTAGGCCTCCCTGTCCTGGGCAGCTCGGAACAGCTCCTCCACGGTCCTCAGCCCTGTCCACTCTCGGATGTTCCCCAGCCAGGAAACCTGCCTTCTCCCAACACCTCGTCGACCCCCAATCTTACCCTTTAAGATCAGATGTAACAGTGCGTATTTTTCGCCTCTCAGAACATGGCCCAAGTAGGACACCTTACGGACTTTGATGTTGGTCAGCAACTCTCAGCAGTTTGTGTTGATGTCCATGTCAGTCCAGGAGATGCGTAACATCCTTCGGTGTATCCACATCTCAAAGGCCTCTAATCGGTTCATAATATTGACTTTAAGGGTCCACGACTCCACCCCGTATAACTGCACTGACCAAACATAGCATATTACCATTGTTTGTCGTAATTTTAAATTAATATTATCATCGCAGAAAATAGTAGGATTATAAATATTATAGTATATTTAAGAGGCAACCAGCTTCTGAATTACTTATATTTCGATTTTAAATATCATTCGGAATATTTTTTTGTAAATTACACTATAAAAAAATTAAAAAGGTTCTTCGGTTAACCGCTGGTTGTGTAGCCCGTGAATAATAAATAATAACACTATAGCAGGTTATTTAATTTTTATTCTAGTCACTAGGAAACGAAAATCGTCGTGTGCAAATGAAGTGTTGCAGTGTGCTAGGCGCCCGGTTCTCACTTTCGATACGACTCTGAATCAACTTGTATTTCCTTTTTTAGCAGAAAATGCAATGAGAACATATGTGGGCGGGAGTGGCGAGCGTTAAGCTGTCTCGACGGCCAGCCAGTTCAGACCTAACCGCGATGTTTGCTAGTGAAGTGTTTACATCTGTGTGGAATTATAGCAGTTTGTTATAAGTGAAATGTGAAATGGCGGTTATTTTGAAAAATGTAACCAACAGCATTTGGCATGCCTTCTCCGCCTTGCGGCAAGGCGAGGAGACCGTTCACAAATCAAAACTAAAGGTACATACATACCTACTACATATTTGATACTTTTTCTTGACAGTGTCTGCTATTATTTTTTTAGCGCTCTCTCTATCACGTGTGAACTTTAGCTCGAATATCTCCCGCGTGCTGTAATAAAAACCCAAGTGATTCAAAGGGTGTTACTTCAGAAGTGAAAATAAATAAATTAGTATAAAATTTACGATTAAATGTTTACGAAGAAGCTGGGAAAAAAATATTTTGCTTCTCATAAATATATATGTATATTTCCAATAATTAAGAGTTTATTAAAAAAATTCCACAATTACAATTAAGACACTGTGTTTGAATGGGGATAGAAAAGTGTGGCGATCCATCCTCCCTACCTACAGCGTGTTACTGATGTGATTTCAATCAAACTACTGGACACGATCGCTTCGGAGATCGATGTCTTTCATATTCGTGAAAGTATGTTCAGAAGACAAATACTCTTGACTTTGGAGAGTATCTTGTATTCCTAATGTCGAACCATCTTTCATGCGTTCCTGGTATTATATATTTATTATGTTTTACCTGCCTTAAACTATAAAAAAATGTTTGTAATGTCTTTTGAGAAAATAAACAGATTTGATTTCATGCAACCTTAATTTTTCCATGCCTGTCACGTATGCCCGACGCTGAGTATTGCTTGAGAGGAAGCCTATTTTATTATTAGTTGTGCGAAATACCTACTTCACATTTCGTAACCGATCGCATAACTAAAACACATTTATCCTAATTCTTAACTAAGTAAGCCACCATCACGCCGTCTCTCAAAGGCAGGCAGAAATAACTGACTGCCGCACTGTTCTTTCCTGACATGCTTCTCTCGATTCCTCATCACTTACATCGTGTTATGCAAGCACGTCTATTATATTTCTCCGACTCGTCACTCGATCAAAATTTAATATATGATTGATTTGATCGTACCACGTTTTCTTCGGTCTTCCTCTATTTCTAGTTATTTTTACGTCGTTTACATATACTTTCTTTACCATTATTTCTTCATTCATTCTTTCCATATGTCCAAACCATGTATATGATACTTTCATTATTTTTGTTCACGACACTTTCATTCGCACTGTATTCACTTCTAATACATAGATTTATCACACATTCGTCTAAGAGATCTCATTTCTTCTGCATTTCTTCTATTTTCATCCTTCTTTTGTCAGTTCTATGCTTCACCTTCATACATAAGGGTCGGTATTGTTAATTAATGCTTTTACTATCTTCTGAGAGGCAACAAGGTTTATTTGGTGTATGCTGAAGGATGCTTCGTTCATTGAATGCAAAGGAAACATGAATGATTATTAAAATAAACTTCGCTGTATGGTGCCCTCTGCTTCCTCTCTGGGTTGAGTCGCGATGATATGAATATAAAATTGTTGTAATTCTTTATTAGCATACGCACAATGCACCTGTGTTTTATTTACAGAAACATAGGCCTGTGCACATCTTGAAAATTAACATTGAATATTATCTAAGAATCGCAGAGAACATTGAGTGCTATTGCTGGGAGGACTCTGGTGATCGTGTAAGATCGTCCCCACAATCTGAGAGGTCCGCTCTGACGCAGGTTTTGTAAATTCCGACATTACTCTTCAGTTACATTAAACATGACAATGTTCAAAAGTTTAATAATAAATTTTTAATTTTTATGAATAAGATTATTACAAATATATCTATTTATTGTTTCTTGAACAATGATGTAAAACTTCATATTAAATAATTAATATGATGAAACTAAAATAAAATATAATAAAACTCCTAAAAGACAGACCATTCATTCAGTTTTATTCAGTGAACCTAGAAGTCTAATCTTGTAAAAAAAAAAATCTTTGTATTCCTGATACATATTTGATTCTTTTAAGCTGAGTTATGAGTTTGCCCACCACTGCCCTAGAAGAAGAAACCACGAATATTTCAAATGCCTTTTTGATTTCCTCGTCAACGGGTCATTGTATTATTTTTAAAATTGTCAGCGTTGAATGAAAGTAAATTTTAAATTGAAATCTTTTCTAAGCATCGTGTGAGGTAAAATAAGCCTTGAATCAAAAAATGTTTAAAGTGCAATTCTTATCTGCTGACTGTGATAATGTCGGTGACACATAGAGTGTGGGCCGACTTGATTATTTACCGCAACTTTACTTTTATATATAATACAACATATACATTGTAGGTACATATACTGAGCTAATATTCCGTTCACAAGACCGGAGTATTCAAACGACATGATAAACATGATTATTTTGAGTTTTCACACATGCCTTTTTATTTTATTACTGAAAGAAAAGTGCTTAACTCTTACAGAGAAATAAATTGTCTATAACTGATAAAGCACCGACCTCTCCACAGGCGGCCCTCGACTTTCGCACTTAATTGATCCTGAAAATGTTGTTAAAAATATAGCGAAGGTCGAATGTGCGAATGTAGAGGTCATGTAAAAAAACACCAAAATGGTGAGTATTTTCAGTTATATATTATATGTATTTATCAATCACGTACATACATAATAGAATAACGAAACGAGATAGGACTCTTTTTTACGAATTTGTCAAGAGATTGTTGAATATCCTCTTTTTTTCATTTCCTGATAGAGAGTTCTATAACATGCCGTGTCTTTTTCGATTCCCCTACGTACTTGAAATATACGAGATGAAATGATGTCCATGATTCCTTCATCATTGAAACTATTTCATTAGTGATAGTTTCCTGAAATTCTTAAGGGTTTAGATGATCGCGGATCATCTAATCTAATGTAAGGGCGAAAAATGAACACATATGTACTGTACATAAACAGATAAACCGGCAAAACGCGTAGTGTCAGTCTGTACTGCAAAGCAAGACTGAACTTGTTTTAAACGTACAATCGGAGATGAGAGCGACTGCACGTGAGACATAAGTTTGCGACACGTAAGCGATCGTTTATCGAACAAAAAACGATCGTCGAAAAATGTGCGAAATAGCGAATTGTGCGAAAGTCGAACGTTCGAAAGTCGAGGGCCGCCGCGTTCGTTCACGTCCTTTGAATGTGGAACCGGTCTCTTCAAATCGATTTACCGATATTTTAATTAAATTCACACTAGAATTATTTTTATTGCTGTTCAAATCATATTCTGAACGGAACAAACGACGAACAGTGATGCTAGAACGACAATTGTTGTAAAAGGTGTGAGCATAAAAAAGCGCGGTATGATCCTATAAACTGCTTTATGCCGACTTAATTGGCATAAATGCAGCTATCCGTGGATGCCACTCTTACTCTCGCTTGCCCCTTCGTCTCCGAAAAAAAAGATTTGAAAAAAGCACGTTACTATGGGCCGTCCTGTATTTTAACTCATTGCGTAGCGAGGTACTTATTTGAACAATTTTGACATTACTTAAGATTTTTTATAACACTTAGAAGTCGGAAGAATCGACGTGCGTATATGACTCGTTGTTTGAATGTGGAGGAAGCTAGAGAGGTGTGCCAGGTTAGAGTAGAGTGGCGGTCCATTCTCTCTGCCTACCCCACCGGGGAAACGGCGTGATGGTTTGTTGTTGTTGTTATTGTTAATGTTCTTTTCATTATTTTGTTCATAACACTTTCATTAGCACTTCAATCGCTTCAAGTCTAAGAACGGGTTATTTATAGTAAGATTCTGGTGTAAAATGCAAATATTGTGAAGTATGAAATCGAGATGCGTAGTCTTCTCTCTTATAGCTTGCGATTCTTAAAAAAACATGAGACCTTGTTTGCTCATTTTCGTTGAGAAACTTGAGTTGGCAGATAACAGATGAATCAGGCAGAATGTTAACCCGTTAGCGTCCGCACTATTCGGAATGATCCATTTCTTAAATATTCTCCAAGAGAAATTTGTCCGTATTAAATAATATGATACAATACAAAGAGTAAATGCGAATGAAAACGTCTGTTTTTTAGAAGTTTTATTATAATTAATGGGCTTGGACTTGGATTTATAATGAACGAGAATGACATGTTTCGCCTTTTTTCATTCTTCCATTCTAAGGCCTTAGACAGGCGAAACGTGTCATTTCCATAAATTATAATATAATAAAACTTGTATAAAACAGATCTTTTCATTCGTAATTTATAATAGTACCCACGATTGTTTAATGGTTTTACTTATATATATAGTAGTGCCAATTTTGTTTCGCCTCGTGTTTACTATTATAAATTAATAATGGAGTTTTACAGAACTAATACTTCAACCATCAATAATTTTTATCTGTATTAATTATTATATTTGATAAGGAGTTTTACATCTTTGTTTTTATTATTTTTTATTATTTATTTATTATTTCAACATACAATAGTAAAACTGTATTCCCACGAGTATACGGTAATACTCATTATGGGACAAAATGACAAATAAACATATTTAATAATTAAAAACAGATACACAACAATTGTAATACTAGGAATAATTGTATTTCAATAGAGACGAAGATGCAAATTGGAAACAGATTATGGATGATCGAGGTGTTTACATGACTTATGACCTGTCATTGGTTGGGTTAAGCGCACGCTTTATGTAATACAACATTCCTCATTTCACCTTTTTTTTCTTATGACCACCATGTCTGACAAATTTTTGGAAGTTGTATATATGTTAACCTGTAACACCACCCTTTCTTTACGTGGTAGTTTTTTAATCTACACACTAACGTCATCTATGAAGATTGTATTTTAAGCATTAAGCAGAAGATCTTTTTAACGCAATGTGAAAGGCTACCGCCATTAGCGCATTGCTAGAAACCGCCTGGAGATGTTACTGTAATGTACTGGAGATGTTAATTGTAATGCTTTAAGGAAATATCGAAACACAGGCATAGAAATTAAAACATCTTATAAAATTTACAGAAAAATAGACACATTTAGGAAATATCAGACACATACAAAGAAACTTAAAACATCTTACACATTTTATGGAATTACAAAAACATTCAGGAAATATCTAAACAAACACACATATAAACTTAACATAATACAAGATTTACAAAATTACAGGAACATTCAGGAAATATCAAAAGCACGGTCTTAGAAACTAAAACAATACAAAATTTATGAAACTATAACGATGAGCGTGACAATAAAATGGCGATAGATTAGCTACCTATCACATGTCACGAGAAACTATTTGGTAGTCCTTTACATGGATTGGGGTCGCGCTGTAATGTAATAATAATTATAATAATGTAATTATATTAACTAACTAACCATCACGCCGTCTCCCCGAAGGGGTAGGCAGAACGAATGGACTGCCACACTTTTCTATCCTGACATATTTCTCTCGCTTCCTCAACATTCATACATTATGTCATGCACGCGCGTCGATTTCTCTGACTCCTCATATGGCCAACATTCAATAATTTATTTATTTGATCGTGCCACGTTTTCCTCGGTCTTCCTCTATTTCTGGTTCCATTTACATTATTATGTTCTGTTTTTATTTTTTTCTTACTTGCTCTCATTTGTTTTCATATTATATTTATTGTAATTATTTAAAAAAAAACGTAATTTATTTTTATAAACGATTTGGATTTGTTATTCTGTAATGTTTATAATTTTTTGAATAAATTGAATTGAATTGAAACATATAATTTTTTACCATTCTTTCTTCATTCATTCTTTCCATATGTCCAAACCATCTTAATGATCCTTTCATTATTTTGTTTATGACACTCACCAAAAATAATATAAAATCGCGAGCAATAAAGTGAAGTGCTCCGAAAGGGGTCAACCAAAACAGCGCCAGCGGTGCAAGGATGAAAGTGAAAAGATGAAGTTTGGAGAAACCTGTTCTCAGGTGCTGACGGCCAACATCGGGACGCTGCTGGACCTGTACGGCGTGGAGAGGGGGCTGGACCACTTCCGCTCCACTGCGGAGCTCAGCTTCCAGCACTTCCAGTACTACCTCCAGCAGGAGGTGTTCTCGCAGCTCACGGAGCCTCTCAGCCTTTCTGACCAGAGGGCCTTCGAGGACAAAATCGAAGAGGTCTGTTCCGATAGGATTCCAGTTCTAATCTTATATGATTTTTAATGTAATATTGTAGTTTAGATCAGCGCTGTTCTTTTAGGCCGCGGACTTTTTTTTCTTTTAGCAAACATTTCGGGGGCCAAAGAGGATAGATAAATGAAAAGTCAGTTGATGTGAACTCCATTATTCTATTTATAAACAATATTTTATTTCTCAACAAATTTATGTTTTTTCAAGCTAGAAAAATTAAGTAGTATCTTTCTTTGTTTTTAAAAAGTGTTTTAATATTTAACTTACTAACTAACTAACCAACCATTACGCCGTCTCCCCGAGACGCAGTGTGATGGGTTGCGAACCTCAAATAAAACAAATAATATAAAATACAATGATATAAAATAAAATAAAAAATTAAATTAATTTAACACAAAATGTTATTTTTAGTTGGTGCACATATTGTCTATTTAATTTATGTTCCACGTATCCACTGTTTTTCAAAATTAGCAGTAATTAGGCACTTAACAAACCAACAACAGCAAGAAATTTAAAATAATATTGATGAAATTATTCAAATTGTCATTGGAACAAATGAAAACTTTATTTTTACACCTGTCAAAATTCTTTATATAAACGAAAAAAAAGTATAATTTTAACATCAAAACAGTACAAACGTATTACATGTCACAATTAACTATTATAAAGTGCGGCAACAATCAAATTGACCAAAACAGTTTACTTATACACGAAATATCTCCAAATTTACGGGAGCATCACATGAACCAAACTAAATTTTCAAAATCAGAACCAGTATTCATTTAGTATCATATTATAATAAATAGTTTTCAAATTTAAATGTATTATGAGTAATTTCAAAGTAAAAAAATTCACTCGCCTTTTCGGACATTCCACCATAGAATATCATATTATCTCTTAAAGACAGCACAGATTGTATTATTTGCCGCGCTGCAGAACCAACCTGCCAATGGTTATGCCTGTGGGTAGGGCAATCTTATTGCTTAATCGGGTCGCCTCGGAGGTCGACATATTTCGTGATAGTGTGAGTTGCCTCAGGGATGCAATATCAATGTTATGATTCTTTCTAATTCTTAAGCTTATTTTTGTTATGCTTCTCTTTTAAATTCTTATAATGTAATCAGTAGAAATGAAATCTCTTAGATCGGTATATGATAGAGTTCTGGTTCCAACCTTTATGTATGGAAGCGAAGCATGGAACTGGCAGAAGAAATTTGAGAGCATAATAAATGTGGTAGAGATGAGGTCCCTAAGACGTATGTGAGGGTAGAACGATGTACGACAGAATTTCAAATGCTGATATTAGAAAGGAATGTAGAGTGGAAGAAGGTATTATGAACAAAATTATGAAAGGATCGCTGCGTTGGTTCGGACATATGAAGCGTACGGGTGAAGAAATAATGATTAAAAAAGTATGGTACGTTAACGATCTAAATGGAGTATGGAGTCGAGGTAGACCGAGGAAAACATGGCATGACCAAATTAATCAAATTTTAAAGGTTGGTCATGTTAGAAGCCGGAAGAATCTACGTGCGTGTATGACTCGCTGTATGAATGTGGAGGAAGCTATAGAGGTATGTCAGGATAGAGTAGTGTGGGGGTCCATTCTCTCTCCCTCCCCCTGCGGGGAAACGGCGTGATGGTTTGTTGTTGTTGTTGATAGAGTATCGAATGGAAATAATCGTATAAGAAGTGAATGCAGGGAGAATGAAAATTTTGTAAACAAAATAATGATCATTTACGTGGTTTGGACACATGGAAAGAATGAATGAAGAAATAATGGTAAAAAATGTAAATGTTAATGATGTAAATGGAACTAGAAATAGAGGAAGACCGAGGAAAACGTGGCATCATCAAATAAATCAAATATTGAATGCCGGCCACGTGATGATTCGGAGAAATCGACGTGCGTGCATGATACGATGCATGAATGTTGAGGAATCGAGAGAAGAATGCTAAGAAAGAAAAATCTGGCAGTCCATTCGGGGAGACGGTATGATGGTTAGTTAGTTAGTAAAACAACTCTTTTTAACAAGTAAGTGATCCGATGTATGGAATTGAAGCATGGAACTGGCAAAAGAAGGATGAAAGTAGAATAAATGGAGTAGAAATGCGGTCTCTTAGACCATAGGTTTCCAATCTTTTCTGGACCATCGCCCCCTTTACAAGAAAAATAAACGTTCAACGCCCCCTCCCATAAAATTATTCGAAATAAGGGAAAATGATTACTATTGTATATAATAACAAAATAAACAAATATTTAAGTTTAATTTGCTTTATTAGTACCTACGTGATTAACGTTTTTTTTGTCTTTTTAGACTATATTTTTTTATCTGCCCACGCTCTCTATTTTTTCTGGGTCTTCTACTGACCCCCTGAAAGTCTCAAACGCCCACAAGGGGGCGTTATCGCCCACTTTGAGAACCTAGGTCTTAGACTAATGTGTCTGATGAAAAATCTGTGTATGATAGAGTTTCGAATGAAAATATAAAAAGTAATTGGGGTGCAAATGAAAGTGTTATTAACAAAATAATGAAAGGATTTTTAAGATGGTTTGGATCCAATTAATGAATGAAAAAAGAATGTTAAAAAAATTATACGTTAACGATGTTAAGGATCTAGAAATAGAGGAAGATCAAATAAATCAAATATTGAATGCTGGCCACGCCGAGAGTCGGAAAGTCAGCAAGTGAGTGAGTGAGCTGAAATATGACAATATTTACATATTAACCCTTACAACTCTGTGGGCCAGACATTGTGGCCCACAGAGTTCTAGTTGCCAGCTCTGTGGGCCACACGTAGTGGCCGAGCGCGGGTATAAGTTTACTCGACGATTTCTCTAGTATGCAAATATATTTTTTAATTTTTTTTTTGCCACAAATACACTTAAATAACATAAGATTCTGGATATACTAACATTTCTTCGTTTAAATTTACCATTAAATGGATATACTCGTTAAAAAAAAGATGCATCATTTTAGCTGATTAAACATTTGTCATACAGTAATGTTTTTTGGGACGGTCTGTCGCTACCCTGCATTTATGAGGGTTTCCGCAAGGCCACACCCACTTGTTGTGACTATTTTTTATAGTTTTGTGGAATTATTATATTTCTTAATTTTGCGATATTGAAAGTAATAGAAAAAGCAATGTACACATTTCTAAATAACTACCTAACCACCATGCAGAACCAAACTAGCCCTTTTCTTGTCTTGAATATAATTTCCCAGGCATTTTAACTAAAATGTCATACATTAATGTTGTCAATTAAAATTTCTTCGTAGAAGTTCATTGTAAATACGAAAACACAATAATGTGTGATATATAATTTTTCTTATATTGTATATTTAGCTAACATAAATCCACAGTTCTCAATCCAATATGTTTTACGAAAACGTATTTCAAATAAATACACAATGTGCTGGGTAACCAACATTCTTTATTTAAATTGCCGGAAAGTTTGATTTTTTCTTGGAATTAATTATCCACCATTTTAGCTGATAGAATAAATATTAGGTCCTTACATATGAAATTGGCGTTTTGTATGGGAGGAACATAAAGTTGATTTTTTTTTAATATAATATATTTATTTAATCAAAGTATGTACCATTGCTATCTATGCACTTTTGCCATCTCATAGGTAGTTCATCGATCCCTTTACTAAAAAAAACATTCGGACGGGAATCAATAAAATCTTTGAAGTCGGTTTGGACTGCCCCATCGGAGTTGAATTTTTTCCCTTGCAAGAAGTTTTCCAAATTTCGAAAAAAATAGTAATCTGTTGGGGCGAGGTCCGGAGAGTACGGTGGATGTCTTAGACATTCCAATTGAAGCTCTTCTAATTTGGTAGCCGTCTGTTGTGCAGTGTGTGGTCTAGCGTTATCATGAACCAGCAGTGGCCTAGAGCGATTAACCAGCCTCGGTTGTTTAGCAGCTAGCTTTTCCATCATGGTTTGCAGTTGCTGACAATAGACATCTGCCGTAATCGTCTGGCCAGATTTAAGAAAGCTGTAGTGAACGACACCAGCACTAGTCCACCAAACGCTCACAAGTAACTTTTTTGGAGTCAATTTTCGCTTGGGGCATGGTTTGGCTGGTTCGGCAGGGTTCAGCCATTGTGATGAGCGCTTCCGATTATCATACAGGATCCACTTTTCATCACAGGTAATGATTTGATTCAAATTCCTTCATTATTGTGCCGGTTGAGTAATGCAACGCAGCAGTCAACGCGCGTTTGTTGATTTGCTTCACTCATTTCGTGAGGTACCCACCTTTCAAGCTTTTTTACCTTCCCAATTTGCTTCAAGTGGATTAAAACAGTTTTATCACTAACACCGCAGCCTGCAGCTAACTTGGACGTGGTTTGCGATGGATCCGCTTCCACAATAGCCTTCAATTCGTCATTATCAACTTTGGTCTCCGGCCGTCCACGGGGCTTGTTCTGCAGGTCGAAATTTCCAGAACGAAAACGTTGGAACCAAAAACGCACTGTGTTTTCTTTAGCGGCACCGTCGCCATACACATCATTAATCCTTCGAGCCGTTTCTGCAGCACTGGTGCCACGGTGGAACTCGTACTCGTAAATAACGCGATATTTCAGGTTTTCCATTTTGTAAACTGAGTGACGCAAAGAAAAAAAACGAATGAGGAAAAAACAAATGAATTTTAATTTTCGAAACACAAATACTTGAGTAAATAGCTGTATAAATTTGAATTTGGAATTCCTAACCAAAGAGAAGATATTTGAGATCAAAGTTGCCAATAAGGCAAAACTCCAATTTCATATGTAAGGACCTAATATCATATTTTATTATTATTGGCACAGTCAGAATCAACACAATCTGCTGGGTAAACCATTATTCTTTATTTCAATTGCCGGTTAGTTAATTTTTTTATTAATATTATTGGGACAGTTAGTTGTCGTCCTGCACTTGTGACGGTTCTCCGAGGCTACTTCTACATTTTGCGACTATATATTTTTTCTTTTGATTATCTTACTTAATTTTGCGATATTTCTCTCAGTAGTTGACAATAATAGAAATAATCATTTTCTTATTTATAATTATAGTGAACTAACTGCAATGGAAAACAACGAAAATTTTACTTCAAAGTTCAGTAATAATAACGAATGTGATTTTATCGATAACAGAGATGATGAGGACCTTTTTACATTTGATAATGTTAATTGCAATGACAGCGATAAAAGTGATAGTTTTTTTGTGGACATGGACGTCGGTGATAATTCAAGTGTTACCGATAGTGGAAGTGATATTATACCGACCAAAAAAAGGAGATTTATATATTTTAGCGAAGACAGTGATGATGAAAATATTGAAGAACTGATTCCGCAACAACCTTCAACATCCATCAATCCTACGTCAGTAGGATTTTCTAATTCAGAAAAAGTTTGCATTTAATGTCTAGTAATACATCAGAACGACAAATAAAATGTTCTATTGGAAATAGAACAGTTGGACCGAATACCCCCACAAACTGTTCGGAGCCTATCGATTACTTAACGCTATTTTTTTACAAATACTCGTATACTCATTAGTAAAATCGTCGATGAAATAATTGAATTTGCAAATGCCAAAATAAGAAAAAAATAACGCTAGAAAAAGTTCCTCGGTCGTCCTCAGCTTCTTTTCCTACTCACGCTGCTTGTGTACAACCTTTTAACCATTCTACTCTCATCTATTCGTTCCATATGTCCAAACCATATCAGGGATCCTTTTTTAATTGTATTCATGATGCAGTCATCTGCCTTACATTTGTTTCCGGTTAGTTAATTTTTTTATTAATATTATGGGGACAGTAAGTTGTTGTCCTACACTTGTGACAAGACTCAATTTTTTAAATACCGTGTAGAATGTTTGCAAAGCATATTACCTATTTTATGACTTGTGGGCTGTTCTTGCTTTTGTTTCCTGACCGAGGGACGAATTTGTCAATGAACTAACCAATGCAAAACAATAAACGACATGGCTCTAGCCAATTAAATGTTTACAATTCCAGGTAGTCGTTAGTTAGCCGAGACCCTTTAGACGAAGGCGTTAATTTGTTGCTACACTGTACAAGATAATTAGAAAGCAACTTCTTCAAGAATTTACATCTAAATATTAGTATATATTACCTATATAGTACACAATTATTGATATGCAATATAATAAATTATCAAAATAAAATATATTGAAGAGTCACTAATTATTTTCTGTTACTTTACGTGTGATTTAGCAAGCATATTTTGAGAAATTTACCAAAAATTTAATGGTCATACTAATTATCGAACAGAGTGTCCCAAAAATAGCCGACCAATTTTATTATTTTTAATTAAAAATATACGTTTTGTTTTCCATTAAATCGTATACTTAATCCAAGCACGTGGAAGTTTATCACTTGTTTAACTAATTTTAATTTTTTATTTTATAAATACGTAAAAAAAAAAATTCAGAGTAGCTGGTCAGTCATGAGAAAAAATGGCCAGAGTGCAAAAGGTTAATGTAAATATTAACTTGAGTCACCAAAATGATAGTTTTTGCATAATTTGATGCATGTTTTTGTATAATTATTTCTATGTTAAAAAACAATGAGACACTCAAACATGATTCATCGTTATTTAAATTATTAATAGTTTTTATAAATACAGAAATTTTCAGTTAAAATACACATTTTCTGCCAAAAAGTCTTCTTCTTCTTCAAATTGTAATCAAATGTCAAATTTTCGTTTTCGTTTCAAACGAAAATTTGACATTTGATATATTATTGTAGCACCTGATGGCGTCAACATAGGTTGACGAAACAGTTATCGCGTAAAATACAATTGTGATACATAAAACTTTTTTTTTTAATTAAACAGTTTATCAGTTTATCTATTTTAATAATGCCACTCGACAAATTAAGTAGGTATGTAATTTATATTGTCATTTTCAAGGTGTGCTGGTTGATATGTCGGAAGCCCTTCCTCGAGAGAGACAAGCCCATCTTCCCCAAGGAATCTGTGTACCAGCTGTTTAGGATATTCTGCCTCCTCGGAGATTTGGTGCCCGATGGAGAGACAGAAGGCAGTTTTCAAGTAAGCCACATGAGATGTTTATGCCCTAATTATTGTAATTGTAATGTTATTTTTATAAGTTCTAGTTCTTACCCTTATAGAAGAATGTAGAAGCGAAGCATGGATATGGCTAAAGAAGGGTGAGAGCAGAATAAATGTGGAAGATATGAGATCTCTAAGACGTATGTGTGCTAAAATAATCTAGAATAAAATTTCATATGCTGATATCAGGAAGTAATGTAGAGTGGATGAAAGTATTATGAATAACATTTTGAAAGAATCACTCCGTTGGTTTGGACCTATGGAACGCATGGATGACGAAAGAATGGCTAAGAATAATATATGGGATTTTGGATAAAATGGTAAGCAATTGTCACTTTGTAGGTACAAAATTAGCCCGAATATAAAAACTACAATGATCTCCGAAACTTAACCGATCGAAAAGGATACCCTTACACAAAAATCCAGATAACTGAATAACAGTTCCCGGTGGTAGATAACACACGTCGGCCTTAAACAATGGAATATTGCCATAACAGACTAACTTTGGATTTGTACATATGACTTACTTACCAAGGCCGTACAAGAGTTTCAGAATTTTCTTCCAAACTCTTCGCTCCTGTACCTCTTGCCCCCAGCGGTTCATTTCGCCTAACCTAGCCAGATCAGTGAGAACATTATTACCTTCGTGGCTGAGTGGTAAGTGCATTGACTGGCACCCCGAAGGTTTCCGGTTCGATTCCCGGCCAGGTCAGTGTGATTGTCACACTGTCTTTGGTCTGGTGTAGAATTCACGTGACAATAAAATGGCGATAGATTAGCTGCCTTTCACATGTCACGAGAATCACTATGATAGCTATAATACCCTTTACATCGATTTGGCTCATGCTGTCATGATGTAAAGAGCGATTCAACAAAATAATAATAATAACATTATCCATTAGGATATGTCTAGCCCTTCCTAGAGCTCTTGTTCTGGCCGGTTTTAACGCGCACAGGGTCTTGATGGCTTTGGTCTATTCCGCTTGACATTTCGTACTCAATCCACGCTAGGCGACCGGCTCTCATGGTGCTCGTTATAAGTGCCTGCTGGGTCATTGTATAGATCTCTATGTTACTCCTATGCCTCCAAGTTCCCGCTGCAACACCGGGTCTGGGTCCCAGTATCATTCTTTGGATCCTATTATCAAACAGTTGATTATTTGTTGTTATTTAAGATTCATTGTCCATGATGCAGAATATGTGGTGTATTATTTCAGGTGACGATAGTATCGTCGGAGGCCAGCCTAGTGGCGGAGCAGCTGTCTAGCTCTCTGGGTCTCAGTTGGAGCCCTGAGCAGTGGGAGAGTCTGTGTGGGCCCAGCGGGGATCTGCGTCTGGGGGCCTTCCTGGCCGGTTTGGAAGCGCGCTGCTGCCGCGAGGGCGCCGTGGGAGAGGCCCCCATTGTGGAAGCCGTGGAGGAGATTTACCAGACATTCATCAAGGACGTTATCAAAAAGGTAAACAATATATATTTTTTCTATCTTCTTCTTCAATGCGGTTTGTCCTTTAGAGGGTGGTTCCTCTTGTAAGGAAAAAATCCAGCTGTCCTTCCATCTTTTAGAAGGACTACCACGAGGACGAGATCCATGAGGCTGATTACGTAGTGCAATATTGAGGAGTTTGGTGGTGTCTATTATTTGGACATGATCATACTAGTCCCTCTTACACTGTTTACTTCCATCTTACAATATCTGTATGAGCTATAGGTATATGATAGAAATAATCTATTCGATTGACAGTATGGCGGTTGCTGACGATTAAGACGACAATGAAAACAACAGGCTGATTTTGCTTGATCCATATTTAGTCACTAGTTCAATGAATTTTATTTCTATACACATGTGTAAATCTCTATACTAACGAAGTAGGCTTCTTTACATTCAAACAATGACATCTCTATTCTATTACGACCAAATACGTTTTCAATTTGAATTTGATTTTGAATTTATTTAACGTTTTTCCAGGGTTACCTATTCAAACGCGGTTATTTGCTCCCGACGTTGCGCGAGTACTGGTTTGTCCTTCAGCCTTGTGAGTTGACATATTACAAGGGGCCCACAGAGAAGTTGTTGTGCGGCTCCATAGTGCTAACACCTCGCTGTGTTGTGGAGGCAGGAACCGGGAACACTAAACCGCTTAAACTGCATCTCTTCACACCAGAGAGGTCTTTTGAACTGGCAACACAGGATTACAAGTAAGTCATTGTAATATTATTTGTTGGGTCAAATCAATGCCGTCTCGAAATCACTGATAACCAGGCCGTGATGTTGAATTAAATGTGGGGCCGATCTGATCTGACAGCTGTCAAATGACAATAAATTGTACAAAATATCGCGACTTTTTTGACGAAACAATTAATAAACATAAACATTTAAAGCAACGTTATTTGATTCATATTGTTGGTATTTTACAAATAGGGAAGATTATACATCACATTCTTTGAAAATGTTATGTAGAATCTTCAGTGTAGAGAGGTTAGGCAACCAAATTGATATACTAGCACTGCGGAAACATGTATAAAAGGAGTAATTATACAACCGTAGTCGTATTTTACATCAATTTCAAATTTACATTCGAAATACAATGAGATCATGGCACGAGACACATAGTACCTTCATGGATTCCAATATTGATACGCCGGTACACACGCCCCATAAATCTCCATATTGGAAAAATTGTTCATGGTGCTTACGGCCTGGTAAATACTTTCAAGACGGCATTGGTCAAATCCACATGTGCAGCTTTTTTTGCGGCTTAAAAAGAAAAAAATACTATCGCACTGGCACGACATCAGCAATTGAGTAAAAATATCTGATTGCTTGAAGCAGAAGCTTAACGATGATTATATATGAGCATTGACGATATAAGCTAATTGATGGCATCGACACCTTTGGAGATAGAAATGAAAGTAGAGGACATTGAGAATGTTAACCCCTTCCCAACCGGATAATAATATAAGTGCAAGGCTGCTCTTGCTCCATTGGGGTACACCTACCTTCCTGATTCTTCATATCGTTCTCGGATTCTGTAAATCGGGACGTCATTCTAAACCTCCAGCTTTGGTGATATTTTGTTATACTGAATATCATGGATTCAAACCAGGACGCGTGATCATCACACATTGAATGGTTTTTGAGAACTTGGTCACCAAGACTGAGTACTGCCTCACTGACGTCGACATACGAGTATTTGGGATCCTTCTGAGATACATTATTCTTTAGTTTCATATCGTAATATTATTTTTGATATACGCTTTTGTGTTCAAATGAGTCGTGTAAATGTTTTTCGTTTGTTATGTCTGATTTGTGTACAATATAAATAAATAAATAAAAACTCTCGATATTGGTGCACAAGCAGGCTGTTGAAAAGCATTTCATATAAGTTTTAATTCTGGAGCTTCGCAAAATAGCTTTTTTTATAATATTTTACTGATTTTTTTCTTGAATTAGCTTCTATAATGGAATACGCACAATAAATACTGTATCAGTCATCAGATTTCAAACTTTATTTGGAGTACCACAAGGCTCCTATTTAGGACCACTGCTTTTCACCATCAACTTCAACTGCAATTAAGTTTTTCAAATTTCTGCTACCTCTCTTTCAAATTTCTAAAATCTTTATCGCAATATTGAATATGAAGTATGGTTGTATGTACAATTCAGAAATCATGATGTGGGTCTGTTTTATCTCCCACGAAGCATAATAAACCTACCGATGGTTATACCGGTAATTAGAGTAATCTATTTGCTAAATCGTGTCACCTCAGAGATCGATATGCTCTGTGATAATGTGGCTCACCTATGGGAAGCACTATCTCCCTTATAATTATTTTTGTCTTTATTTATCATGAATGCTGAGGAATATTTTTTCTGTAATAAGTATTTTATTAAAAATAAACAAACAAAAATATGTAGGACAGTAATAACCAATGATTTATATTTTTAGGAGTCGTCTACAATGGCTGTCCGCCCTGCAGTTAGGCATCGATCACTCATGCGGGAAACTGGGTTACCAGAGGGGACAGAAAGACAAGCGGGGCAAGGAGAGACGGAGGAAAGACGACTTCCTACATGAGATGCATAGGACCAAGGAACTGCTGCAGCAGGAGGTGAAAGCTCGGCTGCTGGCCGAGACGCAGGCGCAAGAGCTGGCCCTCATTGCCAAGGAGGACGGGAAGAAGATACTTAAAATGCAAGATGCCCAGCTAGAGCTGGAGAGGCTACTAGCTGAGGAGACGCAGGCTAAACAGGATGAGGAGATTGTGAGGGCACTGCAAGCAAGGTGAGAAATACATTTTTTCGGAATGTGAAGACTGAAGCAAATAATTACTAATAAATACAATTTTAAAATCAGCCGTGTTAAATGTTGAAATGATTGTATGAATACTGATCTAGAGTTTCAGTTATAAAAGGGCAAGGAAGTCCATTCTCGTTACCTACAACTCCATAAAAGTGTTAATAAGGCCTGATTTTTTAACATATTTTTTTTAATAATACGATTATCACTGCAATCATGTGCATGCTTTTGGTTATTTGATAACAGACCAAAAATTTTATGAGTCTAAAATAATTAATGACCAAACTTTTAATTTAATATTTTAGAGTGTTAACGGAGGAATGGGAGAAACGTGAAGAACTGGAACGACTGCAAGAGGAACAGAGACAGATGCTGGCTACGGAGACGCTGAAGCGAAAACAGTTTGAAGAAATCCAAAAAGCTAAAGAAATACAATTAAAAGGCGAGTCCACCATATATTTCAAATGATTCAACTAGACTTAAAGAAATGATGTCAGAAGAGCCGCAAAGAGTTTTGTGTCAGTAATGTTGTAGTATAATACTTCCAGAGATACGTCATCTTTTAAATTGATCCTTGTGGGTGTCTGCAATTTGTACACTAATTGTAAGTGATTACAAACGATCACATTGAATAACACAAATAAAATATATAATTGAAATTGTAAAATATATATTATGCAGGTTATAATAGATACAGGTTGGGCACGATTTCCTCAACATTCATACATTTAACACACGATTTAATGTAAAAGATTCCCGATTTTCCTGCCCAAGGTTAACCAGGAAGCGGATTATCCGGGACACTTGAGTCATTGAAAAAATATTTTATAAAAACAAAAATATTTCACAACAGTACTTACCTATAATGCATCTGTCACAATGACATTGGGCGTTTAGTTCTTCTTCTTCTTCTTTTTTTTATGGCTTTTCACCGCTTGTGGGTGTTCTGGGCCAGTCTCAAGTAAGGGTAGTTGTGTAATAGTAGTAGTGGGTTAAGGGATTAATCTATGGAAGATTGTTATATATACAAATTACATCTAGGGTTAGTATCTAATAAATTTTTGTTAGTAGTAAGGAATATGTTACAGATTTATGTTATTGAGAGTCAGGAATTTTGTTAGTATTTTATACAGATTTTTGTTAGATGAGGAGATGAGAGTGGACATGTTAGTGGGTAAGGGTATATTAAGGTCTATAAGGTCTGGAATAAAATTTGGGTATTGAACATTAAACGGGCAGTTGAAGAATATGTGGTCGAGATTTTCATCTTCGATGCCGCATTCACATATGGCAGAGTCCAGAATATGAATTTTGGTAAGATGCGCTCTGTGACAACAGTGACCGATGCGCATTCTACAGATCGAGCTGGTTTCAAATTTATTTAATTTTAGTTTGTTATACCAGGGTGTTGACAGGACATCGGGCTGAAGTTCCGAATACATTTTTCCTTTGGACTGACTGGAGATGTTCCAATCATTCTGCCATGTGAGAAGCAATTTTTCGCGCATTACTGGGATAAGATCATTGATGGGGATGTGAGTGATATATTTGTCATCACCAGAATGAATTGCCTGTTTAGCTATATTGTCTGCTCTTTCATTTCCAGAGATCCCGCTGTGACTCGGGATCCAAGCCAAAGCGATCTCTCTGTCTGAGTCTTGCAACAAGCATAGCGCATGACGAATCTCGATGCAGAATTCATCTTCGGGATACTGGGAAGGAGGTTCACGGATTTTTTGCAGGGCGCTCAGGGAATCTGAT
The DNA here is from genome assembly GCA_022606425.2 of Lepidostoma basale. NCBI lineage: Eukaryota > Metazoa > Arthropoda > Insecta > Trichoptera > Lepidostomatidae > Lepidostoma > Lepidostoma basale. The sequence goes on along the minus strand of JAHDVF020000316.1, from coordinate 837,637 downwards.
AAAATAATAATTTTTGTTAAGTTTTGAGAGATTACATACTTAAGACTCTCCAGGATGGCCACACATTCGGCTGTGAAAACGGAAGCCAATTTGTGTAGTCTGAAAAGTCTTTCGTGGTTGTTAAATTCACAAAAAAATGCAGCCCCAGTATAAAATTCGGAATTTATTTTGGAACCATCGGTAAAGATAGGTCTCCAGTTGGGCCATTGAGATCTCATGATTCGGGAATAGTCCCGTTGAGCTTGGATACCAGAGTGAATACCAAATGAAAGTAAGACTGTTGGCATAAACGTATTAATCTTATAAGGGGATCTGTATAGGGGTAATGAATCTTGGGAGATTAAGCTTGGCTTGTAATATTGATAGGTTTGGAAGCTGTTGACTAATAAGGGAGGGGCTTTGTTTCTCCAGTATGGGGAAGTAGTGACTTGGAAATTTAGCTTATATAGAATTGTCAAAAGGGGATGGTCGGATATAATAAAACATTTTAGAAGAAATTTATCTGCTAGATATTGTCGCCTCATATGGAGTGGGGGGTCTGCAGATTCCACCTGCAAAGTATTTATTGGAGAAGAACGCATGGCTCCGATGATAAGTCTAAGGCTTTGGGATTGGATCCGATCTAATCGTTGAAGATTCTTTTTGGAAGTAGGCTCGATGAGGAAAGACGCATAATCCAAATGGCTACGTATGAAGGCACAGTAAAAAAGTCTTTGAATAGTAGGGTGTGAACCCCACCAGACACGTGAAACTGCTCGTAGGGTATTGAGCCCTGCTTGACATTTATTGACCACGTGGTTGACATATGCATTCCAGGAGAGGTTACTGTCTAAGATAACGCCCAAGAATTTTATTTGGTTAAAAACGGGGATGTGAAATTGGTTATACATGATTTTAATTGTGGGAATTTTCCTTTTCCTAGAGAACACAATGGCCTTGCATTTGCCCGGGGAGAGTTCCAACCCTCGCCGGCCAAACCAAGCTGCAAGTCTCTTCAGGTTTGAATTAAGAAGTTTCTCTAGAGAGCAAACACTCGGACCGGTAACATATAAAAATAAATCGTCCGCGTATTGTAAAATTTTGGAGGGCTCTGGGACGGAGAGGTTTAAATCTTGGGTGTATATATTAAATAAGATGGGGCTAAGGACAGAACCTTGTGGAAGGCCTCGACTCAATATTCGTTGAGTAGTAGGAGTACCTCTCACGTGGACTTCAACCTTCCTTGAAAGAATTAAGTTGATTATGAAACTGCTGAGTCTGCGTGGAATGCTCATTTCTAATAATTTGGAATTTAATATATTAATGACGACGTTGTCAAATGCCCCCTCGATATCAAGGCAGACTCCCATGAGATGTTCGTCCTTTGAAAGAGCGATTCTAATTTCTGAAGTCAGGACCGATATACTTTCGATTGTGCTTTTACGTTTCCTAAATCCGAATTGGGAATGGGGTAGTGCTCGTGAGTTTTCAATGAACCAGTCTAGACGGCTTTTTATCATATGTTCTGTAATTTTAAGCATCGATGATGAGAGAGCGATCGGTCGGTAGGAGTTACAGGAATTGGGATTTTTGTGGGTTTTAAGGATGGGCAAAATAATTTGAGTTTTCCAGGAGGGGGGAATATTTCCAGATTCAAACATTTTATTGAGAATGGATAGAAAATAGGAGAGAGTTACGTCGCTAGAATTTTTCATGAAGCTGTATGGGATACCATCCACTCCCGGAGCCGAGTCATCAAGCCGGTCTAGTACAGATCTCAGCTCTCTCAAGGAAAATGGTTCATCCATCCAACCCTTCTGTTTAAAATCATAAGTATAAGGAGATTCATTCCAATTATAGGCGGTTTGAGGAGCAAGCTTGTCTATGAAGCCCTTCAACCAATCTAACGACTCGGGTTTGGGGTTTGGGGGTATAAAGGAGCCCCGGAATTTGCGGATAGTATTCCATACCTCGGATATATGGACATCTGGAGATAGGGAGGAACAAAATTTCTTCCAGCCAAGTTTCTTTTTCATTTTCAAAAGTTTTTTTGTTTTTGCTTGGATCTGCTTATAAGAAAGAAAGTTATCTAGGGTCATTTTTTTAGAGTAATGGATTGCATATAATTTTCTCTCACTGATTGCTTCCGAGCACTCCCAGTCCCACCAAGGAGCTGGAGGGAGTTTGGCGCCTTTGTATTTTTTCCTTACGGGGACATGTAAAGTTGCTGCGGAGTCAATACAGGATATGAAGTTATTATAGGAGGAAATAATATTTTTTTTTAATGGAGGAGGGAGGTTCAGAACGGAGAGCTCCAGAGAGTCAGAAAAATCCTTCCATTTTACATCTGAAGTGATGTATCGAGGGCGACGGGTTGAACTTGATTTGTGAAATAAATTTTGGATTAATGGAAGAGATTGGGATTCAATGATGAGGGGATAGTGGTCACTTCCAAGAGTATCCTCCAAAGTTTTCCAGTTAACACTGGAAGCTATGTCGGAACTACAGAGGGAGATATCCACGGCGCTAGGGCGTTGGTTGGGAATCCTTAGACGTGTGGGGGAGCCATCGTTAATAACACAAATATTATTTTGATCCAGGAGGTCGACCAAGTCTCTTCCTAATCTGTCACATGTGGGAGCGCCCCACAAACTATGATGGGCATTGAAGTCGCCCAGAATAAGGAAAGGGGGGTGGAGATTGGAAAAAAACCCACCAAGCATTGCTTTGGTGGGTTTGTTGGAGGGGGAAATATAAAGGGAGGCTATGGTAACGCCAAGAACCGTGGCAGCTACCACCTGAAACGGGCAGCCGGTGGGCTTGACGTTCACAGGAAAAAATTGGATAGGGGTTTTAATGAAAAGAGCGGAGCCGCCCTTCCCATCTATACGGTCATCCCGAATACATTGGTAAGAGCCGAATTTCAAATGAAACCCGGGGGTCAGCCAAGTCTCCGAGACCGCGGCGATTGAGACATCTTCGTTGGTGAGAAGATTTAAAAAGTCTGCTTTTTTATTAGAAATGCTGTGGCAGTTCCACTGAAGAATCCTCCTCGGGGGGAGCATGAGTGGGTTGGTGAAGGGAAATAAGGTTGGTCAAAATTGAGGCAGCGTTGGACGGTAATTGATTATTATTTTGCAAAATGGAGAGGAGTAATTGAAGTAGGGAGGTGATAATTGAGGAGTTTGAGTTGTTGGTTAAGGAAGTAAATCCCTTATTAGGGGATGAGGAGGGTTGTCCGTTGGGGGAAATCAGGAGATGGTCATGGTTGGGGGTCTGTTTGACGAAAGAAGGTTTGGGGTTAGTCTTCTTAGTAACTGTTTTTACGTAAGAAGACGTGGATGGTTGCTTGTGGGTTAGATCAGTGGGGTTGGGAATGCTCCTTGTACGAGCAACTTCAGCATATGAGATAGAGGCTTTGTTGTGCACTTTGGAGGCTTCTGCATAGGAGATACTTTTGTCGGCCATTGTATGTTTAATATTTTGTTGCCTCGTGAATTCCTGGCAATTTTTGCTGACAGCGGAGTGGTTCCCAGAGCAGTTAAGGCATTTGAGTTGTGGGGTATCGATCTGGCAGGATTCTCCAAGGTGGTCTGAGCCACACTTATAGCATCGCGGCTGAGATCGACACAGTGCCTTGGTGTGCCCAAATCTACAGCATTTAAAACACTGTATCGTTGGGAACACGTATAGCTCCACGGGTAGGGATACGTGGAACAAGGATACATGGGAGGGAAGCGATTTGGAGTCGAATGTCAGGACGACTGTCTGGGAGGGTTTCCACTCCACCGTTGTGCCATTATTAACACGGTAATTCAAGCGACGGGCCCTCAATACCTTACCTGATCCTGTGGGAACCTCAGTACTCTCCACAATGTCTTCTTCAGACCAGTGTGGAGGAATACCTCGGACAATCCCTTGTTTGGTGACTTGGAAGGTCGGGATGAAAGCATTGTAGGATGCGTTCTTAACTTTTTCCGAATTTACAAAGGAGTTTGCGTCTTTCGAATTGTTGAATTCAACTGAGAGTTTATTTCTTCCGATGTTTTTTATTCCGTTCCAGGAAGTTTTGATATTGTTTTTGAAAAGAAACTTTCCAAAATCAATGCCGTACAATGTTCCCATCGAGCCTTCTGAATTTTGCCGGGTGACATGGGTGATAAAGGGGGGTCTGTCAAGATCATTGAAGAGGCGGGTCGTAGGTGGGATCTTAGATTGGATATTGGAGGGTAAGGGGGATGGGGGAGAAAGGGTGGACGAGGTAGAAGGAACAGGGAGTGGTAAAGGAACCGAGGTAGCGGACGAGAGAGGTTTTTGGGCAATACGCCGTTCCCTAGGGAGAATTATCTTTGGGGTTGGGGGCTTGTGAGGAAGATGATCCGAGTCGGAACTCGTCACTTGCCTACTTGCTGCCGTGGAGGAGGACTTTCTAATTTTGGGATTTTTTTTTCCCTTAATGGTGATAAACGTGGAGGCCTCTGGGACCATTGGTTCCGTTGATTCCACGTTTGTGGAGCTCGCCGCCGAATCACTCGACATATTCCCGTCGGGGGGAACGGGGTCGGGTGGTTTAGTGCGATTCATAATTAAAAAATGTTGGTTATTAATGCAACAATAAGATCTTAAAAGAGAAAAAAAAAAAGGTGGGTAGAAATAAAAAATATAAAAAAAAAATTTTACCTTATTGAAGTTTGTATAAAGGGATTGGTTAATAGGGATATGTTAAAACAAGATACGGATAGCACCTTCACCAGAACGGGAACTTCTAACTACACAGGTAGTATTGTTATCACGAGTCTAGTGCAAATTCAACCGCCTTCCGAAACACGCAAACGCAAAGTCCGGGCGTTTAGTTCACATTGGCGCCACCGCCAACAAACGTTTATGGCTCCTAAGTCGTTATTTTATTTTACTGTGAAAAAGTGTCTATGATATAATGTCTATGTCTAAGGTATAATGGATAAACGCAAACGAGTCGTACTTTCAATTGAACAAAAACTCGAAATAATTCAAAAGTTTGAAAATGGTGCAACCATTAAGTATTTATTTAATCAATATAATGTTGGTGATCAAACTATACGGGACATAATTAATAAAAAGAGAAAAATGTTGCTTTCGGATTAACCGGGAAATCGATTATAGGGGATTTTTTTCCACCATCCATTCATAACTATCGGTAGAGTTAATAAGAGACGCGCAGACGTAAAACTGACTCTTTTCAACTCTCCTGACTGCGATTTTATTATAGCATTTGAGATAACGAACTGGTGAGATTCATGACTGTGTCGGTGACGTTATGGTCACTGTCCAGTGTAAATAGACTTTAAGTAGGATCTGAGCTACGCCATATTGTTGCGGGCATGTGAGGCGTAGTCAGCAATCTCACATTTATAGTTTGGGACGCTTCACCGGGCGCCATTCTGCATATCTTAACGTAACTTTACATTACAGAGGCCGAGTTCCGTCTGAAGCAGTTGGAAGAGGAGAAGCGGAGATTAGACAATGAACTGAAAGTAGCTTGTAATAAAATCAAACATAGCGAAAATTCTAAACAAATATTAGAAGACCATCTCTTGGTGAGTATTACCAGAACAATCTGCTTTTACTTATGTCCCGCGCATATAAAACGTGATATTCAAGGTTTTGATATACGAGGCTTTGGTTAATTTTTTTGTACATTTGGTATAGTTATAATTTATTGAATGCGCGTTTTAATGTGATGAAAATATTATTTTCCAAAAACCATGGCTTTTACTTTTTGTTCAACTTACGAATTATCAGTAAAATTGAATTAGGAATATTTTGGAAGCTGATACAATATAGCTAACTAACTAACTAACCATCACGCCACACTTTTCTTTCCTGACATATTTCTCTCGCTTCCTCAACATTCATACATCGTGTCATGCACGCGCGTCGATTTCTCTGACTCCTCACGTGGCCGACATTCAATATTTGATTTGTTTGATCGTGCCATGTTTTCCACGGTCTTCCTCTATTTCTAGTTCCATTTACATCGTTAAGATATAATTTTTTTACTATTCTTTCTTCATTCATTCTTTCCATATGTCCAAACCATCTTAATGACCCTTTCATTATTTTTTTCATAACACCATCATTCGCACCGCATTCACTTCTTATATTTTCATTCGACACTCTATCATATACAGAGTATCCACACATTCGTCTTAGAGATCTCTTTTTTTCTGCATTTATTCTACTTTCATCCTTCTTTTGCCAGTTCCATAGCTATATTTTAGAAAATAAGGTGGTATTTTTTTATACAGAATTATTGATAAATCTAAATGAAACTAAATGTATACCTATTCAAGATTATATTTATTTGACTCGATATATAATACAATAGATAGAACGACTCACTTAAAACATTGATATTAGTAATAAAATAATAAAAAAACACATCATGAATGTGATTTAATTTTCCTTCTTTGGTTGCTCTAGAAAATGAAACAAATGAATGTGTACTAGTTAATAAATGACGTCCATATATGACCCTTGGTACCTGTTTATTTTCAGGTAATGACGCCTAACAAAAAGGAGATCGAAGGGATCCGGCGCGCCTTGTCCTTCATGCCGTCCTCCGCCAAAGACAGCTCCCTGCAGCCCTTGCTGCAGGCCCGCGCCGCCACCCTCAGAAGACACAATAAGGGAAAGCAGTTGTCCGCCGCTCACACGCAGGCGGACACGTGACACAACTGTTGTCAATTCAAAACATTCATAACACTCTTTTCTATAGCCGCGTTCAAATTATACAGTTCCCGGTGCCAAGTTATAGGCACACATCGGATTTAACCACAATTGTGTGGCTGGCTTCATTGGAAGTGAAAAAAAAGGTCTCGAACTGCGGTTGGCTGTATGTCCCAGTTCATCATAATCTTACGTACAATCGACGACCTTCGTGGCAGTGTGACAAGAGACACGACTGCTACACCGAAGGTCCCGGGTTCGATTCCCGATGATGGTAGTGTGAGTGTCTTTGGTCTAGTGTAGAATTCTTCTTATTCTTCTTCTTCTCCTTATAGACCTTTGGTTTGTTCCTGAAATCAGGCTAGCCTCTCTTGGGAGGTTGACTCCCAACTATCTCTCCATCTCTTCGGCGGTCTTCCGGGCGGACGGCAGCCGGAAGGAATCTGATGTGCCACAGCGTGTGGGATTCTGATGCGATCCATCCTCTGAACGTGCGCATTCCAGTATCTTCTGCGTTGTCTGCCCCATCTCATGACATCCTCCACCTTGCAGATCTCGCGGATAGCCGTGTTCTTCACCCTATCTCGAATAGTCCTTCCTGCTATCATCCTCAGCGTCCTCATCTCTGCCACCCGTACTTTAGTCTTCGTTCTTGTGTTATCCGTTCTGGTCTCAATGCTATATGTCAGTATAGGCCTTACGCAGGTTTTATATATTCTGGTGTAAAATGCACGTGACAATAAAATGGCGATAGATTAGCTATCTATCGCATGTCATGACGATCAATTTAATAGCTGATAAATGAATTGAGCTGCAAATGTAGTCTGCCGCTGTAGGGAACCTTTTTTTACTGCAAATGTAGCCAATGACACTATAGGGGTTAAGAAAGCTGTCTGCCATAATCGACAAACTTCAATTTTGTTGAGCATCTTCTCTGTCGCATAATGGTATTTAGCTACCTATAAATCTCGATGGAACACGTGTATTAATGACAAAGACGATGGTTTACAAGGACGAAGTTAGTATGGCGCATTAAACCAGAATTGCATTACTTACCGCTGGGTACTGTACTTTTTTTATACGACAATGATGAAAACTAAGCCAACTTGCCCCGTTTTAGTGTCAAACATTTCGTTTTTGCGCGAAATGAAATTTTGCCACAAATAAAAATATGGACCAAATAAACCATTTTTGTTAAGAGTGGACATTGTATGAGGCTATAAAATCGTGAGGCACGTATTTTTGGCCCAACATTTAATTGTCCATGTAACATTCTTAAATGAAGTAGTAAAAATTATTTAAAAATAAATTATTAGCAATTGTTTCTTCCTTTTGTTTGTTAGAATGAATATAAATTGTTGTTTTAGTTGAATACAAGAATCTAAGGCGTTTTCGAAATAATATATTAAAGATAAAAATAATATTTGAAAGTATTAAAAACAAAGTTGAATTTGAAAATGTAACTCAAATATCTTGGTTAGTGAGTGATTAAATATGATTGTTTCGTTTCAGGAGCTATTTTATACAAAAGCGAATTACTTTCTAGTATTCAAAACGAGTTATTAAAAATATATTTAAAATGGTACTAAGCAATTGAAGGGTTGTGATTTAAAAAATAATATAAATGAAAATCAAAAAAAAAAAAAAATGCATTTTAGAGTTGTATAATAATAAAAGCACAAATATAATAAGGTTATTTTTCTTCCATGATTGTGTGCCAAACATTTCGTTTATAAAATGTTGTTTATAGATTATAAACATTAAAAATAAAAATATCGTAACGATTTATTTTGTATACAACTCTGTATCTTTTTACCCAAACTCTCTAAGGCGTGAGGTATCTCAAAATTTTCGCTTTGGTTAGATAAAAGACGGTAATGCGTTGGCGGCACGGTATTGCACGAATATACGTAACTTAAGCGAACACGCTTTACTTGAAATGTTGCTAAACTCCTTATTTACAAATCGGTAATAATACCGATTATCACCTACGCAGCCCCCATCTGGGGTCACGCAGAAACAATTCACACACATATACTCCAAATCCTGCAAAATAAGGCTAATTACACAACTTCACTTAGAGGCCGGAACCCGACTCTGGACGAACACATATGCACATTGGCCGAGCGATTCTTTCAGGGGGTCGCCTCATACCCCAACCCCACTATTCAAGAAACCAGCAAATACTCTCCAGACACCTCACTCTCGATACAAGCGCCAAAAAAACATCCTCCTTCAGAGGAACACCACACAACCCATACCTTCACTCCCGCCCCCGCAAACCCCACCACCAATCCCACCCGACCCGCCTTAATAATAAACTAACCATTCCCCCTTTTTGCAAGCCCAAATTAAAATGACCCACCACGTCCCAAAGTAAAAAACCCCTCATTCCTACATTTTTCCTAATTGTGGGGGAGTAAAAGCCTTAGGGCTGAGGCTTCCGGAAATGAATGACCAAAAAAAAATGAAATGTTGCTGGCGGCACGGTATGGATCAGAAAGATCCTTCTAATGCGTAAAGCTGTCATTTGCTATTTATAATCCCACATTTCCCCCATCTTTGAATACTCTTTACGGCTTGCTTAACATTTTCGAGATGCCATTATCCTAGCGTATTTATTAACAGCCAAAATTTTTCTTCAAGTCACAAAATGAATCAAGAAATTATATTTACTGCGATCCGAAAACTGGTACTGTCCAAATGCGGAGGTTCGACATGTCTTCAAGTTACCGTATTTCTATACTGATTGTGTCATTTGATCTCCGAATGCAGTAATTATTAGCATTTAACGTTTTTTCGCGATTCTGACGGTTCACGCAAATATTTTGGTAAAAAGTTAAACAATAATTCCAGGTTTTAGATCTGCAATTTAATTTTTATTACGATATTACTTCATTTTAATTAATACATATTTTTCATCAGTATCCTGACAAATAAATTAATGACACGTAAATTTAAAATTATTTTGACACATGACGCTTTTAAAAAAAAACGTGGATGGTAGATTCTGTTTTAGTTAGATTGAAATCCGTGAAGGTTATTTTCTTCCTTTCTTCCTTTTCTGAAAAATAAACAAACAAGCGATTTGTAAAATAATCGACCAATTCATTAGCATCCCAAAATCATCCAATGAGGGTAGTCAAATTCTATGCGAGTACTACTTAAATAATGCAACAATATTAGGAATATACAACCCATGAAGTACCTACGCGTGCACAACCATAGCATATAGGTACAGAGGTTTGCATGTATGGATTGCAGAGAGATACGAATCACATTTTGAATGAATATTAATAAATTAAAATAGACAAGACGGAATTATAAATGCACGAGAAACGGATGGGCGTTTACGCTCATTCCAACCAGTGGCGGTACTCCCATAGAAGCCCAGAAGCCCGGTTTCCGTAAAAAAAAAAATGAATCAAACCCCCCAAATCTAAGTAATCATGCCCCCGCATAAATCAACAAGGTTCCCATCAGACGTAAGAGGAATAGCCACACTCTGTAAGCCAGAAGAGGTTTTGATTCAAAGTTTCTTACGCAAGCCGGGCTTATGGGCTTCTATGGGAGTATCGCCACTGATTCCAACCCTTAGCTGAACAGAGAAGGTAAACAAGAAGTATACTGGATCTCAGTTCCGTCGAGTTGGCGTGTCTTTGGAGAAACAACTGAGGCATGCCCAGTTTATCTTTCAGGTTCCAAGTATCACATTTGCACTATTATGTACTCAAACACCATATGTTACATGTATTTTTCAATGACCACATATTTATTATGCAAGAATGTTAATGTTTTGCTAAAGAATGAATAACAAACTATTTAGGAAAATATATTCTCGCTACTTCATCACACGGAAGAGGAAGTGTAAGAAGACCCAAACTGAGATGGATGAATGGCGCGGAGGAGGATCTGGGGGGGCTTGAAGTTGTAAATTGGAAAATATGGGCGATGGACCGGTGAGAGTGGGATGTTTTCTGGAGGAGCTCAAGTCTAATAGTGGGCTATAGGGCCACAGATGATGGAGATGATAAATGACAAAGTGTCATTTGAATTATAATTATTACTAATGAATTTAACGATGAAACTGGAATTAATTTGTATCAGTTGCAGATTTATATGTATATCATCATCGTCGGATGTAAAAAGTAAACAAGGCAGCTGTAATCTCTGGGGCTCTAAAATCCACAATATTGAAAAACAAAGACATGGCCATTAAGAGTAAGATTATAATCTGTAAAGCATGCGTAAGACCAATAATAACATATGGCGTCGAAGCAAGGGCAGACACAGTAAGGACAAAACAAGTTTTGAGGACTTCCGAAATGAAGACACTGAGGACGGTAGCAAGCAAGACACTGAGAGATCGCGTGAGAAACACCAGAATAAGAGAGATATATGAGATTGAGGATATTATAAGACGGAGCAGACAGCGAAAAAGGGACTGGTACGGTCATGTTCAAAGAATGGACACCATCAGACTCCTCTATATTGCATTGCATAATCAGCCTCATGGGACTCGTCCTCGTGGAAGACCTCCTAAAATATGGAAGGACAGCTGGGAATCGACCTCACAGGAGGAGCAACACTCTGGAGAACAGACCACATAGGTCTACTACAATAAGGATGAAGAAGAAGAAGATCGTCGGATGTTCCTTGTATCCAAGGATTGCTGTCCTTCATGATTGTGGGTTCTCATGTGACTATATGGTCTAATTATGGACCCATATACTCTGAGGCATTAAGAGTAGGGGTAGACGTTGGCAGTGGAACCATCGTCTCCTTGAGACTGGACTCCGAAAGAAAATACCGTTCTCTCAGCTGTTCCATGGGAAACATTCACACGGAAGTCAGTGGAAACGCTTCAAAGACTCAAGAAGAAGTAAAACGAACTTTTCAAGGACTAACATTGATAGTGAGGGCTGGGAAAAGACTGCAGATGATGGAGCTAGATGGAGAACAACAACACACAAGACGGCGATATTTGTACATACCTTCCTCCTGGCAGCCTCCTTGGCGAGGATCTTTCTCCAGAGCCTCTGTATCTTGATGGCGGCGTAGTTCATGGCGAAGTTGCGCACGCGCACGGCGAGGTCCGCCTGGTACTCCGCCTCCTTCTCCGCCATCAGCGGCTTGTAGACCTCCTCCTGCTCGTCAAACCGCCTCTGTGAACAGTAGCAGTGCTTAACCTAACATAGCCAAACCGCCTCTGTAAATGATGTATGAATGTAGAGGATCGAGAAAAGTATGTTATATCAAATCAAATCAAATCAAGTTCAGTTTATTAACTCAAAAGACATTACAAACAGCAAAATATCTAAGGCATCTATTGAGTACAGGTAAAATATTATAAAAATACACCTTAATACCAGGAACGCATTAGAGATAGTTCGACATTAGGAAGACAAGATACTTTCTAGAGTCAAGAGTATTTGTCCCCTGAACGTACCTTCACTAATATGAAAGACGTCGATCTCCGAGGAGACCGCGTTCAGCAGACTAATTGCTCTATACACCGGTGTCACCAGAGGTAGATTGGTTCTGGTGGCCGGTAGGTAAAACAATCTGTGCTGTCGCTGTCGGAGAAATCTATCAGGGACAAAAAGACTAACACCCTCTAGCATGGCCGAGTTCTCGAAATATCCCCTGATTAATTTAAAGAAATGGGTAATGAGATGCCCATCTCTTCGAAGCTGTAAAGAATTATAATATCACGAAAGAACAATGGGGCGGTTCGTTCATTCTGACCTACGCTATCGGTGAGACGGCGTGATGGTTAGTTAGTTAGTAAGAATTTATTAGACAGTTTCCAATGGGAGCAGACGAATGAAGCGAGTTGTGTCTATAAATTATCCAGGTCCGTACTCGGGAGAAAAAAATGTATGTACTCGTATGTACAATATTGGCAATACCTCATCATACGTGAAGCGTATTGAAAAGCAGAAATATTATGCAGACAGAAAGAGATTTATTACATGCAGTTTCGACCCAGATTTTTTTTTGCATTAATAAATAATTAATCTCACTATAATAATATTCAGCAGTGCAGTTAAAACATACTGCTGTACGGATGTGAGACTTGGAAATCTACGGCGGACGTTATTGGAAAACTCCAGGTGTTTATAAATAGGTGCCTTCGCTCAATATTCAAGATCTATTGGCTCCAAATAGTGTCAAATGCCGTTATCTGGACCATGGCAGGAGAAAAGCCTATTAGAGAACAAGTAGCTAGACGCAAATGGCAGTGGATCGGTCACAGATCACGATCGGAACCCAGCCTGCATCGCTCAGGGCGCAATAGACTGGTCTCCTATGGGGGAAAGAGGAAGCGAGGCAGACCTAGAGCCACATGGAGAAGAGCCCTGCAGGACGAGGTTAAAGCAGCAGGCCTCACTTGGGATGATGTTAGGCATCAGGCACGCGATAGAATCGAGTGGAGAAGGTTCCTTGAGGCCCTATGCACCACGGAGGTGTGACAGGACAAAAATAAGAAGAAGAAAAATATAATTATGACACCGTGGAATGCGATAATCACGATTTATTTATAAATTAAAACTTCTAAATGTAGTAATAGTTCATTTTAGAAATCAATTGATTTAGTGTTATAAATATGGTATCTAATAAGAAAGCTTGCTAGTGACCCGAGCAGTTTGAATGTTAGATAATAATATATACCTTAATCAATCTTTGTTTGTTCGTATCTTATACCCTGCCATACCGTTCATCTGAACCTAATACAAGAAGGCGCAAAATTATTTTTATGGTATTTTAAAATCGCAGTTAGAAATGGCGCAATATTCGCATCTTTTATTGCCATTCTGAAAAACGTATCATAAAGGTTATTTTGCGTCAGCCAGTATCATTGAAGAATGAATGAATGGAAGACCTGTAAATCAGCCAATTCCTTTTTTTCCCGCTCATAGTTGTCCGTGAGCTCATCGAGCTGGTTCTGCTTGTCCCCCACTTCCAGGTCGTACTTGCGCAGCCAGTTGAGGAGCTGCGTCTCTGTCTTGAATCTAACAAAATGCATTATATATAATAGTAACATAAGACAGAGTATCAACACTTTGTGATAAAATATGCGTAAAATTTCTTGATAGAAAACTTCCATGGTAGGTACTTTAAAATACTTTGCCACTTTTTATGTAAATTGTTGGTGTCTATTTTAGAAATAAAAAAACGGCTGCATTTACACGAAAAAACTATAATAACTAACTAACTAACCATCATGCCGTCTCGCTGTAAGACCGAGGAAAACGTGGCACGTTCAAATAAATTAAATATTGAAAGAGAAACAGAGAAATTGACGTGGGTGCATGAGAAAATGTAAAGAACAGTGTGGCGGTACGTTCTTTCTGCTTACCCTTTCGGAGAGACGGCATGATGGCTAGCTAGCTAGATAAATTGAAAAAAAAAAATAATAATTATTCATCATGTTGTAACATATGTCCAATTCTTCATTACCTTTTAGCCCTCAATGCCTTTTCGCTCTCCAGGTGATCTTTCAGCAGAGATTCGTATTTTTCTTTTACATCGCGTTCCTTCTCCACGAGACTCTCGTAATTCAGCTTGTGCGTTTCCGTTTCCTTCATCATGGTCCTCTCCGAGTCCAGACTATAAAGTGGCAAGTGTCAAACTTATATGGTAAGTACAGCAGAACTCAGATTTCCAATTTGGTGTCTTCGTCAAAGCCATTAACTTTGCTGAACGTTGTTATTTACCTAAGTTTTTAATGTGATTCCAATTCCCTGTATTATTTTAAAAGGAATGAAAAAGTTATCTTCAAAGCATTGTCTAAATTTAACGGTTAATCTAATTATCCAAATTTATGCATAATCCGGATCACGTTAGACACTCATTAATCCGGATAAGTGGAGTTTAACTAACGTTTCCAACTAAAGAAATATATGAATACAACATTACGATCTCTTGACGCTTATTAAGATTTATTCTTATATAAAATGAATTATGGCGTAACAAAATTACTGTGCAACAATAAAATGGCGTCGCTCTGCGTTACTTTTTTCTATATAATAAAGAAATATATATAGCTAATACGAAATTTTCACATGATATTACAATAAATTACCACATTATTGCCAAAATTAAACAACGTGTGTTTTTCTCAATACATGGAATTAAATATTTTGATTTGGTCACGATTTTTTTGTAAAGTTTACAAAGGCGAAAACGCCAACAGTTATAAGTTCTTATACAATGTTGGTATCAAGTAATATATCCCAGTTCCCTTACATTCTCTTCTTGATGACCGTCACACATTCATTTTTGAGAAGGTCTAGTTCCTCCCTATGGTGGTTAATAATAGCTTCCTTCTGCTTGTAAATGTGGTTGAAGGTCTCACTCTCCTCTTTCATCTTCATGGATACTTCTGCAAAATAAAAACCAACTATAACCTAACCTAACAAAGGTCAAAATAATACAACCTAGCTTTAAATGGAAGGTGTTTGATTGCTGCGTCCTACCGATGTCAACTTGGGAATCTATAACATTGCCTCAGAATATCGCAAGTAAATTATGAACTGCCTAAAGAGCTCTGAAAAGATCAATGTTGGGAATCAGTATAGCGGACAGGGAGAGAAACACAACTATTAGAACCAGAACAGGAGCGTCGCACATCATCGGAAGAGTGGCAGCGCTAAAATGGCGCTGGGCAGGCCAAGTCGCTCGCAGCTCTGATGATAGATGGACAAAACGCCTCTTTTGCTGGTTTCCTAGAACTGTGACTCGACGTCACGACCAGGACGTCCCCAACTTCGATGGAGGGACGACATTAAAGAGACCGCCGGTACGACATGGATGCATGTTGTCCAAGATCGACAGACATGGAAGCAGATGGAGGAGGCATATGTCCAGGAGTAGACGGATATTGGCTTATGATGATGATGATAATGAATATATTTCTAAAATTTACATTCATAAATTCCATTCATCAATCCAGATCGCTTTTGGCAGACCTAATAAAAGAACGCATGGCTCCCACGATAGCGATGGACCGCCATATTATTTTATCTTGACATCCTTTTTAGATTCTCCCACAATTATACAGCGTGTAATGCACGCACGTATTTTTTCTGACATGTCGATTTAAAAGTGTTTTTTTTCCCACTATTTTTCATCATTAATTCTTTCCATGTTTTCAAACCATCAAAGTGATCGCTTTTTAAGTTTTACGATACCTTCTCATATCGAGGATGGGTCTATACAAGAGCACGACTGATATCTCTGAAGTGTGAGACTTGCCTAAAATCTTATTCTTCAGAACTTTGTTTGTTCTCTCCAGGTTCCTCTGGACGATCTCTCGCTTGAGCTTCTCCAGTGCCGACATCGTCAACTTGTCAACCATTCTCCCCCTGAACCGAATCAGAGAGTCCAGAAAAAGTACAGCGTCGGGAAGGTGAGTCGATTCCTAAAACGAGAAAAGTACACCATTTATTTGATGATCAACTAACTAACTAACCATCACGCTATTTCTCCGGAGTGAAAGGCAGAAATAATGGACTGACAACCATCACGCCATTTCTCCGGAGTGGTAGACAGAAATAATGGACCGAAAACACTGTTTTTTCCTGACATATTTCTCTTTGTTCCTCAACATTCATACATCGCGTCATGCACGCGCGTCGATTTCTCCGACTTCTTACGTGGTCGACATTTACCTAATACAATGATGTGACCATGTATTTGATTGATTTGATCGTGCCATGTTTTCCTCAGTCTTCCTCTGTTTCTAGTTCGTTTACGTCGCTTATATTAGGTCCTTACATATGAAATTGGCGTTTTGTATGGGAGGAACATAAAGCTGATTTTTTTTAAATATAATATATTTATTTAATCAAAGTATGTACCATTGCTATCTATGCACTTTTGCCATCTCATAGGTAGTTCATCGATCCCTTTACTAAAAAAACCATTCGGACGGGAATCAATAAAATCTTTGAAGTCGGTTTGGACTGCCCCATCGGAGTTGAATTTTTTCCCTTGCAAGAAGTTATCCAAATTTCGAAAATAATAGTAATCTGTTGGGGCAAGGTCCGGAGAGTACGGTGGATGTCTTAGACATTCCGATTGAAGCTCTTCTAATTTGGTAGCCGTCTGTTGTGCAGTGTGTGGTCTAGCGTTATCATGAAGCAGCAGTGGCCTAGAGCGATTAACCAGCCTCGGTTGTTTAGCAGCTAGCTTTTCCATCATGGTTTGCAGTTGCTGACAATAGACATCTGCCGTAATCGTCTGGCCAGATTTAAGAAAGCTGTAGTGAACGACACCAGCACTAGTCCACCAAACGCTCACAAGTAACTTTTTGGAGTCAATTTTCGCTTGGGGCATGGTTTGGCTGGTTCGGCAGGGTTCAGCCATTGCGATGAGCGCTTCCGATTATCATACAGGATCCAATTTTCATCACAGGTAATGATTCGATTCAAAATCCCTTCATTATTGTGCCGGTTGAGTAATGCAACGCAGCAGTCAACGCGCGTTTGTTGATTTGCTTCACTCAATTCGTGAGGTACCCACCTTTCAAGCTTTTTCACCTTCCCAATTTGCTTCAAGTGGATTGAAACAGTTTTATCACTAACACCGCAGCCTGCAGCTAACTCGGACGTGGTTTGCGATGGATCCGCTTCCACAATAGCCTTCAATTCTTCATTATCAACTTTGGTCTCCGGCCGTCCACGGGGCTTGTTCTGCAGGTCGAAATTTCCAGAACGAAAACGTTGGAACCAAAAACGCACTGTGTTTTCTTTTGCGGCACCGTCGCCCTACACATCATTAATCCTTCGAGCCGTTTCTGCAGCACTGGTGCCACGGTGGAACTCGTACTCGTAAATAACGCGATATTTCAAGTTTTCCATTTTGTAAACTGAGTGACGCAAAGAAAAAAAACAATTGAAGAAAAAACAAATGAATCATAATTTTCGAAACACAAATACTTGAGTAAATAGTTGTATAAATTTGAATTTGGAATTCCTAACCAAAGAGAAGATATTTGAGATCAAAGTTGCCAGTACGGCAAAACGCCAATTTCATATTAAGGACCTAATATATATGTTAGGTACTTTCTTCACCATTCTTTCTTCATTCATTCTGAATTTAATAAATAAATAAAATATAATAATCTTTCAGGAAACAAATGGATGGCTTTGAGGTATCTGCTATCAAAATAATGTATTAGTTCCTAAATCAATCTGATTCTGGTTATACCAGTGGCAAAAGATGGGAAATATTTTTGCACCGGAAAAGTTACATTTATTAAAATGTTTTTTTATTTATTATTATATGCCATATTCAACTTGACTCTCTATTCAGTGACAATCTTCATTACACCCAATCCGTATGGAGCAGCTTTAGGTCAAGTTCACGTAAATCAGTGGACAATTTTACTGGAACGCTCTCTTATCTGCCGACCGCTATACAGAGCGCACGCGGATGTAAGGTAGTGTGATCTCTATATGTAAGATAGTTTAAACATTACCATTGGAATCTTCGTAGGCCGAATTAAAGATGGTCTAATTCAATGAGGCCACATCTAAGTAGTTCGACTTATTGACGACCAAAACTTACCTTTTCGGAATTGTAGCGAAACTGTAAAAATAATATTAAAATCGTTATTATTTGATAATTTAATACGCAAAAAAGACTGGTGTGTAAAAAAAATGTATTAAGAAGATGTAGCGTTCCCGAAGAAGTCGGTGACAAAATATTTTTGGATTCAAATCGAATCGCACGTAGAACTTGGTTTTGTAAATACATAAAACATTTCTTTTTTAAATTTAACGAACCCATTGAATTTCTTGCTGAATTCTTGGTTGAAGTTCCGGATATCTTAACAAAACTTTTATGATCTGAGATAGTTCGGGCAGCATCTTTGAATCAGGTTGTTCAAATATCTGTAAGCAATTTAATATGTAATTCTGTATTTTTTATAGTTGACTTAAGACATTGTAATTATTATTACACAGCAACTCGAAACACACAAACAGTTAACATTAAAACATTGTCATTATATATCTGAACTTTGTATTTCTGCTACCGTAACTTGCGGCAATCTACACTTCGATTGGCAAATTCCTAGGATACAGCCACACCGGAGTGCCAGAGTAGGAGTCAAGACACAGGTGGCTTGTGATCACGCACTCAGTGGCGGTACTCCCATAGAAGCCCAGAAGCCCGGATTGCGTAAGAAATTTTTGAATCAAAACCTCTTCTGGCTTACAGAGGTTCAGCCCTTGCGGCTATTCCTCTTACGTCTCATGCGATCATTGATGGAAGGTGATTTGGTGGGTTGTTGGTTTATGCGGGGGCATGATTACTTAGATTTGGGGGCTTTGATTTAAAATTTCTTACGCAAGCCAGGCTTCTGGGCTTCTATGGGAGTACCGCCACTGCACGCACTGTGGCGCAAAGCGTATAGTGTGAGCGGTCCCATAGTACGCCATACATTGGTTCGCCAGGTGTTCATCTTGACTCCTACTCTGGCATTCCGATGTGGCCGTACCCCTAGGCAATAGGAACATTATTTGAGTCAAAGTGCAACCCCCGGACAAATTTTGGAGATCGGGCTTTCGCAGTGGCAGGAATATGCTAATTGTACGTCTCATATGCATTGACAATCCGACTGATTTTAAAAATCACCTAAAAACCCACTTTTTCAAAGTTTCGCATAAAATATTATCTGATTGTTGGTGTCAGATGTAGCTCTCATGACTAAAACATTGTCAAAGCGCCTTTGAGGCGAGTTATTCGCGAAAACGGCGCTATACAAATTAGCCTAATTATTATTTTTATTATTAAAGTTGTGATTTTCGGAATGGAGTTATAAACAAAATGCATTAAAAATCGTACTTCTTCAATTTGCTCTTGTGTTATCGGTCGATAGCCGTCGCTCCGGCTGCTGGCGTCATCAAGAGACTCTACCACAGGATTGAGTTTTCCCTCGCGGAAAATTTTTCGGATAAACTCAAAATCCTCGTGGGAAATGACATGCCTGATGGCAAAGTTGACTTCCTTCAGGGTGCAGAGGCTGATGAATACTGCTATTTCCATCCTGGTTACAGCCTCGGTGAGGATGGCTATGATTCGTTCATTCTGAATTTGTATTTCTATGTCGATTGGAGCAAATCCTGACACATAAAAAACAAATGAAATTTGATTAAAACATGTACAAACGTGCTAAACAATGTAAATGGAATAAGAAACAGAGGAAGACAGGGGAAAACGTGGCACGATCAAATAAATCAAATATTGAATACCTAATGTTGAGTAAGCGAGATAAGTATATCAGGAAAGAACAGTGTGGCAGTCAAATCTTTCTGCTTACCACTTCGGGGAGACGGCGTGATGGTTAGTTAGTTTTAGATTCATCAAGAAGCAAATGAACTGTAATTAAGTGGAACACATTGCTCTAATATACGAGGGTCATCCGTAAAGTAGTACCCGTGTACGCTGTGCAGAGCGCTGGCGAATAGAGTAGCCGCCGGACAAGTACTAACACGTTCAGTTGTATTTCAGCTGTCTGTGTGCCACATCACATCTCGCTGGTATTGACTGTGTTGATTCTGTGAGTGTTTACAACGTTCAAGAACATAGAGAACGCCGCCAGTTGTAAAGTTAGAGCTGTGATTAAATTTCTCAACGCAAGCAATGTGCGACCTTGCGATATTCATAAGCAATTGAAGGAGGTGTATGGAGACAATGTTATGGATGAGCCGTCTGTTCGGCGCTGGTGTCGTAATTTCAACTTGGGAAGAGGAACACCCGTGATGACGAGCGTTCGGGTCGGCCGTCAGTCATTACGGACGAACTGCTAAGTTCAATTGAAGAATTCGTTAAGAAAGATCGGCTCGTTACAATTGATGAGATCTGTGAACGCTTCTGTAATGTTTCACGAACGGTTATTCGTGAAGTTGTTAAACACACTACATATCTCAATACACTGGCGGCGGAGGAATATAACGCTGGGATACAAAAACTCGTCGAACGTTACGACAAATGTTTAAATTTGCTGTGTGACTATATAGAGAAGTGATCAAATATCTGGGGATAACAATTGACCAAGAGACGAAAAGGAAGGAGCAGATTGACCAAGTTACAAGAAGAATTAGAAAACTATTTTGTAAAGTTACGGGATTTTAACTTTCTCATGGACTAAAATTGGAAGTGGCGAGAGTGATGGTAATATATAATTAAATCTATCCTGCGGGTTGCTCGGACCAGAACCTCGAGCAACCTGATTACTTAACTTGTTGGTGGGCTGAAGATTTCCTTGTACTTGCCTTGGTGCCTCCTCCGATCCGGATTCCGCGGCTAGCATCCGGCAGGACAAAAGTTCTATTTCTCTAGGGAGCCACTTACGCACGCCCAAACCGCCAAGGGGAATTCATGTCTTATAAATTAAAAGAGGATGAGAGTTTATACATTTATTGGTAAATACACAAGTTGGTGCCCAGACAAAAGGGCTTACGCTTCAAAGTGAACATGCTCATTGTAAGGTCTAATTACATCGAGACCGGCCTGCATCACGGCAGATCCGTACACTCAGACATCTACAAATTTCTAACCTTTAACTAGTTTTTTACTAACCCTTGGCATTGCGTCATAACCGTCGTAACGGAGTACTTGTATGGGGAGAGAGAGAACGTAAAACGTGAGGAGCTGCTTACGTGACCGGAGCTGCAGAGGGCCGGGGTGCCACCGGGACTGGAGAGGGCCGGGGCCTACCGGGGCCTTGAAGGTCTGGAGGATGAGGGGCGCGGCATCGCTCGTGGGCTTCCGGAGGACGTTGTCCCTTCTTCCGGAGAGTGGTGATGCAGTTAAAGGCGGCGGCCCCTTGGATTGTTTTTGACAATCGGGACACGACTTCGGGCAGTCGGTGGTCGGGGAACCCTGCTTCGGATCCTCACGATATATAGATATGATGCTTCAGAAAGGCGGAGCCGACCTTAATGGCTGAGAGAATTAATGACGAGATCACTGTAGTGAACTGGTGTCACTTGATTTTAAACTTGATAGACATTGTACTGTATATTGGATTCGGGACTCCAGGAGAAGTTTCTCCATTATTCAAAGAAACTGCCTTGAAACCGAAATCGCGAGGATCCGAAGTATCGCCGGAGTTCCGATGCGACCGCCTAGTTTGAACGAGTTCCGTAGAGTGATGCGAATCAGTTTTTCGTGTTAGGATTTTAATTTGCACACACATACTATGACACAATTCCCTGTTTGTGAAGTGCGTGAAGAAATTTCTTTCCGAGTAAGCGGGGATTAATTTAGCTTAACATTAGAGAGGTTTAAGAACAGCCTATTGGTGAGGTGCCTGCGTCTTTCACCTTGGGGGTGCGTGATATTTGCGTGGTGGTTGAGTGGCCGGAAGGCGGTTTATCGAAAGGATTATTTATATTATGCCGTAGTATGATTTGATGCTCGAATATTTCTACTAAGGGGCGGTCTTTGAAAAACCGTTAGTATATAAAGTATGTTATTGTTCGCGCGGGCGTTATGTATTGGAGCGGATGTGGCTTATTTAAAGCTATTTTGGGATCCTATTCTTAATCTCTGTTGTGGTGTTTTTTTGTTCCCGTTTTAAGGTCGTAATTCTATAATTTCTAAACCCAAAAAAACTGCTTCATTACAATTTCATATTTTCATCAGTCTTCGAAATTTGTTTAAAAAAACGACAATCAATTTTACAGCATGGAATTTTTGGCTGGGGAGGCGCTTTCAAGACCCACATGATGTTTTTAGAAGTTGCTCAGAGAAAGCTTTTAAAAATTATCCTGAGAAAACCGCTAGACATCTCCTCAGCCGAACTGTTCAAGCAATTCGACATGAGGAGGGTTAGTGAACTTTATAAGATAAATGTACTGCTGAAGATTGTTTTAAATAAAAACAGAAAATAATTACTTTACCTTGAGTAACCGACCAAGGAGCAAGGGATGCATTATGTTAAAAAAAAAAGTAAATACAACCACAGCCCAGCATCATTTTCAATTTAATGGACAAAAATGGTTTAATGCCCTCCCAGAAGAACCCAGAAACCAGGTCTAGTACAATAAATATAAACTTTCAATCAAAAACTTCAAAATGTTCTGAATTGTGACTCTTCGGTGACATGAATTAAATTTAAGTAACATTCAAGATACTCCTCTCCTTAATACAAGACATTTTGTTTATAAGGAGAGTAAGAGAACCGCAAATAAATGTTTAAATATATATATTATATATTTTTTGAAATGTAACTTAGAAATAATTTTGTACCATTTATATTCGTATATAATAAAAGCTTATAAAAAAAAAGTTTAAGGAATATTTTTTACAAATAAAACGTTCATATTTGTTTATTATATACTAACTAACTAACTAACCATCACGCCATTTCCCTGGAGGGGTAGGCAGAGAGGATGGATCGCCACAATGGCCTGTCCTGGCATACCTCTCGGGATTCCTCTACATTCATACATCGTACCATGCACGCACGTCGATTATTCCGACTTCGAATGTGGCCGCCTTTTAGTAATTGATTAATTTGGTCACGCTATGTTTTCCTCGGTCGTCCTCGGCTTCTTTTCCCACTCAAGCTGCTTGTGTACAACTTTTTAACCATTCTACTCTCATCCATTCGTTCCATATGTCCAAACCATCTCAGGGATCCTTTTTTAATTTTATTCATGATGCAGTCATCTGCCTAACATTTCTTTCTTATTTCATCGTTCGGTATTCTATCATACAACGTTTTCCCGCACATTCTTCTTAGTGATCTCATTTCTACGGCGTTTATCCTGCTTTTATCCTTCTTTTGCCAGCTCCAAGCTTTACTTCCATATTATATACTAGATTTTTTATATTTCCAAACGGGTACTACTTTCGGTATTCTTTTCATTATTTTTGCCTATCCCTCCGGGGAGACGGCGTGATGGTTAGTTGTTTAGTTAGTTAGGTACTACTTTCCGGACGACCCACGTATTTAAAAAGGTTCATTGCCGCTCTGAAAAGATTAGCAGTGGCGAATATGAGTAACATTGGTTATCACGCGTGATTGGCACATGCGCACCCTCTTCATCACGCACAAATGCGTCATCGGCAGTAAACATGTTAAAGCAAACTAACAAACTGAACTACTAGAACTTGATAAGAACATAATATGACTGTTATCTTTTGTGATTTTTACCTTTATCTTCGACTTCAGCTTTGTTATACAAATTCAAACTTGAGACCTTCTCCGATCCCAGGGATAAATCTGAGTTCTCACTTTCGGCTTCCTCCATGTCAGATCTTGAAATAAAACTGCACAGTAAACAACACACTGGATGAAATATGAAAATAAATCAATATTCACTCATTTATTTTGACAGTGTTTCTTTCGTTGCTATGCCGATAAGAAAAATAATAAAATTAAGTTTCCATGGAAACAGTCTCAGAATCTGAAGTGTTTATTTTACTTTAGATGCAATACGTCATTGTAGTTAAGTTTTTCTAGCAGTAGGTACTGCACGGTTGAATACAAAGCCAAATATCTACAAAATAATTACATTTAAGATTGAAAGATTAGATTTTAGTTTAATTTTGTAGTGTTGTTATTTTAATTTTATAGGATAGAATAAAACAAACATAAAATGGCTCCCAAGAAGAAAGGGAAAGGAAATAAGTTGGCGAAGATGTCTGATGAAGAGAGGGCGAGGTATCTGCAGCACAGGGCAGATCTAGAGGAGGAAGCGAGGAGGAGGAAGGAAGAGTTGATATCTCGATATATGAAGGTAGGAATCATTAAAAATATTTAAATAGAAAAATTCTGAAGTTTAATAACTAGTTTGGAAGTCTTAACAATGTGCAATGAGCTTTCAACCAGAATGGACAGTACCTAAATTTATGGTAAAGGGGGGGAGGAAGCTCTGGACCATAGGTTCCCAACCTTTTTTTACGACCGCTCTCTTTACAAGAAAAAACATTTTCAATAAAATAACGAAGCTTTAATTTAAGGATTAATATTTTTTCAACTAGTTATACCTAATGTGTGACAAGATAATAATGCACACAATTACTTTTTGTTTCAGAATAAACTGCTCAAAGAAGAAACATTTTCAAGAATCAATTTAGCAAAAATAAATCAGCAATGGCGATTTATTTTGCGAAGATTGAAAGTTAAGGATTTGCGTGCTGAAATGAAGGTAATAATAACTAATCAATTAACCATCACGTCGTTTCCCCGAAGGAGTAGAGAGAAAGAATGGACCGCTCCATGCTTTTTTCTGACATAATTCTCTCGATTCCTCAAAATTACATCGTGTTACACATGCACACCGATTTCTTTGACTACTCGCGCGGTCGATATTTCATATTTGATTGATTTGATCATGCCTCGATTTCTCCGATATTCCTCTATTTCTTGTTACGTTTACATCGTTAACATATACTTTCTACACCATTATTTCTTCATTCATTTTTTCTGTGTCCAAACCATTGTAACGAATTTTGTCCAAATCATAATTATTTTGTTTATTGTTTCTTGAACAATGGTGTACATTTGATAATGCCTTAGACAGGCGAAACATATCATTCACAAAAATTGTAATAAAACTTCTAGAAAACCTAACACTTTCATTCGCATTGCATTCATTTATTATATTTGCATTTGCAACTCTATCATACACAGATTTATCAGACATTCGTCTAAGACAGTGGTTCCCAAACTTTTTTGTCCCGTGGACCCCTTGCTGATTTAATTTTATCTTGTGCAGACCCCCTACTTCCGAAATAATGTTTTTTTTTTACAAATTTTTTACAAATAAATTACAATGGATATTTTTCGTTGGCGACCTTTTTTTAAGCTCATTAGCGACTTCCGGTTAGTAAGTTTGAAACATCGGACATTCGATTTTCCCAAAGGGGCTAAAAAATATATGGTCGCCGCGCCGAATTCTACTGACCTAAAAAAAAAGTCGACATCGAAAAATATCCCAGACCCCCAAAGCAATTTTAATTTTCCGCGGACCACCTGAAAGATACCAGGGACCCCTGGGGGTCCGTACGGACCACTTTGGGAACCACTCGTCTAAGAGATCTCCTTTGTGCTGTGTTTATTTTACTTTCATCTTTTTTTGCAAGTTCCATGCTTCACTTCCATACATAAGAGTCGATACCTAATACAGAACTGGTAATTGTTGGAATATTCATTTAAAAAAAGTAGATTTCACATTCAAAACACATGATTTAATTTGTTGTAGATTGTAGTGGAAGTATTTACAAATACGCTGGATGTTAAGAATGAGGTGATCGCAAGACTCATGGATTCTTTGGAAGAGGCTGAAGAGCAGTACTCTTCGATGCTTCAGTCACATATGGAGACGATAAGTCAATTTTTGGGTGAGTGTAATAGCGTATGACAATTCTAATGTGAATATCTTTCTTTGTGTTCTACAGCCGGTTAACCACCAGACCGATTCTGGGCAAAGCTTACCGAGTGTGACACACTATACTTCCATATGTAATTTTCTAAATGGTTTGTCTGTCTTGTTCTTTTATCTATATCTATTAATGATCAATTCAACTGCAGCTGGGTATTCTTCTAATGAGTATTAATGTTTTAAATGAAATTTCTTGGTTGTAATCAGTTAGAACATATATTTAGTTTTGTTCTACTTGTTGTTAAGTTTCAATCGGTTTCGGCAGCTCACTGCTATCTGTTGGGAAACCGATCGAAACAAAAAAAACAACTGGAATATAACTAAATATACATAGAATATAAAATATTTTTTTCATATTGTTGATTTTTAGGACTTTATGACCAAGTTACAAACTTATTACTAAAATTTCATAAATATTATATTTACATATTCTGCTTATTTGCTACTTGTGATTAAAAGAGTGATTTTTTCCCTTGATCAAGACTTTCCAATTTACATTTATTTGCAATAAAACATATACCAAGTGATGGCTGACTTCGAGACCAATTCAGATTTTAAAGTGTAATAATCCATTTTCCAATTCTTTTACAATGAAGGTAATGCACTTCCTCATTTACATTTGGAATTAGGTATTCATTTAGCATGTTGTAAGTAAATGCATCTCTTTAAAATTTACCATTCCCCATAGCTTACCCAATTACCTAATCTTAAGTTTTTTATTTATTGCTACAGACGTAAGAGAGGGTCGTTTGAAATTCTTCCAAGACAGCTTTGAGGAGCAAAAATTCACCTTGATGGAAAATTGGGACGAGGAACTTCAGGGGCTGGAGATGAGGCAGAAGGATGCGGAGTATCACCTGAAACTGGTGATATCTCAGCAGGAGGACAATATGAAGAAACACACTCGAGAGTTCACTAATGTCAAAGGTCACCTGGTGAAGTACAGGGCAATTACGGTGTGTATTAAATATTATAATAAAATTGCCATTTGTACTTTATACAAACCATCTTTGAGAATGTATTTAATGTATGTTTAGGGGTCAATATAGGCAGGTAAAGTGGAAGTGATATTGAAGAACTGGTACTGGTATGGTGCATGTCCGTAGAATGAATCCTTCAATAATCCCATACATTGCTCTGCATGGAATACCAGATGGAAGACGTTAACCAGAAGACACCCAAAATAATGGAGAGATAGCTGGAGTTCAGTATCACAGGAAGAGAATCCTGTAACAGACTCTTTAGTCTATAATAAGTTAAAGAAGAAGTCTAAATGACAATCAACAGGGGCGTGTTAAAAAAAATCCATTGATCCTTTGATCTGGACATGTACTTAGATAATGTTTGTAGAGAGAGTTCAAATTAATCTTACAATTTATAAAACCAAAAGAGTAAATGAAAGATGCTATCTGAGAAAAAAAGCATGAATTCTTTATTATGTAAATGAAATAATAACAAATGTGGTGTATTACTGTACCCCATTTTTTATTTCACCAAGTTTCAGTTGCCAACTACTTTTAATTCCAATGCAGAAAATGAATGTATTCTAAAATAAAGTACTGATATTATATTTTTAAATTATGTCTGCAGATTACATGTCTGTATCCTTTTAAAAATATTAATTTAGTGAACAATTTTAGATGGAACAAGAGTTGAATGATATGGTGTTTCCGAAACAGCTCCAAATAGAAAAGATTTGGAATGAACTGAAACATGTCTTCTGCGACTATGTCAATTATCACAGCCCCAAGATACAGCAGTACCAGCTCCTGAGGCAGAAAGACATCACTTACAGGAAGGACATCAATCATAATATGGAACTCTTATTGGCGGCAAGCGTGAGTATTTTATACTGGCAACCCTATTTATAGAACATATTTTTTTTAATAAATAAAAATATAATTTAGTATGGTAAATACTTACTTATTTATTATGGTGCATTTTTAAAGGATATGATTGCATATTATCAACACGAATGGGAATGTCTTTGTGAAGAATTGGAACAGAATTCAAAGAATGCAAGAGAAAAACGAGATTCCATAACCATGATGTCGGCTAAAGCTAAATTACAAATGATGGAGAACCATATCAAAGACAAGGAGCAGCTGACCACATTGAGTGTAGAGAGTTATGAAGCTATCAAGGCAAGTGTAAAAATGTTTCAAAGTTACCAATAAGTTATTCTCATAAATACGAGTATACTTGTATCATCATGAATTAATTTGTTTTGAAAATATATATGTACATTTGTTCGCTTTATGGAAGATATTCTTTTAGAAATTGGAAAGGTTGTTGCAAAAAGGGCAGAAGGTTATACAAATGGATGCAATGTGTAAAAAATATGAAATGGAAGGAGAAAACGTACTTCAATGGAATACTGCCATGGAGATGAAGGATGATTCTAAAATGACAAAAGAAATGATGGTAATTTAAAAAAAAATCCACAATTATATTTCTATCTGTATGTCCGTGAATACTGTTATCTCCTTTGTCGAAAATTTAGGAGATCATTGCAGGATCCATTTTCTGGGGCGATGTGAACCCTGAAGATGGAGTCTGCAACGATCTCCGGAACATTGGTTGAATGTTGAACTGGATACCATGAGATATATCCAAAAATACAATTTTATCTATGATAATCTACACATGTTGTTCAATATTTAAAATTTAAAAAATAAACAGAAATATTAAGCATGCATGTTGAATACACCAGATAAAATTATGTTTTATATTTATTTGAATATAAATAAAAAAATATTTAACTGATTGTACTTTCATACAAATCTGATTCCAGGAAGACATGCAGACATACGAGAAGCTAGAAAACTTTTGGTTCAAGTACAACCGGGTGAACATCCATGCAGAAACATTGAGGGCCGAGAGGGATAACTTGAGACGGGAAAACCGTAGGATGAAAGCATATCTGAAGGCCTTCCTAGTGAAGGCTGCCCTGGAGGGAAGCTCGTGCATCAAGGAAGTTTCTGGCAGGCCCAGCAGCATGAAGATGTATAGGATAGCACCACTGTCAGGCAACGAGTCCACCGCTATGTGAGTATTGCTTAGCCCACATTAGTTTTTAATTAATACACTATTACTTTAAATTTACCTGAACTCTCATTGTATGACCGACTTTATTTGTAATAAAAAAAAAGTGGTCTCAAACTGCAGTTAGCCACATTTACAGCTAAGACAGATAGTCCCAATTCATAATAATACCTGCAATTTAGTAATAAGGAACTTAAGTTAAAAGGATTACAAGATACATTCAAATATAAGCTGTAAATGTAATGTCACTGTTCGAAACCTATTTTTTTGGACTGCAAACGTAGCCAGCCGCAATATAAGGATTGATAAAATGATTTATTTAAATATTAGAATAGGTATTTTGTTTAAAATCTTAATAAAAAATAAATAACTTTCAGACGAAGACGTCCGGTAACTTGTGTTGAAGCCAGCACTTGTAATGCCGTACAGCACGAGCGGAGGATGCAGCAGTGGAGGAATAAGAACGAAGGAGCTCTCGGTATTCCTATCCGCCGACACTGCTGGTGATCAATAGAAACGAGGGTTTAAAGACAATATAAGGCTAAAATAAATAACACAATAATATTTAATTAAACATTTTATTTACTTAAGAGAAAAGGAGATTGCTGAACTTTTTACACATTTGTTTAATATAAATAAAACACATTATAATAAAGTACACATGTTTTAATTTATTATAAAGTATGATGACATTAATAAAAAAAATGAGAATTTTAACAGTGCAATTTAAATTCAAATGCAAAAACTGAATAAACACAAATATTCTTAGAATATTCAAATAAAAAGATAATGTAAGTATTTACAAACGTTTTTAACAGCAAACATGAAAGGGGAGAATGTTTAAAAAAAGTTATCGAGATTCACTTGTTTCATTCCATCGGCACAACTCCATCATTGGGATTTTGTTCTCCGAGATTCCAGGGATCATCGAGGGCGGTGAGTAACTGTACTAAGGCTTTGTGACCGTCTTTGTCAACCTCCTGCTGGTCGGAAAACATGACAAAGTCTTTACAGTTGATAGACTTTCCTTGAGCAACTCCATGAACTTCTACCCACCCTTCGATCGGTTCGGATAGAGGGCTCTTTAACCGCACCACGACATCCTGGTCGTCTACGGTTTTCACGGTGAAATTGTCGCCGTCAGGATTGATGTTGGTGACCCGCCCAATGCATGAAACTTTTTCTCCATTTCGTTGAATTAAATTGCTGCCAATGACGTACGGCACATATTCTTCGCAATCGGGATATTGACTGTCATCAACGTCTTCGTGATCCATGTTGTTTCAGAGTTTTTGACAATTATACGGTTAAAATAATATATATTTACACGCCCTTGAAAAACAAAATAATAACGGAAATATGTTTTAGTAAATAGGCGCAAGTAGTCAATAAGATTCACGCGAAATTGTACAGAATTCAAGAACTAACAAGAAACAATCGGAACGGCGCGAAACTGGACGTCACTTTCAATTATTACTCGCCGTATATAAAAAACGTCACCTACTTGCTAAAAATCTATAGAGGTTAGTGTTTTTAGAGGGTAAACTTTAGTTTTAAATTTGTTTTAATGAAACAATTCTCTAAACAAAAGTAAAAAAAATGTACCTGCATTAAGAAAACGCACATGTTACATCTTGATGAAATACAAAAACAATAAACAAGACAACTTTTTTAATTACAAATCATCTTGGGAAACTCATCGCTTCACTCTTCTCATTTTTTTAATTTTTTTTCATTAAATAGATTTTGGGTACTGGCAGCATTTTGATAAGTTTGCAAATGGCACCCGGTTTTCGTTTGTGAAACGTTTCTGAACAATGCTTTACGTTATAAAAATCAATGAATATACTTTAAAAATAATTTTAGAATAGTGGTTACTATTTGTTGTAAGTTAATAAGTTACTATTCTAGCATGAATTTTTACTATTTTCTATACTTGTTTGTTTGAGCATAAATTTGTTGATAATACTGCCGCATGATGTGCTAGTAAATGTTTAAAACATAGGATTTAATCCTATAAAAAATTGAATTACAGTCGTCTGCTTCCTTTAAATACAACAAGTATGTTGTGAATTTGATTTTCTTTATGTTATTGTACCATATAATTGTGTTAATATTCAGATGTACCGACTGAAATGGTTGTTTTATGGTGGATTTGTTTTTTTAGTGTTCCCTCGTATTTCAATATCTAGGTTATGTTTTCATTGCAAGTAGCACAATCTCAAAATTGTTATTTGACGCTTTTTTTATTATAAAATTTCAAATGCTACCATGAAAACACTTATGTTATATTGCAGGATACGCCATAATGATTTGTTTTATAAAAATGTTTCTGATATCATCAATCTCTAACTCGGTGTGTATATGATATTTTTATGATTGACTCGAAATTATTAAAAAATAATTAAAAACATGATTATTATTGATGATGACGCTCATTTATAAAATATCATATTCTGTGAGTGTCTAGGAATGCTTTCAAAATGTTTAAGAAAGTTCTTGAAGTCTTTCATTTACACTTTGGATAAAATATCACAGTTTATTGCATACATACTGTCTTGCATGAGATGCCGAAGTCGTAATCGTAACGTAATAATTATCAGGGACGAATAGACCTACATCACTTAGGATTTCTGAGTTGTGTATACAACCGTCTATCAGTGGAAAGAAGCAAACACCCAAATGAATGTGAATGTCTCGTCTTCTCCCTAGTGACTGGTAGCCTAGCATCCATAGAAAGAAATTAGTCGGTAAGAGCCACGGGTAATATCCATACTCCTTAAGATAAAGGTATCGCAGACATTTCTTTTGCTACCTCTCCACCATCAGGGAATATCGAACCTCGTGCGGCGTCCAAATAATGGAACTAAATTCCCACAGACTTTTCACTACAGAATTATACAGTTACTTCAGCACCTGAATATTATGAAAGATCTTGGCGTTTCTGATGACAACCCCAAGCATTTTGAGGGAGCTATTACATAATGAAGTTATGTGAAGACTAAACAACATCTAGCATCTAAAAACGTCCCCAGATCAATGGTTGTCACGGCTCTTTTGAACTGTGCTTCATCCATTAGATATGGAGGAATGTGTAGGAGTCGGAGGTTGCCTTGGACAGGGGCCGAGGTCTTGGGTGGAGACTGAGTGACCTTGGGTGTGGGCTGGTTGGTCCTGGGCACAGAACCGAGTGGGACAAGAGTGGCCTTGGGGACTGAGATGAGATAAGGAGTGGGAGTTAAAAGCGAGTGTGCAAGCAGAGGTTTGATCTGGTGTTGTGTTTTTCAGAGGGACAATGTCGCTGCCGCCGTACATCCTGGGCGGCAACGCGGCGTGGGCGGCCATGGTGGCGCAGCAGCAGCAGCAGCTGGCAGTGGCGCAGCAGCAGCGCCAGGCCGCTGTGGCCGCCGTGCAGCAGCACCAGCTCCAGCAGCAGCTTCACCAGCACATGATGCAGCAGCAGATGCATCCGCCCCCCCTGCCCAAACCCGAGTCCCTTACCGAGGACAAGCTGCAGGAGAAAGGTGACCCTACTCTTCAATTAATTCTGAACATAAAACACATCACTAACTAATTATTAGTACTCCTTTTTCAAAACTGGTACGTTTATTTTTCAGTATAAATTTTTTGAAAATTCAAAAGAACAATCGTTATTTTTATTATTTTGAATAAATATGATTATATTATTTGGTTAAAAAAATTCCTTACATCATTACAGCGCGAGCCAAATCGATGTAAAGGGTGAAAAAAAAAGAATATCAAATTAAATATACATAGAACCTTATGAATAGGAATATGCCAGTTATTTCCTTGCTGCCTTTATCGTAAGGGTCTTCACGAATTCGCCATAATTGCATTTGGGGCATAAAATAATATATGCCCCTTTTCTCTGCTATGACTATGGGGAATGTATAGATTTAGTTCTCTCAGTATTCCTGGATTGTAAATACCTCCGGATAATAGTTTAAAAAAATGCTTTCCCAGAAAGATCATTCGACGAGTTTCGAGAGTGTTGAAATCCAACATTCCCGAGAGAAATAGTGAGGGGTACAAAAAAGGATAATAGTAATACTCCCTGAGGTATAAATATCTCAAAAATCGTTTCTGGATCCTTTCTAGTTCCAAGATGACTGTTCTTTCTCTGGGGTCCCAAATGATAGAGCAGTAATGATGTAATTCATTTGTTCTTGATTGTTTTTGCCGATGTTACACCTTGACCCTGCAAGAGTATTTGTTACATTTAATTTCACACGTTACAGCTCAAAAATGGCAGCAACTTCAGTCAAAACGCTTCTCGGAGAAGAGGAAGTTTGGATTTGTGGATGCCCAGAAGGAGGATATGCCCCCGGAACACATCAGGAAGATCATCCGCGACCACGGCGACATGACGAGCCGCAAGTACCGGCACGACAAGAGGGTGTACCTCGGGGCCCTCAAGTACATGCCGCACGCCGTGATGAAGCTCCTGGAGAACATGCCCATGCCGTGGGAGCAGATTCGAGACGTGAAGGTCCTCTACCATATCACCGGAGCTATTACCTTTGTCAATGAGATCCCGTGGGTGATCGAACCCGTGTACATTGCGCAGTGGGGGACCATGTGGATTATGATGCGACGAGAAAAGCGAGATCGTAGACACTTTAAAAGAATGAGATTCCCTCCGTTTGATGATGAAGAACCCCCGCTCGACTACGCCGACAACGTTCTCGACGTCGAGCCATTGGAACCGATTCAAATCGAGTTAGATTCAGATGAAGACGCAAGTGTGGCGTCGTGGTTCTACGATCATAAACCATTAATTGGAACCAAGTTTGTCAATGGTTCTACATATAGGAAATGGTACCTTTCGCTGCCGCAAATGGCGACCCTGTACCGTCTCGCAAATCAATTGTTAACTGATCTTGTCGATGATAATTATTTTTACCTCTTTGATTCGAAAAGCTTTTTTACGGCTAAAGCTTTGAACATGGCCATCCCCGGAGGACCCAAGTTCGAGCCTCTGGTTAAAGACAACAGCGCCGGTGACGAGGATTGGAACGAGTTTAATGATATCAACAAGATCATCATCCGCCAGCCCATCAGGACGGAGTACAGGATCGCCTTCCCGTACCTGTACAACAATCTGCCGCACCACGTCCAGCTGTCCTGGTGAGTTGTGCTGGGGCCATGTGCTCACATATATACCCACACTGTTCAACGTGTCCCGCGCGAGCCTGAGTGTGGATATTGTTATCGGATGTGTGGCATATTAATGCTGTGATAAATATAGATATTCCCCGCCTTTTAAAAGTTGCCGGCGGGAGCTGATATTTGCATACATCTTATTTTTACCTTCAGTTTTTTTTACTTCCTTACTAAGTTCAAATCTTTTGTCTATTTCCATTCTTCCAACTTTTTAAAATATCATTTCTTCATAATGTGCATTCAACTCTTGGTTATTTTAATTTAAAATAAAGCAAGAAGATGTTGCTTTTTAATTTTTTTTTTAAAAATATATTCAAATACATGAACATTCAAATATATCATAAATTAATAATTTTAAGTACAAAGTTAAACTATTTTTCAAAACATTCACAGACTTTTATAATTGGCTATACAACAGAGTTAGCCATCACACCAATGATTTAATCAACACATTGCGTGTTAAGTTTACCAACATTATTTACATATTCCATTCACTAAAGAACGAACATTCATAAAAAGTGTATATTAATTATCTTGATTATCAGGTACCACACTCCTAATGTGGTGTTCATCAAAACAGAGGACCCAGATCTTCCAGCCTTCTACTTTGACCCTCTGATCAACCCCATCTCCCACCGAAATGCTGTCAAGTCCCTGGAGCCTGTGCTGGAAGAGGACTCGGACTTCGTGCTGCCCGAGGAGGTGGTTCCCTTCCTGCAAGAGACGGCCCTCTATACTGACAATACGGCCAATGGCATTTCTCTGCTCTGGGCTCCGAGGCCTTTCAACATGAGATCAGGTAGAGATGATTTTCACGCACTGTAGGTTAACCAAGCCCTTAAGGGCTTAATTCTTGAATTAAATGTTAATAGACAATTCTGAAATTATTGATAATGCAACCCTAGCAACATCAAATAATGAGAACAAAAAAAATTGATACAAAATTTCTTTATTATTATGTATTTAGTGTGCTTCCACTTGTGTTTAACGTCAACCGGTTTTGGCAGCTTGCTGCCATCTTCTGGAGTTTTCATTATTTAAAATGAACTTCTACCAAGAATTTTTATATGAAAATATTAATTATTCCCATCAACATTTTTCATTGTACATACAAGAAACATTATCTGTAATGTTAAGTTTTATTTTTTAAGATTTTTTTAGGTGAATGTGGAAACTGTTTCATCTTCGTTTTGTCTATTCACACCTCTGTGGTGCATGAGGATTCTTCTTCATCTAATTTTTTCATGCTTGGTGCTTAAGATTACTTCAAGGTAACCTTTGTAGTGGGCCAGACTACACTTGCAGTTTATATTTGAAAGAATCTTATAAACCTTTTTACTTTAGTTGATATTGAATACTGAATTAAGGTTTATGTGGATAAAAAATGTTCTAATATGTACAATTTAAAACTTGACTTAAAATCATCGCATAAAAATTGTGATGTTGAAGATTTCTTAGAAGGTGTTGTAAAATGATGGAAGGAAGATAATCAGCGATGATGTGAGTGTTGTATTTGTTTATTAGGAAGGTGCCGCCGTGCCATCGACGTTCCCATCGTGAAGACGTGGTACAAGGAGCACTGCCCGCCCGGCCAGCCCGTGAAGGTGCGCGTGTCCTACCAGAAGCTGCTCAAGTACTACGTGCTCAACTCCCTCAAGCACCGCGCTCCCAAGCCTCAGAAGAAGAGGTATTCAACCTGATACCATTTTATAACTAACTAGCTAACCATCACGTTCGAAGGGGCAGGCAGAAAGAGTGGACTGACACACTTCTCTGCTTCCTCTTTCATACAATATGTCAGGCGCGCGCGTCAATTTCTCTGACTTTTAGCGCAGCTACATTTTCCTCGGTCTTACTCCATTTCTTGTTCCATTTACAATCTTGAACATATCATTTCGTTATCATTTTTTGTTCATTCATTCTTTCCATGCGTCCAAACTATCTTTGTTCATAAAACTTTAATTTCACACTGCATATGAAAGGATCTAATGTGTATTTATTGTTTCTTGGTCAATTATATTATAAACTCCATATTATATATTTAATATATTTTATATGGGAGTGACACGTTTCACCTTGCTAGAGAATTATCAAATGATTATTGCTTTTTATGGCAGTGACATTTTTCTCAGCCTGCTATGGCATAATCAAAACTTCTTTGATAATGCTCTAGCATGGCTAAACATGTCTCTCCCATAAAAAAAATGTAGATAATGGATATTTTCGTCAATACTAAATTGTCGAACATGAAGTTTTCAAATGGGTTTCGGGAGTGGAAATAGGTATGAAACAAGATAATAATGTAGGTAATTGATCAGCTGTTAAATAATTTTATGCAACAGAATTAAATAATGGTGTTTAGTTTTTTAGTGAGACATTTTGTTTTTGTGTCGCAGGTACCTGTTCCGGTCTTTCAAGTCCACCAAGTTCTTCCAGACCACGACACTGGACTGGGTGGAGGCCGGCCTGCAGGTGTGCCGCCAGGGATACAACATGCTCAACCTGCTCATCCACCGCAAGAACCTCAACTACCTCCACCTCGACTACAACTTCAATCTGAAGCCCGTCAAGACCCTCACCACCAAGGAGAGGAAGAAGTCGCGCTTCGGGAATGGTGAGTAAACCCCATTAAACATGTTGGAAGTGAAGCATGGAACTGGCTAAAAAAGGATGTAACTAGAATAAATGCAGTAGACATGAGATCTCTCACACAAATGTGCGGTAAATCTGTATATGATAGTGTCAAATGCAAATATAAGAAGTGCTGCAGTGAACAAAATACTGAAAGAGTCATTAAAACGAATAAAGAATTGGTAAAAAAAGTATATGTTAAAGATGTATATGGAACAAGAAATAGAGGAAGACAGAAAAACGTAGCTCGATCAAATAAATCAAATATTTTTCATTTTCATTTTCATTTATTTTGATAATAATCACAAACATTACAGACATACAATTCCAAATCGTTTGCAATTACATTATAAACAGAGAAGCATTAAAAAAATAAAAATTAAGCTTAAGAATAAGAAAGGGACGGCGTGATGGTTAGTTAGTAAGGCACGGTGTATGGCTGA
Source organism: Lepidostoma basale (assembly GCA_022606425.2). Taxonomy (NCBI): domain Eukaryota; kingdom Metazoa; phylum Arthropoda; class Insecta; order Trichoptera; family Lepidostomatidae; genus Lepidostoma; species Lepidostoma basale. Next base: position 800,235 of record JAHDVF020000316.1, on the reverse strand, counting down.
TGCACGTGTTTGATTTTAATAGAAAAAATAATGGCGTTCTAAGAAAAACGTGTCAATTGGTAATAATAATGAATTAAGAGCTGTTGCATATTGATGAAAATGTCAGTGTTCCACAAGTTTTATTATATTTTAAGAGAAAGACGTGTTCCTTGCTAGAATTAACAAGCAAGTTGAAATATGTTGGACTTTTCATCAATATTAGGTAGTTCGTATGGAGACTTATTGCTTGAGAAACAATACATTTATAAAATAATTGAGTTAAGAGCTCCTTCAATATTTAAATTTCATTTTGATTAATTTTTAAAATTTAAGACTATAATAATAGATAGAATGTTTTATTTTTATGTACTGTTAAACAAGATGTATTAATGAAGGGATGTTGTTAAAGCTTCTAAGGTGAAAATATATTAAAAATGATGTAATCAGCAACACTACTCTATCCTGACACATCTCTCTAGTTTCTTCCACATTCATACAGCGCATCAAACACGCACGTCGATTCTTCCCTAACATGGCTGATTTTAAATATTTGATTTAGTCGTCATGTTATGTTTTCCTCGGTCTTCCTCAACTTTGTACTCCATTTACATTGTTAATGTATACTTTCTTTACCATTCTTTCTTCGTCCATGCGTTCCATGTGTTCAAATCAACACAATAATTCTTTATATAATTTTGTTTATAATGCCTTCTTCCGCTCTACATTCCTTCTTGATTGCAGCATTTAAAATTTTGTCGTATATCATTTTATCACACATACATCTAATGGATCTCATCTCTACCGTATTTATTGTGCTCTCATTCTTTAGCCGGTTTCATGCTTCGCTTCTGTACATAAAGGTTGGAACTAGAACTCCATTTTATTTCGTGGAGCGAGTGTTGAAATGGTTGTGCGTTGTTCCAGCGTTCCACCTGTGCCGCGAGATCCTCCGCCTGACCAAGCTGATAATCGACTCCCACGTGCAGTACCGCCTCAACAACGTGGACTCCTTCCAGCTGTCGGACGGGCTGCAGTACATCTTCGCGCACGTGGGCCAGCTCACCGGCATGTACCGCTACAAGTACAAGCTCATGAGGCAGATCCGCATGTGCAAGGACCTCAAGCACCTCATCTACTACAGGTTCAACACTGTGAGGACCGCCACTTCCATTGATATTACTCAGTCATTACATTAACCTCTATAGTGCGGCTGGCTACATTTCCAACTCCTATTTGATATATATATCTTGTAAACCTTTTTACTTTAGTTCCTAACTACTAAATTGTACGTAATATTATGATGAACTAGGACTGTCTGTCTGGTTTGTAAATGTAGTCATCTGCAGTTTTAGTCCACTCTCATAAATATAATGAAATTTCACAAATAAGCATTCCAGCAATACTAAATACTTAATATAAAGTTTTATGTAATTGTTAAAAAACATTGAATAATTCTTTTATTGCTTCTTGAACAATGATATTAAACTCCATATTAAATAATTAATATGAAGTTTTATTATATTTTATGGGAATGACATGTATGCATAATTTATAATGCCTTTTTATTTATTTATTTAATTTATTTTTTAAAAAATCCAATTGTGTTATATGGTTACATTTTTAGATCTTACTAGTAATTATGTATTGTTTCAGATATTTTTTATATTGAGTTGTAGTGAGATTCCTTTTGTCTTTAGGTAGTTCATTGTAAAGTTTCAGTCCATTGTTCAATATCCTTGATTGTCCTGTCTTAGTTCGTGCAATCGGTAAGTGATATCTGTCACAGTTCCTGGTCCAGTGTCTGTGTATGTCTGAATTTTTAGTTAATTTGTAGGTGCTGTCTGTTGTCTTTTCCATGGACACTCTGTGTACAATTTTTAAGGTCTCATATTTGGTCAGGTCTGATATGTCCAATTGTTTTGTTTGTCTGTAAACTTAAAGGAAATTCTAATGACCATATATGATAATATCTTAGCAAGGCGAAACATGTTATTCCCATAAAATATAATTAAACAAGACATTTTCATTTGTGTAGATCAGTGGTTCCCAAACTTTTTTGTCCCGTGGACCCCTTGGTGTTTTTTTTTATTTTGTGCAGACCCCCTACTTTCGTAATATTTTTTTCCTTTTTTACAAATTCACCTAAAAAAATTGTGACACATTTTTATTATTATGGAAGTTACATAATAAATTATAATGGTGTTTTTCATTTTTTATAGCTCATCAGCGACTTCCGGTTAGTAGAATTCGGCGGCTTCCTTTTTTTTTTAGTTTATTAAAAAAATCGGGCATTCGATTTTCCCAAAGGAGCTAACGAAAATATGGTCACCGCCAAATTCTGATGACCGGAAGTCGCTGTTGAGTTAAAAAAAAAAAGGTCATTGCCGATTTCGACCGGCCATATTTCGCAAATGAGCTAAAAAACAAAAAAAAAATGGTCAACAACGAAAAATATCCGCAGACCCTCTGAAGTTGTTTAGGGACCCCCAAATCATTTTTAATTTTGGGAACCACTGGTGTGGATCATTAAATAGTTTATTCTGGAATTGTTGAAATCAATATATTACTAAAGTCACCATCTCTGTTATGTATATTTTTTATGTAAACTTGTTTGGTAGAGGAAATATATAATGATGAATAGCGCAGGAGTCCTGAAACTGGCAATTGGTGTGTGCCCGTGGGGGCTGCGGGCGCCGGCTCGCCTCAGGGGTGTGCCGGTCGCACCGCACTCCCCAGATAATCTGCTTTCTGAACATTTCAACTGACCCTTCTTCTATAAGAGACTATTTATTTCCACATTTAATAAAAGTGCCATGTTATACTATTCAGGGTCCCGTGTCTAAAGGGCCGGGTTGCGGAATCTGGGCCCCCGGTTGGAGAGTCTGGTTGTTCTTCATGAGAGGGATAACTCCCCTTTTGGAGAGGTGGCTCGGAAATCTGCTTTCTAGGCAGTTCGAAGGGAGACATTCTAAAGGTAAGTGACAGGGGCAAGGAAGGTGCCTCCATGTGTGGTGTTACTATAACACCCAAACCCCCCTGGAAACAATACAAATTAGCTAAACTTTTCATCACAATGGCAAGAGAAGAGGAGAGATACAATCTTTTTAGGATCATCCCCGCAAAACTAGCATGCCATTGACACAATACAAAATAAGAAGAAGAAGGTTTAAATCACATCTTCTAAATAATCTTAATTTTATGATTTATATTAATGATGTATATGACATCTCTCTTCTAGGAGTTTTTTTATATTTTAGATGGAATGACATGTTTCACCCCTCTTAAGACATTATCAAATGTCACGTTTGATAATGTAATAAAACTCCTAGAAGATGGACGTTTTCATTAATATTAACTCACTAATTAACTAACCATCATGCCTTCTCGCCGAAAGGGTAGGCAGAAAGAATGGACTGTCACACTTTAATCGATGCGGCACTCCATCCTTCTCTTTTCGCCCCGCGGGAGACACGGTGTGATGGGTTGCGAACCTCATCGCCACCAATAGGCATCTCCCGGGCACACTTCTATAGTTCAACATCCACAAAATAAATGGAAAAAAAAAATATTTATTATTCATTAATATTAATTATTTAATATGGATTTTAAATTTTACGGATTTATATTTGGCTAAAATGTACAATATTTGTGATGAAGACGGTATGTTACATCAGGTGTGGCCAAGACGGTGACGAAGCAGCGTGTGGAGTCCCACTTTGACTTGGAGCTGCGCGCCTCGGTGATGCATGACATTGTGGACATGATGCCTGAGGGGATCAAACAGAACAAGGCCCGCACTATCCTGCAGCACCTCTCCGAGGCCTGGCGCTGCTGGAAGGCCAACATTCCCTGGAAGGTAACACCCTCCCATCTCCTGTTCTTACTATCAGTGCCAGACAGAACTTTGTCTAAATAACTTGGATATATTTGTTAGATATGTTGTTGGACATATTAGTTGATTAATAATGGTAAAAGTGGCTTTTGTGGCAGAGTGGCAACAGCAATGCCTCTCACACCAAAGGTTCCAGGTTTGATTCCCGGCGAAGACAGCTTGAAAAAAATCATATTGTAATTTCTTTGATCTGGTAGAATTCATTTGACAATAAAAATGGCGATAGACTAGCTATCACATGTCGTGAGAATCAATAGCTATAAAATCTTTTGCAGCAATTGGTTTCAAATAACCTGTTGTATACAAAAATGTGGAAAGAAAAGCATTTTAGGCCCAAGTGACCTAACAAGAACTAGCAATAATGTTACACTTTCTTGCGAACCAATCTCAAGATTGAAGATAATCAAATTATTTGACTGAAATCTCCATTTTTGTGTTTATTTTGACAGCGACCACCGATTTTGAAATATAGACAAAAGTGGATGTTATTAAAAAACATCATTTTATTTAATTATTATTTTCAAGGATTGAAACATAAAATAATATATATGTAATTGGAAATATGCGTATTTAAATTACCAAATTATTAAGTATTGCAATTAGTTTTTATTTATATTTTCTTTTTATTTGGGCTTTGCTATGATTTAAATAAACATTCAGTTTTATAAGAAACTTACAATGTGCATTATTTATGGTGTTATATATTGTTTTGGATTGCCCAATTTCTAATCTGATGAAAATGCAAAAAAAAGGGAATTGTATTAAAAAAAACAATTATGTTGATTGAAGTGTAATTTGTGATGTGGTATTACTTAGGTTCCCGGGCTGCCGACTCCGATAGAGAACATGATCCTGCGCTATGTGAAGATGAAGGCGGACTGGTGGACCAACACGGCGCACTACAACCGCGAGCGCATCCGACGCGGGGCCACCGTGGACAAGACCGTCTGCAAGAAGAACCTCGGCCGCCTCACGCGCCTCTACCTCAAGGCCGAGCAGGAGCGCCAGCACAACTACCTCAAGGTGTGTATGAAGCATCCAATGTGTGTATGACCCAAACAATGTGTGTATGACCCACCCAATGTGTGTATGACGCACCCAGTGTGTGTATGAAGCAAACAACGTGTGTATGACGCACCCAATTTGTGTATGATACACCCAGTATATTTATGATGCAAACAATGTGTGTATGATGCACCCAGTGTGTGTATGATGCACCCAGTGTGTGTATGATGCACCTAATTTGTGTATGATGCACCCAGTGTGTGTATGATGCAAACAATGTGTGTATGATGCACTCAGCGTGTGTATGATGAAACCAATGTGTGTATGATACAACTAATGTGTGTATGACGCACCCAGTTTGTCTATGATGCAACCAATGTGTGTATGACGCACCCAATGTGCATATTTACGCACTCAATTTGTGTATTACGCACCCAATACTGCCAGCTAGAGCCCTCTGTTGTAAAACGGACTGAACTTTCTGAAACACCCAATATATAATAGAACAAGCAGTGTATTGTGGAATTCCATCACGTTTATGCTCTTAGTTTTGAATTTTTGAATTTAATAAATATATATTTTTCCATTAGGATGGTCCTTACATCTCCCCGGAAGAAGCGGTGGCCATCTACACGACCACAGTACACTGGCTGGAGTCTCGTCGCTTCGCACCCATCCCCTTCCCCCCGCTGTCTTACAAGCACGATACCAAACTTCTGATCCTGGCTCTGGAGCGCCTCAAGGAGGCCTACAGCGTTAAATCTCGCCTCAACCAGAGTCAGCGCGAGGAGCTCGGCCTTATTGAGCAGGCTTATGACAACCCTCACGAGGCCCTCTCCAGGATAAAGAGGCATCTCCTTACGCAGAGGGCATTTAAAGAGGTATGTCTACATATTCATAAATCTAAATTGATTCTATCTATCAGCGACATATATTGGTAATACACAACATTAAACAATGTAACAGCTAGTTACATCAACATTTTGAATGTATACAAATTCTTGTAGACAAATACTGGATTTCACCCATTGCGGATAAATTATTTTTATTTTACAAGGATTAATTGTATCTCAATAGAGACGAAGATGCAAATTGTTTTCTGGGAACAGAAGGTGGTGGCCGAGGCGCTTACAGGACTTATGACCTACCATATATACAAGTTCCAAACCTACCATATATACAAGTTCCAAAAAAGTTTGTCAGACGTGGTGGTCATAACGGCGGAATGGGGAATGTTGTTAAACGTGAAGCGATCGCTCAACCCAACCAATGACGACAGGTCATAAGTCCTGTAAGCGCCTCGGCCACCACCTTCTGTTCCCAGAAAACAATTTGCATCTTCGTCTCTATTGAGATACAATTAAGCTAGTTACATGTTTAACAAACTGAAAAAATGATGTTTCGTAAATGTCATAAATATCTTACCACTCGAAAGGTTAACAGTTTTTTATTCTATAATGGCAAATGTGTAATTGTTTTGTTTTATAACTCTTGTACAGTAAAGTAATATGTTACAGACGGGTATAGAGTTCATGGACCTGTACTCCCACCTCGTGCCGGTGTACGACGTGGAGCCACTGGAGAAGATCACCGACGCCTACCTGGACCAGTACCTCTGGTACGAGGCCGACAAGCGCAGGCTTTTCCCTCCGTGGGTCAAGCCCGCTGACACCGAGCCTCCCCCGCTGCTCGTCTACAAGTGGTGCCAAGGTGACTCTTACATATGTTAATATCTTATATTCGTCTCGGAGAGTGTTATGTACACCGGTGTGTTTCTGGTGTGTGCGTTGTGGCAATGGAGATGTGACTATACTATCCCCTTGTTACAAACCTCACGCCAGCGATTCACAAATACTACTAGAACTTTCTACCACACTCGGTAAGTCCTTTTTATTTTATCATTAATCTTGTATATCAGGTTTACAAATAAGTTGGTGCCACCAGTAAGTTATCGATAAAATTGTCAGACGTAAAACGTCATTATCAGAAGGTTCAAGAAAAAAAAACCTCTAGTTGTGTATTTGGTAGGATCAGCTTGGTGTCGTGTATTATGAGTTGTTCACAATTGATGAGATTAAGTCAATGCTCAAGGAAAAGTGCGCCCACTAGTGCTTTAGACACAACAAAGTTATTTTCTTGCATAATGCGCAGCCGGTCAAAACCTATTTGGAAACACTCAATTCCACTGGCTGTATTCACCAGGCATTGCTCCTTCGGATTTCCACTTGTTTCATTCTATGATACATGGTCCATCTGAGCAGCACTTCACATCATATGAAGTTATCAAGAATTGGGTCGTTTCGTGGATCAACTTCTGTCTTATGAAAATTAGGGGAATCTCGAAATACAGTATATTTTCATGTGCAAATTGATATTTACATTTGTTTTTGTGTTTCACATTCGTTATGATCGTTACCACTATTTCAAAAAGTTTTATTCTACAGCTACAATTAATTTTGAAAATTTTTCATTAAATTCCAAAATTAAGCATGTTCCCTTTTTATTTTTGAATTTCCCCATTCTGTTTTTGCTAAATGGTGATATATGGATACTAGTTTTAATTTATGATTTGTATTTAGCAACAAAGAACTTTGGGACTGAAAAACCAAATAGCAAACATATTTAATTTTTTGTTGTTGTTAATTCTTTACATGCTATGTCGGCAGGCATCAACAACCTGCAGGATGTGTGGGAAGTAGGCGATGGAGAGTGCAATGTGCTGCTGGAGTCCCGCTTCGAGAAGCTCTACGAGAAGATTGATCTCACGTTGCTCAACAGGCTGCTGCGCTTGATCGTGGACCACAACATCGCTGACTACATGACGGCCAAGAATAACGTCGTTATCAACTATAAGGTTAGTTTATTCTATGAATTAGTCTAGGTTAGATCAAATTCCTTATGTAGCTGATAAAAGAAGGATGAAAGTAGGATAAATGCTGAAGAAATGAGATTACTGATTAGAAGAAACGTAAGGCAGAAAAGTGCTGAGAAACGACGAGTGACCCAAAGAGCCATGTTAGGAATAAGCCTAAGAGACAGAGTCAGAAACGATACGGTGAGAGAAAAAACAAAGGTCACTGACATCATCCACCGGGTGGCGACTCTAAAATGGCAATGGGCGGGTCACGTAGCCAGAAGCTCAGATGAAAAATGTACAAGAAGACTGCTAACTTGGAGAAGTGCAGGGCGACCGCAAATACGGTGGAAGGATGATCTAAACAGACACGTCCGAATAACCTGGATGCAGTCTGCATAGGACAGAATGACATGGAAGCAAATGGAGGAGGCCTTTGTCCAGGAGTGGACGGGAATATGCTGAGGAAGAAGAGAAGAAGAAGAAGGCAGATGATTGCATCATAAGTAAAATTGAAAAAGGATCTCTGAGATGGTTTGAGAATGTATGGATGAGAGAAGATTGGTTACTACCCTGAAGATGGAGAGTGCGACAACCTCTAAAACACCGGTTGAGAAAGACAAGTTACACGAATTTTCCCAAGATCCGGAAAAACAATTATTTCTAAGGATTGATTGTATCTCAATAGAGACGAAGATGTAAATTGTTTTTTGGAATAAAAATGAAATAAAAATAAAAAATGGAAATAAAAGATTTTCTGCTTAATGCTTACACCTATTCTTAATAGATGGTGCTAGTGTAGATTGAACTAATAACATGTGTGTTCGTAAGAAGGGCGGAATGGGGAATGTTGTTAACATAAAGCGATCGCTTAACCCAACCAATGACAGGTCATAAGTCCTGTAAGCGCCTCGACCACCATATTCTGTTTCCAAAAAACAATTTATATCTTCGTCTCTATTGAGATACAATGAATCGTTAAAAATGATTAACCCGCAATGGGTAAAATCCAGTATTTGTCTACAAATATTGATAACATTCAACAATTATTTCGTTGTTGTAAAGTGTGTAATGTGAGTTTAGTATGAGATTGCTTGTTCCAGGACATGAATCACACAAACAGCTACGGCATTATCCGCGGCCTGCAGTTTGCCTCCTTCATCGTGCAGTACTACGGGCTGGTGCTGGACCTGCTGGTGCTGGGCTTGCAGCGCGCCAGCGAGATGGCCGGCCCGCCGCAGCTGCCCAATGACTTCCTCAGCTTCCAGAACGCGCCCACCGAGGTGGCCCACCCCATACGCCTCTACTGCCGATATGTGGACAAGATTCACATCTACTTCAGGTGACTATGCCCGCAGACTTAAAATTATGGTGCTATGTCAGGTCCTGCCAATATTGGTGATCACTACAGCAAAAGCATCTTTGTACTACAAACAAACAAACCATCACGCTGTTTCGCCGCAGGGGTAGGCAGAGAGAATGGACCGCCACACTACTCTATCTTGGCAAACCTCTCTAGCTTCCTCCACATTCATACAACGATTTGATTAATTTAGTCATGCCACGTTTTCCTCGGTCTGCCTCGACTTCGTACCCCATTTACATCATTAACGTATACTTTCTTAACCATTCTTTCTCCATCCGTGCGTTCCATATGTCCGAACCAATGCAGCGATCCTTTCATAATTTTGTTTATAATACCTTCTTCCGCTCTACATTCCTTTCTTATATCAGCATTTGTCCTGCGGTACTTAAATAGGTTCTCAACTCTTCTCATTCCTATCAAATCCCTTATATTCCGGAGTTAGGACAACTGCCTTCTGCCAAATCCCAGTCATCCCTTTATTTCGCCCATGATTATCAGCCGATGGAGGTGTTTTTTTTTCTTCCCTTAGCACATGATCTAAATATGAGACCTTTGTAACCTTCATACTTGATTACAGCTCTCTATTGGCTTCGGCTCTCTGTGATATGTTTGCATTGCCGACTTTAACAGCCCACGGGTATACGGAGCATTCTGTGGTACATCCACATCTCTACTGCCTCCAACCTGTACATTACATTTACTTTCAGAGTCCAAGTTTCACAGCCATATAGTAGAACGGACCATGTATAGTATTTAACCCATGAACTTTTTATTTCGCCAATTGAAGTATTTGCATTATTCAGGATTCAACATATTATCTGTGGATGGAAATGAAACACAAGGATTAGTTGTATGTATACTTCGACATGTGATTATCTGCAGCTTCGAAGAGGTGGGTTTCTCATGACCCATTTTTTCAATAGACTAATCGATATTTCCAGAACTCAGCCGTGTTTAGAGAGAATAATTGCTCTATCTGCCAGCCAGAACATACCTGCCTCTGGTGATGCCAGTGGGAAGAGTACTCAATCAAACTGCTTAACATGATCACCTTGGAGATAGATGTCTTTCATATTAGTGTATGTTCAGAAGACATATTCTTGAATAGTCCATTGTTTTGACCGAAACACTATGATACTTAAACATTTTATAACTGTTAATGAAAAAAACTATTTTTTTTTGATATACTATTGTAACACCAGATGATGTCAACATAGGTTGATGAGTTGTCGTAAAATAAAATACAGCTGTCGTAAAATAAAATACAATTCTGATACAAAAACAAAGTTATTTCATTAACAGTTATAAAATATTCTTGACTTTAGATCTTGTTTTCCTAAAGTTGAACCATCTCTCTTGCATTCTTGATGTTTTAGATGTTCTCAAATAGATGCCTTATGAGAAATTAACTGATTTGATTTTATAAAACACTGTCACTAAATTTGATAAAACACTGTCACTAAAATTGTATGAAAATATAAAGATTCTATTTTTTTTCTTTGTATTCATGAATATCTGTTTCCAGGTTCACAGCAGAAGAAGCTCGTGACTTGATCCAGAGATACCTAACTGAGCACCCTGACCCCAACAATGAGAATATCGTCGGCTACAACAACAAGAAGTGCTGGCCCAGAGATGCCCGAATGAGACTCATGAAACACGACGTCAACCTGTCAGTATCTTTGTTACTTGCATCCTTTAATCTTGGATCATTCACCCATTAAAACCTTCACAAAGCAAACCTTTTTTTTAAATGGGCTTAGAAGATATTTTTGTGATATAAAGTTAATAACATTTTATTAGCCAGTTTGTACTGCCATACGGTGTTGGTTGTTCTATAATGATGAATAGCGCAGGAGTCCTGAAACCGGCAGTCTATGTGTGCTGGTGGAGGTTGCGGGCACCGGCTCGCCTCAGGGGCGCTCCGGCCGCACCGCATTCTCCAGATAATCTGCTTTCTGAACATTACAACCAACATATCATCCTATACATCTTTGTCTTTACTATGAAATGCCCAATCATATGCCACTGTGATAAAAAAAAGAAGGTGAATTTTTCATTTAAACTGTGGGGGTATTATGAAATCAGGAAATCTATTTTTTTAACTAAACTTATTTATTGTTGTTTGAACAATGATGTAAAACTCCATATTAAATAATTAATACGAATGAAAACTTCAGTTTTCTAGAAGTTTTTATTTTTATTTTTATGGGAATGACATGTTTCGCCCTTCTAAGGCATTATCAACATTTGATAATGCCTTAGAAGGGTGAAACATGTCATTACCATAAAATATAATAAAACTTCTCGAAAACTGACATTTTCATTTGTATTAATTAGAAAGATATTTTTTTATAAAGAAATTCACCTTATTTTTTAATTGCTATAGTTATCTCTTGGATGACAGAACAATTTTGAAATTTAAAATCATTTTATATTATTGAAATATGTTTTATGTATCCGATTCTATTGTGGTTTGAATAGTGAGTTGTGTCTTCCAGCGGACGCGCCGTCTTCTGGGACATAAAGAATCGTCTTCCCCGCTCCACCACTACGGTGCAGTGGGAGGGAAGTTTTGTCTCCGTCTATTCCAAGGATAATCCCAATCTGCTCTTCAATATGGGAGGATTTGAGTGCAGGATACTTCCCAAGGCAAGATATAATGTTTAAGTTTAATAATGCAGACTACAAAATTTTTAAATGCTCCGGCTAAACTGTATTTAAATAGAGATTGTCTCCCTAAACCGATTTGGAAAACAACTTCAACGATTGAGTTTTATTTGTAATTAAATATGAAATTTAAGTAATGTACAATTTTGTGGATTTCATTTTTGTGAAATTTTATTTAAATTTATTACAATGAAGTGGTTCTAGTTCATACTCGGAGATTAAATGATTGTATGTATTCTTGCTGATGATTCATTAGTATTGAATTGTATATGTTGTTCTGCAGTGTCGCACGAGCCACGAGGAGTTCACGCATCGCGACGGCGTGTGGAATCTGCAGAACGAGGTGACCAAGGAGCGAACAGCTCAGTGCTTCCTGCGGGTGGATGACGAGAGCCTCAATCGTTTCCACAACAGAGTCCGCCAGATCCTCATGGCCTCCGGATCCACCACCTTCACCAAGATCGTCAACAAGTGGAACACCGCTCTCATAGGTCATTAATCTCGTAATTTAATATCCCTTCGTGGGAATGATTTGTAGAAAAACTTTTACGTTCTTGGTATTTTACCTGTTCTCAAATAGATGCCTTAACCCGTTCATCGCCACGTGTTTTTAGAAACAGCGCGCCGGTACGCCACGTATTTTCTTCCAAACTATCGAAAAATATGGATCCTTTTTGGTTTGTTAATATTTTAAAATATTCATAGATGTCGTTGTGAGAAAATCGGAATTAATTATGAAATACATCTTTCGAATATTGCGAAGCGCGCACAGCTGCGCTTATGGCGATCGTCTACGTAGAGCGCACATGTGTGCTTACGGTGATCATCGGGTTAAACTGTAAATATGTTTGAAATGTCTTTTGAGAGAAAACAGCTGATTTGAATTGAAAAATGGTAACTGTGTTGACATCACTGTTTTAATATTGTTTCATGATACAAATTTTTTAATATTTGTCTCTTCGTAACCACATATTGATTGCTTATTGCTTTTGCAGGTCTGATGACGTATTTCCGCGAAGCCGTGGTGAACACGCAGGAGTTGCTAGATCTGCTGGTGAAGTGCGAGAACAAGATTCAGACCCGTATCAAGATTGGCCTCAACTCCAAGATGCCCTCCCGCTTCCCGCCCGTCGTCTTCTACACGCCCAAAGAGCTCGGTGGCCTTGGTATGCTGTCCATGGGTCACGTCCTCATACCGCAGGTATAATAAGAATATGCTTTTAATGTGCCATTTTTGTGACGTAATCACCTCAAGGGCCCATTAAATAGGATATTTGCATCGGTTAGAAAATAATTGAAAAAAAAAAAACTGGGTATGAAAGATGAAAATTAACCTTGAAAATCTCATCCCTACGGGCAAGTTAGAGGGAAAGTGACCACACGGATGACCACCAAGCTGCTGGTCCGATCAAATCAGGGCACTGATTGGTCTCTCATTAGTTGAAGGCTGGAGACTGACGGGTGACAGGAGCGCATGGCGTGTCATGGTCAATGGTTTACAGGATGGACACGATCCTAAATCATGAAGAATATGACTGAGAAGAAGAAGATGTAACTCATACTTAACTCATCCTTTCTGTTTTAAATATACATGTGTATATACACTCGAGTGGACCCAGCATCATATTTTGTTGCACACTACATCAGAGAGTTCTATTAGCATCCACATCATATGTATTTGACATAATTTGATTTGGAACATTGTCAAATATATCACTTTTTTCATTGTCAAATATATCAGGTGTTAAAATCAATCATGTAACCCCCGATGATGCCAAGATCGGTTAGCGAAATGGTTGTCACGATGATTTCACAAAAATATTATTTCATTAATACCTGAAAGATGTAGCGACAATAAATGAATAAATTGTGATCTTATAATATAGTTTCAAATTGAACAGTATAGTAAATATTTTATTATTATTTTTAATAAGTCTAAAACATGAAAGAAACAATGATTTCAAATGGTAACCCTTAATTTATTTCAGTCTGACCTGAGGTGGTCCAAGCAAACGGACGTGGGCATCACTCACTTCCGCTCGGGCATGTCCCACGACGAGGACCAGCTGATCCCCAATCTGTACCGCTATGTGCAGCCGTGGGAGTCGGAGTTCATCGACTCGCAGCGCGTGTGGGCCGAGTACGCCCTCAAGAGGCAGGAGGCCAATGCGCAGAATAGGTAACATACTCTCTATATTCAATTTTCTTCCCTTTTCATGATTGGAGAATGTTTTCTATATTATCTGGAAAGCTATCTTTGACAGAATCGGAATTAATTATATAATTGCTCCACCTGCTCAATATTTTGATTTGCTGAGTAGATGTAGATGGATCTCTCGACTAGTTATTCAAATATTTTATTTGAATAGACATATTTTTACATTTCTGCACCGAGGAATGGGTGTCTGTGGCTTGAAGCATGTTTGCGAAAGACGCAAAAAGTGTTGTGCAAATACAACGATTTCCAAAAGTTATTCAAATGTAAATCCACAACACAAAGTAATGGCAAATATACTTACTTACTTCCTATGGCCATACAACTCTTGAAGAGATTTAGCCTCCTTGTTGATTTTCCTCCAGGATCCACGATGCTGCACCTTTTGCTCCCAACAGTACGATTCGCCCAATCTAGCCAGATCAGCTAGAACATTGTCCATTAGGCGTTGTCTAGACCTTCCTAGAGGTCTTACTTCAGTCGATTTAGATGCGTACAGGGTCTTGATTGCTCTGGTCTCTTCGTCTCGGCATATGTGCCCAATCCATGCTAGGCGACTGGCTCTCACGGTGCTCGTTATAAGGGGCTGCTGGGTCATCGTACGGATCTTTTGGTTGGTCCTACGTCTCCAAGTTCCCGCTGCAACACCGGGTCAGACGGCAAATATGGAAGAGAATATAATATTTTATATTATTGTGTGTATTGATGAACATATTAAAATATTTCAATCATTAACAGATTGGTTTTATGTATGTACTGTAGTGGAATTATTTTCATAATGCGTCATGTCTTTTTGTGATTTAGCATCTGCTTAGAACCTTAGCAAATGTATGAATGTCGCGTTTGTCTTTCTAGACGCCTGACCCTGGAGGACCTGGAGGACTCGTGGGACAGGGGCATCCCAAGGATCAACACCCTCTTCCAAAAGGATCGCCACACGCTGGCTTACGACAAGGGCTGGAGGATCCGCACAGAGTTCAAGCAGTACCAGGTACACCCATCATGTTTCATTATGTCATCACATTTCACACCAATTCATAACCCTTTTTACTTTGATAGTGAATAAATATTTTATAAAGCGCACCGAGTGCTGACACATTGTGTGTGGGAAATGTGAACATATGTATTTAGCAAATGTTTTTAGAAACTTGTAACAAGCATTATTTTATACTGTGTAATATGGAAACTGACCGCTAAGTTATACTGGGTATGTACTTCATAATTTACTAGCTAAAAGTTGACTAATGTTTAAAAATATAGAATAAATATTTTTGATAAACTCGAGGGGTGAAATTCCATAATGACAATTTATTTATGAACTAAAACACAGTTTTTTCCATTTTTGAGTTTGTTTTTCTTTACATGTTTCAAAGTTTTACACTTTTAACTCGGTTTATGTCTTTCTTCCCATGATGAAAGGGTAAAACTTTGGAAACAGAAACAAAGGTGTTTTGAACCTTTTATTGCAAATTTGTAGATGTTTTCCACACTAGTTGTTGCTGCCATCACTAGCATCACAAAACACCCGCACACAATGAGTTAATAGTATTTGAATAAGTATTGTTTGGTCCGCTAGGTTCTGAAGCAGAATCCATTCTGGTGGACGCACCAGCGCCACGACGGCAAGCTGTGGAACCTGAACAATTACCGTACTGACATGATCCAGGCCCTGGGCGGGGTGGAGGGCATCCTGGAGCACACGCTCTTCAAGGGCACCTACTTCCCCACCTGGGAGGGGCTTTTCTGGTAGGGAAACATTCGCCATATAATATGGCTCTTTAACCAACCATTTACTTACCAAAAGAATTGTGTCTGTTCATGCCACCTCAATTGCGGGGCCATTTATAATTTTTCCAATATTCCCAGATTATACCAAAATTTGCACTACCGGCGACATCTATTGGTGTACACAAAATTAAATAATTTATTGGCTAGTTTCATGTTTTAACAACTGAAAAAAAAAATTATGTTTTGTATATTGAGAGGTTAAAGCAGGTCGCCTGATCCAGGTATCAGGTTAGCCAACGGGTTAACCATTCAAAATCATGGGAATGTAAATTTTAATTTATAATAATCAAGTTATTTTATTGATGAGGATAAATAATCAGAAATGATTTGGAAAAAAATTACAGTATTTTTTTATCATCCACTATCCGTGTTCTGTTAGACCTTTTGATGTTGATTATCACACGTGAGAATGTATCTTCCCTTTGCTGAGTGGAAATGTTTTTCCACTTTAAGTCTATTAATAATTGTTTCGGAGGTAAGATATATTTTTTTTGCCGACTCCAGGAAGACATTAATTTAAGTCTTAAAGGAGTTACAAATACGTTTTTATTCCGTTTATAAGATTTTCATTATTGCAATTTTAAATTTGGTTTTATGGCCAATTAAAGTAATTTATTTTTATTTCTTGGAGTAATGATGTATTTGATATGTCGTATTCAGGGAGAAAGCATCAGGATTCGAGGAGTCCATGAAGTATAAGAAGCTGACCAACGCCCAGAGATCCGGTCTCAACCAAATTCCCAACAGAAGGTTCACCCTCTGGTGGTCGCCCACTATCAACAGGGCTAATGTCTACGTCGGTTTCCAGGTACATTTTTCAATCTTACAATTAAATAATAAATGTTTTGACATAGTGATGCGAAATAACAAATTAATCCTTATTCAAATAATATTAATAGCAAAAAATATACAGACATTTCAAAACTTTTAAAATACACTAGAAGCTACCAGCAGTCTCTTAAGCCCACAATTTGTTCTTAAAAATAAGGTTATATGGTTCGGCAGAGATGACATATAAAATGTGGAAGATCACGGGTTTGAATTTTGCTTAAAGTTGTTTTTATTTTGCTTAAATTAAATAAAAGTTGGTGCACTTAAAGTTGTCATCGCAAACAAAAACCTATCCAAAAAAAGCTAGAATGGCAGTGCACAATGGTGTTCTTCTACCGACCCTTATGTATGGAAGCGAAGCATGGAACTGGCAAAAGAAGGATGAAAGTAGAATAAATGCAGTAGAAATGAGATCTCTTAGACAAATGTGTAGATACTCTGTGTATGATAGAGTGTCGAATGAAAATATAAGAAGTGAATGCCGTGTGAATGATGGTGTCATGAACAAAATAATGAAAGGATCATTAAGATGCTTTGGACATATGGAAATAATGAATGAAGAAAGAATGGTAAAAAAAATATATGTTAATGATGTAAATGGAACCAGAAATAGAGGAAGACCAAGGAAAACGTGGCATGATCAAATAAATGAAATATTGAATGTCGGCCATGTGAGGAGTCAGAGAAATCGACGCGCGTGCATGACACGATGTATGAATGTTAAGGAATTGAGAGAAATATGTCAGGAAAGAAAAGTGTGGCAGTCCATTCTTTCTGCCTACCCCTTCGGAGAGACGGCGTGATGGTTAGTTAGTTAGTTGGTTTTTATTTTTTTAAATTTGAATTATGACGCATTAAATATAACAACATGGTTTCTAATTGAGATGACACCACGTCTAGGTGCAACTGGACCTGACGGGAATATTCATGCACGGCAAGATCCCCACGCTGAAGATCTCCCTCATCCAAATATTCAGGGCTCACTTGTGGCAGAAGGTCCACGAGTCCATAGTCATGGATCTCTGTCAGGTAATCTATTCCATCGTGTATTTATATGCTTTTTGACATCAATCTGGCATTTACATTTCTGTTCAAAAATGTGTTCTTTAAACAAAAAATTAAAATTAAATAAACCAGGATGAATACTTCAATTTGAAATGAGCTGTTTTTGAAAGTGGAATTAGTTCACTCAATAGTAATTTTGGTAAGGTATTGATATCCTCCATATTCAGTGGACCACGACTTCTATAAATTTATCTATATAATTATAAAAAGTCAATGTGTATAAAAATGTGGAATTAATTTTCGTCTTGTTTTTATTTCTTACAATATAAATAATATTATTGAAAATAGAATAAGTCCATTAGGAGCTAATAGAACATTTTGTTTAACAATTATAATAATCATTACTACATTTTAAAGTTTGACAAAATTATAGTTGTAAAAACATCACCCAAGTTGTTTAACATTTGCCAATATTTTTAAATTCAAACACTGATTCTTTTATATCTTGAAACATGGCTTATTCCTCTTTCAAAAATAATGGCTCAAATATTACATAACTTTAACATGTAACATGAATCAAGTAAATAATTATGGTTTTCTTCAACCTTCTTCCCTCCACTGCTGGATATAGACCTCTTCCATTTTTCTCCACTCATCCCTTCTGCATCCAGGTCGTCCCAGTAATTAAACTTCTTTTTATTTTAGGTATTTGATCAAGAGCTGGACGCTTTAGAAATTGAGACTGTACAAAAAGAGACGATCCATCCCAGGAAGTCTTATAAAATGAACTCCTCCTGCGCCGATATCCTCTTGTTCTCGGCCTACAAGTGGAACGTGTCGCGGCCCTCGCTGCTGGCCGACACCAAGTGAGTATACCGCCGTGTGGTGCGCTTAGCCGAGTACCGGGCGGGTGTTTCATGTGCTTTGGT
Organism: Lepidostoma basale; assembly: GCA_022606425.2. Classification (NCBI taxonomy): domain Eukaryota; kingdom Metazoa; phylum Arthropoda; class Insecta; order Trichoptera; family Lepidostomatidae; genus Lepidostoma; species Lepidostoma basale. The sequence continues at coordinate 781,701 of JAHDVF020000316.1, read as the reverse complement.
ATTGCAGGGACACTATGGATAACACCACTACGCAGAAGTACTGGATGGACATACAGCTGCGCTGGGGAGACTACGACTCGCACGACGTGGAGAGGTACGCGCGAGCAAAGTTCCTCGATTACACCACGGACAACATGTCCATCTATCCCTCGCCCACTGGACTGCTGATAGCCATCGATCTGGCGTACAATCTACACAGGTACATATTACAACTTGTATATTTATTCAAGAATCAATTGTATCTCAATAGAAACGAAGATGCAAATTGGAAACAGAATTTGTTGATCGAGGTGTTTACAGGACTTCTGACTAGTCATTGGTGGGGTTAAGTGCACGCTTTATGTAATACAACATTCCCCATTCCACCTTTTTTCTTATGACCACCATGTCTGACAAATTTTTGGAAGTTGTATATATGTTAATCTGCAACACCACCCTTTGCATGGTAGTTGTTTCAATCTACACACTAACGCCATCTATGAAGATTGTATTTTAAGCATTAAGCAGAAGATCTTTTTAACGCAATGTGAAAGGCTACCGCCATTTAGCGCATTGCTAGAAACCGCCTGGAGATGTCACTCCAATCTATATGCTAAAAATTTTTGACTAGTTTTTTGACTAGTTTAGGCTACTGTATATTTATTTCATTTATTAAAAAATAGAAATTCATAAAAGTTGGTTCTTCAGCGTGGGAAATAAAACAATCTGTTGTCTTTGACGAAGGTAAAATGGATAGAATCAGGGAAAAATAGACCTAAATCATGTCATTATCATTATTAAAACATAAAAATAAATGTTATTCCAAGTTAGTGGTGATTAGCAAAGGTTAAATTGAGAGTGTTATTACAGCGCGTACGGGAACTGGTTCCCCGGCTGCAAGCCCCTGATCCAGCAGGCCATGGCCAAGATCCTGAAGGCCAACCCGGCGCTGTATGTGCTGCGCGAGAGAATCCGCAAGGCGCTGCAGCTCTACAGCTCCGAGCCCACCGAGCCCTACCTCTCCAGCCAGAACTACGGGGAGCTCTTCTCCAACCAGATCATCTGGTGAGTCAGCCCATGTTATTGTAATATAACTAATAACATTTTGAAAACATTATTCAAATGTGAGTTAGTAATACAAAGTGACACGGAATTTTTGGTTGCGGTTATAATTTGGTAAAACTCTATTATATTATTAATGATAGCGCGATTGCTTTTACATTGATTTATTTATAAATAAAAATATATAAACAATAGTGGAAAATTTGTTTCACCTTGCGAGGGCATTCACAAACCTATTTATTTATAAATAAATCAATGTAAAACAAAAAAAGCAATCGCGGTTTCAATATACATTAATTTATGTGATTAGAAGAATTAAAAAAATATATTTATTGATCATTTACAAAGTACATGGTCTTCGTACCTCCTAACCGGGTTAATCCGTTCTAGGGAGGTATTTTTCGCACTCTTTATAATCTTAATAGAAAAAATACTAAAATAGGAAACAAAGGATTTTGGCAATGAGTTTCACAACCTATCACACTGTGTCTCCCGTAGGGGGCGAAAAGAGAAGGATGGAGTGCTGCATCGGATAAAGCGTGGCAATCCATTATTTCTGCCTACCCCATCGAGGAGATGGCGTGATAGTTAGGGAACAAAGAACTTTTTTTTTTAACATATCTTATTTTAAAATTAATTGCCTTATACGACATACTTAGTTTTTTTATATTGTAAATAGTATTTTGCTTTTGATCATTTGTCATCGCTTAAATCAATAAACTTGTTACCAAGATGTGTTCCAACCTTTCCCCTGATGTGTTGCAATACTTATTCTAAGGAATTATTTTATTCTGTATCAAAAATTTGGAAACAATATAATAATCTAAAAATAGTGTGATATAAACAATAATATATATTTTTTATGTAAAAATATATCCCAAAGCAAAAATGGCTGCCCACAATGGAGTTCCTGTTCCATTCTTATGGCTGAAAATGAAGCATGGAACTGGCAGAAGAAAGATGAGAGCAGAATAAATGTGGTAGAGATGAAATCCCCTGTGTGATAAAACAATGTATGATAGAATTTTACATACTCATATCATAGATAAAGAAAAAAATGTTTAAGAAAGTCTATATTAACAATGTGAATGGAGTCTAGGAAGACCAAGGAACACAATGGCATGACCAGATTAATACAATTTTATAGGTCCGTCATGTTAGAAGTCGAAAGAATTGAGTTGCACGTATGACTCGTATGAAAGTGAAGGAAGTTAGAGAAGCATTTCAGGATAGAGTAGTGTGGCGGTCTATTCTCTCCGCTGACTCTTTCGGAGAAACGGCGTGATGGTTTGTTTGATTGTATATCACAATTTGATTAGTACCTATAAAAAAATGTACTGGCCAAACTGGAGGTATGAAATGAGTTGGGAGTCTGGTCAGCTAGAAAATTTGTATAATTTGTTATGAAATATTGTTTACAGAATGAATTCTCTTAACATGCTGTATGATACACCATTAAATTTCAATAAAAATGTATATTGATTGCCCTTTAGGTTTGTTGACGACACAAATGTGTACCGAGTGACGATACACAAGACCTTTGAGGGCAACTTGACCACCAAGCCCATCAACGGTGCCATCTTTATTTTCAACCCCCGGACGGGACAGCTGTTCCTCAAGATTATCCACACGTCCGTGTGGGCTGGTCAGAAGCGTCTCGGTCAGGTACAGCCAATCTTTTATATTAACTGGGCCATGTTATATAAACACAATTTGGCCATTACCAGACAAACTTGATTCAAGGGTCAGACACTTTTGAGTAGGATTTTATTATTATTTACTTTGTTAGATTAGTGAACCGTGTTAGCCATAATAAAACTAAAATAAAACTCTTTGTAAATGCAAATTTTAGAACATCAGATCTTATCCTTTTGTTATCTAACCTAACATGATTAAGGTTCGGCTAGGTTTAGATGAGTAGAACGGGTGACATATGGGCCAATCCTTATGATTATACTTACAAGGATTAATTTTCTTAATGAAACATTTAAAAAATTGGCCCTTAAGTACTTGAGTTAGCTATTATAAATAAATATAATGGAAACACAGAATTATTGTTTTTGGATATTGCACTTTTTGGTTTAATTTAAGATTTTATTTATTTCCACTTCTCTCAACGAGTTGTACTCAGTTTAAGACATTTTTTTGTAGCTATCATCGTCATTCAATGGCAAGTTAGACTTTAGACAATATCTTGTCTTCCTAAAGTCGAACTGGTATTTTACATGTTCTCAAATATATTGATTAAACTTTAAATATGTTTGTAATGTCTTTTGAGAAAATGAGCTGATTTGATTTGATATATATATCGCAAGGATGGGCTTTAAAAAGTTCTCATCTCTTCTATTTCTCTCGTCATTGTAGTAACAAGTTTTGGTTGAAATGTGCATAGTTTCCAGAGACCTCGGGTGTATATAGGAGGCACCTTCCTTGCCCATTTGTTAGTATCAAAGTTTGAATATAATTATTGATAAATGAATAGTACGATATGATGTTCTGTTAACAGCTGGCCAAGTGGAAGACTGCAGAAGAAGTGGCGGCGCTCATCCGCTCCCTCCCCGTGGAGGAGCAGCCCAAGCAGATCATCGTCACCAGGAAGGGAATGTTGGACCCTCTCGAGGTGAGGCTTGGTTTAGTCCGACAATTCAAACTACTAGTACGTTCACGGGTTGCTACTGCAGCCCGTTAAATATTCACGGAAGTAAATCAAATTCTACATTTTTGAAATACCTAATGGGGCAAGATAAGCCTTAAACTTTTTGAATTCATAAGTTGTTCGATAAATGATTTAATTCTCAAAAATCTCTTTATGCTTGATGTTTTGTGTGCAGATGTTTTGAAGAGCAAAAGATAAAAAAACAAGTAATTATAAGGTTTAACTAACTAACTAACTAACCATCACGCCGTCTCTCCGAAGGGGTAGGCAGAAAGAATGGACTGCCACACTTAAACCGATGCGGCACTCCATCCTTCTCTTTACGCCTCTGCGGGAGACTTGTGATGGGTTCGATATAGTGGGAAATAAATCAGTTATTTAATGTTATTTTTATGTTTCTATCCAAGGGATTAGTTTGCAGCAAAGTCTAATATCTTTGCTGGTTCTTGGGTTGTCACTTTTGCCTTTAATGTGATAGTTTCCCTTTGCTTTCCACTTTTTTTTTGTTTACAATAAGGTATTTGAAGCCATTTACATTATACTTTTTTTAAGCTATTGATTCTCATGATACGATAGACCAAAGACAGGGTGATTTTTTTTCACACTGTCATCGGCGGGAATTGAACCCGGGACCTTTGCTGTGGCAGTCATAGTTGTATCCACTCTGCTACAAAGGCTGCTATATGTATATTTTAAGGAATAAAATGGAGGATTAATTTTTGTGTCATTTGCAGGTCCATCTGCTGGACTTCCCTAACATTGTCATCAAGGGGTCGGAGCTGCAGCTGCCCTTCCAGGCGTGCCTCAAGGTGGAGAAGTTCGGGGACCTGATCCTCAAGGCCACAGAGCCACAGATGGTGCTCTTTAACCTCTATGACGACTGGCTCAAGACCATCTCCTCATACACCGTATGTCAACAACAAATATTAATCGGAAATAACTTGTTTTGAGACTGGCTTCAAGCTTCAAAAATATAAAAATTACTAAAGTATTTCGAATTCCGCCTTTTAGTAATTGATTAATTTGGTTGTTCCACGTTTCTCTCAGCTTTCCTTGGCTTCTTTTTCCATTCTCACTGCTTGTGTACAACTTTTAAACTATTTTTCTCTTATCCATTCGTTCCATAGGTCCAAGCCATCTGAGTGATCCTTTTTTATTTATTTATTAATTAAGTATATGGTTTTTATGCCTCTTCATAACCCTTCTGAAGGAGCTATTTTAAAAAGTATACAATTTTAATAACATGAGAAGAGATATGCATAAATGAAAAATGAAAATATGAGTTAAACTTGTCCCCATTTGTGTTGAAGGCTTTCTCCCGTCTGATTTTGATCCTGCGCGCCCTGCACGTGAACACGGAGCGCACCAAGGTGCTGCTGAAGCCGGACAAGACCACCATCACGGAGCCGCACCACATCTGGCCCTCCCTGTCCGACGAGGAGTGGATCAAGGTGGAGGTGCAGCTCAAGGATCTCATCCTAGCTGACTACGGCAAGAAAAACAAGTGAGTGCATCCTACATTCATTATTTTCTGATTCCTGTGGTTTTTTCCATTAGATTGAAATATTATAGATATATTTGGAAGTAGCATGCAAGAGTGCCAGCGTATATTTCGGACCTCTGCGTGAAACAAATGCCAATGGAAAGGCAGCGTTCACTCCGAGCAGTGGAAACAAATGCGAAGAACATTGCGATTCCAGTCAGAGCTAATAGAGCAAGTTTTTTTTTTACGATCATGCTTTCAGAGGTTTGTTGGAGTGAAATAGTCTTCCTGTTAGTGTTAAGTATGAGTTAGTGTTAAGTAAGATCAACGGTTGGAGGAAACTGGAAAGACCCGGAGAGTGGAGAGGGATGGCCAGGGACAGGAGCTAGTGGAGGACTGTTGTGGAGGAAGGTAAATCCTACACCGGGAGTAGCACAGAAAAGAAAAACTAAGGGGGTTGTGGAAATTTTCTTTTTTGAATAGGGAATGGTAGTTAAATAGGTGGATTCCGGTATGAATACAATTTAATTTGTTTCCAGTGTGAACGTGGCGTCGCTGACCCAGTCGGAGATCCGCGACATCATCCTGGGTATGGAGATCTCGGCGCCGTCAGCGCAGCGGCAGCAGATTGCGGAGATCGAGAAGCAGAGCAAGGAGCAGAGCCAGCTCACGGCCACCACCACGCGCACTGTCAACAAGCACGGGGACGAGATCATCACCAGCACCACCAGCAACTACGAGAGCCAGACCTTCAGGTCAGTGCACAATCTAAACTATTTACAAGACTATAATTTTTAAGACTTGACTCATGAAATCTATTAGGTGCCATATATGGTCATGACCAGATTCCTTCTTCATAATAATGAGCTATTTTCTGCTCACATTGGAGATGGTATAATAAATTCTAATATATCATTGATTTAAATCCTTGGTGTTAGTCTTTAACATAAAAAATCTATGGTGGAAATAATTTATTTTATAAAAAATAATTAATTTTACTTTCTATTATACAGTGAAACCCTTATTTTATGTTTTTTAAGGGACCGAGAGAAAAAAACGTAAATGGGGGTATTGAAATTTATTAATATTTTTTTAAATCACGTAGATTAGTTTGCGAAACGCGTGAAACAAAATGAAAACAATGTAGGGGTATTGAAAAAAACACCATTTAAATTTATTTATTTTTAAATCACGTAGATAAGCTCGCAAAATGCATGAACCTAAATGAAACCGTGACGTAAATAGAAAGAAAATATTGTAATTACCTTTTTTTTTAAATTACAAAAAACGGTTTGTAAATGACGATCGCGATTAATGTCAAAAAGAATGAAGCGTTCCAAATCGAATCGAAAGAAAACCAAATGATAGGACAGATGCTAACCGGCGAAAATTGAAAAATGTCGGCCAATCCCACGGTGCGCGCCATATGCCGGCCAATAACAACGTCGCTCGCCGACCAATCACGCTCGAAACGATGCGCTGATTCATTGTCAAGCGCGCGTATCTCACATATTTTGAATATTTTCGACGTAAATTGCGGGGAAATAAAACGTAAAAGCGGGTAAAAAATGTACAAAATGTACAAACACATAACGGGACTGAAATAATAAAACGCAATTGGCGAGAAAACGTTAAATACGGGGAAGTAAAATCCGGGTTTCACTGTATATATTTAATTATTATTGACGAATTTTGAAAGCATGTTCAATCAATAGTGAAAAAATATTATAGTTTTTTAATTAATAAAAAAAGAAATTATGGAATTCCACAGCGCACTTTAAGTTTATCAAAAAAAAAAAAACACACTTAAATTTTCAGAATATTTTCCGAAGGATTTTTATTAAATTAATTTGCTTATAACATTTAAAAAAAATTATCAATTTAGATTTTTTTATATTTATTATTTAATTTAATACTAAACTGTATTATTTTTTTATTGAAGTAATTGTTGGGTTTTGTGTGCAGTTGGTTGTGTGAGATTGTGGTTTAGCGAGTGTTCATTGGTTGTGTGTTTTGCTGGTGCAGCTCCAAGACAGAGTGGCGGGTGCGCGCCATCTCGGCCACCAACCTGCACCTGCGCACCAACCACATCTACGTCAGCTCCGACGACATCAAGGAGACGGGCTACACCTACATCCTGCCCAAGAACCTGCTCAAGAAGTTTGTTACCATCTCTGATCTGCGAGCCCAGGTAATACATCACGCGCTGTGTATTCGCAGTCTCGGTCAAATTATATTTTTATGTAATTTTTTTTTGTGTACTACAGGTCATGTGACCCAATTACTGTAGGCAATTTGTTTTTACCAATTATATTGATTCTCATGACATGTGATAGGTAGCTAATCTATCGCCATTTTATTGTCACGTGAATTTTACACCAGACCAAAGACAGTGTGACAATCACACTGCCATCGCCAGGAATTGAACCCGGAAGCTACGGTATGGCAGTCAGAGCTCTTACCACTCTGCCACGAAGGTCGTCAAGTTGTTCACCGTCAAGTCAGTTGTAACCCTGATGAAATTTGATAAAACATAAATAAAGTGTTGTAAAAACAAATAGAAAAGTGTTTTTAAATGATGTCACCAAGAAGAATGTGCAGAAAAAACAATGTATGATAGAATATCAAACGACTAAATAAGACAGGAATATAAGGCAGATGAATGTGTGATAAATAAAATTAAGAAAGGGTCACTAGATGGTTCGGACATATATAACAAATGGATGAGGGAAGAATGGTTAAAAAGATATATACAAGTAGTGAATGGAAAAATAAGTAAAGGAAGGCCAAGGAAGACATGGCATGACCAAATTAATCAATTACTGAAAGGCGGCCATGTTCGAAGTAGGAACAATTGACGAGCATGCATGTCACGATGTGTGAATGTAGAAGAGGCGCGAGAGTTATGTCAGGATAGAACAGTGTGGCGATCCATCTTCTCTGCCTACCCCTCCGGAAACAGCTTGATGGTTAGTTAGTTAAGAATATATTGGATATAAACCTATTACAGAAGAAAACATTTTTATGAAATAATTGAGTTACTCGCCTATTGCAGACTTTAAATTGTATGATGATTTTTGTTCCTAGATTGCTTGTTATCTGTATGGGCGCAGTCCAGCTGACAACCCTCAGGTGTGGGAGGTGCGCGCAGCTGTGGTGCCCCCGCAGTGGGGCACGCACCAGGCCGTGCACTTGCCTCGCGCCGCCCCCAACCATCCCCACCTGGCTGATCTGGAGCCCCTAGGCTGGATGCACACGCAACCCAATGAGCTGCCACAGCTCACACCGCAGGTGACTTATTTGTTCTCTCGAGGAAATTTAGTTTGCATACTATTGTTCTTTAAGAGTCTCATGCTCTACCGACTTCTCCTGTTCTACCCGCCGTATATTCCTGTGGTGTATCATTCTTTTTATCTTTTATATAATGTTCCTAAAATGTTCATGTATTATATATTATGCTTATTTATTCAATAAAGTATAGCGGAGCATAGAAGTAGGATGGAGTAGATTAAATGTGGTCTGGCACCCCCTTGTTGTTGCCATCTTTAAATGTAAGTCCCGGATGGACCGGGGACAGGCCCAGGGAGTGTACGAGCGAGGCTGACAAAAGGGCGCCGCTATGCCCTATAACAGCCTCGTGTATGTGGCGGGAACTTCTATGTTCCTTGTAATTATTGTTCTTTAATTCATAATCTTACTTCTGATATGTGGACTCACCTTCGTTTAGGCTTCATTTAGTCAAAAAATGACTTGTAAAAATAACCCCAGATATAGGGAAATATTTCCAGTACTTATAATATTTTTATGAAATTATTTTTTCAGGATATTACAACACACGCAAAGATAATGTCAGACAATCCGCAATGGGACGGCGAGAAGACTATCATCATAACATGCTCGTTTACGCCCGGGTCGTGCTCGCTGACGGCGTACAAGCTGACGCCCTCGGGCTTCGAGTGGGGCTCGCGGAACACAGACAAGGGCAACAACCCCAAGGGCTACCTGCCCAGCCACTACGAGAAGGTGCAGATGCTGCTCTCCGACCGCTTCCTCGGCTACTTCATGGTGCCCGCTCAGGGCAGCTGGAATTACAACTTCATGGGTCAGTTCACCTTAATACTAACTAACTAACATGGCTGTTTTTCAGTCGTTGATTCATTTGGTCATGCCCTGTTTCCAATGGCCTTCCTCGACTTCTTTTTATATTCACACCACTTGCATAACTAATTAAGTAACTAACCATCACGCAGTTTCCCCGGAGGAGTAGGTAGAGAGGATGCACCGTCACACTGCTCTCTACTGACATACCTCTCGAGTTCCTCTACATTTATACATTGTGCATTGCTCGTTGATTTTTGTTGACTTTTAGTAATTGATTAATTTTTGGTCATGCCATATTTTCCTCAGCCCTCCTCTGGTTCTATTTCCATTCACTAGTACATTATATTTTTAACCATTCTTCCTTCATCTATTTGTTCCATATGCTCAAACCATTTTAGTGACTCTGCCTTGAATTCCTTTCTTCTTCATTCGGTATTCTATCACACATTGTTTTTCTGCATAACCTTCTTGAGGGTGACAGTTGGTGATGTGGTCCGCAACCATTACCCCGCTTTTCTTTAACCCTCCCTTCCCTATGATGGGTATCTTCTACACGTTGCTTCCAATAACCATCAATATCTCTATAAATATAATAAATACAAGGTTAAGATTTTAGGTATTCCTCCATAATATCGCACCGTGAGTGTAAAACCGAGATAACTGCAAATATAAATTTTGGAGATATGGGAGTTTAACCTTTCCGGGAGTAGAATAATTTATATAGTGAGTGCTATGGGGAGTGAGTTTTTTTGACATGGAAAATACAAACTTTTTTTTTTATCAAATCATGATACAAGAATACGAAAATAGTAAAAAATAGTAAAAAAAATATTACTCACGTTTTTAAAGTTTTATCATTAAAAAATCGATTGCGGATTTCAGGGATCGCAAACCATCGATAGACACTTAAAACACTCCACTTTTCACTATTATAGCAGGTATACAAAATAAATAAAAAAGCAGGTATAAAAACAATATTAACTTAGAAGTGTTTTTTTGTATGAAAATCCTTAAAACACGGATGAACACATAGCCCAACATCACATTCAATACACATGTATCCTGTTTCCTTTCTCTTCGGTGGTCTTATTGAAGAATGCGCGCACACATGACACCGGCGTCGGGTAGTGCTACCCTTGACTTGTGCCTGTGGAACTGGTTGAATGAAATGTCTTTCTGTTAGTCTGATAGGATTATCATTGGCTCGTCTTCCACCAGATGTTGGTGCTCGTGGAGTGTGGTATTTCTCAACGATCTGGGCTACGAGTTTCTCTTTAAAGTCCTCAAAAGATGTGTTTTTGCATTTTACAGTGCGAAACAAAAAGAATGCATTGACGATTGAGATCTCCAGGAGCCGGAAGAATACTTTCTTGTACCACTTTACGGTTTTGCGTCCAACTGCCCCGAGTCCCAAAATTCTATCCACATTATCGACACTTCCCATATTCTTCGTATAGTCTACGACTGCTTCTGGTTTATGTTTATTGAGTCCAGTACTATAGTCTATCTTGGGAGTTTCGATCATTGTATCGGTATGCATGGTGGTTAGAATAACTACATCCCTTTTATCGCGCCATTTCAATGCCATCAGATTTGCACTGTTAAATGCCACTACATCCCCTTTTTTAATTTTTTCAAACTTCGGCATTTGTTTGCGGTTGACTCTTGCAGTTCCACATGCATTTGTTTTTCTGTCAAAGAGACAATCAAATAAAGCGGGGGAAGTATACCAGTTGTCTACATACAGGCGATGTCCACGATCAAGGTAGTCCTTTAGCAAACACAAAACCACAGAACCAGAAATTCCTACATCAGAATGAATCTGAATGTCCGTTTCGGCACCGGTATAAATAATTAAATCTAAAACGTATCCCGTCTTTACATCGCAACAAACAAAAAATTTAATCCCGAACCTATGTCTTTTCGATGGGATGTAAACCTTGAAAGACAGTCTGCCTTTCCAGAGTAACAAACTTTCATCGATACATAGATTCTGGTGAGGACTGAATGTTTCTTTCATTATTTTTCTGAGCGGGTCTAAAATTTGTCTTATTTTATAAAGCCTATCATTACTGCTGCACAGGCTTGTAAAGTGCAAATTTCTCAATATCAAAAGGAAACGGTCCTGAGAGAATAACACTTTGAAAAATGGTGTCTCGATAAGGGCATTATTTGTCCAGTATTTTTTAATGCAATTTTTTCCCACCAAGCTCATCAAAATAATAGTGGCCAGAAAAACAAAGATTTCTTGCGCTGTCGTGTTTACCCATTTTTTCATTTTGGACGATTCAGGTGTTTTCTGGGATACAGCCGCGGCATAAATATTCGTTTCTCGAACTATTACGTCCACAACATCATCGGTAAAAAAGAGCTGAAAAAGTTCCAACTCGACGTAATCCCCTTGTACATTTAAATTTGCTTTTAAGCCGGACTGAAACCCATCGAAATCGTGAAGAGTTGGAGTAAATGTGGAGTTGTTCCACATTCTTGATTCTTCTCGACTGCGTTTTGCACTAGGTTGAATATCTGGTTCCTCATCATCATCAGAAGAAGAATCATAAAACTCCATTGATATATCATCAATATCTTCGATGTTTTCTTCCTCATTGTCACTATTCATTAATATGTCCTCAATTCCCATGTCTCTTTCCATTTTAGCAATATAGATCGATACAAATAAATCACGGCAGTAAAAATTCAAAAGTAAATATAGAATGCGATACAATAAAAAACTTCAAATCACGTTAAAATATAGTATGGCACTGTAAAACTTATAAAATTTGCAAGAAAAGTATGATAAAACACTGTATAAAACTGTAATTTACTTTTAACTACGTAAAACACTTAGAAACCTTCGAACCTTGCGAGAATTTTGTAGAAACACACAATATAAAACGACAAAATCACACTAAAACACGCTAAAAACAGTAAAACTTCACAATATCGCGAAAAAAGTACGAAAAAGCACGCGCGCCAAAATCTTTAGTTTGCAATATATGATCTGTTGAAACTTGCTCGTGTGACGTCATATAAATATCACGTGACATTCGATAAAGTAGATTTTCGCGGTTTTTAAATATGGAATCTGTTTTGAAATGGTAATATAATACTCTATATTGTCCACAGATGGAATTATAATTCATACTTGAAGCATAAACACACCAGTCACCCATAAAAAAGCACTGTCGTATATATACGACCATACTCCTTCAAACAAAAATCGCGCTGTCGTAGATATACGACCATACTCTCCTAAAAGTTAAAGACTTCATATTGCTTGGAAAACTGTTTTTTTTTTAAATAAACCAATGATTTTCGGTTTATAGGTGTATTATTATAAACCGAAAATCATTGGTTTATTTAAAAAAAACAGTTTTTCCAAGCAATATGAAGTCTTTAAACTCGCATATCTCCAAATTTTATATTTGCACTTATCTCAGTTTTACACTCACGGTGCCATATATTTACGCATTGATTTAAAAAATAATATTAATAATAATCAGAATTTATCGGGTACATCGGAGGTATTTTGTGTAAACTGTGTGCGCGAGTAGGCGACACTATATTCACATCTCACTCTTGCATACTTCACTGTGGAAGCGCGATTAGCTATGAATGTTCTTATTTTTCCGATTTAAAATCGCTAATTTTTGATTGGGTACTGACTACCCAACACAGGAACGCGCGTTTTTATTTTAGCACTTTAAGGGAAAGGTGAATGGGGGTGAACAGAGGAGGATGGAGTGCCGGATTGGAACATTTAATTCGCCATAGTATAATGTAACAATTGTTTTAAAAGTGAATTGTTGGATTTGAATTAATTTTATTTTATTATTTTGTTCAGGTGTCCGCCACGACCCCAACATGAAGTACACGGTGCAGCTTGGCAACCCCCGAGAGTTCTACCACGAGGTGCACCGGCCCGCTCACTTCATGAATTTCGCCTCCATGGAGGAGGGCGGCGCACAGCTGGCTGACAGGGAAGACATGTTCGCCTAGACGCGGCGCCATCTTGTTTCACAAACAAAACAAAATGGTGGCCACCAAATATCGCACGGAATGGAGTCTTATGTTTATTTTGTTCATTTATCCATGTTTGAGATATTTAATGACGCACTTCGTAAGTAATATAGAAAGGATACTCTCTAATTACATCATTACGGCGCGAGCCAAATCAATGTAAAGGGTGTAGCTATCATATTGATTCTTGTAACATGTAGCTAATCTATTGTCATTTTATTGTCACGTAAATTCTTTACCAAACCAATGACAGTGAAACAATCGCACTGTCGTTGCCGGGAATCGAACCTGGGACCTTTGGTGTGGCAGTCAAAGCAATTACCACTCGGCCACGAAGGTCGAAATGTGGATTTAATGGACAGAATGAATATTGTATTTTTTTAAATTACTGAAGCAGATAATCTTGTGTGGTTTACATAGTCGTGAAATATTTTCATAAACTGTTTACTTTTTCTTTTCAATTTTCGTGTGGATATTCCCAACACTTACAAAACAATGAGTGAAGCATTTTTACTTAATTTTCTAAACAAATGGCTTTTTTTTTGGATGTCGATAGAGCGTTAACGTGAGGGCATGGGCAAGTTCATCTCTTGGCTTGGTGTGTAATTACTACGTGTGACAAAATCGTGGATGATACAATGAGCACTCGAGATTTTTGAAGTTATACTTCTTTTGGCGCGTTTAGTAGAGGGTACAATTGAGAGATGCGTCCACAATCTGTTACGGAAGTGCGACATGATGAACTTGGCCATCAAAGATAAATAACGGCCGGACATTTCACGCGTGCCAACTCACGAATTGCGAAAACATGTCATGAAACGAGACATGAATAAATCTATTTGTTAAAATTGTAAAATAGTACCAACGAACTGTCACATTTTAGTGGTAGTTTAGAATATTTTATACAATATTATTTTATCATTCTTTCTACTAACGTTGAGTATTGGGAACACGGGGTAACATTTGGGAAGTTATTTTTGTTTTGTTACGCCAAAGAAGTTTAAATTTTTACATACGTGCGTACGGTAAGTATAGGGTGTTTTTTTTTGAGGTTTGGTTTTTAAACTGGCAACATTGTTTCTACAGACTGTCAATTTGACAGTTGACAATTGATTTGTAGTCAGTATGTTTTGCCATTTCACCATGAATAGACTGATGTCAGAACAGCGCTTGCAAATTGTGCAATATTATTTTGAAAATCATGGTTCTGTTCGCCAAACTTATCGTGCACTACGTCCATTTTACGGTCGACATAATCGTCCATCCGAGAAAATTATTCGGAAGACCGTGGATCGTTCTCGCACCACGTGCACTCTAGTAAATAATACGCATCCACAAATACGACAATTGTCGAAAATTGGATTTCACGATTGCGTTTCATTCGAGCTAGCCGTGGCGCTCATATGCCCGAAATCATATTTAAACAATAATGGCATAAAATTATCTATTAAATAAAGCCAATATCATAGACATTAACATTATTTGAATGTGTTTTTTTCATTTTGAATATGTATTGTATACCTCTAAAAAAACAACCTATACAAACACATTTTTTATTTTTATTAGGGTTGAGCTCTAAATGAGATGTGCTCGCGAGTATAGTCATGGAACGTCACACGTTTAACTGCCATTTGTTCTGCCGGGGTCTTGATCTGTCCATCGTCACCAATAGATCCTGCTGATTCCTGATTATATTTTGGTGTTATGCACGCGTTTTCGTTGAATGGGGCTGTTGCCAGAAAATTAAAATTTGTGTTAGAGAATTGAAGAAATATATTTTGTGATGTTTAAATATTTAAGATTTAATTTGTACATAATTTTCAATTTAAATAAATAATTTGATTACACATTGAGTTTTTATTTAATCTGATTTTGTATAATAATTGTACGTCTCTCCGCCATAGTCTTGTTTGTTTCATTACAAAGGTAAAAATATTAGGTTTGTATGTCAACTTATACCAGCTATTAGTATGCACATATTTAGCTAATTTGAGTTTGGGTACAAAAGAGTCTTAGTGAAGTATAGGAACAATTTTTTTTTACAAAGTGTATAAGAGAGTTTGCAATCACGGCCAATGACTTATCATCTCCATATTTTAAATGAAAATTATGTGTTTTAAAAATACACATTATATTGAAGGGGTAGTTTTGTCTGATGTTATTCTAACTAACCATCATGCCGTCTCCCGAATGTGTAGGCAGAAATAATGGACTGCCACACTTTTCTTTCCTGACATACTTCTCTTGTTTCCTCAACATTCATACATTGTATCATGCACGCACGTCGATTTTCACTGACTCGATTGACCAACATAATATTACATTTATTTGATCGTGCCACGTTTTCCTAGGTCTTCCTCTATTTGTATTTCCATTTACATAGTTAACATATACATTTTTTACCATTCTTTCCACGTGTCCAAACCATCTGAATGTTCCGTTCATTATTTTGCTCATAACACTTTCATTCGCACCGCATTCACTTCTTATATTCTACTTTCATTCTTCTTTTGCCAGTTTCATGCTTCTCTTCCATACCATAACATATTATATTGGATTAATAATATTCTTCTTTCTTCTTCCTTATTCTAGACCTATGTGGTCTGTTCTCTAGAGTGTTGCTCCTCCTGTGAGGTAGACTCCCAGCTGTCCTTCCATTTTTTAGGAGGTCTTCCACGAGGACAAGTCCCATGAGGTTGATTATGCAATGCAATATAGGGGAGTCTGGTGGTGTCCATTCTTTGAACATTACCGTACCAGTCCCTTTTTTTAAGTTTTATATGAATGTCAGTGATCACACATTACGTGGGTCTAAGAGACAACCCGCGGACGCTACATTGCGGCATGCAGAATCCCAGCAGAGTACAGTATATCCCATTGTAGCCCCGCTACCTATCAGAACCCGATAATTGTAATCACTTATACAGTAGACGCTCTCTTAACCGGCCTTGACAGTACCGACCCAGGGCCTGATAACGAAAAAACCAGTTAAAGAGAAGGTAGTGAAAAACACATCTAAAAAAACACTTTCGCAAGGAAGAAATAAAACACAATTTTTTCAAAACACTAAGAAAACAGAACTTTTATTCTGTATAAACTCACACATTAAAAATTAACATTTCTCAAACTGTAAAAAAATATGTACAGGAAAAAGCCACACATCACTCCAAATTTTTTTTTAAAAAGTAGGCCTACAATGGATTAAAAAAATCTCTTATTTTCTGCTGCTTCTTGTGTTGAATCGACTTTTTAAAAGCATAGTCCCGCCATTTCTTTATGAACATTACATCTACTGCAGTAGAATCATTCTGCTGCTGAATGTACATCACTGCCACCTGTAGAGCCCCTTTTCCTTCGTCGTGGCTAACCGTGTTGTCTTCTTCGTACTCCTCACAGTCGACTTCCTCTTCCTCTAGTTCTTCATTGATAACAGTCTGAACTATCTCGTCATCATTCAACATTTCATTTTCAAGAGGGTCATCACCTTCAAGAACCCATTCATGAAAATCTTGAAGTTGAAAATTACTCATTTCGGGAAATTAAGAAACCGGCGCCGGTTAAGAAAGCGTCTACTGTATAGGAATTTATTATTCTTTTACCTCTAAAGGACTTTGCTGTATCTCTGTAACAGAACTCCGGAAATTGAATAAAAACCAAGAAGTGTATTTTAGAATATGATGAGATTTATTAAAACACATTACGGCTAACAACATAACATTACACTTAGACAGACATGTTTTCTTAAAGCTTGTACATTAATTCTACGTCAAGGTATCCACCAACACACAGCTAAGATGACGTGATCCACGAGTCCTTAAATCTAAACTATTTATATCTTAACACCTAACCGTCAACATAGTATAAAAATATTCCTGTATTTGATAGAAATCTGTATCTGTAAATATTTCGAGAGATTTTACCACCTGAATTTCAGAAAACAAAAAATGTATGACAAGGATTTGAAGATAAATACATAGTTATATTATTACATACAGTTATTCAATAAACTGTGAATGGTCAATTGTCGGGTATAGTAAGATTGACTATGGAAATAGTTTCCTGATGACAATGTGGTTAACTTAATATTTGAAACTAAATATCAGTACTGTAAAACCTCGATATAACGAACGTCTATTTAATGGACTTCGGATATAACGGACAAAAAATCCGGTAAAATGTAAAAAAATTAAAAACGTCCTGTTAATATTATACATGACTGAAAGTGAAATAGTAGATGAAGTTATGAACTTTGAAAATGAGGATGGAAGTGAAGATAGCGAAGAAGAAACACTGCCAAAAATGAAGTTATCGGTGGTAAGATCACATCTCGACGATCTAATAACATTTATTGACAATTTGTCAGATAACGAATTTCAAGTTCAAGTTTGAAGTTATCTGCATTTTTGTAATTTTAGAGAGTTGATTATAAAAAAAACAGCAAACTTGAAAAGTGCAAACAAAACTTTATTCCTTTTTAAGCAGGACTACCTTTGCTTTCAAGCGCATTGATATCAAACAGCAAAGTCAGTTCATGACGAGTGTCCGAAGACAATAAATATAATTTTGTTTGTGTTTTGTATTTTTTGTATATATCTAAATAAAGTGTATACCTGTATACTTAAAAAAAAAGTTTTTTGATTTATTTAAATCTATTTTTATATAACGAACTTTTGGCTTTAACGGATAACCCTTCCCCCAATTAGTCTGTTATACCGAGGTTTTACTGTACTTGATTACTTCAAAGGATGGGCTGGCTGCAAAATATTTGCATGATATATAAAGATAAATAAATAAAATCTTGGTAGATATTCATTGCCAACCATATGCATGTTATGTATAATATGCATATTTAATATTAACCCCTAATGGACGCATGTCACCTCTGATGGGACAACAGAACTTTGTCGCTTCTGTCCTATGACACATATCAGGTGACATGATAAATCATGTTGAATCGTGTTGTCTGTGTAATGTGCGCATAATTACTTTGTCAGTTGAATATTACCAATGGAGTAATTAACGAATAACATATACAAAACTAGCGTCCGATTGGGGTTAATAATGATTAATATTAATGAAAACATCTGTTTTCTAGAAGTTTTATTATATTTTATGGGAATGACATACATATTTCGTCTTGCTAAGCATGCTATTAACTAATTAGGGAATGATTTTTATTATGAAACCTGTCATTCCCATAAAATATAATAAATCTTCTAGAAAACAGACATTTTCATTCATATTAATTATTTTATATCATTGTTCAGCAAACCAGAAGTTGCCAATAAAACTATTTTCATAAAAGTTTTTGATTTGTACGGCATTATCAAACATCTTAGTAAACATTTTATATCGCAGTACTCACGAATGGTGCAATATGTCACTCTTAATAAAATATATAATAAAAACTTCTATAAAACTAATATTATCATTAAACATAAAACAAAATTTTAAGGTATTGTTCAAGAAACAATAAATATAGTGAAAATTTATAGTAATTTAGCATTGAAAAACAGGGCTTACATGTATAAGAAAGGATATTAGTTATGTTGGATAATGTTTGTCTTGTTGGACTTTGCTTTCCTGGAGTGCAGTCTCTGCAGATAGTCCGGCTCCTGGTCCTTGGGACTCCACTGCGAGGTCGTCTCCCGAGAAACTCCTCCATCGCGCTGTGTCAGCCAGTATGTCGTCATGGGACCTTTGCCCTGAAACAGAACATGTATTAATATTTTTATATCTTCGAAGAGAAATTTAATTACTTGATGCTATGGAGTCTCTTACTTTGACATGCACGAGTCCTCTTCTTTCCATCCTGAAGCCCCCTGCTGCATCCAGTGCTAGCTTCATATCTTCGCTTATATGAATTCGAAGAGCTGAAATTACAACAGTTACAAAAAATAACGTAAAGTCAAGAATATCATAAAAACAAAACAGTGCATACATACAATCAGCAAAAATATATTTATTATTTTTTTTCTCTTATGTTTCAATCCTAGGGATTGGTTTGTAGCAAAGTCTATTAACATCTTTGCTGGTTCTTGGGATGCCACTTGAGCCTTTTTAATGTTGTAGTTTCCTGTCGCTTTTCACATTTTGGTATACAACAGGTGTATGTATAGGTATTTAATCTATCATCAGACCAATCATCTAAATATTAAGTGGGCGCGGGAAAAATATTAAGTGGGCGCGGGCGTAGAAAAAATATTATGATCAATTACAATGGGTGAAACACACATTTGCATATCAATCCAATACACCGATTTTTTTTATTTCATTCAAAATTCAATATTTACCTGGACTAATTGCATCGGAAGAAGAAGAGGATGGAGGTCAACTCCGAAACATGTGATGGTTAATATTTTTATTTTATAAAGATATTTGAAAAATTAAAGGGGAACATAAACAGTGCTGTTTTTCAATTCCAAGGTTATTACAAAGGAATTCCACAGTGTTAAGGCCTTAACCTTCAATAAAGTAAAGAGACCGTGGGTTTCATACCAGGTATTATAGTGTGTGGTTATGTAGCATTGGGTCGGTTACCTTCGCCAGTGGACTCCATGCGGCTGGCCGTGTTGACGGTGTCCCCGAAGAGGCAGTAGCGGGGCATCTTGGAGCCCACAACGCCGGCCACGCAGGGCCCGGTGTGCAGACCGCAGCGCATACGCAGCGGCTCTTCAGGTCTGTGAGGAGCCCGGCACCTGGTGCCTGCCTCCAGCAACTCCAGCGCCATGCATGCTATCTCCGCCGCGTGTTTGTCTCCTGAGATAATCCAAAATGGTTCTCAGGTCAGGTTAGGAACCAGTTGGTTATCCTACTCTTAAGATAAAGTTGTTTTTTACCGTATCGTATGTAAGATAAAGGTATTTTTACCAAACAGAAACATATAGCACAATTCAATAAATTTTGGAATACAGTAGAGTCTCGGTTATCCGACCTTCGGTTATCCGATTTTCCGAGTTATCCGACCTACCGGGGCAATGCCCCTATCCTTTACCCGACTGCACGCATTATATTCGCGCGCCAGGCGACGTGGCTTACTACGTGGCCCAATCATTGGAGAGTGTTGGAGTATGTACCTACTGTAAAACATGTTTTATTACTTTGCCGTAAGTGCATTTTGATGTTTTAGTTCGTTACATTCAGTTATGTTACATGTACATTAGGGTGTCCCTTATATTGGGATTTTTTTTTTTGGATTATTGAAACGCATACCCCCTAATTGTGTATAATAGTCTACTAGTTACCCAAATACAAAATTTTAACTTCCTACGTTAATTCTAATCCGTGCCGACTTGCCCTCAAAGTTTTGGAAAATAGCCGCTTTCAGTGTCTCTTAAATGTAGTTGTAGATGATCACTTAAAACCATTATGTTTGATAAATATTGATGAAAACATATATTTACATAATGCTTCTCTTGTAATTATAAAAAAAAATACCAATTTATATTTATTTACTTGGATATTTCCTCTTCAAAGTCTCTTTTATTACAGTCTGGGTAAATTTTTCTATGTTCTTGCACACAACATAATATGAACTGTTTATGTTCTTCATCTGCGGTAGTCAAACCATGAAAGCCTGTCAATAGATTAACAGCTCTTTCAGCTGTGTCATTAACTGCTTTTAAGCTGGTAACCTTCTTTTTAGCTTCCACAAACGCCGCGCTGTCTTTCCATGAATATACAATTTCTTGAAGGAAACTACTATCAAGTCTCAGTCGTGAAAATAGATCTTTACTCTTGACAGAAACAAAATCACTCAAAGATTTCCATAAAACAGGATAACAAATACTTGTAGTACCTATAAATAAAACAAATAAGTTCTAAATTGAATACCAATATAAACACTACTTACGTACCATATAGAGAGCCAGACATCTGTTCCTTCGATGGAACATATCTCTTTCCCGAATCACCAAATCTTTCTTATTGTAAGTTTTCTTTAGTTTACTCATCAACGTTATCATCAAAAATTAAAAGGACGGCTATTTCCTCTGACAAGTACCACAAATGTTCACTGAACTTGTTTAAAGCCGCTTTGGAAATTTTCAACTTTTCCGTAATCTTTTAAGGTCTTTAAAAAACAAAAATCTTGATTCGGAGCTTTTATCGCCAAACTACATTCAAGACAGGGCTTCACATAAACTGCCACAATAAATAAACAAACATCATGTAAGGCTTGTTTGTCCTTAGCGCACATTTTAAACTGGAACTGAAGCAAACGTATTTTTAAGGAGTAAATAGCTCTTGCCATCCATCGTGCTTGATGCATTGGGCCAGCAGGTCTGATTTTTATTTTATTTTCATTGCCTCCACCCAGAAAAACAATAGCAAGCTCAATGAGTTCGCTATAATCATCTCGTACAATTCAATTTTACGATTCAAACGCACTTTTGAGCATCAGTTCGTATATATGATGGCGGCAAGCAAAGAGTAACAAATCTCTCCTCCCCCCAAATCGCTCCCTTCAAGCATCCTGTATAAGATGCTGTCGTATCACAGCACATTCAAGAGCATCGGCGTATGTGATATCGAATAAATGATCTAATTCAAGTTGAAAGTTCTCTTCGCGGCGCCTATGCAAGTCCTGAATCTTCTTGCTATTTTTTGCAGTTCTCGTCAGACCTGATAAAAGGCCACTAACTTCTTAACATAATTAAGAACAGCTCTGGTAGGTATTCTAGCCTTTTTTCAGAATATATTGCACTCCAGAATGACAAGATTTACGCTTTCATTAACAGTCAAATTAACTTCACGTACGTTGAAAAATAGAACTGAGAGAACTTGACGATTAGATCGTAGTTTACATCTGTTATTTGGCGATTTACTTCACCAACCAAGAAAATACATTTTTACTTGCTTCTTAGTTCCATTGACATCTTTAAAATATAAAACAATCCGTGGTTACTACCCGACAAGCCTAGACTAAATGATAATAACAACGACAACGCGCCGCTACTGTGACGCAATTTGTATGGGACATCTTTGCGCGAAAGTCGGCACGGGTTACACTGTTCCGATTAAGGAAAAAAAATGTTTTCGGATGTTTTAGGCCCAAAAGAATAAAACAATAGCCTATGCATTGTAAAATTAAAACTTTGAAAAATAAGGGACACCCTAATGTACATATTTGAAAAGTTTTCGATGTGCAAATAAAATTAACACATTTTCAATGTCGTTTTTATCATTTTCCGTGTTATCTGACCTTTTCGCTTATCCGACCTTGCCGCGGCCGGTTTTGGTCGGATAATCGAGACTCTACTGTATCTCTTTTTTCTTTTATTGAAAAAACGGTATTTTAGTTTACTAATTCGTCTAACATATATTATTATAATTATATGGTAATTTTAATTATTGAGTGGAAAAAACAAAAAAAAAACCGAAACATTATTCTTTACTCATTTTAGTTTTCAGAATTAATATTGACTAAAATTGTTTCTGGTAGTACACTATATACTATATATATTTTACCTGTTCTCAATAGATGCCTTAAACTTTAATTTTGTAATGTCAATTGATGAAATAAACTGATTTGATTTGATTTGAACTCAATATATTGTATTATCACCACAAATACTATAGATACTTTAATATTATACCATTTTTTACTGGAAGACCTGAGGCCACCATATAAGAGTCTCCGATGGTCTCCACCTTGTATACGTCATAGCATTCAATTTTAGCGTCAAATAGGCGGTAGATTGAGTTCAGGAACATCACAACCTGAGGAAGAGAACGTTGCATGAATTCTTTGCAATTTACAGAATATCTTATCAAATTCAGTTTGAAGCAAAAAAATTAAATCAAAGGATATGCAGAGAACTTACTTGGAGAGGTGTGGTGCCAGCCGCTATTTCTGTGAAGCCTTCTATGTCACTGAAGTAGATACTGACAGCGGAGAAGAACTCTGCTGGAACCTTTGATATGAAACATACAACATTTATTTAACCCCCATTGTGCGCCTGGCTTCATTTGCACTGCAGCTGACTACATTTACAGCTTAGACAGATAGTCCCAGTCCATTATAATATACAAATTAGTATTAAGCAACTTAAGTTAAAATGTTTGTAAGATACACTCAAATTTGAGCTGTAGTCTGCCGCAAATCGAAACTAATTGTTTTAGACTGCAAATGTAGTCAGCGGCACTCTCAGAGTTAAAAATATATACACGGGATATATAAGAACACATATTTATTATTATTATTACATTCAACAATTCATCTAGTTTTCACCATTTTAAGAATCACACTGAAGATGAAAAAAAAAACTGAATAAATACATAATTATCACACCGTTTCATAGAAAGGTAGACAGAAAAAATGGCTGTCCATTTCTTGAAGGTTGATTCCACATGTGGCCCACATTTAATATCAAATTAATAAAACTGAATATATAATTTAAAATAATTTCACCATTCACATTGCAGTAAATAAACGAAACATGAATAATGATTCTGGAAGAATAAGTATAAATATTTGTTCAGTTTTGTAAACATTTTGTTTCGTTTGTTTGAAAGTATTTGAAAATTTTCTTAATTTTATGATTTTTTACAACAAAAAAGTGGCTTATAAATATAATCTTATATAAATGGTGCCACCGATGACGTCACAGGACATATTTTGTGTATTTCTTATGACATTCGATGAATTAGTTTTGATGGGCTACCAACTTTTCAATGTGCATGAAATATATGACTTTGCATGTGAGTAAATACTGTACATTCAAACAAAAAAACGAAACATTTTGAATTTCTTCCATTGATTGATCTTTTAAAGCTTCATAAAAGTGAATTCGCTATTAATGATCTGAAAATGAAAATATTTGTGTTACTTTTCTTTGCTTTAATACCTGCTGTTCTCTCTTGAGCCTCATGGCTACACTGGGTGGCAACATTTGACAGAGGAGTGAATCCGATAGCTGTTTTTCTCTTTTCAATTCTTGGGCCTTTTCCGATAAGTGGGTTGCATACATCTGGCACAGAAAATTGTAAAAATTAACACTTAAATAATACAAAAACCTGTGTTCTATAGAAGTGTTGAAGATGTGAGATGATTCTATAAAAAGGTTTTCAGAAACTAAATAAAAATCTGAACAAGTAAGTAAGAAAACAAATTGAGTAGAACATATTGTACTTCAGACGATTTTCTAAGTTTTTTATTATTCTTAAACATGAAATAATACATAAATAAGATATCACAAAGGGAAAATTATGCAATATATTAGTTTATTAAGTTAGTAATTTTATAAATAATACGAAAACGTGTTATATCTATAAAGCTTATTAATGTGTCCAAACTCCAAACAAAAATAAGTTTCGTTAAAAAAATGTAAGATCTGGTTAGTGATGGCATCCCTTAGGGATTAAAAACAATAATAATCATAGGGGTTCAAAAGGGTAGTAGGGCTACGATGGGGTATGTTTTGCTGGAAAGCATGCCTCTACAAAATGTCGTAAGGCGCCATGTTGCATTTACAACAGCAACACTACTATCAAGTCCAACTCTCTAGCGTCCACGAGAGGTCTTTTAAAGACCCTGCGAACCCCGGGAAATGTGGCACATATTACTTAGTGCCATAGCAGATAGAGAGAGGATGAATGGCGAGCTTCCAGCGCCATAAAACTGGATACACCCAGCTTAGGGAAGGTAACCCCGACAGAAAATCCTCCAGAGAAGGCAAGGGGATACCATTCTGAATATTTTTCCCCAGGTCATCACTTGGTGATAGTCAACGTTAGGGAGACAGTGTGATAGTCAACGTTAGACAGACAGAGAATGCAGGGACAGTTTTCTCATTCAGCTGTTTTATTTAACTGGGGTGATGACACTTTAAATGTTTTTGAATAATTACAATTGCATTTAAAAAAAGTACTGAGTATATATTTTCCTATATTATTTTTCAGCATCCATTAGGGATAATTCTACTTAAATGACAAACATTAACCAGAGATAGATACTCCGAGGAAATATTCCAAAATGGGCACTATTAGTCTGATTGATATGGTTGTATAAAACACAAATATGGAAAGATAGTGGAACATTGAAAATAAAAAGAACTTGCCTGGATGGTGTTGACGGCACTCCTTACGAGAGCGAATATGACGGGAGAAAGGGCGAGCACCAGAACGAGAATCGCGAAACCCAACATTTCTGACTGCCGAGCTTCGCTTATCGACTTTTCCACGTTCTCTCTGTAAGTCAAAAGGATATTAAGTAACATTACCATCTTCTGGTTTCCTGAAAAGTCTTCCGACCTCGAAAATTATGTTTTAATTTATTTGGTATCTTAAAATGGACATTATTATTATTATTATTATTTTGTTGAAAAAACTCCTTACATCATTACAGCGCCAGCCAAATCGATGTAAAGGGTGAAAAAAAAGCATATCAAAGGAAATATACATAGAACTTCATGAATAGGAATATGCCAGTTATTTCCTTACTGCCTTTATCGTAAGGGTATTCATGAATTCGCCATAATTGCATCCAAAGAGGTGTATCTCTTTTGCAACCTCATTTAAATGATGAATCACTTTCAACACAGGAGAATTTCGAAGGGCCTCTATGCGGCAATATATGCACATAATTCACGTTATAACAACACGCATACTAAAAATATTAATTTCCATTTCAAAAGGTAATAATGCCACTTCATGTTTGTTTAATTTAATTTTAAATCTAATAAATATTTCATATACAGGGTGTCCCAGAAGTCAACGTCAAGCTGGAAACGGGTGATAGGGAAAGTCATGCTAGTAATGAGAAAAATTAAATAAATCTGTTTTGTATTTTTTAAAATATAGGCATTTAAAAAAATCGAGAAAATCAATACCTGTTTTTTAAACATTATTCTCATAACTAGCATGACTTGCCGTATCATCTGTTTCCGGCTTGACGTCGACTTCTGGGACACCTGTATATAGAGAGCCTAAGTTTTTCTTTTTCTTGTTCACTAACAATGTTTATGTTGATTGCCTTTAAATCTCCATGAAAATTCTTGGAATGTGCACCGATAATTTTATAAATCAAATCTTATTAAATTAAATTTCCAAAAGTGAACTGCAGATTTTAATTCAGTCCAATAGTTCCAGCTCGCCCAGCGCATCATGGAAACAGCCATGGTTGGAGTAACCTTGAAAGACAGAATTCGAAATGAATTTATTATTGTGACTGAGGTAGCTCTGAGGATAGGTGGGCTGAAGTGACGGTGGGCTATTGGACGGACCATATTTGTCAGAGGACCGACAGCCAATGGGGATGACAGGTTCTGGAGTGGAGACAGCACACAGGATTTCATAGAGTTGGACGTCTTCCTGCCTGCTGGACCAACAATGTAATAAGGATTGCTGGAGGTGGATGGATGAGAGTGGCGATGGATAGGAGCAGTGGCGGGTCTGGGAGAGGCCTACATTCAGCAGTGGACGACAGACGGCTGATAAGTAAAGTAAATAATATGATTTTTTTTTAAATATCTTTAATATTTATATTTATATATCACTGATTGTGTGTCCGAAACATGTTTGGTATTTAATTATTTTTTTTAAAAAATAAAGTGAGTGTTGTGTACTAAGTATATAAAAAATAAGAAATATGAAATAATATTAGATCAGAAAATGAAAGCAACCTGCCAATTTTTTTTGGATTAATTTTCTTTAGGAGTACTTATTATTTCAAGGAGTCACAAACCATGTCCAGTCTAGGGTATTCCAACAATTCTTCTAGATATTCATATTTCAAATGCTTTTAGATGGCTTTCATTGCCAGTTTTCACCTACAGCTTGCCGGCAATTATAATCACACAATCACACAATTTTGACCAGGCCCTCAGAATCCTTGGAGATGTTAATGTTGAGAGAATGAAAGAATTGTGTATTGTAGGAATTTACAGAATGAATCCGTTGCTGCGCAGATAACTGATTCCGATACAAGATGGCGGTTGTTGTGCATGTTCTGCTATTTTATAAATTGAAGTAGAATATATGCGACAGAATAAGAAACACCACAATCAGAGAAATGTGTGATATCCAGGATAAGGAAGACAAATAAGAAGGTATTGCAGAGATCATGTGGAAAGAAATAACGTTCAAAGACCACCACACCTTGCCTTACATGGGAAGAAGGGAAGATGCCTGGAAGACCCTCCAAAAGATTAAAAGACAGCTGGGAGTCCACATCGCAACAGGGCGGTAAGCTCTGCACAAACAGCCTCTAGCGGCCTTTGGTCAGTATAAGAAGAAGAATTAGTATAACTAACTTGATGTGGCCGCGCAGTTCTCTCTGCAGCTCCCGCAGCTGGTCCACGTAGGTAGTTGTTTCGTCGTAATAGTCCCGTGCCTCCTCCACGCTTCCCTTTCTCTCCTTGTTCCTCACAATCAATTCACTTCTGTAAAGGAAAATTCGTTTCACACATGAAAACACATATTTCTGTTTTGCAAATGATATTATAAATTGTATTAACAAAATATTGAATTGTTTCTTGAAGAATGATGGTAAACTCCATATAAAATAATTAAAATGAATGAAAATGTCTGTCTTCTAGGAGTTTAATTATAATTACACATAACCCTTCTAAGGCGTTATCAAATATGGCGAGAATCAAGTGCGCCATTGTTTATATATACAAGATAATGTAACAGAATATTGTAATTAAGGCAATTGAAATAGTTTATAATAGTTAGGAGGTGAAAGTTGCAAAATATTGTAAAACATTTCTTGGAATCAATTAACAAATTTTATACTAATTGACGATATATAATTAGTAAAGTGATTAAGGTAGATTAATATAAAGTGTTTTCTTAGAAAAATATATTTTTACAGTTATAATGAATTAATTTCACAATTAATAATTGAATTAATAAGGAAATCCTATAGGATGATAGTAAAATCGGCAGAAGAACGCTCTTTCTACCAGAGTAATGATAAAGTAATGTAGACCTGTTCTTAACGACTTCACACTGCGTGAGGTTGGCGGAGGCGCGTAGGCCGGGCACGTAGTTGAGCACGGTGTCCAGCAGGTCCTGGCCCAGCGTGTAGCGCGCCACGTACTCCAGGTGCTTCTCGTGAGAGAGCCGCCCGCGCCCGTAGTAGCTGATGCCCAGCATGGACGTCACTCCCACGCTCTCAATGCTGCGCAGTAGGTTCTTAAAGCCCACCAGGTATCTGAAATTATTAACACGAGGAATGCTATTCAACTGACTAGCTAACTAATAATCTAGTTATTTATTGTTTCTAGAATAATATGTAAAACTCTTCTTCTCTTCTTCTTCCTCTTAGTTTAGGTTGTATGACCTGTTTATGAAGGTGGGCTGTCCTGGGATGATGATGTCCAGCCATCTCTCCATCTCTTCGGCGGCCTTCCTGGTAATCTCTTGGTCCTTGGATTTTCATCTTTAACAATTTTTACAATTCTTGAATTCTCCATGCGGTCCACATGGTCTCTTCAAAAGCGCTTTCCGTTTCTTCCCCATTTCACTATGTCTTCAACACCACAGACAGACCATATCGTTTAATTTCTGATCCGATCTCTGAGGGTTTTGCCTGCGATGGAGCATAGGGTTCGCATTTCTGCTACTCTAAGAAGGTTCTTAGTTCTATTGGTATCGGCTCTGACCTCTATTCCATACGTCATGATGGGGCGAACGCATGCCTTGTATATCTTGACATTACTTTCGGTTAGCATGTCTTTGTTCCTCCATAACTTACGTTAACTAAGAAAACTCAAAATTTAATAATTATTCTATTTGTGTACTGACCTCCAGATGGTGCTGCTGTCGGCCTCCTTGATGTGGTTGGTGAGATGGTCCAGCAGTGCCGCATTCACCGCTGTGTACCACTGCATTACCTCCGAGATGGAGCTCTCCTCGGAGCTAATTTTCTTCCTGAAACACCAACCTTCATTAGTGTTGTAGTCTGATATTTCGCTGCATACTTCCCTTGCCATGAATTTTAATGCAACATCGAATGCTTAGGTTTAATAAACACGAGGAAAAAATATAAAGTTTTACAAAGAAACAAACCCATAAACAAACCATCAAGCCGTTTCTCCGCAGGGGTAGGCAGAGAGAATGGACCACCACACTAATCCATCCTGGCAAACCTCTCTAGCTTCCTCCACATTCATACAACGAGTCATACACGCACGTCGATTCCTCCAACTTCTAACATGACCAACCTTTAAAATTTGATTAATTTGGTCATGCCATGTTTTCCTCGGTCTGCCTCAACTCCGTACACCATTTACATCATTAACGTATACTTTCTTAACCATTCTTTCTCCATCCATGCGTTCCATATGTCCGAACCACCGCAACGTTCCTTTCATAATTTTGTTCATAATACCTTCTCCCGCTCTACATTCCTTTCTTATGTCAGCATTTGAGACTCTGTCGTATATCGTTCTACCACACGTTCAATAAAGTTTTTGAGTGTTATTTATGGTTTCTTAGTTAAAAGAAACATGGCATTCCAATAAAATATAATAAAACATCTAGAAAACAGATGTTTTCATTCGTATTATTCGAGTGTTATTTTAAAAGTAACGAATATAATACGTGCTTACATTAACTGCATGACATCTGCAGTGAACCGGATGTGATCTGTTCTATTTAGGTGAGGTTCTTGAGATGGGCTGGTCATGTTCAAAGAATATTCCATCAAACCTTAAAAAATGCCTTTTACTCTCCACAACTCAAGAATAGAAATGCACATAAAAGACATTTACAGACTGACCGGAATTTTACCTTTTAGTATTATACCTTATTACGAAATTCCATATACACAGATTCAAATCATAAGTAATGTAGCTCACACAAATACTCACTACACTTATAACCGTGATGTTCACAGTTGTAACACAAGACAAAAACACAATTTACACCCACCTGATACTCGTACTACAAAGTGTGGTCTTAAATCTCTGCTGTGCCTGGCTTGTAGGGAATATAACAGGGTTCCTGAGGGTATTCGAGGATCTAATAATGTGGCTAACAGCCTAAAGCTGTATTACCTCAGGTAGTATGTGGAAAGTGTAAATTATTAGCATATTAGTGTATCTGTATCTTGATTTTTATTCTGCTTGATTTAATATTTTTGTGTTTTTAATAATTGTGTGGTCTGTCGTGAATATATATTATAATAAATGTAATTATTTTAAGGCCCAAAATGAGTTTAATGTAACTCATGGGGAATACATGTTTTGTAATGTATTTTGACGCAAATGTTGTCACCTGATGTTCTTTGGCTGTAATTTTTTTATGAATAAAATCTTTTTGTTCTGTTTTTGGATTGTGTTTATCTGATATCTTGATTTTCTTTCCATTAAGATGAAAAAATGATATCAGCCAAGTGGCCGCCGCCAGAATTGGAGTACATACGGGCCCGATGTTTTACTTCCATACATTATTATATCAGATTATAGGCAAGAGATGTCGCCAGACAGGGAACAGATAGATGGGCATGCAGAGAGATAAAGGGGCATCGGTCGACCCCAAAAAAGACAGGCTGACGATATATGGAGAATGTTTGAAGAGGCCTACACCCAGCAGAGAAGAAATGGCTAGGGAGAAGAAGAATACACTACAGTACCTATTTGGCAAAAGGTCCCAACTGCTTTTTATGAATTTTATAGCAGAGCAAAAATAAGATTTTTACATTATTTTGATTATTTATAAAAATGTTATTTTTGTTCCAAATTGTTCATTTCAAATGTCAATTTAGGTAACAAAACGTTATCTACAAGATATGTAAGTAGATACATTTAAAAAAAAAAAAAAAAATATATATATATATATATATATATATATATATATATATATATATATATATATATATATATATATATATATATATATATATATATATATATATATATATATATATATATATATATATATATATATATATATATATATATATATATATATATATATATATATATATATATATATATATATATATATATATATATATATATATATATATATATATATATATATATATATATATATATATATATATATATATATATATATATATATATATATATATATACATATCTAAAAAAAATAGGGGTTGAATACATAAAAAAATGTAATAAAAAAAAGTACAGCTCTAACGTTTTGTCAAAACATAAATTGTGCAAAAATAATACTGATGGTATATTTAACTCAATTTCACAAAAAATGCATCTGGGACCTTTTGCCAAATAAGTACCGACTTATTATAGGGGAGGGGGGGGGGGCAAAGTGGGGTCCTTAAGGTTTGGTGACTCTTAAAATCGGCTATTGAAGATCTACATAACCCATTTAAGCTGAAAATTATAGTTTGATATCTGATGTATAATTTCGCATATAAACTTTCATTTTAATATTGTAAATTTTGGCTCTATGAGCAATTTTATGAAAAAGTGGCATTTGCCCCGCTTTGCCCCGGTATGTGGGGCAAAGCGGGATAGCAAGAGGGGCAGAGTGGGGTATACAATTAATGATTAGGCAAAACACTGGATTTATAAAAAAAAAAATATATTTATATATTAAAATTACCAGTTATAACAATTGAAATGAAAATCAGAATCTAATGACTATTTATCAACGCACATAGCACATATATGAGTCGCTTCATCATCCTCTTCAACCTCCACTGCTCAAGAGCAGGGAGACCATAGTTTGCACTTGATGCAATTGGTTCATCCCTCTGATGACTGAGACCATAGATAGCCACAGTAAATGCAATTAGCATCTTCATTACATGAGGATGTATTCGGAGTCGTATTTTCTTTATAAGGCTTTACTGTTTTCTTCTGTTTTCCTTTTGATTTTTTTAATCATTCATCAATTTTTCTCTTTCTGTAGATGTTAAAGTTCCCACCTGCCGTTTACCGGTGGAAGCAAGAATTTTGGAGTGGCTTTTGGGAACTGTAGAAACACCTGTTTTATTTACATTGGATACATGATGTGCAATTGTTAATGTTTGTCATAAACCTCCTCCAAAAGCTCGTAATATTTTCCGACAGCCTCTCTGTTAAAACCCATAGCTCTGTTTGCGGAAGACTTCCTGTAGTTACTATCTGGGTGCCTCTTCAAGAAACCCTTCAGCCAATCTACTCCTGCTAGAGTTTTATGTGTATTAAATTTTTTTCTGCGACCTCGTACGTGAGCCTTCTCAGTTCAAAGGATGTCGGACCATGAAACCTCCCTTCAATCGTTTTTGTATATGAACCAGTTTTTCCTTTTGTTTTTTTTAGAAAATACAGTTTTATAACGGTCCAGCTTTTCCTAAAAAATAGTATTATCAGGGTTACTCCGATGCTGACGAACATATCGTTCAAGGGTTGTTTGCGGAACGCCATGGACCTTTGATGCTTTTTTCTATAGTTTATTTATTCCATTTTTCTCGATACAACACTCTGTACTGCTTTTTTCATGGATTATGATTATTAGAACATGATTATTAAATTCAGAAAATAATAAGACGCAAAGTGGTACCTCATTTCAGTAGTACCCCACTTTTCCCCAATCGCCTAGAACAACAAAACACGTATAGCGCCATTTTACATTCGTTTATCAGCAACTCTGAAATTGAGGCGTTTAATCTGATAGAGTTCACCGAATTAACCAGTGATATTTCACCCCGATCGCAGCACTACATCCCAAAATGATTCCACGCTGAATTTAGACGACACTTTTAACCAAAATGCAATTTTACAATAAATCACCGAAAACAAAAAAATCCGGCTTGCGGCAGCGTGCGACGGCGGTCAAGGGTATGAAACGACTACAGACCAATCACCGAGCGTCATTTGAATTTAGATGCGACCGTTAATTTGTCCAATAACATGGGTACCCCTCTTTGCCCCGGGACCCCGCTTTGCCCCCCTCTCCCCTACTCCCATTAGTTAGCCTGTAGAACACATCAAGACCGCGCGGCGATTAAGAATCGTTCACAGTTTCAGTAGGGACAGGCGAAGACGTCAGATAATGGGCCAGAGAGAAGAAAATACCAACATTATTGCCCTATTAACTTCCAGTAATAGACTTAGGGTTTGTCCACTATTAATTTAATGTACAGGCTGCTACAAAAATATACCACACACATAAAGGTTTGAAAAAAGGGTTGGGGCAGGCAACAGAGTAAATGGTGCACTTAAAGTTGTCATCGCAAACAAAAGCCTATCCAAAAAAGCTAAGATGGCAGTGCATAATGGTGTTCTTGTGCCGACCCTTATGTATGGAAGTGAAGCATGGAACTGACAAAAAAATGATGAAAGTAGAATAAATGCAGTAGAAATGAGTCTCTAAGTCGAATGTGTGGTAAATCTGTATATGATAGAGTGTCAAATGCAAGTATAAGAAGTGAATGCGGTGCGAATGAAAGTGTTATGAACAAAATAATGAAAGGGTCGTTATGGTTTGGACACATGGAAATAATGAGTTAAAACAGAATGGTGAAGAAGGTATATGTCAACGCCGTGAACGGAGCTAGAAATAGAGGAAGGCCGAGGAAAACGTGGCACGATCAAAGCAATCAAATATTGAATGTCGGTCACGTAAGCAGTTGGAGAAATCGACGTGCGTGCATGACAAAATGTATGAATGTAGAGGAATCGAGAGAAGTATGTCAGGACAGAACAGTGTGGCATTCCATTCTTTCTGTCTACCCCTCCGGGGAGACGGCGTGGTGGTTAGTTAGTTAGTTATAAAGGTTTATTAATTTAGCATATAAAATATTCTGATCATGAAATAGGTTATACATTAAGGGCTATTTATAATAAAGTTTCTTCGATAATCTTTTGGATTTTGAGTAACTGAAAAACTGTGACGATCTATGAAACGTCGGTAGATCCCGTGAATTTTTCAATCAATACCTACTGATAGTCGACACACAAATACAGTTTCAGATTTCGCCTTGCAAAACCAACCTGTCCTCGGTGATGCCGGTGGAAGAGCAAGTTAAATTTTATCACTTTGGAAATGGAAAGCGGAGCAAAACTCTAACACCCCTATTTCTATTTCTATTTTTGGAAACCTCACGCGAGAGTCGGAGAAATCGATGTGTGAATGTTGAGGAATCGAGAGAAATATGCCAGGTATTTTCTCTTGTTTTGAATACGATTTTTTTAAATTTAGAATACGCATCTTCATTCTTCTTTTTTTCTGTTTGATCAGCAGTAATTTTGATTGTCATTTCATAACTTTGTCGCTGCGGTCGTATGGCACATGTGAGGTGACATGATGAATAATGTTGAATCTTGTTGTCTGTGGAATCTGCGAATTACTTTGTCAGTTGAATATTATCAACGTAGCGATAAACATACAAAGTGCCTTTTTAAAATGAAATATTGATCGAATAATATATACAAAAGATACAAAAGCTAGCGTCCGATAAGGGTTAATACATTTTTTTTAGAATGCATACATAATATATTAAACGACATGTTATGGATGAATCTTTTTTCAATGATTCCCGAGCACAATTTTCCCTAAAGTATATATTTTTATATCTACGCCCACAGAGAAATAAATTTAATTATCCTCAGGACCTTTGTAAAACAAATAACAATTTGGAAACGGATCCTCGTTTCCTATTTGGGGTCGCGCAAACAGTTCAACTCAGACATAACCAAATCCGGGACCTTTAATATGGGACGCTGCTTTACTGAGCGTAAGATCGGGAACGTGACTCCGTTCTCGTAGGCGGACGCGGGGCAGTTTTTTAAACGGGAAATCAAATTAAATCAATTAATTTTACTATCTCAACAGACATTACAAACAATCTTAATGTTAAAGGCATCTATTGAGTACAGGTAAAATATAATATATTCAATATAATACCAGGAACGCTTGAGATATGGTTTGACATAAGGAAGACAAGATACTCTCTAAAGTCAAGGTTTTGTCTTCTGAACGTACATTCACTAATATGAAAAACGTCGATCTCCGAGGAGATCACATTAAAAAATAGCAATAGTGTGTTCCAACAATTATTATAAATAAAATTATTGTATTTTATGATTTTGAGGACTTCCGAAATGAAGACACTGAGGACGATAGCAGGCAAGACACTGAGGGATCGCGTGAGGAACACCAGAATAAGAGAGATATGTGAGGTTGAGGATATTATAAGATGGAGCAGACAGCGAAAAAGGGACTGGTACGGTCATGTTCAAAGAATGGACTCCACCAGACTCCCCTATATCGCATTGCATAATCAACCTCATGGGAATCGTCCTCGTGGAAGACCTCCTAAAAAATGGAAAGACAACTGGGAATCTACCTCAGAGGAGGAGCAACTCTCTGGAGAACAGACCACATAGGTCTACAATAAGGAAGAAGAAGAAGAAGAAGTATTTTATGATCCCAGAGAAAATTTACAAGATGAGTGAAATTTGTGAGACGATAAATCATTTAGGTTTTCCGGATTATTTATATTGCTAACTTTTCTAAGCCACCCTCGAGAGGTAAACCACCCCGAGTTGTAAACTTTTCAGCAATAATTATTAGTTCCGACCAATAAATTTCCAAAGAACATGTTAAGCCGCCGAAGGTTCTATAAAATTAAGATTTATGTCCCTTCAAGCCCAATCTAAAGGATAACTCGCAATATGCGGGACCATAGTCTCGAAAAGACTATTATTGGATTTATATATTTACCAGACTCTGGAGATTAGGGATGCGAAACGGGAAACAACTGGTAAAGAAATATTTTACTTTCAGAAGTTGACCTTAGGTCGATAGGCTTTATAGTTAGAATTTCGAAAACTTCAAGTTCACCGGAATGGCAATTGATATAATCATTAAAACAATTTAATAACCAAAGCGCAATAAATTCATAAATTAAGTTAAGAAGTAAGTTCTAAAAATATTAAAAAACAAAAAAACAAAACAAACCATCACGCCGTTTCCCCGCAGGGGTAGGCAGAGAGAATGGACCGCCACACTACTCTATCCTGGCACACCTCTCTAGCTTCCTCCACATTCATACATCGAGTCATACACGCACGTCGATTCTTCTAAAAATATTTAAAAAAAAATATATATCTTCTTCTTCTTCTTTTAATAGATCTGACGATCTGTGACACAGAAATCATGTCTCGTGGGATGATAAGATCCAGATGTTCCTCCATCTCGTGGTGGGTGGTGTCCGGAGGGGATTTTACAAGCTGTATATGCGAGACTGTCACTATCTATTCGGGCTACATGGTCTCTTCAGTATCTTCTTCTGGATCTACTCCACCGAACAATATCCTATATTTCACAAGTTTTTCTTATGACTGCGTTGCGGACACGGTCTCGGAGAGTTTTTTCAGGAATTGATCTTAGGACCTTCATCTCTGATGTTTTTAGTAGTCCCTTGGTTCGCACACTGTCTGCCCGCGTCTCTATAGTGTACGTCATGATAGGTCGCACGCATGTCTTATAAATTCTGATCTTGCTGTCGATACGCATGTGCTTGTTCTTCCAGACCAGATTCTTCAGGCATCCTGACAAGGTGTTTTTACCTTACCTTTTGACCTTTTATTTTATACTAAATCAAATATAATTTTATAATAAATCAAATACAATACATATTAGTAAACTATTAAGTGGCATTCTGTTTAAAATTCACCACTAACAAGATTTATGTACACGTATTAAAATTAAAATCATATTTTTTTAATACTATAAAAATAATAATTCAAACCATAGAACGCAAGCAAAAAAAAAACTTAAGTATAATATTATAGTTGTAAATGGATAATTTTAATAGAAGAAGTTCAAAAAGAAACATTTACTAACATTTGCCAAATTATAATCGAATAAATCGATTATTCGATAGAATTATCATTTTAATAGACTACCCATCCCTTTTAAGACTATTACGAACCATAGACAACTGCTTCGTGACTAAAGTATAAAGTACTGAACAGAATCGGGTAGGCCAGGGGTGGAGGGGATCCTAAACACAGGGCGGGAGTCAGGGGGTAGTTTAGTTATCGACCTAATTATATTATCCGAACAAAAGGGGGTGGATATTTATTTGATTTTGTTTACTTAAACTGGCGTCTCTAATGTTGGAAACGGTCCTTTATATAATAATACTATATGAACAAGGAATAAAAAATTAAAAGTATTTTTTTATACTATGGGTTTATTTTTCTTGATATGTTTCAAAGATATTGTAATTTCAATACGTACAAATAAAATTAAACTGTAACTAACTAACTAACTAACTAACCATCACGCCATCTCCCCGAAGGGGTAGGCAGAAAGAATGGACTGCCACACTTTTCTTTCCTGACATATTTCTCTCGCTTCCTCAACATTCATACATCGCGTCATGCACGCGTGTCGATTTCTCTGATTCCTCACATGGCCGACATTCAATATTTGATTTATTTGATCGTGCAACGTTTTCCTCGGTCTTCCTCTATTTCTGGTTCCATTTACATCATTAACATATAACTTGTGTACCATTCTTTCTTCATTCATTCTTTCCGTATGTCCAAATAATCTTAATGATCCTTTCATTATTTTGTTCATGACACCATCATTCGCACCAAAATTAAACTGAATATATGTATAATATATTATACTCGTACATATAACCAGAGCGAAATGGGTTTTTATTTTGGATGTCTGTTTCAGATGTTTGTTTTCTGATAATAATAATCATATTAATGATAAAAATAATAATAATAATAATAATAATAATAAAATAATGATAATAATTTTAATAGTAATAATATTATTAATATTATTATTATTAATAATATTACCCGCTCGCTCGAGTTCCTCTCGCTGTTTGGAGCCAGGGACGCAAAGCTCTCTGCGCACACCCTCACAGGGCTGGTTTGGACATATGGAAAGAATGAATGAAGAAAGAATGGTAAAAAATTATATGTTAACGATGTAAATGGAACCAGAAATAGGGGAAGACCGAGGAAAACGTGGCACGATCAAATAAATCAAATATTGAATGTCGGCCACGTGAGGAGTCAGAGAAATCGACACGTGTGCATGACACGGTGTATGTATGTTGAGGAAGCGAGAGGAATATGTCAGGAAAGAAAACTGTGGCCATCCATTCTTTCTGTCTACCCCTTCGGGGAGACGGCGTGATGGTTAGTTAGTTAGTTTGTTTTTATATAATAATAACACCCAGTGTGCAAAGAATAAGTTTTCAAATTACCAATAATTTAGATAACGAAGTTAAATTTACTGGCGAGAATTGATTATTTTCAGATCTTCAGAAGATTTCTAATTGATAATAATTTTTAAATCAATTTTTAAAATATTATTATAATTAGATAAGTATTTTTCATTAATTTAAAATTCGTATATTTGAAGGTTGGCCCATTTCGACTCCACACCTTTGGTCAGCGAAAAGTGTTTTAATTAGCTCAACCATTTAAGTGGATTATTTTCCTGGTAACTGGTAACTGGTCATCAGAGGTAAGTGTGAAGGGGGTCATGCTCCAGTTTGTTATTTAACTATTACACAGAGCACTAAAGCCTCCCCTTCTCCGGGGGGCGCTGCATTGTTTACAGGGCTCATTCGAGGACGCAAATAAATATCTGCGGAACGTGATTGGTCACTCCATTTCAAAATTAGAATGGAACAAGTTTAAAATTAGATTTTATCGGAAATGCGCACTCTAGAGTAAAACGGTAATACTTTAATTGAATGTAAACAATTATGAACCAGTCCAATTAAGATGATATTGTAATACATATAATTCTAGCATAAGTTTATCAGTTTATCAGTTTATTTATTCACTCAAAAGATATTACAAACATAATAACAGTTTAAGACATCTATTTGAGAAAGGGTAAAGAATTAGGAACGCATGAGAGATGGTTCAACTTTAGGAAGACAAGATACTCTCTAAAGTTAAGAGTATTTTTCTTCTGAACGTACTTTCACTAATATCTTAGGTAATCTTGTTCAGCAAACTGATTGCTCTTCATAAGATCATGCTTAAGACTAATTTTCTAAGAATAATAACCGGTATTTATGTTTAAAGATAAACACGAGTCAACTATGAGCAGTTTCATTGAAAGTAAAGCACATTGTTTGTGATGAGTTGTTTTCGGAAATCGAATGGTAACTAATCGTGCGACCAATCCTCTCATATGGCATTGAATCGAGGACAGACACTATCAAGATAAAGAGCATGCTCAGGACAACCGAGATGAAAACACTCCGCGCTATAGCTGGCAAAACCCTACGTGATCGAGTTAGGAATACAGCAATCCGAGAAATCTGCGAGGTCGAAGATGTGTTCAGATGAGGACGTCAAAGACATACTGGCATCAACATGTAGAAAGAATGAGCTCAAATAGAATACCAAACATAGCTCTCCATGGAACGCCAAACGGACAACGCCGACCAGGAAGACCCCCGAAACGGTGGAGAGAAAGCTGGAGTTCAGCGTCTCAAGAGGACCCGCCTGAAATAACAGACTCCTGAGTCTATTAAAAGTGAAGAAGAAGAAGAAGAATGGTAATTAAAAAATAATGTAATCAAATGACATGTTTCGACTTTCGAAGACCAAGAAAACAGACGTTTTCATTATTAAAAAAACCTTTGGAAAATATTTTTATAAAATGCGACAAATTTATTATCGTTCTAACGAAAAAATAATTAATTTATCAAATTCTTAGTATTGCAGAGCTTCTTACGTAATGAAAATGTGTTGACCTCCGTTGGCCAAATGTCGTTTGCTATTTTTAGTATTATTCGAAACAAAACAGAGCGTGTCGGAGTTAATGGATGACCGCAGACGAGCTGCGGTGCACGACGTGTGTCTGGAGAGGAATATTAAGAGTAATGTGAACGGAGAAGAATTCAATAAGATGCTGTCTGCGAGGGAGTGTGTGCCGGTGGGGCACGTGCGCGGCCTGCAGGGTGGAAGCTTGATTGCGGGGGCTGTTATTAAAGACTATGAGGCCGTTAACTTAAGGGGGAAATTCTCGAGGCAAATCATACTATTGAGTGAAAATACAATATTTCTGATTACCGACAGCTCTCTTGATACAAAATCTAGTTTGATGAAATCGATTGTGTTATTATGAAACGCGAGTGGGTTATTTAATTTAAAACGTAATATTGTTTCGTATTTTTTGTTATAGTGCCAGCCCTTATGTATGAATGTGATGCTTGGAGTTGACTGAAAGTAGGATAAATACTGTAAGAATGAAATCACTAAGAAGAACGTGCGTTGTACATTGCACTGTACGTTGCGTTGTAAATAGCGTTGTACATTGCGCTGTACGTTGCGTTGTACATTGCGTTGTACATTGCACTGTACGCTGCGTTGTACATTGCGTTGTACATTGCACTGTACGCTGCGTTGTGCATTGCACTGTACGTTGCGTTGTACATTGCGTTGTACCTTGCGCTGTACGTTGCGTTGTACATTGCATTGTACATTGCGCTGTACGTTACGTTGTACATTGCACTGTACGTTGCGTTGTACATTGCGTTGTACATTGCACTGTACGTTGCGTTGTACATTGCGTTGTACATGGCGTTGTACATTACACTGTACGTTAAGTTGTACATTGAAATTGAAGTTGCGTTGTACATTGCATTGTACGTTACGTTGAACATTACAATGAAAGTTCAATGTATACCATAAAAAATAAAATGGACACGGAACACAGTAAAGTAGACGCAATATCCATTATAATTATATAAACAATGTATGAAACGACGTTGTACTTAAAGTTGAACATCTTTTGGAGCGTTTAGTAGAGGGTAAAATTACTGTTACGGAATTGTCACATGAC
This sequence comes from Lepidostoma basale, assembly GCA_022606425.2. NCBI lineage: Eukaryota > Metazoa > Arthropoda > Insecta > Trichoptera > Lepidostomatidae > Lepidostoma > Lepidostoma basale. The sequence goes on along the minus strand of JAHDVF020000316.1, from coordinate 740,635 downwards.
GAAGTTAGTCGTCAATGATACATAACGGGCGGAATTTTCACGCTTGCCATCTCACGAATTGCGAAAACATATCATGAAACGAGACATGAATAAAGTTAGTCGTAAAACGTGTAAAATAGTATCAAAGAACTGTAACACTTCAAGTGGGGTAATTTAGAATATGTATCGGTATCAAATAAATATATTAGTACAATAATTCGAATATGAGTAGGTAATACCAATCACAGTTTTTGAAGTAACATGATGAAATTAGTTATCAATGATAGATAATTATTATTTATTGTAGGGTAACATACAGCGATTATAAATACACATTCAAATGAACAAACATAACCAACTAACTAATTAACCAACACGCCGTCTCCCCGAAGGGATAGGCAGAAATAATGTATTTCCACGATTTTCATTCCTTACATATTTCTCTCGCTTCCTCAACATTCATATAGACTCCTCACGTGGCCGACATTCAATATTTGATTTATTTGATCGTGCCACGTTTTCCTCGGTCTTTCTCTATGTCTAGTTCCATTTACATCGTAAACATATACTTTTTTCACCATTCTTTCTTCATTCATTCTTTCCATGTGTTTAAACCATCTTAATGATCCTTTCATGATTTTGTGAACAAACATACAGTTAAATTAAGACATAGAAGATTACCTACCGCTTACCCAAAACTGTTACAGGACTTAGCGGCGCCCTTCCGTCAGCTTCCTTAATACAATTTTAATACCCGCCAAAAATGATGAATTTATTTTTTCCACATTGTGTAGTGAATTCAGTGTCAAAATTTGAGTTTAAAAACTTTCAAAGTGTATTTTTGCTTTGTTACCCCAAAAAAGTACAACTTTATACGTGCGTACATAAGTACACGCAAGTTAAAAAAAATGTTTTTAATTAAATTACCCGCCCACGTTTTCTAATAAAGCCATCGATTTCCCCAAATTTGAGTTTGTATCGAGAGAGCTTTCAGTAATCTGAAATTAATTGGCTATAGGGCGCACGTGCCCCCAGTAGCGGCCGATCGGCGAGATTAGCTTACGTTATTTACATAACAATCACATTCAATGTCTCTCTACAATATACAGCGATACAATCCGTGGTTGAAGTATGAACAATAAATTGTCAAAAGGGTAATTGAAGAAAAATCTTTCATACGAAGCTCATAATTTGTGGTGTGGCATTATTAAACAAAATTTAAAAACGACTAGAAAGTATTTGTTGTTTCTTGAACAATTATGTAAAACTCCAGATTAACCGCCCTACCTTTGGGTAATTTTCTGAGAAACGTGCAAAAAAGTCAGGTTTTTTATTAATGAAATTTAATTATTTATTAATTTTATTTTTTTAAATTACGAAACGTCAAATACTCGGCCGCACACTTGGCCTGCCCCTTGTAAAACTATCATATTTATGAAGACTTGTATTCGAGTGTTGTTTGCACACGCGCGTATCCCTAACAGTTTGTACATTTTAGGTACATTACTTTTTCTCAAGCGCGTACGTGATACGGGATAGCGCAGAATGGTAGTCACAGTGAACGTTTTACGTACGTAGGGTGGTTAAGTAATTAATACGAATGAAAACGTCTGTTACATACAAGTTTTATATATGATATTTTATGTGAATGGCATATTTCGCCTTCTAAGGCTAAATCAAATGTTGCTATTTGACAATGTCTTAGACAGGCTAAGCATGTCATTTGCATAAATTATAATAAAACTTCTAGAAAACAGACATTTTCATTCGTATTAATTATTTAATATGGAGTTTCACATTATTTTTCAAGAAACAATAAAAAAGTATAAAAGTATTTAATATAAATGAAAACGTCCCTTTGCTGTTTTTGGTGTGTTAAGCCTTTCTAAGGCTTCATCATGACCAAATTAATCAAATTTTAAAGATTGGTCATGTTAGAAGTCGGAGGAATCGACGTGCGTGTATGACTCTATGTATGAATGTGGAGGAAGCTAGAGAGGTATGTCAGGATAGAGTAGTGTGGCGGTCCATTCTCTCTGCCTACCCCTGCGGAGAAACAGCGTGATGTTTTGTTTGTTTGATTATTTTAAATTGACTATCACACCTTTGTTACCCCCATTCATCACCACATGTTTGTAGAAACAGCGCGCCGGTATGCCACGTATTTTCTCCCAAACTATCGAAAAACATCGATTCTTTATGGTTTGTTAATATTTTAAAATATTCATAGATGTCGTTGTGAGAAAATCGGAATTAATTTTGAAGTACATCTTTCGAATATTGCGAAGCGCGCACAGCTGCGCTTATGGCGATCGTCTACGTAGAGCGCACATGTGTGCTTACGGCGATCGTCGGGTTAAGAAAATAATGATAAGTAGAAAAGTGTTTTTTTAAAGGTTGTTGCCAATAAATCGTTATCCCGCCCATAATAAGCGTTACTCACCTTAAAACGGAGAGTCTTAGTCGAAAGGCGGGCTCTGCAAGCGGAGTCAACTCTGGCGGGATGGTGATGGGCGGCCAGGAAGCCAGCTGCTCGAGGGCCGTGTCCGTGACGGAAAACCTTTGGGTCAGGTTGGATCTGGAGCAAGCCAATCAGTTTACTACTGCTGATACAAAACAAGCATTAATAGTCATAGCGTTAACAAATTAGACGAACTGTCCATTTGGGTGTTCATTTTTTCAACTGATTCTTGGGCGAATACATTACTCGGATATTTTGAATGACTTGACTTTGTTTGTCCCTGACAATTATCTGCGACAAAGGCAACATAGATTATTTCACCTGCCACTGTGTAGAACCAATTTACCTAAGGTTATGCCCGTGGGCAGGGCAATAATCCTTCTAAACCGCATCTCTTCGGATGTGGACATCTTCCACGATAGTGAGGCTACCCTCATTAAACATCTATCTCTTAAATAATGTGTTGTTCTTCTTATTGTTTCTAATTACTTATTTGGCCTTAATTTTTTAATTATCTCGTGTTTTTTTTTTGTGTTTTTGTCTATTTTTGAATTTCATAATTGTATTTACTGTTTAAAATAGTTTTTTGTTGTTGTTTTTTATCCTACTTGTATAGTCATAAGCGCTTTGGTTATATACTGTAATGTTTATGATTTAAAAAATAAATAAATTGAAATTGAAAAAAAAATTTGAAAAACTCATTGGTCGCACGTTTTCTTGGATCTATTTTATTAGAGACATGGACGTTAACTAAAGAAGCAATGCTCCAACGGGCCATGGCATGATCCATGTTGGGTATCCCGCTTAAGGACCATATACCCAACGTGGAGATTAGAAGACGCACCAGGGCCACTGATGCGATATAGGGATACGCATTGAAAGGATGAAGTGGCAATGGACTAGACATTTGTGCCGACGGGATGATAGAAAATGGAGCCAGAGGATTACTGAATGGAGGTAAAGGTTGGGCCGAAGAAGTGTCAGCAGACAGCCTTCCAGGTGGAGCGAGGATATTGTGCGGACAGCTGGAAGGGCCTGGAGAACACTGGCGAGAGATCAAGAGGGATGGGGTAGGGATAGAGAGGCTTATGTCTAGCAGTGGATGGAGACAGGTTGATACTTCTTTTGAATAGTGGGTGAAATTGAGAGCTGCGTGCGCACCATGTTACCCTGTATCGTGCATATGTCACCACTGGCTTGATGATGGTGTTATAAATATGCAGCTTGGTGTTTCTGGATAGAAGCTAAGACTTTAGGAACGTTCGCAAGGGGTTGCAGCTCGTAGGCCTTTTTGAACTCTGTGTTCCAACTCCGCGTGCATATCGTTGGCTTCCGTCATGACCGTACCTTTAAAAAAAATTATTTCGTTCTCTATTTGAAATTAGAAAATAAGTAACAATAAAAAATTCACCTGAGGTTGCTTCCGTTGGTAAATATGAAGAAAGCCACTTCAGATCTTTCCAGCTGCAGCCTTGTTACCAGCTTCCCGAGTTCTGTAGCTCTGCTAACCTGCAATGAATATAAAATTGCTATATTATTGGAAACACATCTTAAACGCTTCAGTTTTGGTTCTACATTTATTTATTTATTTGAATTAGCACACATGTACACAACACATGTTCTAATAAAAAACAATTAAACATTCAATTATAATAATACACATACACATCAATATAAGGTTACATTTTGTTTACATATTTATTTAATTCTATTCTAATTTTTTTTATGCTCTGCACATTTTTGACATCCTCCAGTATATCTTCATAAATTTTAAATGCTTTATACATAAGGGAATTCTGAGATTTGTTTTTTTTCTGAATGGGAGCCCTAGTTTATTTTTCTTTCTTGTTTCATATTGATGCTTATGTTGGTTAATTTTTATCTTCCTTAAAAATTCTTGGGAGGTGTGCCCATTAACAATTTTGTGTATTGGAAAAAAAACGTATGTAATTATTTTTTTAAATGACATAATTTTTAGCTCTTTTAGCATCACTTTAATCCTAGCATACCTGCTTCTTCTTGAAATTATTCTCATTGCTTTATTCTGGAGAATGGTTAATCTTCACATATCTTCTTCATTTGCTAAAGATAATATGCCGCTACAGTAATTGATATGAGTAAGAATGATTGCATTATATACATATTTGCATGTTTCTCCGCTGATATATCGTTTAATCCTGCCCAGAAGTGATTTTTTTAGCCATCTTCTTAGAAACATAGTTTGTATTTTATGAAAAAGTTAGTCTGTTATCTATTAGGACACCTAGATATTTGAATTCGTGTATGTCTTCTATGTATTATCGATAATTATTTGCTAGAGATGTGGCGGTGGTTTACAAAGGAAATGTCGAGTAGCTAAACAGTGGTTCAAACAAGGAACTTTGTTAATCACATTATCATCGTAATTACGACTTCATGTGTTTCAAAGAGCGTCAAATTGTAAACTCTAGCGAGCAGGAGCGTAACCAATCTGACTTGACTAATTTTAATTGTTGAAGTGTCAAATTAGTTTGCGTAACATATCAAATACCTAATTAGAACTGCTATAGTTTCTAGTTTGAAGAGTGTGGATTAAGTGCAAAGAATCGATATACTTCACATTTGAATTCAAAGCGCCCTTAAGGAAGTTATTCACGAAAACGTTGAAAAATTAACCTAATTAATATTATATTTAGATAATCCATTGTTTTGGCGGAAACACTTTGATATTTCAACATTATTAACTGTTTAAATAAATAAAAAATGTTATAAATATCATACTTTATTATATTTTGTCGCGACAGCTGTTTCGCTAAACCGATGTTAGCATCGTTAGGTCTTACAATCAACACGGTTAGCAAACCAGCTGTCACGACAAAATTTAATTAATTGTGATATTTATAACAAAGTTTTTTTATTTAAACAGTTAATAATATTATTATTATTAACTGTTAAATTGAAACAGTGTCATAATATCATTTTGATTTAATTTTTATAAAATTGTCACGATAGCTGTTTCGCTTATCAATGTTAGCATCACCATAGTTGATTGTAACACCTGATGATGCTAATATTGGTTAACGAAACAGTTGTCGCGACAATTTCATAGAAATTAAATCAATTGTGATATTATAACAGTGTTTCAAATAAACAGTTAATAATGTTGAAATATCAAAGTGTTTCCGCCAAAACAATTTTTATTAATATTAATACAGAAATGCTTCGAAGAAATCCGTTTTCGGGTATTTTAACCTTCATTTACCAATCCTGTATTGCTTAGTTCACATTGTAATAATTTCAAATATTCTTCGATTCGATTGATTTGCAGCAAAGTGTAACATTTTTGCTAGTTTTTTGGATGCCATAAGCCTTTAATGTGAGAGTTTCCGTTGCTTTCCACATTTGTATACAGTAGGTGACATTATACATATATGTGACACAATATTCGATTGGGCCGAGATAACCAAACCCGCACAGCTAAAAAGAAGAATTGGACTAAGCTGGGCAGCATTCAGAAACATGAGTTACATCCTTAAAAAACGGAAAATACCGATCAACCTGAAACGAAAAGTCTATGAAGCCTGCGTTCTGCCAGTTGGTACTTATGGTCTTGAAACTGTAACACTGTCCAAACTAAGTGCCGAGAAACTACGAGTGACCCAAAGAGCCATGGAAAAAGCCAAGTTAGGAATAAGAGTCTAGGAATAAGTCAGAAACGATACGGTGAGAGGAAAAATAAAGGTCACTGACATCATCCACCGGATGGCGACTTTAAAATGGCAGCGGGCAGGTCACGTAGCCAGAAGCTCAGACGAAAAGTGGCCAAGAAGACTGTTGACTTGGAGACCGTGGACGGCAAAAATAAGTTCAGGGCGACCGCAACTACGGTGGAAGGATGATCTGAACAGACACGTCGGAATAATCAGTCTGCGCAGGACAGAGTGACATGGAAGCGAATGGAGGAGGCCTTTGTCCAGGAGTGGACGGGAATAGGCTGAGGAAGAAGAAGAAGAAGGAGGTTATTTGAACCTGATTACATGTCATGACTTGTGATAGGTATATAATCTATCGCCATTTTATTGTCACGTGAATTCTACACCAGACCAAATACAGTGTGATAATCACAAAGCCATCTCCGGGAGTCGAACCCGGGACCTGCGATGTGGCAGTCAAAGAACTCAGCACTCGACCGCAAAAGTCTAAAATAAATTTAATAGGCAATTTTAAATGACGAAAGCAATTAAAAGGTTTAATTAAGAGTTTCGCTGGTGTCCGTGCGAGCGGTGAAATGAGCATCTCATTTTTCAGGGCTGTCATACCACAAGGGACGCGTATGAAAACTACCCCCGGAAACTTAATACACAAATTTAATATCGGTTTTTTATCCCTCAGGAGGGGTGGGTGGAGGGTCAATGAATAAATCCACGTCCACATGTGGGTCGGCTCGCGGTGATAAGCCATTAGAGGGCGCGACGAAGAAATTATTGCTCCTGACACATGACACTGCGAGCCTCGACATCTCGTCTTTTAGCGTTACAGGGGAGTGGAAAATGGGAAAACAGAATTATTTTCTAAATTAATACGAATGAAAACGTCTATTCTCTAAAAGTTTTGTTACATTTTATGTGAATGACATGTGTTGCATGTCTAAGGCAAAAAGGGTTTTAACATTATCTTTGATATGTTTTCTACCATGTTGAATAAAAACGTGTGATTTCTCCTTCTCGACCGACGTTTCGGAGATCGTAGCAGTCTCCATCTTCAGGGTAAAGTGGTGGTGGTAATTTATCAATAATTTATAAAATCATTTGATAATGCCTTAGGCAGGCGAAACATGTCATTTATATAAAATTCTAGAAAACAGACGTTTTCATTCAAATGAATTATTTAATATAGAATTTTAGATCGTTTTTCAAGAAACAATAAATAAGTTATTTGGACGGGTATTGTTGGAATATTTAAATCTATTATAATATTTTGTTTTGCAAACGTTCAAAAATTCACAATTAACTAACTAACTAACCATCACGCCGTCTTCCCGAAGGGGTAGGCAGAAATAATGGCCTGCCACACTTTTCTTTCCTGACATATTTCACTCGCTTCCTCAACATTCATACATCGTGTCATGCACGCGCGTCGATTTCTCTGACTCCTCACATGGCCGAAATTCAATATTTGATATATTTGATCGTGCCACGTTTTCCTCGGTTTTCCTCTATTTCTGGTTCCATTTACATCGTTAACATATATTTTTTTCTACCATTCTTTCTTTATTTATTCTTTCGATATGTTCAAACCATCTTAATGATCCTTTCATTATTTTGTGCAAAACACCATCATTCGCACCGCATTCACTTCTTATATTTTCATTCGAAACTCTATCACACACAGAGTATACATTCGTCTAAGAGATCTCATTTCTACTGCAATTATTCTACTTTTATCCTTCTTTTGCAAGTTCCATGCTTCGCTTCCTTACACAAGGGTTAGTAATTCACAATTAACAACACCAAATAATTCTCCTTTTGGTTTTTACACTACTGTCATAAAACAATAATTAGAACGAAATCCAAAATTATCAAGAAACGTTCAAGGGGCATGCGCATTCATGTGCGTTTCGAATTAGTTTCGGAGAGAATGGAAATAATCCTCCCTCATCAATAGGTAAGTTATACACAGTAAAACTTCGATATAACTTACTATTTGGGGGGAGCGGGTATCCGTTAAAACCGAAAGTCCGTTTTTAACGGATACCCTAAACAAAACTATATAAAACACAAACAAAATTCTATTTATTGTCTTTGGACACTTGTTGTGAAGTGACGTTGCTGTTTGATATCGACGCGCTTGCTTTCGGTAATCATGATTTGAAAAAGGAATCAAGTTTTGTTTGCACTTTTCAAGTTTGTTATTTTTTTATAATCAACTCTCTAAAATTACGAAAATCCGTGTAATATAGTTGAACTTCGTTATCTGACGAATAGTCAATAAATGTTGCAAGATCGTCGAGATGTGTCCTTACCACTGATAACTTCATTTTTGGCAATGTTGTTTCTTCTTCGCTCTCTTCATTTCCATCCTCGGCATTATGTCTCAAATTCTAGTGCTAGACGTATGACGTGATTATCATGGACACTAACTATTGTTTACATGCGGCGACACTTGAATTTAAGCATGTGTAACATTAACAGGACTTTTTAGTCTTTTTATATTTGACCGGATTTTTTGGCCGTTATATCCGAAGTCCGTTAAATAAAGGTCCGTTATATCAAGGTTTTGCTGTACATTGAAAGTAACATTGCTATTATTATATACGATAAAAGTTTTTGTGAGTGTGTGACAAAATAGAAATGGAAATTAGTATCTTTGGAAGTTTCTAATTATAAAATTTAATTGTATCTCAATAGAGACGAAGATGCAGACTGGAAACTGTATATGGTTGATGTGAATGAAAACGTAGGTTTTCTAGAAGTTTTATTACAATTTTTGTGAATGATATGTTTCGCCTGTCTAAAGCATTATCAAATGTACACCATTATTCAAGAAACAATAAACAAAATAATTATAAAATTTAATTGTATCTCAATAGAGACGAAGATGCAAACTGGAAACTGAATATGGTTGATCAAGGTGTTTACAGGACTTCTGACCTGTCATTGGTTGGGTTAAGCGCACGCTTTATGTAATTACAAGATTCCCCATTCCACCTATTTTCTTTATGACCATGTAAGACAAATTTTTGGAGGTTGTATATATGCTACAAATCTATACTTATCTATGTCAGTTTCAATACGCCATCTATGTAGATTTGATTACATATGTTAATCTTTTTAAGATTAATCTATATAATCCACACACTAACGCCATCTATGGAGATTAATTTTTAGCATTTAGCAAACTACTTTATTAACACAATGTGAAGGCTATTATCGCTATCGCTATTAGCGCATTGTTTAGAAGCCGCCTGGAGATATCACTCCTTTCTATATGCCAAAGAATTAAATTTCATGAATTAATATAAGTATACATTCACAAAAAATATTTGTAATTATAATTTGATGATATTCAAGTGAGGCAAAACATGTAAATATTAATATAGATACTTTTGTCTTATTAGAACATAATGATAGTAAGAAGTATTTAATTGTTTTTTTTGTACAAGTGTGAAATCACAAATGTTTGTTGACACCAGTGAGACGAAATTATAAATGCGCGAGGAATGGACCGAAGTATACATCCTGTTCAGGCGCGTACCGATAGCGTAAGTGATAGAAACGTCTTGATGTCAGTCCTATAGAAAAATCAAATCAAATCAGTTTATTTTCTCAAAAGATATTACAAACAATTTTTATATAATAGTTTAAGACATCTATTGAGAACAGGTAAAATATAACAAATATATAATACCAGGAACGCATGAGAGATGGTTCGATATTAGGAATACAAGATACTCTCCAAAGTCAATAGTATTTGTCTTCTGAACGTACTTTCACGAATATGAAAGACATCGATCTCCGAAGCGACCATGTTCAGCAGTTTGATTGCTCTCCCCACTGGCATCACCAGAGGCAGGTTTGTTCTGCATGCTGGGAGATAAAACAGTCTGTGCTGACGCTGTCGAAGATAACCATCCGGAACATAAAGATGGATCCAAGATGACGGAATTCTCAAAGAATCCTCCGATAAGTCTGAAGAAATAGGTAAGTGTGCACCCATCCCTTCTTATCTGTAAACTATAGTGTCTGTAAAAGCGTTTCTTTGAAGAACCGTAAGTGGTTCAGTTTATCTATCATGTATTTAATTTTGTGTGTAAGTACCCTGATGTCTGGAAGTGAAGCACGAAACTGGTAGAAGAAGAACTAGAGCAGAATAAATACTGGAGAGATGAGATCCATTAGACGTATGTGTGTTAAAACGATGTATGATAGAATTTCAAATGCTGATTGCTGGAAGGGGTGTAGAGCGGAAGAAAGTATTATAAACAAAAAATGAAAGGATCACTGCGCTGGTTTGGACATGGAACGCATGGATGAATGAAGAATGGTAAAGAAAGTATACGTTAACGTTGAGGCACCTAGAGACGTGTGTCAGGATCGAGTAGTGTGGCGGTTCATTCTCTCAACCTACCCCTTAGGAAACGACGCGACGTGACGACTTGTTGTTGTTGTTACTTAGTTTTGTAATCTTGCAGCGGCTACAAGTATGTATATTTTATTTTAATTCCATAAAAACTAAATATAAAATACAATATATCAAAATGCAGTGAACAACGTAATTTCGGTTTGAGAATAAAACTTGAATATTAAGAATTATATCACTTGTTACAAGTAATAAAAAGAAATACGAAACACGTTTCACTGCATCCGAGAAATCGAATAAAGTTATTGGATTTTTTATTACAATTTTTAACTGTCGCAGTTCCACGTGGCGCCACTGTAAAAAAGTACTACAAAATGTCACGTCGAGTAACAAGAGCAGCGCGGGTGTAAAATTATATTAATCATGTTATTGACAGCATCCCTCGGCGGAGATCATTTCACAGCTCAAGCACAGCCAAGTGCAGGGCAGGACCAACTGTTACTCTACGTTAGCAATCTTTGAAGCGCTACTTCTCTAAAAAACATAGCACGATCAAATAAATCAAATATTTAATTGTATCTCAAAAGAGACGAAGATGCAAACTGGAAACTAAATATGGTTGATCAAGGTGTTTACAGGACTTATGACCTGTAATTGGTTGGGTTAAGCGCACGCTTTATGTAATTACAACATTCCCCATTCCACCTTTCTTTATGACGATGTATGACAAATTTTTTGGAAGTTGTATACAAAGTCCTATGCCAGATTTCACATGTCAGTTTCAATGTGCCATCTTTGAAGATTTTGATTACATATGTTAATCTTTTTAAGATTACTCTATATATAATCTACATACTAACGCCATCTATGGAGATTTATGTTTATTAAGCATTAAGCAGAACATCTTTTGAACTCAATTTGAATGGCTACCCCACCATTGCGCATTGTTAGAAGCCGCCTGGAGATGTCACACTCCTATCTATATGCCAAAATGGCGACCTTCGTGGCAGAGTGGTAAGAGCTCTGATTCCCATTCCGAAGGTTCTGGGTTCGATTCCCGGCGATGGCAGTGTGATTGTCACGTTGTCTTTGGTCTGGCGTAGTATTCACGTGACAATAAAATGGCGATAGATTGGCTACCTGTCACATGTCACGAGAATCAATATATCAGCTTTAAAAAAAAAATGTATACTGTAATTGGGTTCAAGCAACCTGTTGTATACGTAAAAAAAAAAAAAAAAAAAAAAAAAAAAAAAAAAAAAAAAAAAAAAAAAAAAATAGACCAGATATGATTACAATATTTTTGTGAATGTATACTTGTATACGAATACTGGAATCCAGTATTCGTATACAAGTATAAGTATACATTCACAAAAAATATTGAAATCAAATATTGAATGTCTGGCACGCAAGGAGTCAGAGAAATCGACGCATGTGCATGACACGATGTATGAATGTTGAAGAAGCGAGAGAAATGTGTCAGGAAAGAAAAGTGTGGCAGTCCATTCTTTCTGCTTACTCCTTCGGAAGACGGCGTGATGGTTAGTTAGTTAGAAAATTAAAAAAAAAATATTCAATAAATTTAAGTGGAATGAAAACGGAGTTGTTCTTTCAATTCCAATTTTATGATCTTTACCCTAGGTTCTCAAAGTGGGCGAAAACTGAGTTTGAGACTTTCAGGGGACAGTAGAAGACCCAGAAAAATAAGAGAGCGTGGCAGATAAAAAAAATATAGTCTAAAAAGGAAAAAAAAACACGCTATTCACGGACTTATAAAGCAAATTAAAATTAAACTTAAATATTGGTTTATTTTATTATTGTATGTATGGTAATCATTTCTCCATATTTCGGTAGTTCGGAAGTGGCTGAAAATTGAACTGAAAGATTCCTTTACACACATAAAATTTTACGAAATTAAAAAACTTTTCTTCCTTATTTCTTCGTTCGGTGTTCTATCATATATCGTTTGCAGATATATAAAAGATTCAATAATATAAAAAAAATTCATCTATTTGCTACTAAATATTTGGAATAACTTTTATGTGAAGGAGACGTTGAACATTTATTTTTCTTGTAAAGGGGGTGGTGGCCCAGAAATGTTTGGAAACCTATGATCTATACCAGTGGTTCCCAAAGTGGTCTATATCGACCCCCAGGGGTCGATTTCAACTAACAAGGGGTCTACGACAACTGGAAAAATAATTGGGGGTGCATGAGATGTAAATGGGGGTCCACGAGATGGTTAAACTAAATTGAACCCAAATATTGAAATCTTGATATCATAGCATCAGTCTCATCCCCCTATTATATTGTTTCTATTTTATGTAAAAATGTTGGATTTGCATTTTGTTTTGTTTTAATTAATGATTGTATGTCTAATTGTTTTGGCCGAAAAACTATGATTCTTCAACATTATTAACTGTTAAATTTACAACACTGTTATAATGTCGTCACCTGAGAGTAAGAAGGTTCCAACTGACAAAAGTAAAAAGCTGAGAAAAATTAAGTCAAAGTTTTGTTGGTTTCGGGTGTGTATCTTGGAATAAAGGTGTTTTATTCCAATTTCCAAAGATTCTTTTACCGAGAAACGTGTAAATTTTGTCTGGCAACAGTTGTAATAATTAAGTTCTAAGTTTAAATGAATCCTTCTTCAGTGAATCGTGTGTTTTGAATGATCAGATGGAACTTGATTATTTTCGTAACATCAAAATGACGATACTATTACAATTTTTTTTTTATTGTACGTATAGATAAGGTACGTAAGAACCCTTTTCACGAAAAAAAGCCAAATGTGAAATTTTGTTAGTTGGAACCCTCTTACTCTCAGGTGACGATGTGACAATTTTTTATTATACACTATTTGAGAATGTCACGACAGCTGTTTGATCTGCCGATGATAACATCAGCTAGCGACATTCTCAAAAAGAGTATAATACAACATTGTGATATTGTAAGTGTTGTAAATTTAACAGTTAAAATTTATAACTATAAAACTTAACATATATTTTATGTTAAAAATTTCTTTTCTACAGAAAACCCTATTAAAGGGAGTAGCTCTGTGTCATGTAGTAGGAGGGTTGGTGCTGGGAATAAAATAAATGGCGCACTCAAAGTCATTACTGCAAATAGAAATATATCCACAGAAGCAAAGATGGCAGTACACAATGGAGTTCTAGTGCCAACCCTCATGTATGGAAGTGAAGCTTGGAGCTGGCAAAAGAAGGATGAAAGCAGGATAAACGCCGTAGAAATGAGATCACTAAGAAGAATGTGCGGAAAACGTTGTATGATAGAATACCGAACGATGAAATAAGAAAGAAATGTAAGACAGATGACTGCATCATGAATAAAATTAAAAAGGATCCCTGAGATGGTTCGGACATATGGAACGAATGGATGAGAGTAGAATGGTTGAAAAGTTGTACACAAGCAGTGTGAGTGGGAAAAGAAGCCGAGGACGACCGAGGAAAACATGGCATGACCAAATTAACCAATTACTAAAAGGCGGCCACATTCGAAATCGGAATAATCGACGTGCGTGCATAGTGCGATGTATGAATGTGGAGGAAGCCTGAGAGGTGTGCCAGGACAGGCCAGTGTGGCGATCCATCCTCTCTGCCTACCCCTCTGGGGAAATGGCGTGATGGTTAGTTAGTTAGTTAGTTAGTTAGCTCTGTGTCAGCTTCAAAAAGTAATTTTACAGTTATAGATGAATTTGAAAAAAAAATCAATATACGGAAAGTAGGGGGTCTACAGAAAATAGAAAAAATCGGTAAGAGGTCTACGGGACAAACAAGTTTGGGAACCTCTGATCTATACAAAGAAGAAAATGGTATTTGTGATATAAGATATTGGACGTTGTATGATAGAAATTGGGCTTAAGTGATGTTTTGTTCTGGAACATATCTTGTGACAGTTCAATGTATTAATTATCATGATATACAATTGTGACCAGCACCCACAGCGGCATTGTCTCATTCTAGAGAAGGACAGCCCTGCCCGAGAGACAGTAGGACTATCGGCGAGGCAGAAGTGTGATAATTGTGTACGCATTGTTCCAAAACATATTGCGCATGCGCTATCGTGTTTACACTCGAGTGAGGATGTTCCTGGGTAATTTGATAGATGGCGTTTTATAAACTGGATGTGTGGATACCCTATTCAACAAAATATCCATTCATCTTACGATTCACGGTGTAACTACCTATACAGGGTGAGCTTATGAATATTTTTACATAAACAGGCTGTTGTGAAAATTGTATAAGAATATTTTTTCACAAATATTACATACAATCTTTTGATGAAAATCACTTGATAAATCAACCGCTATTGAAGAAATGTTTCTTGGACGATGATGTAAAACTCCATATAAAATAATTAATACGAATGAAAACGTCTATTTTCTAGAAGTTTTATCATATTTTATATGAACGATATGTTTCGCCGTTCTAAGGCATTTGGTAAACTGAGACATGTCTTTGAAAATGATGAAATATCGGTGTGTCTCAAAAGAAAGGTCTACGACATGTGTATGCTGCCCATGATGACATACGGACTAGAGACGACAACTCTTACAGCAAAAAGTGTCCACAGACTCGTGTACATAGAGATCCATGGAAAGACAGATACTTGGTGTGAGCTTGCGTGACCGCATAAGGAATGAAGAAACAAACGCCGCACCAGGGTTGCTGACGTCATGGACCGAGTGGCAAAAATGAAATGCCAAAGGCTGGACACTTGGCTAGAAAGGGTGGCAACAGATGGGCACCCAGGATACTCAGTTGGAGACCATGGGCAAATAGGCGAAGTGTCGGAAGGCCACCGATGAGATGGACCGATGATATTGTCAAAAAGGTTGGAAAATCCTGGATACAAAGGGGGCAGGATAGAGATGAGTGGAGGAAATTGGAAGAGGCCTATATCCAGCAGTGGAGGGAAGGGAGAAGGCTAGCAAAGAAGAAGAAGAATAAGGCATTTGATAATACCTTCGGCAGGCGAACCATGGCATTCACATAAAATACAATAAAACTTCTAGAATGTTTTAGGCAGGCGAACCATGTCATTCACATAACATATAATTAAACTTCTAGAAAACAGACGTTTTTATTCATATTAATTAACAATTGTAAAAAATTAACATTGAAAAAGCGTCCATTTTCTACAAGCATTATTATAATATTTTTTGTAAGTGATATGTTTCAACTTGTTGTGAAATTATTGTTGTTTATGCAATTTTTGGCGTCAGCATAGATCGTTTTAACTATCAGCCGCCAAAACTAAACTGCCTCTGGTGTCACCGGTGGGAAGAGCAATGAGCCTGCTGAACACGATCTTCTCGAAGGTCGATGTCTTTCATAATAGTGAAAGTACTTCAGATGACAAATACTTTTGATTTTAGAGTGTATCTTGTCTTCCTAAACAGAACCATCTTTCAAGCATTCCTGGTATTTTATTAGTTCTCAAATAAATGTCTTATACTTTAAATATGTTTGTTTATAAGTTAAGGAAATGATGAGTGTAAGTTTTAACGAAATAGTGAGTATAAGTTTATTCGAAACGGTGAGTATAAGTTTAAACGAAACGGTGAGTATAAGTTTACACGAAACGGTGAGAATAAGTTTTAATGAAACGGTGAGTATAAGTTTGCACGAAACGGTGAGTATAAGTTTACACGAAACGGTGAGTATAAGTTTACACGAAACGGTGTGTATAAGTTTTAAAGAAACGATGAGTATAAGTTTAGGCGAAACGGTGAGTATAAGTTTACACGAAACGGTGAGTATAAGTTTAAGCGAAACGGTGAGAATAAGTTTACACGAAACGGTGTGTATAAGTTTTAAAGAAACGATGAGTATAAGTTTAGGCGAAACGGTGAGTATAAGTTTACACGAAACGGTGAGTATAAGTTTAAGCGAAACGGTGAGAATAAGTTTTAATGAAACGGTGAGTATAAGTTTGCACGAAACGGTGAGTATAAGTTTACACGAAACGGTGTGTATAAGTTTTAAAGAAACGATGAGTATAAGTTTAGGCGAAACGGTGAGTATAAGTTTACACGAAACGGTGAGTATAAGTTTAAGCGAAACGGTGAGAATAAGTTTTAATGAAACGGTGAGTATAAGTTTGCACGAAACGGTGAGTATAAGTTTACACGAAACGGTGTGTAAGTTTTAAAGAAACGATGAGTATAAGTTTAAACGAAACGGTGAGTACAAGTTTAAGAGAAACGGTGAGTATAAGTTTTGATGAAACGGTGAGTTTATTTTTAAACGAAACGGTGAGTAAAAGTTTAAACGAAACGGTGAGTATAAGTTTAAATGAAACGGTGAGTATGAGTTTAAACGAAACAGTGAGTATGTTTACACGAAACGGTGAGTATAAGTTTACACGAAACGGTGAGTATAAGTTTAAATGAAACGGTGAGTATGAATTCAAACGAAACGGTGAGTATAAGTTTACACGAAACGGTGAGTATATGTTTAAATGAAACGGTGAGTATGAGTTTAAAGGAAATGGTGAGTATAAGTTTAAAGGAACTATTTATTTCGGATACGGTACAGACACGATCGTAATAGTTGATAAGGTGCGTCGTCCGGAAAGTAACATTTTATTCTAAAGCTATATTTTTCCTTTCTAAAAATGATAACTAATAAAATGGGAGTCATAGCTGTACCTGTTCCTCGACCTCCGTGACGACCGCCCTGTAGAGGAGGCTGTCCCTGAGCGCGAGGGTGGTCTGCGCGATGAGGGCCAGGATGGGGATGAAGGGTAGCAGCAGCAGCCGCAGGAGCTGCGCCCTCCGCCGCCCGCGCCCGCCCCCCGCCGCCGCCACCGAATCTTCATCCGAATCTTCCTCCACGGCATCTGTATCATAAAACAACAATATATTAAAGAAAACAATATTTAATATTTATTGTTTCTTAAAAAAAAAATGTAAAATTCCATATTAAATAATTAATATGAATTAGAACGTAGCAGAAATGCAAACCCTACGCTCCATCGCAGGCATAACCCTCAGAGATATCATCAGAAATGAAACGATAAGGTCTGTCTGTGGTGTTGAAGACATAGTGATATGGGGAAGAAGCAGAAGGCGCTTTTGGAAGACCACGTGGACTGCATGGAGAATACAAGAATTGTAAAAAATGTTAAAGATGAAAACCCAAGCAACAAGAGATTACCAGGAAGGCCGCCAACGAGATGGAGAGGTGACTGGACATCATCATCCCAGGACAACCCACCACCACAAACAGATCATACGACCTAAAATAAGAGGAATAACACATTTGATAATGCTTTAGACAGGCCAAACATGTCATTCACTCTAAAACATAAAATATATTAAAACCTCTAGAAAACAGACGTTTTCATTCATATTAATTAAAACGAAATACTATATGATGAAACAACGAAATAAGAAAGAAATGTTAGGCAGATGATTGCATCATAAGTAAAATTAAAAAACTGATCCCTGAGATGGTTTGGACATATGAAACGAAAGGATGAGTTTGCATTTGTTTATTTGTTATTTATATTATGTTCCAGATGGTTATATTCGATAGCGTCAGCACAGACTGTCTCACCAGCCTGCCTCTGGTGATGCCGGTGGGAAGAGCAATCAAACTGTTGAACACGATCGCTTCAGAGATCGATGACTTTCATACTAGTAGAAGTACGTTCATAAGACAAATTCTCTTGACTTTACGAGATTTTGTATTCCTAAAGTGGAATCATCTCTCGTACGTTCCTGGTATTTTACCTGTGCTCAAACTGTTAACCTGTTGTTAATGTCTTCTGAGAGAAATTAATTGATTTGATTTGATTGGATATGGTAATTAAAGCCTTGAATGAGGTGTATTCTTTATTTTTGTATGGGAAGTTCAGTTCATATGATCAATCGTTTGTTTCGTCAGTTGTTTACCGTTACGGACGATAATGCAACGTCTGGGAGGAATGATTGAGTATCCACGTGCATTTGTCTGCTAGGAACGGGGTGACGGAGAATGGGAGAGGGGGAAGTAGGAGGAGGGTCGCCGCAAATGGGGCAATAAATTATAATAAAATCGTGCAACTCTCTGATGCAATCATTCCCAACTGTGGCTCGCGAGAGCTTTGCAATACAGCTTGTAAATGACACCCGTCTTTAACTCGCAATCTCGAAATCTTGTGGGTTTTCCTTTGATTTCAACCATTTTAATGTTGAGAAGTCTTTACTAAATGTTAATTAACCATTTTAACTAATTAAATAACGATTTATCCGGTAAAAAAGAATCTAGAAAGGATACTTCATTATACGATTATATTCTGATATCCTCCTACCTACAATTACTTACAAACTAACAGAGAAGGCAGAAATAATGAACCATCACACAGTTCTTTCCAGACATACTTCTCTTGTTCTTCAACTTTCAAACATCGTGTAATAAACGCACGTTGATTTTAATTTTTTTTTTTTTTTTTAAAGATCAAGGATTTATATCAATGATTTTAGAATTTATTTTACAATCTTCAATGTGAGCAGAAAATAGCTCATTATTATGAAGAAGGAATCTGGTCGTGTCAAGGCTTGAAACCATGCCCCCTGGATCAGGAGCCAAGCGTTCTATCCCCTAGACCACCACCCGGTTCATTCATCACGTGGCCGACATTTAAAATTTGATTGATTCGATCGTGCTATGTTTTCCTATGTTTTGTTCTCTTTTTTATTCTGTTTCCTTGTTAACATACACTACCACGGTAGAAGTTCATAGTGAATAATGTTTTTACATTATCATTATTTGTTCTTTACAAAAACCTATCCAAAAAAGCTAGAATGGCAGTACACAATGGTGTTCTTCTACCGACCCTTATGTATGGAAGCGAAGCATGGAACTGGCAAAGGAAGGATGAAAGTAGAATAAATGCAGTAGAAATGAGATCTCTTAGACGAATGTGTGGATACTCTGCGTATGATAGAGTGTCGAATGAAAATATAAGAAGTGAATGCGGTGCGAATGATGGTGTCATGAACAAAATAATGAAAGAATCATTAAGATGGTTTGGACATATGGAAAGAATGAATGAAGAAAGAATGGTAAAAAAATTATATGTAAATGATGTAAATGGAACCAGAAATAGAGGAAGACCGAGGAAAACGTGTCACGATCAAATAAATCAAATATTGAATGTCGGCCATGTGAGGAGTCAGAGAAATCGACGCACGTGCATGACACGATGTATGAATGTTGAGGAAGCGAGAGAAATATGTCAGGAAAGAAAGGTGTGGCAGTCCATTCTTTCTGCCTACCCCTTCGGGGAGACGGCGTGATGGTTAGTTAGTTAGTTAGTAAGTTCTTTTAGAGATTGAAGTATATTTAAAATATTTGCTTTAATTTCTTTACGTGACGGTGAAATAGGAAAGTTGTATCGTTACACAGTTTTAATATCAAGACGAGTTAATTCATGTTTTGTCTTCAAATGCGTATTTGGAGAAGATTGTTATGAAGGAGAGGCCCATTAAACCAACAAGAGGAACGATTGAGAAGCCCTTGGCACGCGCGAGGGCGCCATGCCACTGGCGTATCGAGGAAGTAAACAAATATTTCCCCCGGATTATGTTTACTTGAGAATTCTCCTGGAACGTTTCCGGCTCGGAGCCGCAACGGACTTCATAATACCCTCTTTATTGCTTCTCCTTCAAACTCCATCCCGCAGCTTATCAGATGGAGATTTCAATTTAATGATTCGGAGTCGTCGTAATTGAATGGAATATCGTTTTAACGGTTTAGAACTGAAAATAACAACGCTTTTCTACTAAAGACAGCGTTCCACTGTGTCACAATGGCAGATTCTCGACATCCCATTATTTTTTTTAAAAGATCCACTGTTTTGACTGAAAAACTACGAAATTTCGACATTATTAAATGTTTAATTGAAACCACGACAATCTGCAACATTAGCGTGAATGGTGAAAATTTGGAGAAAGTAGTTGAGTTCGTGTATTTGGGTAGTATGTTTACAAGAGATGGGCGAGTGGAGAGGGATATTGAAAGAAGGGTTGGGGCAGGCAACAAAGTGAATGGTGCACTTAAAGTTGTCATCGCAAACAAAAACCTATCCAAAAAAGCTAGAATGGCAGTGCACAACGGTGTTCTTCTACCGACCCTTATGTATGGAAGCGAAGCATGGAACTGGCAAAATAAGGATGAAAGTAGAATAAATGCAGTAGAAATGAGATCTCTTAGACGAATGTGTGGATACTCTGCGTATGATAGAGTGTCGAATGAAAATATAAGAAGTGAATGCGGTGCGAATTATGGTGTCATGAACAAAATATTGAAAGGATCATTAAGATGGTTTGGACATATGGAAAGAATGAATGATGAAAGAATGGTAAAAAAATTATATGTTAATGATGTAAATGGCACCAGAAATAGAGGAAGACCGAGGAAAACGTGGTACGATCAAATAAATCAAATATTGAATGTCGGCCGTGTGAGTCAGAGAAATCGACGCGCGTGTATGACACGATGTATGAATGTTGAGGAAGCGAGAGAAATATGTCAGGAAAGAAAAGTGTGGCAGTTCATTCTTTCTATCTTCCCCTTCGGGGAGACGGCGTGATGGTTAGTTAGTTAGTATGTTAAGATCTATTGTTTTGGCCGAAAAACTATAAAATTTCGACATTATTAAATGTTTTATTTTTGAAACACTGTTTTATTTTGTATAAGGTTATCTGAATAATACAGTTAATACAAATGAAAACGTCGCTGTTGGGAACAAAATAAATAACGCTCTCAAGTCATCACTGCAAATAAAAATATATCCACCAGTGGCGGTACTCCCATAGAAGCCCAGAAGCCCGGCTTGCGTAAGAATATTTGAATCAAAACCTCTTCTGGCTTACAGAGGTTCAGCTCTTGTGGCTATTCCTCTAACGTCTGATGGGAACATTACTCTGATTACTTAGATTTGGGGGTTTTAATTCTAAATTTCTTACGCAAGCCGGGATTATGGGCTTCTATGGGAGTACCGCCACTGATATCAACTGAAGCAAAGCTGGCAGCACATAATGGAGTTGTGTATGGAAGTAAAGCTTGGAGCTGGCAAAAGAAAAATTAGAGTTGGATAAATGTCGAGGAAATGAGATCACAAAACGATAAATGATAGAATACCGAACGACGAAATAAGGAAGAAATGTAAAGCAGATGATTGCATCGTAAGTAAAATTAATCCCTGAGGTGTTTTGGACATGTGGAACGAATGGACGAGAGAAGAATGGTTAAAATACTGTATACAAGCAGTGTGAGTAGGAAGAGAGGCCGTGGAAGACCAAGGAAAGCATAGGATGACCAAATTAATCAAATACTAAAAAGGCGGCCATATTTGAAGTCGGTAAAATCGACGAGTGTGCATGTTAAGATGTATGAATGTAGAGGAACTAAGGGAAGTATGTCAGGACAAAGCAGTAGTGCAATCCATCCACTCTGCCTACTCGTTCGGAGAAACGGCGTGAAGGTTAGAAAGTTAGTCAGAAAAAAAATTTACAATCCTGAATGTAAAGGAATTTTTTCAAGATTAGATGATTATTTGCACATATTTTTGGACGAATCATGAAATATTACCCAATAGAAATGTTAAATAAGACGAATGCTTCAAAATACCCAATGAAAAAGTTTGACATTCCTGAATGTAAAGGATTTTCTTCAAGAATTGATGATTATTTGCACATATTTTTGGTCGAATCATGAAATATTACCCAAAAGAAATATTACATAATACGAATGCTTCAAAATACCCAATGAAAATGTCCAATTTAGTTTTACCGTTGGAAACGCACACTTTGCAAAAGACACATTGAGAGAGATTTTAGTTTTTGATAGAAGATAAAAGCATTCAGTCGACGGTCCCGTGGGACGATCTTTTATTTGTAATAAAAATAAACTTAAACATGTTTCTACACTTCAAAGGTCGAACAGAGAAAAACGATAAAACACTTACGACATTTTTCGAGGCGTCGCACGTCGCCATCTTGTGAAATTCACAACTTTTGGTTAACTAAGTAATAACCGCCACAAATTGGTAAGAAGTACAATAACTATAATGAGTATAATATAAATATTAAAAATAATAGGAGTAGAGATATATATATTACGAGGACGCAGATGTTACATAGTTATTTCCTTCCGTACTAAACCCCTAAGTACTCTCTAAGATCAATATTTTAAAATAAATATATTAACTTTGACTTTTGTCTAAAATTTATTACTGTCTGATTGTCACGAATAATTGCTAGTGCTAAAATACTTATTTTAAAGTACCTACTTTAATAAATCAGATTTTTATATAAGTAATTTCGGGATGAAATAATATAAAGAGTACCTACCTACGACCTACGACTTGATTATTGTAATGGAATTTATGCAAACATTCCAAAACAACAAATAAACAAACTTCAATCTGCGTTCAATGCAGCAGCAAGGCTCATTAAAGGCATTCCAAAAAAGTCACATATAACACAACATCTCAAAGAACTTCACTGGCTTAAAAGTCCAGAAAGAATCCAGTATAAACTCTGCTGGACAGTCTTCAAAGCGCTACATGGAATGGCGCCAAGTTATATATCTGAACTCTGTATAACGGACAGCCTAAATTCACGGAAATCCACACTTCGCTCGGCAAACTCCTCAGCAATAGGAAGATTAGTTGAGCCGAAGCGTTGCCCCAGTACAAATTTCGGGGATCGAGCGTTCGCGGTAGCCGGTCCATCAGCTTGGAACAATCTCCCTTCACACCTTAGATGCATAAATGATCCGACAGATTTCAGATCTAAATTGAAAACCCATCTTTTTCATATTTCATACCCAATTTAAACATTTATACTTTGTTCTACTATACTTTTAAACCGATCGTTTTTTATGCGGGCACATTTAGATTTTTAGATTTAAAACACGTCTTAATGCGCCCTTGACGTGATTACATCACAAAAACGGCGCTTTAAAAGTTAGCATATTATAATTATTATTATTATTACCTACGTGGTAGTGAATAACCCAAAATAAATGTTTCTAAATTAGTTTTTTTAGCTTGATGTGCTTTAATATAATGAATAAATTAACACAAATTCTTTTAAAATAAATATTAAGTTTTATTCCACTTGCTCTTTAGTTTCGGTCGGTTTCAGCAGATTGCGGCCATCTTTGGGTTGCTACACCAGAAGATGGCAGCAAGCTGCCGAAACCGGTCGAAACGAAGGAATAAGTGGAAGAAAGCATTTATTTTTATAAGAAATTTTATAAAGAAACAAAAAAAATAGCATCATTAATATGCTGACATGCTTTAATTATGTCATTTTTAAATGTTATTTTATTATATACTTAGGAAATTGAAACAACTTTGTTTAATCCTCAAAATATTAAAAAAATATAATAAAAAACATGACATGTTTCGGAGGATACCTCCATCTTCAGGTGTAAAAATATAATAAAAATAGAAATTAAAATTATTGTATTGAATTTTAAATGCTTTTTCTATATTAGTCTTTCTTTGTACAGTTTTTATTATATTTTTACACCTGAAGATCCCCCGAAACATGTCGTGTTTTTTTATATAAATATTTTGAGGTTTAAACAAAGTTTTTTACACTTTCCTTAGTGTATTACTATGGAATTCCACAGTGTTAATGCCTTAGCGTTAAATAAGTTTATTATTATGTGGGTGGTGTATGTATGTATTACCAGTATGTATTACCGGGTGGTGGTCTAGGGGATAGAACGCCTGGCTTCTGATCAAGGGGACTTGGGTTCTAGCCTGGATACGACCAGATTCCTTCTTCATAATAATGAGCTGTTTTCTGCTCACATTGAAGATTGTAAAATAAAATTCTAATATCATTGATTTAAATCTTTGGTGTTAGTCTTTTAAAAAAAAAAAAAGTAATATTTTGAGCTGCTGTCATGATGTAAAGAGCGATTAACAAAATAATAATAATAAAAATAATTTAAAAAACAATTTTTTCCGTCTAAATCGCTTAAATGTGATTTTTTGTAGTAGTTTTTAAGAAAATATGTAGTGGAATTTCGTATTTAATGATTAGGCATTAAATTATTATTATGAGCTAAAAAAAAGCGCTACCGGACAGGTTAAAACATTTTCATTTCGTCCTGGTAGGTAGGTAGGTATACCCGGGATGTCCCGTTTTCAGAGTAAAAAGGATACTTCCCGGCGTTGGGTTTCGTATTATGTGTGTTATCTAGATATTGGAGCCGAGGCGGGTATTTTGGAGGCTGATGTGTTGTGACAGTGTGAAATAAGGTCCCGACTAATGTACCTACGGGGTAGAACCGGAGACGGGGGTGTGCACGGACCAGTGCCGGATTAGATATATAGCAGAAGTAGCGAGTGCTATGGCCCCCGGGTTCTTGAAGGCCCTTTGCCAGGAAATCAGGAAATGTTTCTTCTTCTTCTTCCTTGTAGACCTATGTGGTCTGTTCTCCAGAGTGTTGCTCATTCTATGAGGTAAATTCCTAGCTGTTTTATCATTTAGGAGGTCTTCCACGAGGACGAGTCCCGTGAGGCTGATATAACAACAACATCAACAAACCATCACGCTTTTTCCCCGCAGGGTTAGGCAGAGCAAATGGACCGCCATATTACTCTATCCTGACATACCTCTCTAGCTTCCTTCACATTCATACAGCGAGTCATACACGCACGTCGATTCTTCCAGCTTCTAACCTGGCTGACCTTTAAAATTTTATTGACTTGGTCAGGCCATGCTTTCCTTGGTCTTCCTCGACACTGTGCTGCATTCACATCGCTTACGTATACTTTTTTAACCATTAGTTCTTCATCCATAAGTTCCATGTGACCAAACCAACGAAGTGATCCTTTCATAATATTGTTCATAATACTTTCTTCCGCTCTACATACACAATCAGCGTTTGAAACTCTGTTGTACATCGTTTTATCACACATATGTCTAAGGGATCTCATTTCTCTCATCCTTTTTAAGTTCTATGCTTCTTATTGAACCTTCAGTCATTCCACTGCCATACATATCTTCAAAATACTCCATCCATCTTCCTTGTATACTTTTAAAATCAATAATAATCCTTCCCTCACTACTCAAAAGTTAGGCTCATATTGAAGTGCATCATCAGAGAGTCTGGTGGTGTCCATTCTTTGAACATGACCGTACCAGTGACTTCTTCACAGTATACTCCACCTCATAATATCCTCAACCTCATATATCTATCTTATTTTGGTGTTCGGATTAATTATCTTTTTAGATCTAACTTTATTTAGAAACATATAGATTTTCTGATAATTTTTTTGATTTTATTTTTCTCATTAGAGCACAGATTTGCTAGAGATATTCGGTGGGTAGGCATCGGACACGCAGTATCTCCGAAGGGGAAGGCAGAAATAATAGACTGCCACATTTTTCTTTCCTGGCATACTTCTCTCGGTTCCTCAGCATTCATACATCGTATCATGCACGCACTCCTCACATGGCTGAAATTGAATTGAAAAAAATTGAAAATTGAAAAAATCTTGTAAAGTGGTTTTTTTCGGCCTCAAGATTGCGTACAACCCCTGAATCCTGCACTGGCAGGCACACGTATATGTATACCGTTTGTAATGAATTATTTTACGCTTCGTGGACATAATAAATATCACGTACCCACTCTTTACAGCGAGAAGCACGGGCAGATCAAATATAAACGAATTTTTATTGTCGTCCTCGTAAGTTTTCAAATTCCAAAGTGGATGATACAACCATTTAATGGGAAATGGCAACAATTATCTTACACTGTTGTATAACGTGTCTAGTTATGACTACATGCACAATGGAAAATGAATACAATCTAACATGAATATAATATTAACACAATGAATTCAACTGAAACATAAAGAATAATAAACATAAATCTCCATAGATGGCGTTAGTATGTAGATTATATATAGAATAATCTTAGAGATTAACATATACGAGTATAATCAAAATCTTCATAGATGGCGCATTGAAACTGACATGTGAATATGGGCGTTGGACTTTAACATATATATTTACAACTTCCAAAAATTTGTCAGACATGGTCATAACAAAGGTGGAATGGGGAATGTTGTAATTACATAAAGTGTGCACTTAACCCAACCAATGACAGATCATAAGTCCTGTAAACACCTTGATCAACCATATTCAGTTTCCTATTTGCATCTTCGTCTCTATTGAGATACAATTAAATCATAAAAATTGATAACCCGCAATGGGTGAAATCCAGTATTCGTATACAAGTATATGTATACATTAAAAAAAAAAAATCGTAAAGAATTTCTTTAATAGAATTGCACTTCGTATTTTCACAACAATTGTACATCGAAAAAGATTGTGTTACTATCGAAATATTCATATATTTATACCAATAGATACGTAAAATAAGTGTTAACCAACACATCGTCTTCCCGAAGGGGTATGCATAAGGAATGGACTGCAAAAATGGACGTTCATATTGGAGTTCTAGATCCAACCCCTACGTAAGGAAGCGAAGCGTGGAACATGCAGAAAAAGGATGAGAGCAAAATAAATGCAGTAGATATGAGATCCCTTAGACGTTTGTGTGACAAACGATGTACAACAGAGGTTCAAACGCTGATATTAGGAAGGAATGTAGAACGGAAGAAAAGTGTTATGAATAAAATTATGGAAGGATCACTGCGTTGGTGTGGTCACATGGAACGTATGGATGAAGAAAGAATGGTTAAGAAAGTATAAGTCAATGGAGTACAGTGTAAAGGAAAACCAAGGAAAACATGGCATGACCAAGTCAATCAAAATTTAAAGGTCAGCCATGTGAAAAGTCGAAAGAATCGACGTGCGTGTATGAATGTGGAGGAAGCTAGAGAGGTGTATCAGAAGAGAGAAGTGAGGCCTTCCATTCTCTCTGGCTACCCTTTCGGGTAAAACGGCGTGACGGTTTGTTGTTGTATATTTTTTGTTAGATATGAAATAATAATACAGGAAAAATACTGGGCTTCACGATTCTAAATATTTTGGCTCAGTTCTGTCACTTGGATGCTTTTAAATCTTCTGTCGTTCCGTGATCATATCCAGCTTTTCCTGGGATGTTATGATGTTTGAGCTTCTACAACAACAACAACAACAAACCATCACGCCGTTTCCCCGCAGGGGTAGGCAGAGAGAATGGACCGCCACACTACTTTATCCTGGCAAACCTCTCTAGCTACCTCCACATTCATACAACGAGTCATACACGCACGTCGATTCCTCCGACTTCTAACATGACCAACCTTTAAAATTTGATTAATTTAGTCTTGCCATGTTTTCCTCGGTCTGCCTCGACTTCGTACCCCATTTACATCATTAACGTATACTTTCTTAACCATTCTTTCTCCATCCATATGTTCCATCCTTCTTCCGCTCTACATTCTTTTCTAATATCAGCATTTGAGATTCTGTCGTTTATCGTTCTACCACACATACGTCTTAGGGACCTCATCTCTACCGCATTTATTCTGCTCTCATCCTTCTTCTGCCAGTCCCATGCTTCGCTTCCATACATTAGGGTTGGGACCAGAACTCCATTGTGAACGGCCGTTTTCGCTTTCATTGATAAGAGCTTCTACTCAAGGAAAATTTTAAATTACCTTATAAATAAGTTATCTCGCAAGAACTTCTCGCTTTTGATAATTCGGGAGAATGCCATTTTATATCGGGTTCTTCTTTGAAGTTTCTTTATAACGTCGCAATAAAAATGTTCATTCCGATTGTATTAAAGCGGATACGTAAAGCCGCGGTGCGACAGTGAAGATCAAACCGCTCTCATTAGGTATAAATTTAAGTAATAAACAACTTCGTAATGTCAACGAAACATTATAAAATGAATAAACTTAACACATTTTATGTTGCGAATTTGTCGTAACACAGCGCTCCTTAATTAACTAACTAACTAATTAACTAACCATCACGCCGTCTCCCCGAAGGGGTAGGCAGAAAGAATGGACTGCCACACTTTTCTTCCCTGACATATTTCTCTCGCTTCCTAAACATTCATACATCGTGTCATGCACGTGCGTCGATTTCTCTGACTCCTCACATGGCCGACATTCAATATTTGATTTATTTGATCGTGACACGTTTTCCTCGGTCTTCCTCTATTTCTGGTTCCATTTACATCATTTACATATAATTTTTTTACCATTCTTTCTTCATTCATTCTTTCCATATGTCCAAATCATTTTAATGATCGTTTCATTATTTTGTTCATGACACCATCATTCGCACCGCATTCACTTCTTATATTTTCATTCACTATATCATACACAGAGAATCCACACATTCGTCTAAGAGATCTCATTTCTATTGCATTTATTCTACTTTCATTCTTCTTTTGCCAGTTCCATGCTTCGCTTCCATACATAAGGGTCGGTAGAAGAACACCATTATGC
Organism: Lepidostoma basale; assembly: GCA_022606425.2. Lineage (NCBI taxonomy): Eukaryota > Metazoa > Arthropoda > Insecta > Trichoptera > Lepidostomatidae > Lepidostoma > Lepidostoma basale. Next base: position 711,687 of record JAHDVF020000316.1, on the reverse strand, counting down.
ACTGCCATTCTAGCTTTTTTGGATAGGTTTTTGTTTGCGATGACAACTTTAAGTGCACCATTCACTTTGTTGCCTGCCCCAACCATTCTTTCAATATCCCTCTCCACTCGCCCATCTCTCGTAAACATACTACCTAAATACACGAACTCAACTACTTGTTCCAAATTTTCACCATTCACGCTAATGTTGCAGACTGTCATGGTTTCTTCGTTTTCAAAAATCATTACCTGGGACTTATTTAACATTCATCATCAGATCATTTCGCATGCATACCTCATACATACAATTCACCTTAATTATTATATTGTAATTCCCGAATGGGGTGTTAAAAAAATCATATCTGGGTGATTCTAAATTATACGCGTGGCGTAAACGGCGCTCTTAAAGTCATCACTGAAGCAAATATGACAATACATAATGGAGTTCTAGTGTCAACCCTTATGGATGGAAGTGAAGCTGGGAACTGGCAAAAGAAGGATGAAAGTACTATAGAATAATTGAAAACGAATGAAATTTTTTTCTAGAAATGTTATTATATTTTACGTGAATAATTTTTTTCACCTGTCTAAGGCCTTATCAAATGTCATATGTGTTAATACTTTAGACAGGCGAATCATGTCATTTCCATTAAATATAATAAAACTTCTAGAAGATAGATGTTTTTATCCATATAAATAATTTAATTTGCCGTTTTGTATCATTATTCAAGAAAAAATTAAGACAACTTATGACGATTTCTTATGAATTAAAACACTATTTTTTGCACTTTTGAGTTTATTTTTCTCGACATGTTTCGAAGGCTTACACCTTTATCATCGGGAGAACGATATAAGTATATATCGATATAAGTTTATACAGTTTATTTCGTCTATTTCCTCTTCCCGATGAAGATGTAAGCCTACGAAACATGTCGAGAAAAATAAACTCAAAAGTGGAATAAAAATTCGTCATTATGGAATCCCACAGTGTTAACGCCTTAAGTTTATCTACAAGTAATGTCATAGAAATGAGATCCCTGAGAAGAATGTATGCGAAAAGGATAAATGATGAATTCCCGAATGACGAAATAATGAAGAAATTTTTTTTTTTTATTTTTTTTTTATTTTTTATTTTTTTATTTTATGTACACAACAGGTCGTTTGGACCCAATTACTGTATACATTTTTTATATTTTTTAGCTATCATATTGATTCTCGTGACATGTGATAGGTAGCCAATCTATCGCCATTTTATTGTCACGTGAATTCTACACCAGACCAAAGACAGTGTGACAATAACACTGCCATCGCCGGGAATCGAACCCAGGACCTTCGGCATGGAAGTCAGAGCTCGTAACCACTCTGCCACGAAGGTCGTCTTATGTAATGTAGATGATTACATCATAAGTAATATTAATAAAAGATGGTGGAACGAATGGACAAAAGCAGAATGGTTAAGTTGGTGTATACAAGCATTGCAAGGGAAAGAGCAGCCGTGGAAGACAAAGGAACGCATGGCATGACCAAATTTATCAATGACGCATGGCATGACCAAATATATCCGAAGTCGAAAAAGGGTTAATTTTGACACATTTGACACATATACAGCTAATTAATACGAATGAAAACGTCAGTTTTCTAGAAGTTTTATTTTATTTTATGATAATGACATGTTTTGCCCTTCTGACACATTTGATAATGCCTTAGAAGGGCGAAACATGTCATTCCCATAAAATATAATAAAACTTCTAGAAAACTGACGTTTTCATTAATATTAATTATTTAATATGGAGTTTTACATCATTGTTCAAGAAACAATAAATAAATATAGTAAAGTGGAATATTAAACAGTGTTTTCTTTTGAAAAAATCTAGTGTAATTACAATGGAATACCACAGTGTTAACGCCTTAACTTTCAAGAAATTAAATATATAGCATTTAATATATTTATTTTCAATTCAAATATACTATTAAACATTTTAAATATAACATAAGTTTGAAACCTCTTTAAACCCCTTATATGTATAGAATGAAGCTTAGAGATGAGAAAAGAAGAATGATAATAGGATAAATGCCGTAGAAATAAGATCTCTGAGAAGAATGATTGGATACCAAACGACGAAATAAAGAAGTTATGTCAAAATTAATCTATTTCTAGGTGGCCGCATTCAAGTCGGAAAAATCGACCAGCGTGAGTTTTAAAATGTATGAATGTAGAAAAAGCTTGAGAGGTATGTCAGAACAGAGCAGTGTGACGGTGCATCCTCTCTTCCTACCCCTCTAGGTAAACGGCGTGAAGGCTTGTTAGTTAGTTATTTAATATGTTTGACTTCGTAAAACCACAAACAAATTAGAGGAAATTAGTCTTAGTCATTACCGCAAATACATAGAAATATATCGACTGAAGCAAATATGCCAGTGCACAATGGAGTTCTAGTCCCGACCTTTATGTATGGAAGTGAAGCTTGGAGTTGGCAAAATAAGGATGAAAGTAGGATAAATGCCGTAGAAATGAGGTCTTTAAGAAGGATGTACGGAAAAACAATGTATGATAGAATATCTAATGATGAAGTAAGAAAGGAATGTAAGGCGGATGAATGCGTGATTAATAAAATCAAGAAAGGGTCACTAAGATGGTTTGGACATATGGAAAGAATGGATGAGGGAAGAATGTATAAAAAGATATATACAAGTAGTGTGAATGGGAAAACAAGTCGAGGAAGGCCAAGGAAGACATGGCATGACCAAATTAATCAATTACTGAAAGGCGGCCATGTTCAAAGCAGGAACAATCGACGAACGTGCATGTCACGATGTGTGAATGTAGAAGAGGCGCGAGAATTATGCCAGGATAGAACAATGTGGCGATCCATCCTCTCTGCCTACGGCGTGATGGTTAGTTAGTTAGTTAGTTAGCCATAAATTGAATAAAATAAGTGGTTTGTTAGAAGAGAGCTGTGTGGCGCTCTAAACTTTTTGCCCACCCCTCTGGGGAAACGGTAGAAAGGTTAGATAATTAATTATATTTTTATGTCATCAAACATATTTATATTTGATGACATAAAAGCTACAAATAAATTAGAAGAAAATAATGGTTAAATGAATAAATAAAGACTTGCCTTCGTTCACAACGTTGAGAACAGAAATTTTCGTTCCGGGGATGATTCCTCGCCGGCGGTGTAGTCGGCACTGAGGGCTTCTCCCTCCCATCGGGGCTCTGGTCCCCGCCTTCTCCGCGGGGGCGAACTACCCCCGGGTGGTGGGAACAGGCAAGTATCAAAGGAGAACGTATTCACTTGCAAACGCACCATTTTCACTTTGGTTATATGCCGTATTGCTTATGAATTTCTTACTTATTTCAAATAAGTAACGAAGGATTTATCTATTGTTTCTTGAACAATGATGTAAAACTCCACATTAAATAATTAATATAAATGATAACGTCTGTCTTCCAGGAGTTTTATTAAGTTTTTTCATGGAATTACGTGTTTCTACTAGACTAGAAGACAGACGTTTTAATTTATTTTAATTAAAGAAGGATTTCTTTATGTAATAGTTTACCAGTAACTTGTTTTATTTTATTTGAATAACTTTTTGAAAACATTGCATTTTCACAACACGGTTTAGCAAATTTCACAAACATGTTTCGGTGGTCAAAAGGACTTCCTTTCTTCAGTGTATGAATAAATGAATTTTAACATTAATTCATACACTGAAGAAGGGAAGTCTGTGTCCTGAAACATGTTTGCGAAAGGTGCGTAGCCATGTTGTGCGTAGGCTGTCGCCTAACATGGAATAATACTCCTGGCGGCTTCTAACAATGCGCTATTGGCGGGGTAGCCTTTCGCATTGTGTTAAAAAGATGTTCTGCTTAATGCTTAATAAACATAAATCTCCATAGATGGCGTTAGTATGTAGATTATATATAGAGTAATCTTAAAAAAAGATTAACATATGTAATCAAAATCTTCATAGATGGCGCATTGAAACGGACATGTGAAATCTGGTGTAGGACTTTAACATATATACAACTTCCAAAATTTGTCAGACATGGTCATAAGAAAGGCGGAATGGGGAATGTTGTAATTACATAAAGCGTGCGCTTAACCCAACCAATGACAGGTCATAAGTCCTGTAAACACCTTGATCAACCATATTCAGTTTCCAATTTGCATCTTCGTCTCTATTGAGATACAATTAAATCATGAATTGATAACCCGCAATGGGTGAAATCCAGTATTCGTATACAAGTATAAGTATACATTAAAAAAAATTATTATAAATAATAGTTAATTTTTTTGTCGTAAAATTCGCCCGCCTGCACTGAACTTATATCCACCAGTTACGTATTGAAGCGTTTCTTAGAAAATTAGGTACTTTTATATTGCATATTCCAACAATATGAATATTTCAAAAGAGGAAGGTAAACTTTTCCTAGAAGTCTAATGAAATTATAAGAGATTACCTTGCTATGGGGTATAATTAAATTTACTTTTAAATTTACTGGCAAACCTCTTTAGATTCCTCCACATTCATACAACGAGTCATACACGCACGTCGATTCTTCCGACTTCTAACATGACCAACCTTTAAAATTTGATTAATTTGATCATGCCATGTTTTCCTCGGTCTGCCTCGACTTCGTACCCCATTTACATCATTAACGTATACTTTCTTAACCATTTTTTCTCCATCCATGCGTTACATATGTCCGAACCAACGCAGCGATCCTTTCATAATTTTGTTCATAATACCTTCTTCCGCTCTTCATTCCTTTCTTATATCAGCATTTGAGATTCTGTCGTATATCGTTCTACCACACATACGTCTTAGGGACCTCATCTTTACCGCATTTATTCTACTCTCATCCTTCTTCTGCCAGTTCCATGCTTCGCTTCCATACATTAGGGTTGGGACCAGAACTCCAGTTGTGAACGGCCGTTTTCGCTTTCATTGATAAATTCTTGTTTCCAATAACTATTTTTAAAGCTCCATTCACTTTGTTACCCGCACCAACCCTTCTTTCGACGTCACTATCCGTTCGGCCATCTCCTGTGAACATGCTACCTAAATACACAAATTCCCTCACCTGTTCGTTCACACTTATATTACAAACTGTCATTTGCTCTTTCCTTTCGAAAACCATCACCTTTGACTTTCCAACATTCATCATTAAATCATTTGACTTGCATACCTCATACATTCTCGACACCAAGACTTATAATTCGTCCGCACTATCCGCAACAAGAACGGCATCGAGTATACTCTATATTGACGACCTTCGTGGTCGAGTGGTAAATGCATTGACTGCACGCCGAAGTTTCCGGGTTCGATTCCCGGCGAGGGCAGTGTGATTGTCACACTGTCTTTGGTCTGGTGTAGAATTCACGTGACAATAAAATGGCGACCTATCACATGTCACGAGAATCACTATGATAGCTATAATACCCTTTACATCGATTTGGTTCATGCTGTTATGATGTAAAGAGCGATTCAACAAAATAATAATAATAATAATAATTATTGATTTTAGTTTTATAATAAAGCAAACAAATTTATAAAAATTTCCAGATTTGATTTGTTTTGTATAGTACATTCCTCTTTTTTCTTATATTTTATTTACATTTAACAATGATGAATGTAATGGATATAACTTGTGTAATTTATATAACAGTTATATTAAGATGTGGATGTTGTTGATGGATGGATGTTTTATTGTGGATGTTGGACGATCGAAGTGTGCGCGGGAGATGCCTATTGGTGGCGATGAGGTTCGCAACCCATCACACTGCGTCTCCCGCGGGGTGAAAAGAGAAGGATGGAGTGCCGCATCGGTTAAAGTGTGACAGTCCATTCTTTCTGCCTACCCTTTCGGGGAGATGGCGTGATGGTTAGTTAGTTAGTTAGTTTATATTACGATTTATTTACATCAACGTATGTTGTAATATATGGTAATTTTTTTTGGGTTTTTATTTTTTTAAAAACAGCCTTTATCAGGCAAATTAATGAGCTTGTGCGCAAGTAAAGTCCACGCACTTGGCCTGCTTGTCGTCGAAGTACATCTTAGCAGGACACAAGCGCTTTGCGGGAAGACTGTCGACCACGGCGCTGCATTCGTTGTAGCTGAAGCAGCTCGTGGGATCATAGAAGAACCCTCTCACCAAGCACTTTCCGGCAGTGGTTAATCCGGTGTTGCGAACCACCTCCTCGCAGGTCTTCTTGGTCTCGTTGTATACCATGCTACCGGCGCAGAGGTACAGATTCGGCAAGGGGATGAGGTTAGCGTTCTTGAGACAGATGTAGTACATGCTCGGGTGGTTGGGGATAAGTCCGCGCTGGGAGGACGCCAGGCAAGGTTGGATGAGCATAGGACACACTTTCGGGTCTGCTAGCTTCTCACGGCATAGGCCGGAGTACGGATCGTATGCGTACCCCGCCTCGCAATTCAACTCTTTGGCCACAGGATTAACGTTGCCATCATCCGCTGGGAAGCAGCCGTAGTATTTGCACCTGTTGAAGGGGTGAGGAAAGAATCCAACGCGGTTGCATTTCAAAACGAACGCTTTGATGTTCTCGTCGCATTTCGGGTTAGGGACGGACGAGCAGTTGCCGGTGGTGTCGGAGCAGCTGTTGCCCGTGCAGGTGAAGGCGGGCTCTTTAACATAGGTCTCCACTCCGATGCTGATGCACTCGGAAACCGCCGTGCAAGAGTCACACATCAAGCCTTCCTTCGTGCATTTCAATTCCTCTTCGCCTGTCCTGATCAGCTGGCGCGTGAGGGAGTTATATGTGAACGTGCTGCATTCTACTGAAACCTGAAATAAACACGAAATATTATCACACTTCTCTTTTATTGAGAAATATATTTAAAAAAAAATATCTCGCAGAAATAATACGAGTAAACCTAAAAGTGTGCCATAACGATGATTTCAGCAGCTCGCTGCTATATTCGTGTCGAAGCTTAAAGGCGGGCCACACTGTTTTAAACGAGCTCTCCACATCGGTCTCCACCGGCGGCGTAAAACTGTGTAGACACTTGTTTGAAACCAAAATTCGTTTGACCTTCAACAAACTTTGTGGACGGACGCGCGTTTAAACACGCATTCCACGTGTGGAGAGCTTGTTTTAAACCAAGTTTGGACGCTACACCAACCGCGGGCTCCACAGCTCTCCACCAAGGTCACTCCTGTGAAGAGTTTGTTTCAAACAGTGTGGCCCGCCTTTTAATATATATTACATCGGATTTTATAATACATATATTTTTATTATTCACTATGAACTTGTACCGTTAAAATTTAATTATTCACAATGTTTCTTCAAAACTTCTATCGAGACATTTCAAATAATAACTTTAACATTCTGTTGATGTTAGCGAAGCTGCTAAAGCCATTTACGAGATTCAAACTTGTGGAATAAATTATGGAATCTTTTAACATTTTATTATTATGCATTATCCAATAAGTGATCATCTACGACACAACTATCAGCTCCCGAGTTGGGAATGTATGAGTATATATTATAGTTTCAATTGTGATTCACAAGTAATTTTATTATGAGGCATTTTCAGGGCATAACGGGCTGTGTTTTTTTTAGATTTGGCAACACTGAGTGGTAGAAAGGGATCTCCTGACAGAGCGAGCATCGCAGAAACGGAGAATATAGAGAGTAGATTCGTTCCGAGATTGAATTTTGTATACATCTTAAAAACACGTTGATTCATTAAATTTGTATTACGTAAAATATTCTCTAAAATTCGGGACATTAAACTTATTTGTAATTGAGGGTATTATTTGCAAACCCAGCAAACTCCACCAACAATCAAAAGTGAGATATGAATTGGGTCTTATTCATAATACATTTGCACACAATTTTTATTGATTTTCAGTTTCAAATTCGGCTTCATTCTGAAGAATTTTGCTATTAAAATATAGGGTTTGTTGCGAACATGGCAACCTCCACTTGAATGTTGCAAAGCTGGCAAACTCCAAAATGAAATTCATTATTTTACTTTAATTATCAACATAATGATGATTATTTCATGGCTGATTACTTTTAAAATACTAACTGGTTGAGATGAAAAAAATAAATATCGTAAAAAAGCGCATTTTATTAGCGTATCAGTTTTTTGCGATTTACTCAAAACATCTAATGATGGAGTTTGCCAGGTTTGCAACTAATATCCTCAATTCGGCCTTGACTTAATTTCAGAAGAATTAAGCAATACCAAACAAACCATCTCGCCGTTTACCCGTAGGGGTAGGCAGAGAGGTGGACCGCCACAATACTCGATCCTGACACAAATCTCCAGAAATATGAATGTTGTTTGAAATTTCATGGTAGAAGTTCATTGTGAAATAAAATGTATTTTGTAAAAAATCTTTATAAAATGTATATTTAGTTTAATACACTAATGTTCGTGTCTTTAAACGGTTTTGGCAGCTCACTGCTATCTTGTGGTAAGACCAGAAGCTGACAGCGAACTGCCGAAATCGGCCGAAGACACAAACATTATTGGCTTTTTAACAAAATATACATTTTAAAAAGATATATTTTTTTTCATTATGCACCTTTCTAGATTCTTTTATATTCATACAGCGAGTCAAACACGCAGAATAATTAACATATTCATTTAATAAATAATATTTACATTTAAAAACAATAAAAAAAAATTCAAATGTAGAATATGTCTACTAGAGGTAACAAAAGATGTTAATAAAACACATAAAGAAATTTTAATAACTTACCAAAAAGCAAGCTGTTAAACACAAAAAGAGTTTTTGATACATTTTGAAGATGTTATCTTTGCTTCAAGGAATATTGGAGAATGATACATTTCCTTTCCCGAAGTCACTATTTATATTATAAGTGGAACAATCAACTTTGATTAGTTCTTAGCAGGTGTGGTCAATATAACTTTTACTTTAATTAAAATATTTGTTCCTTTAATAATATCTTTACTAATAATACCTTTAATAATAATACAATTAGGACGAAACAATTTCGAGAAAGAAGCCGACCGAAGAATTCAGCATGTTTTCACTTCCAAAATACCACAATGCCTCAAGACTAAATTCTTCAACCAGTGCGTTTTGCCAGTCATGACGTACGGAGCCGAGACGTGGACACTGACAAAAGGTCTAGTCTACAGATTCAAGGTTGCCCAGCGCGCCATGGAAAGAGCCATGCTTGGAATAACCTTGAGGGACAGATTAAGAAACGAATTTATTCAACAACAAACCAAGGTGACTGAGGTGGCTCTACGGATAGGTGGGCTGAAGTGGCGGTGGGCTGGCCATATCTGTCGGAGAACCGACAGCCGATGGGGAAGACGGGTTCTGGAGTGGAGACCGCGTACAGGATTCCGTAGAGTTGGACGTCCCCCTGCCCGTTGGACCGACGATCTGAAGAGGATTGCTGGACATGGATGAATGGGAGCGGCAATGTATAGGGGGCGGTGGCGGGCTTTGGGAGAGGCCTACATTCAGCAGTGGATGACAGACGGCTGATGATGAATAATATCTGATTTTTCCTGAAGTACTACAAGCCTTGTGGAAATATTCCGAAAAGATTTTCTTTTAAGAAAACCTACTTCTGATATTTGGTCTAATTTAAACGATAATTTTTAGATAATGCATTGTCTCAGCGGAAACACTAGATATTTCAACATTATTAACTGTTTAATTGAAACACTGTTATAATACCACAATTTATTTAATTTTGAATGAATGAATTTAAGCTAGAATGGCAGTGCACAATGGTGTTCTTCTACCGACCCTTATGTATGGAAGCGAAGCATGGAACTGGCAAAAGAAGGATGAAAGTAGAATAAATGCAGTAGAAATGAGATCTCTTAGACGAATGTGTGGATACTCTGCGAATGATGGTGTCATGAACAAAATAATGAACGGATCATTAAGATGGTTTGGACATATGGAAAGAATGAATGAAGAAAGAATGGTAAAAAAATTATATGTTAATGATGAATGGTAAAAAAATTATATGTTAAATGGAACCAGAAATAGAGGAAGACCGAGGAAAACGTGGCACGATCAAATAAATCAAATATTGAATGTCGGCCATGTGAGTCAGAGAAATTGACGCGCGTGCATGACACGATGTATGAATGTTGAGGAATCGAGAGAAATATGTCAGGAAAGAAAAGTGTGGCAGTCCATTCTTTCTGCCTACCCCTTCGGGGAGACGGCGTGATGGTTAGTTAGTTAGTTAGTTAGTTATGACCTGTCATTGGTTGGGTTAAGCGCGCGCTTCATGTATTTTAAAATAATTAAATCAATTGTTTAAATTATCTCACATTAATATGTGAATGAGTTTAGATAATTTATTGTTTCATGAACAAATATATAAAACTTCATATTAATCTGTGACATTAAATTGAATAAAAGAGAACATAAGATGTCTTTCCAATTTTTTCCGAACTCGTAAATCATCTGATTGAAAAATATCATTCGTCCAATAAAGATACTGGCATTGAAACTTAAAATGTTAATAATAAATGTATTACTTTGAATAATCTTGAAATTGAAAAACATATAAAGTAATTTATAAATAAAAATATAAATAAATAATCAAATAAATTTAAATTTATGTCCAATTATAGATATCCTTTGTCGCAACATTAAACCTGGACCCAAATGAGTACTATACTACTATGGAATTGTTAGCTGGGGAGGCGCTTTTAAGACCCTCATGCACTTTATAAGAAAAATGTACTGCTGAAGATTTTAAAACTAAAAACAAAAAAAAATATTTATTTAACCTTTTGTCAACGACCAAGGAGCAAGGGATGCAGTATGTTAAAATAAAAGAAAATACAACCGCAGCCCATCATAATTTTCAATTTAATGGACAAAATTGGTTTAATGCCCTCCCAGAAGAACTCAGAAACCAGGTCTCGTACAAATAACACGTAATGTAGGTAATATATTCGTATATACTAACTTACTAACTAACTAACCATCACACCGCCTCTCCGAAGGGGCAGGCAGAATAAATGGAATGCCACACTTTTCTTTCCTGACATATTTCTCTCGCTCCCTCAACATTCATACATCGTGTCATGCACGCGCGTCGATTTCTCTGACTCATCACATGGTCGACATTCAATATTTGATTTATTTGATCGTGCTACGTTTTCCTCGGTCTTTCTCTATTTCTGGTACTATTTACATCGTTATTATATATGTATTTTTTACCTGATAATAAAAATATTATTACCGCGTCTCCCGCGGAGCGAAAAGAAAAGGATGGAGTGCCGCATCAGTAAAAGTGTGACAGTCCATTCTTTCTGCCTACCCTTTCAGGGAGATGGCGTGATGTTAGTTAGTTAGTTAGTTTCTTTCTTCATTCATTATTTCCATATGTCCAAACCATCTTAATGATCCTTTCATTATTTTGTTCATAACACCATCATTCGCACCGCCTTCACTTATTATATTTTGATTCGACACTCTATCATACACAGAATATTCACACATTCGTCTAAGAGATCTCATTTCTACTGCATTTATTCTACTTTCATCCTTCTTTTGCCAGTTCCATGCTTCGCTTCCATACATAAGGGTCGGTAGAAGAACACATTGTGCACTGCCATTCTAGTTTTTTTGTATATACTTTTTTCATAAAATAATGTTTAGGACATCTGTTTAATTATGGTATAAATAAGAGAAAGATAATAAAAATATTATTTATTTTCTCATTAGATTAGAGTTGTCAAAATCTCTAAGTTTGTGTGCACAGAGCCTTAGTCCGATAATAGTGCTGGAGGTAACAATATTTACCTGCTATCTCGATCATAAAACATATTTTTAATCTACGAGTGCGTGTAAGTTTTTTAAAAACAAAATTAAAGTATACATATTTGGTTTAAATAAACCCCTTGACACCGGTTCCTGTCTGGTGTGGTCGATCATTGGTCTATTATACGCAGGAATTTTATGTAATCCTAAGGAAAATTATGTACTCTCAGTTGACCCAAGGGAAACTTCCACACGGTGGTCAGAGAAAACGCTTCAAGGATTGTGATTGCTGAGAAAAGACTTCTTTTTCAAGTGCCCTATCGGGTTCCCCCAACGTTGGCGATCACCTCGGCGAACCTGTCCCTGACCTGCGCTGCTCGGAACAGTTCCTCCACACTTCGGATGCCGGTTCACTCCCTCACGTTTCGCAGTCAGAACATTTGTCTGCTACCGGACCTCAATTTCCCCTCCAATATCAGTTGGAGAAATTGGTACTTTTCCCACGCAGTATATGACCCAGATGTGATATCCTTCGAACTTTGATAGTTGATAACAGTTCCCTGTCAACTCTAGCTCGCCTCAGGACTTCGGTATTGGTAACCCTGTCTGTCCAGGGAACTCCGGCGATGGGGAAAATACTGCAGAAGGCAAGAGGAGAATAACACCACATAAAGACACTCAGGACTTTGAATTTCAGCGCAGAGACGACGCTGGAGAGAGGAGGAGGAGAAAGAAGAGATTATCGGGAGACGGTGATGGCTCCACTACCAGCGCCTTCCCCTGCTCCAGATGCCCCAGAATGTGTGGGCCCAGGATTGGGCTCTTCAGTCCCACGTGGACACACAGTTGTGAAGGACAGTCTTTCTCGGACACGAGGGACAGCCCAGAGAGAGAGGAAATAAGTTGATGATACAATGGTTTTGAGGGTATATATTTTGGTTCGTGGGAGAGTGTTGTAAAAAAGGTTTTTCTTGTGCTATTTGAAGGCAAAAGTAATGTCTTAGTGCTCTATAATCAAAACACGATTAATTTTTCTTAATAAACACTTATTGTACGAATGAAAATTTTTTTTTGAAATAACGTGACCTCACGTAATCTAATTTCATTCTCAATTCAAAAACTTTAATTTAACTCTTCTTCTTCTTCTTAGTGTAGATCTTGCGATCTGTTTAAACAAGATATCTAATTTCTTACTGTGATGAAGACATGCAGCTTTCTCTCAATCTCTTTGGTGGTCATCCTGGTGTTTGACGGCCCTCTGGAGTTTCTTACACCACAATCTTGGAAATCCTTGGTGGGTTCAACCTCTCGATATGGTGAATCCAGAATCGTCTTCTCTGCCTACTCCATCTCACAATGTCATCAATTTTGCAGGATCTCTGTGTTGGGTTTCCAATCTTTAAGGGTTCCACCCGCGATAGGTTGCAATGTTTTCGTTTCTGTTGCTTTAAGGAGGTGTTTGTTTCTGATGGTATCTGGTCTTGCTTCGATTCCGTAAGTCATTATGGGCCTGATGTTTGTTTTATAAATCCTAACTTTGCTAGCAATATGCTTATTGTTCCAAACAGTGACCCTCAGTCATCCGGAGATAACTGCTGCTTTATTAGTCTTATATTTAACTTCATTATTCAGATCGCTGCAACTAGATATATCCATACCCAGATATCTGAACTTAATTAAACCAAAAATAAAAAATATAGAAAGCTAGAATGGCAGTGCACAATGGTGTTCTTCTACCGACCCTTATGTATGGATGTAAGCATGTAACTGGCAAAAGAAGGATGAAAGTAGAATAAATGCAGTATAAATGAGATCTCTTAGACCAATGTGTAGACGAAATCTATGTATGATAGAGTGTCGAATGAAAATATAAGAAGTGAATGCGGTGCGAATGGTGGTGTCATGAACAAAATAATGAAAGGATCATTAAGATGGTTTGGACATATGGAAAGAATGAATGAAGAGAGAATGGTAAAAAAATTATATGTTAATGATGTAAATGGAACCAGAAATAGAGGAAGACTGAGGAAAACGTGGCACGATCAAACAAATCAAATATTGAATGTTGGCCATGTGAGGAGTCAGAGAAATCGACGCGGGTGCATGACACAATGCAATGTTGAGGAAGCGAGAGAAATATGTCAGGACAGAAAATTATGGCAGTCCATTCTTTCTGCCTACCCCTTAGGGAGACGGCGTGATGGTAAGTTAGTTAGTTAGTTATACAAATATATATAAACAATATAGGTAAAAAACTAATAACGATAAAATTCTCCGAACCGATCTCAATGAATAAACAAATATCAATCAAATCAGTTTATTTACTTAAAAGACATTACAAACAGCATAAATGTTTTAGGCATCTATTGAGTACAGGTAAGAAAATATACACATACAACATAATACCAGGAATACCATATGAAATATTTTACTCGATGAACTTTTTATTTTTTTCTCGTGTGTTACGAAGTTTATAAAACATATGTTTAATTAATCAAACTAATTTCATGAAGTTACACAAACTCATGTATAAGAAACGAATGGGTTAACAAATATCTTTTTTTCCAAGAATGAATCTGCCTTCTAAAAACTATTATCTTAACTACACATAGTAAGAGTATCTAATAATATCACGTCACAAGAAAAGTAAAGACATTAATTTTTTATATAATGTTTGTCAAGCAGCACCTTGAAAATATTTATGCAAGCCTTTAAGATGGTTATTTTCCAACAAAAAATAGAACGTTTTCATTTATATATTATATATATTATATATTCGCATTCACTTGTTGCTGTGGATACATATTTTAAATAATACAGTTTCACTTTGTATTATCACAACACTTCATGATAACTTTTCCGAATTCGTTCAAAAATAATGGCGTTAAAATTTTACATATTAGTAATAGAAATATCTTCTTCTTCTTCAAGTGCCCTGTCGGGTCCCCCCAACGTTGGCGATCACCTCGGCGAACCTGTCCCTGTCCTGCGCCGCTCAGAACAGCTCCTCCACACTTCGGATGCCGGTCCACTCACTCACGTTTCGCTGCCAGGATATTTGTCTCCTTCCAGGCCCTCGGCGCCCCTTAATTTTCCCCTCCAATAGAAATATAATATAATATAACTTAAAAAAAAACTTTAAATTTTAGAAATTAAAATGGTACTTAAAAATAATAATCAGGTCGTTGAAATCCAATTAATTTGTGCAATTTATTAAAGCTTTTATATTGATTCTTACGACAGGTATCTTTCGCCAATTTATTGTCACGTGAATTCTACACCAGACCAAAGACAATGTGAGAATTACGCTGCCATCGCCGGGAATCGAACCCAGGATTTTTGGTATGGTAGTTAGAGTTCTTAACACCCTGCCACGAAGGTCGTAAATTATGATCTCTCATAGGGCCATAGACCTTCCTGAGAGGATCCTTCTGCTTTTTCCCCATCTTACAATGTCTTAAACACCACAGATAGATTTCTTCATCCATACGTTCCATATGTCCAAACCAACTAAGTGATCCTATAATAATTTTCTTCATAATACTTTCTTCCGCTTTTCATTCTTTCCTAACTAACTAACTAACCATCACGCCGTCTCCCCGAAGGGGTAGGCAGAAATAATAGACTGCCACACTTTTCTTTCCTGACATATTTCTCTCGATTCCTCAACATTCATATATCGTGTCATACATGCGCGTCAGTTTCAGACTCCTCACGTGGCTGACATTTAATATTTGATTTATTTGATCGTGCCACGTTTTCCTCTGTCTTTCTCTATTTCTATACTTATTCAAGAAACATCCCCGTTGACAGTTAAAAAAATAAATTATATCAGCATTTGAAATTCTGCCGTATATCGTTTAACATAATACGTCTTAGGAATCTCATCTCTATCGCATTTATTCTGCTTTCATCCTTCTTCTGACAGTTCAATGCTTCACTTCCATACATCAGGGTTGGTACTAAAACTCTATTTTGAACGATATTTTTGCCATTGATACTTGTTTTAATGTACGTAATCAGATGTTAAGTATTCCCTCTTAATGTAAACTAAAATGGCGCAGCAGAGAGATTAGATACTCCAAATATTAGTTGACTTAAAGTTGATTGTTCCTACAACTATATGCGGAGCCCGCAGTGTGCTCAGCGATAGTCCAAATTACTCTCGCAAAAGATTTCTTGCCTTAATCAGTTACGGACCTGATTCTTGGAAGTGTTGTTTGAGAACATATATACCTGTATAAAGTTCTCTATATAATCAAAAAAATCTACCTTCTTTTACTCATTTTTATATTGAAATTCATAATAAATAAAGACAATATATTTTTAATTCATTAAAAATCCTAAGTACCCCCTTCTCCAACTGATATTGGAGGGGAAAATTGAGGGACGCCGAGGGCCTGGAAGGAGACAAATGTCCTGGCTGCGAAACGTGAGGGAGTGGACCGGCATCCGAAGTGTAGAGGAGCTGTTCCGAGCGGCGCAGGACAGGGACAGGTTCGCCGAGGTGATCGGCACTTGAAGAAGAAGAAGAAAAATCTTTAAAATCTGTTTAATATTATCCGATACTGATATGGTTCACCTTGTAGACAATAACCAGTTTATACTTTGAAAATGCTCTAGCATATTGTATAAAGTTTTGTAAAAACTTATCTATATAATTTAAAAATTCACCTTATTCTTATACACACATTTATTAATTTTTAAATTAATAGAGTTGATTGTAACATTTGATGATGCTTACATTGGTTAGTGAAACAGATCTTGCGCCAATTTCATAGAAATTAAGTCAATTGTGATATTGTAAGTGTTTCAGTAAGGTCAGAATATATAAAACCTGCGTATGGCCTATACTGACATATACCATTGAGATCAGAGCGGATACCACAAGAACGAAGGCTAAAGTACGGGTGGCAGAGATGAGGACGTTGAGGATGATAGCAGGAAGGACTATTCGAGATAGGGTGTAGAAAACACGGCTATCCGCGAGATCTGCAAGGTGGAGGATGTCGTGAGATGGGGCAGACAACGCAGAAGATACTGGAATGCGCACGTGCAGAGGATGGATCCCACCAGAATCCCACACGCTGTGGCGCATCAGATTCCTGCCGGCTGCCGTCCCCCCGGAAGACCGCCGAAGAGATGGAAGGATAGTTGGGAGTCAACAAGACAGGCCAGCCTGATTTCAGGAACAGACCAAAGGTCTATAAGGAGAACAAGAAGAAGAAGAAGAGTAAGTGTTTCAATTAAACAGCTAATTAATAAAGTAAAAATATTTTTAATTTCGCGAAATGAAAATATCTTTTTAATGTGTGCTTGTAGCTGCTTCTTCCACATTCATTCGCCTTGCGATGGTACAAAGTGTCAATTGAAAATGCTCAAGCATGCTAAAAAATGTCACTTCTGAAAAACATATTTAATATTGACGAAATCGACCGTTTTAAAGTTATTTCATTATGTTGTATGGGAGTGTTAGTTTCACCTTGTTAGAGCATTATCAAATGAGTCAATAATTAAATGTGCTCGAGCTAAAGGAGCAGAATATGGTAATTAAATAACAATCTTAATAAATAATGCAATGTTTTTAATAACAACTTCCACTTTTATCTAGCGACCGGTTTCGTCAGGCTGGCCAACATCGACAGACATGTAAGGTTATAATGACAGTTGAAGTTTAATATTTGATTGATAACACTAATTAAGCGCCAAGAGAAAAAGCGCAATTATATGAAAAAAATTCTTGGAAAATACAAGGTAGTTTTTTTTAAAGTGCCCTGTCAGGTCCCCCCGACGTTGGCGATCACTCTGGTAAACTCTTCCCTATCCTGTGCTGTCCGGAATAGCTCCTTCACAGTTCCGATTCCCGTTCATTCCCTCACATTGCGCAGCCAAGAGATCTGCCTTCTCCCTGCCCCCCTGCGGCCCTCTATTTTTCCCTTCAATATTAGATGCAGCCGGCGATACTTCTCTCCTCGCAGAACGTGACCCAGATATGAGATCTTGCGGACTTTGATTGATGTCAGCAGCTCTCTATTTACTCCTGCATGATTCAGGACTTCTGTGTTCGTCACTCTGTCTGTCCATGGGATCCTGAACGTTCTTCGGTGAAGCCACATTTCAAATGCCTCTAACCGGTTCATTGTATTTACTTTTAGGGTCCTTGTCTCATACCCATATAAGAGAACAGACCACACATAACACTTTAACATCCTCTGTCTTAGTTTTTTACAAGGTAGTATAAGCTTTACAAGGTGCTTAACCCAATCAATGACAGGTCATAAGTCCTGTAAACACCTTGATCAACCATATTCAGTTTCCAGTGTGCATCTTCGTCTCTATTGAGATACAATTAAATTTCTTTACAAGGTAGTTTAAGAATACTAAATAATTAAATGATTGACTCCTGGACGTAGCCCTACTCTCGAATTTTTCACTCCCTTCTATCCTGGGCAATCCGCATTCAGACTTTTCCCACACTTTTCCGGATATGATATCGTCGCGCCAACGCAACTATGGGCGTCCAACTCCACGCTTTGCCGTCTTCGGGCACCAGCACAGCAGTCACCTTATCCACTTTTCATCTTGGTTACGAACGACGTGTTTCCCCCTTCGCCACTTAGGATTTGGGCCAATTTGATGAAGTCGAAGACCTCTGTCCTGGCTCGTATGTCCTCATTTCTGACTTTGTCCCGCAAACTGATACTCAACATGGCAAAAGAAATTCATCAGAATAAAGACAGAGTAACAATCACACTGCCGTCGCCGGGAATGAAACCTAGGACTTTCAGAATAGTAGTCAGAGTTCTCACCACTCTGCCACGAAGGTCGTCAATTGGTTACTTACTATGTATTATATTGAATATACATTTGTATTCTTAACAAATGGTTATTGTTGTTTTTTTTTAAGATAAAAAAATTGTCTACTTCGTGTATTTAAAATGTAAAAAACAACTTGCCCATAAATCTCATAAGTGCATACGCAGAAGGCCCAATTTCTAAATCTCAGAGTAAGACTACACGAATGTAATAAATTACCCACAAATGCTCATTAAACAAAACGTCAAAACATTTTTCTCCGAAAATAAAATATGAACTCATTGTGGACATTTTGTCTGAATTTTATTTGCATATGCCACATATGTTAAATATTTGATTCTGTATGCAATTATATCGGTCACTGGGGGATCAAATACAACATGACGATCTCTATCGAAAAAACAAAATGTATGACCTTTTCCAAAACACCCAAAACATGTAACCTGGTTATAGAAAATCAACACATAGAATAGGTCAGAACCTTCAAGTATTTAGGCAAAGACCTGGTGGGAGGAGCTGATCTGCGAGAAGAAATACAAGCCCAAGTAAACAAGGCAGCTGCAATCTCTGGCGCTCTAAAATCCACAATATGGAATAACAAATACATGGCCATTAAGAGTAAGATGAGAATCTATAAAGCATGCGTAAGACCAATAATAACATATGGCGTCAAAGCAAGGGCAGACACAATAAGGACCAAACAAGTTTTGAGGACTTCCGAGGTGAAGACACTAAGGACGATAGCAGGCAAGGCGCTGAGAGATCGTGTGAGGAACACCAGAATAAGAGAGATATGTGGGGTTGATGGCATAAGATGGAGCAGGCAGCAAAAAAGGGACTGGTACGGGCATGTTCAAATAATGGACACCACCGGACTCCCCTATTTTGCACTACATAATCAACCCCATGGGACTCGTCCTCGTGGAAGACCTCCTAAAAGATGGAAGGACAGCTGGGAATCTACCTCACAAGAGGAGCAACACTCTGGAGAACAGACCACGTAGGTCTACAACAAGGAAAAAGAAGAAGAAGAGTTTATGTAACATACAATATAATAAGGATTTTTTTATATTGTCATTATTTATAATGAATGATCTTCAACCTTTGGCTTCCTATCAAAATTATCATTATAAGGTAGTTTGACATATTTAAAAATAAAATTGAATACTTTTTCACTTAGTATAAACCACCTTATTTTAGTGAGTAGGGCCAGCCGGTTTCACTCTGCAGCGAGCTTCCTCAGGGCTATACATAAACTGTGTAAGGCCACGTTTTCCTCGGTCTTCTTCTATTTCTAGTTCCAATTAAATAGTTGACATATATTTTTTTACTGTTAAAATTTAAAACACTGTTATAATATCACAAATTCTTTTTGTACTGAGAGTGTCGTGACAGCAATACAATAAACTCAGTTTTAAAACAGTTTATTATAACACCTGATGATGCCAATATCGGTTGGAGAAACACCTGTCGCGACACTTTCGGTGAATAAAAATAATTTTTGATATTATAACAGTGTTTTAAATTTTAACAGTAATAATGTTGAAGTATCATAGTGTTTCGGCCAAAACAATGGACTACATATTTTTTTACCATTCTTTCTTTATTGATTCTTTCAATGTGTCCAAACCATCTGAATATTCCTTTCGTTATTCCCTTAAAATTGAGTTTTATTTATTTATTTATACATAATACACAAAGGACATAATATTTGGACACAAAACGGTGTTCTAGTTCTAAATTCTATTGCGTAGAGTCTGTTATGAATCTATTCTAAAAAAAATTCTAATAAAAACTTCTTCTCTTTCTTTCCCCCCAGGTCCCCCCAACGTTGGCGATCACAGCAGCAAAGGCATTTCTGTCCTGCGCCACTTGGAACAGGTGCTGAACTCTTGTTATTTCTGTCCACTATTTAATGTTCCGTAGCCAGGACAGCTGTCTTCTACCAATTCCGCGACGTCATTTTCTATACCCATTAATATCAGTCGAAGGAGGTGGTATTTTTCTCTTCTTAGCGCATGACCCAATATGAGACCTTTCTTATTTTTATACTCGACAACAGCTCTCTATTGGCTCTGGTTCTCTGTAGTACGTCTGTGTTACTATCGGTCCACGGTATACGGAGCATTCTGCGGTATATCCACATCTCGAACGCCTCCGACCGGTTCATTATATTCACTTTTAGAGTCCAGGTTTCGCAGCCATATAGTAGAACAGACCATATATAACACTTAATCATTCTTTGTCGGAGCTTCAAGTTAAGATTGCACCTGTTAGCACCTGTTCAAACTGTCCTATCCTGATGCAAAGGTTGATCGACTGCGTCAGGTGCAGGCCCCATACTAAAATGTTTTATTTTTAACAAAAATATTTAATCTTTAAGAAAATGTTTGTTTTTAACAAATTTTTTATTTTAACTGAATGTTTATTTTGACGAAATGTATATTTTTAGAAAAAATGTTTATTTTCAAATGAATATTTATTTTTACAAAATGTTCATTTTAATTTTTTTAAATGTTATTAACAAAATATTTATTTTTAACAAAATGTTTATTCTGAATCAAAATGTTAATTTTAACTAAAATGTTTGTCTTCCACTAGTTCATAAAATGGAGCTACAGCGCCCTTGAGATGATAAATTCATAACAAAGGCGCTCTATGAATCTTTATTATTATACTAACTAACTAACTAATCATCACGCCGTCTCCCCGAAAGGGTAGGCAGAAAGAATGGACTGTCAAACTTTCACTGATGCGGCACTCCATCCTACTCTTTTCGCTCCGCGGTAGACGCGGTGTGATGGGTTGCGAACCTCATCGCCACATATTATTATTATAAGATTATCGATGCAAAAGAAGGTTTTCATTTTCATTAACTTCTTAAAAAATCTTCTTACACAATCGTAATGTGAAAAAGAAACCACAAATGAGGGTATTAGTTGCAAACCTGGCAAACTCCATCATTAGATGTTTTGAGTAAATCGCAAAAAACTGATACGCTAGTAAAATGCGCTTTTTTACGATATTTATTTTTTTCATCTCAACCAGTTAGTATTTTAAAAGTAATCAGCCATGAAATAATCATCATTATGTTGATAATTAAAGTAAAATAATGAATTTCATTTTGGAGTTTGCCAGCTTTGCAACATTCAAGTGGAGGTTGCCATGTTCGCAACAAACCCTATATTTTAATAGTAAAATTCTTCAGAATGAAGTCGAATTTGAAACTGAAAATCAATAAAAATTATGTGCAAATGTATTATGAATAAGACCCAATTCATATCTCACTTTTGATTGTTGGTGGAGTTTTCCGGGTTAGCAAATAATATCCTCAAATAAGAAGGGTCCTAGTCACACGAATGGCGTAGTAATTCGGTAGTTTTCCAGGCCGTAATGCAGCAGTGTTATGAAAACAATGTGCAGGTAATTACCTCGCGCCCATTGTGCTGCTGTTGATCGAGAATTTATATCGCTTCTGCAAACTTTGACTTTCTCAAGTTGCGAGGCACGCTTCACAATAGCCGCTATAAGCTTTCAGAAACTTAAAAAGTTTCGTGGCTGTAATAAATCATTAAATCAATTAACCCTTCAATTAACAACACTGTTATAATATCATATTTTTTAAATAATACACAACCCTTACACTACGACAGTAAGCATATCGTCACCTGAGAGTAAGAGGGTTCCAAATAACAAAATTTCACATTTGGCTTTTTTCGTGCCAAGATGGCAGTGCACAATGGTGTTCTTGTGCCGACCCTTATGTAGGGAAGTGAAGCATGGAACTGGCAAAAGAAGGATGAAAGTAGAATAAATGCAGTAAAAATGAGATCTCTAAGACGAATGTGTGGCAAATCTGTATATGATAGAGTGACAAATGCAAGTATAAGAAGTGAATGTGGTGCGAATGAAAGTGCTATGAACAAAATAAGGAAAGGGTCATTAAGATAGTTTGGACACATGGAAAGAATGAGTGAAGACAGAATGGTAAAGAAGGTATATATAAACGGCGTGAACGGAGCTAGAAATAGAGGAAGGCCGAGGAAAATCAAATTAATCAAATGTTGAATGTCGGTCACGTGAGGACTCGGAGAAATCGACGTGCGTGCATGACAAGATGTATGAATGTAGAGGAAGCGAGAGAAGTATGTCAGGACAGAACAGTGTGGCATTCTATTCTTTCTGCTTATTCCTCCGGGGAGACGGCGTGATGGTTAGTTAGTTAGCTTTTTTTCGTGAAAAGGGTTCTTACTAACCTTATCTATGCGTACAATGTAATAGTATCGTCATTTTGATGTTACGAAAATAATCAAGTTCCATCTGATCATTCAAAACACACGATTCACTGAAGAATGATTCATTTACACTTAGAACTTTATTATTCCAACTGTCGCCAGAGAAAATTTACACGCTTCTCGGCAAAAGAATTTCATCTGCTTCAGATGGAACCCTTTTATTCCAAGATACACACCCGAAACCAACAAAAATTTGACTTTATTTTTCTCAGTTTTTTACTTTTGACAGTTGGAACCTTCTTACTCTCAGGTGACGATATGATAGTAGAAAGCAAAGTTAGAATTTATAAAACTAGCATCAGGCCCATAATGACATACGGAATCGAAGCAAGAACAGACACTGTCAGAACCTTATATCTCTTAAGAGTAGCAGATATGAGAACATTGCGACCTATTGTGGGCAGAACCCTTAGAGATAGGATACCCAATTCGCAAATTCGCAAATCTTGCACATTTAAAGACATAGTGGGATGGAGTAGGCAGAGAAGACGATTCTGAAGGGACCACATCGAGAGAATTGATTCAGCAAGAATTCCTAATATCGCGATGCACGAGACTCCAGAGGGCCGTCGACCACCAGGACGACCACCAAAGAGATGGAGAGAAGGCTGGTTGTCTTCATCACAGGAAGAAAGTTGATATCCTGCATAAACAGATCGCAAGATCTACAATCAGAAGAAGAAGAAGACACAATCCTTAAATTAACAACACTGTTATAATATCATATTTTTTTTACAATACACAATAGGGTGGGCTGAAAAAAATCATTATTGTTTTTCGAAGTTGTAATAGCGCGGAAAAGTTGTGAATTTGGAAGACAAACAAATGAAAAGAACACAATATCAAAATCGGTTCACATCTTCCGGTCGCGCACAGGCCCTAAAGTTTTACAAAATATGGAAAAACGTCATTATTGCGATTATTTGTTTAATTTGTTATTCTAGTTGTTTTTGTAATGTAATAATGTAATAAATATGTGACTTTTTCAATATTTTGACAGCTTTTGGGGCTTGTGCGCGACCGAAAGATATCAGCTGATCCCAACCAAATTAAAACACAATCTGTCGATGCCAGCGAGCCTGGCGAAACCGGTCGCTGTCTAAATAAAGACAAAAGTGGAAGTAGTTAAAAAATATCGTTTTATTTAATTATTATTTAAAACACAATGTTTTAAGGCTCTATTTGAAGACGTTTAAAACTATTACATTACAAAAACAACTAGAATAACAAATTAAAAAAATAATCCCAATAATGACGTTTTTTCATATTTTGTAAAACTTTAGGGCCTGTGCACGACCTTGATATTGTGTTTTTTCATTTGTTTGTCTTCCTAATTTGCAACTTTTCCGCGCTATTACAACTTCGAAAAAAAATTATGATGTTTTTCGGCCCACCCTAATACACAACACTTAAATTAACAACACGGTTATATATCATATATATTTTTTACAATTTTTGATAATCAGGTGTTACAAATAACTGTTAGTTGTTTGTAACACCTGATAATGCCAAAATTGGTTGGCAAAACAGCTATCGCAACATTCTCAAAAAGTGTAAGTGATGGCGAAGGCACAAGGCAGGGATGCGATTGGCTACTAATATCAGTCGAAGGAGGTGGTATTTTTCTCCCCTTAGCACATGACCCAAATATGAGATCTTTCTAATTTTCACACTCGACAACAGCTCTCTATTGGCTCTGGCTCTCTGCAGTGCGTCTGCATTACTGACCCCATCGGTCCACGGTATTACATTCATTTTCGGAGTCCAGGTTTGGCAGCCATATAGTAGAACATACCACATATAACATTTAGTAGTTCTTTGTCGGAGTTTCAAGTTAAGATTATCGTTAAGATTTTTATTCGCATTAATTATTAAATATGGCATTTTACATCATTGTTTTAGAAATCAATAAATAATATTTGTTATTATATTTCAGCGATTGAGAAGCCACCGCATCAAGGTGTGCCCTCTATTGGCCACCCTACTTCCTGAATTATAATCGCTAACTAAACATAACGTAATGGGATTGGGTTGGCTCTAATGATCACTTAATAACGGCCGGAGGAAAACAAGTCCTTGGAACATGGCCCTGGACTTCTGTCGTATACTATGTCATACGAGCATGTATTTATCGCGACATGATTCCTAATCTCTTCTTTGTCATACATCTTATGCACACTTTAAACATACTTGTGTCAATTACCATTTTTTTAGATTCATTAGGGGAAGGGAACTCTAACAAGGGGAGGGCACGACATAGCAATTTGACATCGGGATGGGATTTTTCAGGATTGTAGTACCCCCTAAGAGTCGCCCATAGTCAAAGTGAGAAAGCGAAATATCTAACAGACTATTAGAAAAAAGTAAATAATAAAAGAAAATGTCTGTTTTCGAGAAGATTTATTTTATATATATATTTTAGATGAAATCTCTTGATGTAGAGATAAAATGCAGAATTGAGGCAGCAAGAGCTACGTTTAATAAAATGAAATCACTCTTCTGCAATGATAACGTAAACTTGAAACTCCGCCGGAGAATGATCAAATGCTATGTGTGGTCTGTTTTATTGTACGGGTGTGAAACTTGGACCTTGAAAGTTAACTCAATGAACAGACTGTAAGCATTTCAAATGTGGCTCCATCGTCGAATGCTCAGAGTTCCCTGGACAGACATGGTTACCAATACCGAAGTCCTGAGGCGAGCTAGAGTTGACAGGGAACTGTTATCAACTATCAAGGTTCGAAAGATCTCACATCTGGGTCATATACTGCGTGGGGAAAAGTACAACCTTCTCCAACTGATATTGGAAGGGAAAATTGAGGGACGCCGAGGGCCCGGAAGGAGACAAATGTTCTAGCTGCGAAACGTGAGGGAGTGGACCGGCATTTGAGGTGTGGAGGAGCTGTTCCGAGAGGCGCAGGACAGGGACAGGTTCGCCAAGGTGATCGCCAACGTTGGGGGGACCCGACAGGGCACTTAAAGAAGAAGAAGAAGATGAAATGTAAAGTTTCGCCCGTCTTAGAAGGGCGAAACTTGTCATTTCAATACAATCTCCGGGGAGATTGTATTCATCAGACTGATTGCAACATGGTTGATTTCGATATCCTACACTTCTTCTCAATCCTTATTATAACATCTCCATCTTCATATATGATTCCTTCCTTTTAGTATATACGAGTAAGTGATCCTTCCGTTTAATATATTGTTAAAAAAAATGTACATCGAAAAAGGTTTAGTTTCAACCGAAAAATGTCTGTGAAAAGTGAAATAAAGTGTTTCAAAAATATGAAGTGCAGTTATATTTATTCAAATATGAATCCACGACATAAAGCGAAGACGAGTATAGAAGAACAATTTCCCCATCTTCGATTTAATATGCAGTTTGAAAAATAATGTATATGGGCGTTTTTCAAAAAGTTTGCTCGTTGCGTAATAATTCCACTACGTCACATTTGGCGTTCCACTAATAAATCACGTCGCGTAGTGGAAGTGACGTACGATGCCAGTATTGAAACAAACTCCAAAATGCAGGTTTATGAATATGATTTTACTAAATATTACATTGAATTCAGATTCTAGATGTCGGTCATTTTTACCCATGAAAAGCTGTAAGTCAAACAATCAATACTTACATTATAGAATCACGTTCGTAGTGGAAAATAAAAACAGCACGTCGTGACGCCCGACCACTATTTCACATAACATAATGCGACTGGTGTCAATTTACGAACATGGCGACCGTTGACGAGCTATAAAATGTTGCCATCAATCAAATATACGAGTATACTGAGTTTATAGTAAATTTTTCGTTTAAATCAGTATATCGACGTAGCGTATACGGAATTTTCCACCAACGTCGTTTTGAGTGACTAAATAAAAACAGTATTTTATATTATTTTGAACTCTAATACGCTGTTATCTAGGAATATTATTGAATCTGGATCATATAATCCTTCCAAATAACATAAAACTCTTGGACAAGAAGTAGCTTATCAATGAATATTTTTCGTTTATAAAGTGCAAAAGGAGCGTGGGACACTAGAAAAATCACCACTTTTCTATCGTATATTCCCAATAATTAAGCAAAATAAACAGATATAGGTACTTTTGGATATGTGAATAATCAATTTGTGAGTTATTCTGTTGTTTTGAGATATAAAAAAAAACAGTTTTAAAATCAATAGCCTGCAGAATTACCTCGAAAGTCATAGGACATGTAATTTTCGAGTAAACATTTTATTTGAAAAACACCCATGTATCCTTATTATTAGATTATTTTTTGAGATATGCGTTCATACTTTTTCTACATATACTATACTGTAAAGATGGTATATTTATACGTTATAAATAAAACTGTATCGTTTTTTTTTACACGCGAGAGGATAGTAACGAGATGGTTTTGTACATAATTGCATCGACAAGCTGTTAGTCGCTCGGGGAGGGATACATTCGTTTTACATAATACATTTTCAAATTTTGAAATTGTCTCTCCAGGAAAAGAGCAACGAACTATGTCACGTGATGAATTCTGTAATAACAAATATAAAAGATGATTTAGAATGATCAGAAAACTGCATGACGGTAATGTATTATAGTTTGGTGGCTCGATGTTTCTGCAGTTTATGATTGACTTCTAAATTAATAGAAGTAATTCGCAACAGGAAGACATATAGAAAAGTTTCAATTCAGTAAGAATGTTATTAACCTATGTCATGACTAGTGGCCGTTCACAAAGGATTTTTAGTACCAACCCTGATGAATGGAAGTGAAGCATGGAACTGGCAGAATAAGGATGATAAAATAGTAAATGCGATAGAGATGAGATCCCTTAGACGTATGTGTGTTAAAACGATGTACGGCAGAATTTCAAATGTTGCGTCTATAGTCAGGTCTAAATGTCGAACCCAACCCACCACTTCCTCCAAGAAACCTTCCTCTCACCATCCAACAATATTTAAGAATAGCTTCTGGGCTGTAACTCGATAGATAAGAAAATGATATCCGAAGTAAAAAAATAATGTTGTTATTTGAAATGTCATGGTAGAAGTTCATTGTAAATAATGATTTTTTTTGTATTAAATCTTTTTATTATGTATATTTAGTCCACTAACGTAAATCCACTAACGTTTGCGTTTTATAACGAGCACCGTGAGAGCTGGTCGCCTAGCATGGATTGGGCACGTATGCCGAGCCCATGAGACCAGAGCAATCAAGACTCTGTACGCGTTTAGACCGACTGGAGTAAGACCTCTAGGAAGGCCCAGACCGCACCTAATGGACAATGTTCTGGCTGACCTGGCTAGGTTGGGCGAATCGGACTGCTGGGAGCAAAAGGCGCAGGATCGAGTTTGCGTCTACGACCGGTTTCGGCGCCATTTGCTGCTACACAGAAGATGGCAGCGAGCTACCGAAACCGGTTAAAGACACAAACATTAGTGGATTTTAACTTAATAATAAATACACATTTTAAAAATAATTTTTAATTTTTATTTTCATTATTTAAAAAGTGAAAACATGTACATTTTTATTTATATGGATAAAAAAAAACACGCGCGCATTCAAATGCAACGTTGTCTCAAAAATTAAAAGCAATTGGTAAATAACTTTTGGAGATTTAAGATTTTGAACACGAACACATTTTTATTTATATACTCGTATATTTACTCTGAAAAATTGAGGTTTATCTTTTTATTTTAGGGGGTTAAATGGATGGTTAGGGCCGTGGGGGGACGTACTGTGCTGGAAGGTATGTGTATCAGTAAATGCCAAGAAACGCTATAGTTACATAACATCAGCAACACTACCATCTAGTCCGACTCTCTGGCGTCCACGTGTGATCTTTACGATCCCGCAAACCCTGGGTTTGGCATATTGGACGTACTCGTATGTTGATGTGCCACAGCTAACAGAGAGGGCGAATGGCGATATTCGGCGCTACAAAACCGGTCACCCCCAGCTAAGTGAAGGAACACCCCTACAAAAAAAACCTGGTCCTCCTAGTAAAGGGGTTAGGCATTAGGCCAACAATCTAACCTCGTAAAACAACCAACGTTACGAACACTTCAAGAAATTCGTTTCTTGGAGGAGGCTTAGACGCACCAAGGGTTGTGGCGCCAGAGAAAAAAATCTCTTTATTAACTAACTAACTAACTAACCATCACGCCGTCTCCCCGAAGGAGAAGCAGAAAGAATGGACTGCCACACTTTTCTTTACTGGCATATATCTCTCGCTTCCTCAACATTCATACATCGTGTCATGCACGCGCGTCGATTTCTCTGACTCCTCACATGGCCGACATTCAATATTTGATTTATTTGATCGTGCCACGTTTTCCTCGCTCTTCCTCTATTTCTGGTTCCATTTATATCATTAACATATAATTTTTTATCATTCCTTCTTCATTCATTCTTTTCATATGTCCAAACCATCTAAATGATCCTTTCGTTATTTTGTTCATAACACCATCATTCGCACCGCATTCACTTCTTATATTTTTATTCGACACTCTATCATACACAGTGTATCCGCACATTCGTCAAAGAGATCTCATTTCTACTGCATTTATTTTACTTTCATCTTTCTTTTGCCAGCTCCATGTTTCGCTTCCATACATAAGGGTCGGTAGAAGAACAACATTTATCATTTTACTATATTTATAATAGTTTATCTCTTTATCGTCAAAATGACCGTGCCGTCCATCTAGTATAAAGACATATTTTGTCGGAGTGTCTTTATCAGTCCTCCCCGCCGCCGGCGCTGGAGTGTCACGGCGCGTGACAGGTTATTAGTGGGTCGCTGAGGATGACGGACGGACGGCGGGCGATGGCCGGCCGGATCAGCATTTATTATCATACTCTATGGTATACTATACCATATACTATAATATCGTTGGAAAAATAACTAACTAACTCCGGAGGACAGAGCAGTATGTTGCAGAGTAGAGCAATACCACCATACTCCCCTGTTCTGACATATCTCTTTGGATTCCTCTACATTCATACATCATAACATGTACGCTCATGAAAGCTCATCTCATCTCAAAGCTCAGCACATGTTATCAGTGAAATAATGGGACAAGTCAACAAGGCTTCGGCAATATCAGGTTGTCTCAAGGAGATCATATGGAAAAACAAGTATACGAGAACTGAGAAGATGTGTATAACTTGTAGTATCAATATGGAGAAAGCTAGAGGATATGTCAAGATCGAGTAGTGTGGCGGAAACGGCGTGATGGTTTGTTTTTGTTGTTGTTGTTGTTGTTGTTGTTGTTGTTGTGTCGTTGTTGTTGTTGTCATGCCATTCTTCTCTCGGTCATCTTCCACTTCATTTTCCACCCGCACTGCTTGTATATATCTTTTTGACCATTCTTCTGTCATCCATTCGTTTCATATATCCAAACATTCTCAGTTTACCTTGCCTTACGTTTCTTCTAAATTTTGTCTTTCTATATTATTAATATCGTTTTCCCGCACATTCTTCATAGTGATCTCATCTTAATTTTATCATTTTTTTGTCAGTTCCAAGCTTTGATTCCATACACAAGAGTTGGCATTAGAATTCAATTGTGTATTTTTTATTATTTATTATCGATCACCTTTATTGTGTGTTATAAATTCACACTGAAATATGATTGGTAACTCTGTTGCATGGATAATTCTTCCTGTGCCATATCAGGTTTTCTCGATGTTAGCCATTACTTCTGCAAAGGTCTCTCTGTCATGCGCCGCCCAGAATAACTCCTCCAAGATTCTCATTTCAGTCTAGTCTCTTATATTGCAAAACGTTTGCCTTCTGCCAGTTTTCTTTGCCAACAAGTTTACGTTTCTCTCAGTACATTACTTTAATTATAATTATAACTAAATTCAGATGGCAGCACAACTATTGAAGAGTTGTAGCCTCCTTGATGTTTATTAAGGTCATCGATCCTGTGCCTTATTTCTCAAGAGTCCTTCTCACCTCGTTTGGACAAATCAGCAAAACACATCTTAAACAATGTC
The DNA here is from genome assembly GCA_022606425.2 of Lepidostoma basale. Classification (NCBI taxonomy): domain Eukaryota; kingdom Metazoa; phylum Arthropoda; class Insecta; order Trichoptera; family Lepidostomatidae; genus Lepidostoma; species Lepidostoma basale. The sequence continues at coordinate 680,844 of JAHDVF020000316.1, read as the reverse complement.
AAGGACAAGAATATTTCTGATGATGATTAAAAACCCATTCTATAAATTATAATAAAACTTGTGAACAATATAAGTTTTCTTACTATTAAATAAATAAAATACTAGATAAATAAAGACAAAACAAAGCTGCTCACTGTAGGCCAAACGCAACATCAGATGAGAGTAGTGATGTCAGGAGTTCCACTAAAGAACACCAAGGAGTTTGTCTATCTCGGGAGCAAAATAACATGGGACAGTCGGTCTAAGAGCGAGGTCGACAGCCTAGGCAACATCAGGTCGCAAACAAAAGGTCGAAAATAATATAATCAAATAATATAGACCAAAAACTGAAAATACTCCTCATCAAGACCTATGTATGGAGTATCTTGATGTACGGTTGCGAGGCATGACAAAGAGATAAACTGAGACTAGAGGCTTTTGAGATGTGGTCCTATAGAAGACTATTAGGAATTTTCTGGAGAGACCACATCACGAATGTGGAGGTTCTTCAAAGAATCGAAGGAGGAAGGCACCTGCTCAGAACCTTGTCCGAAAGGCGTGCAAGATGGATCGGCTATGTAATACGTCAAGAAGGTCTCTTGCATGCCATAATGGAGGGTATGACCGAAAGGACAAACTCTAGGGGACGCCCACGCCGAGAGTACCTGGAGGACCTGTTGGTGGACGTGCGCTGCTCATCATATGCAGATTTCAAAAGAGCCGCACAAGACAGGGAAGAATGGAAGAGAAGAATAGAAGAAATTGCTGCAAACCAATCCCAGGATTGAAACTTTCTAACTAACTAATAAATGTGGACACAACTCTTAACTTGAAAATTATATGAAAACCTATACCCATTTTTTATGAAAAAAATGCTCAAATGTGTGTTCAAATATCAACAATATGTCTACATTCAAATACTTACTTTGTTAGCCGTATTAATTTGGTAAATTATTATTATCAATAATAATGAAGAAGTCTGTTTTCTTGAAGTTTCATTATTTTATATGAGAATGACGTGTTTTGCCTTGCTGAGGCATTATCAATTGAAGACTGCTTATTTCAAAGGTAGTTTAAACACCAAGCAGAGAAATTAATCAAAAACTGTTTTTTGTTCCACATGTCATGTACCGCAGGTGGCATCTTTAGGGTGACGTTTGAATTACACTTTATTATTCAATCATTACGCACTTTTGCACAGTTATTAGCTTTTATGTTTAAGTCCAATTGGCATCAAAAACTAATTTTTGACTTTTGCACCTATGTAATGTCCAGTCTCAAATGTGAAACATGTCATTCCCATAAAATATAATACAACTTCTAGAAAACAGACGTTTTTATTCGTATTAATTATTGAATATTGGGTCATCGGTCATTTCCTCAGGATAGAAAGATACCAAATCCTTCAGTTAATAATCATGGACAAAATAGAAAGACGTCGAGAAGTTGGTAGAATGTAGTTGTCCTGGCTGCGAAATATAAGAGAGTAGACGAGAATGAGCAGAGTTAAGAAACTGTTCCAAGTGGTGCAGGACAGAGATGCTTTCGCTGCAGTGATCGCCAACGTTGAGGGGACCTGCCACGACATCAGAAGAAGTTTAGTCCACTGTTCTAGATACAATAAGGTAAATAATATTTTTCCGATATTATAAACAAATATAGTAACTCTTATAAAAAGTGTATTTTTATTTATTAAAAAATGTGTTAAATACATAAATATGTATCACCAGAATCTGTATTAGAGCTTTACATTTATTCATAAACTATTTATATATAAATATTAATTTTAAAAGCTGTGGCTTAACATTTTAATATATTTAATCTGTACAATCATATTTATAGAAAAAAAAAGAAAATATTTGTACACAAGATCTACTTCAATAATAATAATAATAAAAACTATAATCACATTCCAACATATTAAATTATTTCGATATTAGTAGATCTAAAATTAATTCATTATAACTATAAACAGACACTTATTTATTAATATTTAATATCAAAAATATAATATTTCTCAAGGTCTATTAGATGTAACACGTAATGTCACATAGTTTAAAAGTTTACAAAGAGCGGCTTCGGATAAACCAGTCATTCACCAATTTGGTTTTCAACTGTTGAAGTGGTAGGTTATTTCACACTCTTTCGTGATAACCTCACATATAAAAACATCCTATAACAGAAAAATCAAGTTTTATTTGTTCACCTATAATTTAGTATATTATATTAGTTTAGAACTGTGAAATTAATTATGTACTAAGTATCACAAAAACACCACGATATCGGCGGTTATAGGTGTGTGCAAAAAGAATGGATTTGAATGAAATTCGAGAAAAATGATTACTATATAATATATTGAAAATTCCATAAATGTTTCAATGTTGGCTTGAATGTGATGAAAGCGTCAAATGTGTAAAGTCATAACAAGTGAATTTAAAACGGAATAAAATATACCCATGGATGCGAGACTTAACTAAATAATAAATACACAAAATTCAAGTTGCTCAGCTGGCCATGGAAAGATCCATGTTGGGTATCTCGCTTACAGACCATATACCCAACGTGGAGATGAGAAGACGCATCAGGATCACCGACATAGTGATACGCATTGCAAGGATGAAGTGGCAATGGGCTAGGCATGTGTGCCGACGGGATATAATAATAATAATAATAATACGAGCCCTAATTTCGACGTCACCCCAAGGGATGAGAAAATAGATATAGGAGTTAGTGAGGAGTTAGTGCAGCGAGCAGGCGGTCAGTCCTGGGCCTATGCAGGCGGCGAAGGCCATGGTGTGAGGAATGACGTTCTGCTCGTAGACCCCCGTGAAAAGGTGAGACCAGGGCCCGTGGGCAAACACCTCCACGTCTTCTCCCCCATGAGTCTCCGTGTCCAGCGGGACAGGTGACGGGAAAGTGTAGTTGGGGTTATCTGGAATAATGCATTAAGCATATTAAATAATCAACTTAAATCAAATCAGTATATTATGTTCCCCAGACGAGGCGAAAGCGAAACCGGTTGGTGTTTATAACGAAAAAAGTGGTTTATACGAGTATACACATTTTACAAGTGTATTATTATTATTTTTAAATCAAATCAGTTTATTTTTTCAATAGATATTACAAACAGAATTAAAATCCAACATAAAAACAATGAATTTTTTTTTAATGTATATTAAGTTAAAATCCAGTAATGTTTGTGCTTTCGACCGGTTTCGGTAGCTCGCTGCCATCTTCTGGTATGCATATAAAATCTTGCTAAGCTTATATAGTTTATATGTTAATAGATCTTGCATTCATATTGTAATAATTTTGATAAGTTTATATCGAGCTCCCGATGATGAAGGTGTAAAGTCTTCGAAACATTTTGAGAAAAATAAACTCTAAAGTGGAAACAACAGTGTTGTAATTTAACAAATATCGTTATTATGGAATTCCACACTGTTAATGCCTAAGTTTATCTAAAATTAAACAAATTTAAATTTTAAGGCATCTATCGAGAACAGGTAGTTATTACATATAGTAAAAGGAACGCATCTTCTGAATGTAATTTTACTATTATAATTTGTAATTTATGTAATTGTGCATTATTCCTGTGTAAGTATGTTTTAAAAATCATTATCAATTTAAAAAACAATTAGTCCAGGTAAATATTTAAAATCAATTGTATTTTTAAAGTGTATCGTATTGATATGTAAATGTGTGTTTTCCCCACTGAAATTGGTACTCATAATCTAAAGATAGTTATAATATTTTTTCTATACATAATAAGTCTTTCATTGTTTAGAGTTAAGTTATACATTTACACCTGAGGATGGAGGCCACCTCAAAAACGTGTCGTGCTTGATATATTTATTTTATAAAAGTATTTAACAGAGTTATTTCAATTCCAAGGTCAATATGAAAGATGTTGATCTCCGAGGAGACAGTGTTCAGCAGACTAATTGCTCTTCCAACCGGCGTCAACAGAGGTAGGTTTGGTTCTGGCGGCCGGTAGGTAAAACAATATATTTTATGCTCTTGTTGTCGTTGTCAGCAATCTATCAGGAATAAAAATACCGACTTTCTCGAAATATCCCCTGATTAATCTGAGAAATGCGTTATGAGGTGCCCATCTCTTCGAAGCTGCAGAGAGTCGGTTCCCAACATTCCCAAAAAGAAATGCCGTGGGATAGAGCCACGAATAGCTACCATACACCCTCATGTAGAAATACCTCAGAATTTTTTCTGATTGAAGTAACTAATTCTAACAACTGAAATGAAGACTCTCCGATCCGTTGCGGGAACGACACTCCGAGACAGAATAAGAAATTCTGAAATAAGAAAGATCTGCAATGTAGAAGATGTCGTGCGATGTGGAAGACTGAGAAGATGCTACTGGAGAGATCATGTGGAAAGAGCATGTTCTGAAAGAATGATCAATATAGCCGCAAATAAAGTAACACCAAGAAATATACCTGCAGGAAGACCACCTAAAAGATGGCGACACAGTTGGACATGTATATCCCAGGAACAGGCTCCGAGAAATAACAGGACACAGTCCTTAATAAAGCAGAAGAAGAAGAAGAAGAATTCTTACAACGTATTTAAAGCACTTTTAGTATACTTACGCATATCGTCTTTGGTCATGTCGTATCGTCCGCCCTTCTCCGGTTTGTAGCTTGGTCCATTGGCATAGGCTAGTGTGGAGTAAGGCAGTCCGTCCGATCCGACGCCTCCGAATCCCAAGATGTCTGCTCCTCGCTTGGAATAGCCGGCATAGGACATGGTGTGCGCGTGGTCTGCCGTGACCACCACCAGTGTGTCCTTATCAATAATGGACATGGCCGACCTGATAGCTTCGGAGAACTCCACAGTCTCGTCGAGAGCTTTTCTGGCCCGATTTTCGTGATGACCGTGATCGATTCTGCCACCTAGGATAAAATAATATCTAATTATTGAGGTTATATTATATATCTTTAGGATTTTTGAAAAATAAGAAATCTTGACAGTCTGCAACATTAGCGTGAATGGTAAAAATATGGAGCAAGTAGATGAGTTCGTGTATTTAGCTAGTATGTTTACAGTGGAGAGGGATATTGAGAGAAGGGTTGGGGCAGGCAACAAAGTGAATGGTGCACTTAAAGTTGTCATCGCAAACAAAAACTTTTCCAACTTATCCTTCCTCAACATGCATACATCGTGTCAAGCACGCGCGTCGATTTCTCTGACTCCTCACGCGGCCGACATTTAATATTTGATTTATTTGATCGTGCCACGTTTTCCTCGGTCTTCCTCTATTTCTGGTTCCATTTACATCATTAACAGATAATTTTTTTATCATTATTTCTTCATTCATTCTTTCCATATGTCCAAACCATCTTAATGATCCTTTTATTATTTTGTTCATGACACCATCGTTCGCACCGCATTCACTTCTTAGATTTTCATTCGACACTCATATCATACACAGAGTATCTACACATTCGTCTAAGAGATCCCATTTCTACTGCATTTATTCTACATTCATCCTTCTTTGGCCAGTTCCATGCTTCGTTTATGTTCTTTGGCCAGTTCCATGCTGCCTTCAATACACAAGGGTCGGTAGAAGAACACCATTGTGCACTGCCATTCTAGATTTTTGGGATAGGTTTTTGTTTGCGATGACAACTTTAAGTGCACCATTCACTTTGTTGTCTGCCCCAACCCTTCTTTCAATATCCCTCTCCACTCGCCCATCTCTTGTTAACATACTACCTAAATTCACGAACTCAACAACTTGCTCCAAATTTTCTCCATTCACGCTAATGTTGCAGACTGTCATGATTTCTTCTTTTTCAAGAATGGATTTATTAACATTCATCATCAGATCATTTCGCATGCATACCTCATACATACAATTCACCAGGACTTGTAGTTCATGCTCGTTGTCTGCAAGTAGGACAGCGTCATCCGCATACAAGAGACAGCTTACTGACACTCCGCTCGTTTTGGCACCTACATCCAACCCTTTCAGCTCTTTCATACATTTGTCCATATATATGAAATGTGCTTATATAAGAAATGAAACGAGCCATTAGCCGGGACACAAGCCAAATTAAATATTTAAATTTCATTTCATATAATGATGTTGAAAAAAACGGTTCGCCATTCCTGATATAGGTTGATAATGATGGTGAATTATTACCTTCAACAAATAAGAAGTATCCTTTTTCTTCTTTAGAGAGCATCTGTATCGCGATGGTAGTCATCTCAGCGAGGGTGGGTTCTTTGGCAGGGTCGGCCTCGAGATGGAAGTTCATGTGATCAGAGTTGAAGAGCCCCAGGATGTAGTCCGCCATCTGAGAGGCCCCGAAGAGGCCGTTTTTGTCAGTAACGTAGGCCGCTGATAGACCGCGGTTTGTCTTTTCCCTCTGCCACAGAGCCGTCAGGTCCTGCCCGTCCTGCCTCACGCCGCGTTCACCGTCCTTGTCGATTGTGGTGTTTGGAAGGAAGTTCTTCCTGCCGCCTCCGAGGATAATCTGAATTGTGAAATGAATTTTAAATCAAGCTGCTGAATTCTAGGGTATACGCACATCGTTTCGCCGTGGTTTTTAGTCTGAGAGCAACGGGTGAATATTTTTTCTAATAGTATAAAGAATATTTTTTAACAACATTTTGAATGTATTCAAATACTTGTAGACGAATACTGATTTTGCCCATTGCGGGTTATCATTTTAAGGATTAATTATATCTCAATAGAGTCGAAGATGCAAATTGGAAACAGAATATGGTAGTCGAGGCGTTTACAGGACTTATGACCTGTCATTGGTTGGGTTAAGCGCACGCTTTATGTAATACAACATTCCCCATTCCGCCCTTCTTATGACCACCAAGTCTGACAAATTTTTGGAAGATGTATACTCGTATATGTTACAATATTGGATTACACTTCACATTTTTTAGTTCAATCTACACTAGCGCCATCTATTAAGATTGGATTAAGCACTAAGCAGAAGATCATTATTAACGCAATGTGAAGGGCTACCGCCATTAACATATATTAAATATTTTTTAGACCATTGTTTTGGCCGAAACACTTTGGTACTTCAATATTATTACTGTTAAAATTTAAAACACTGTTATAACACAATTTCTTTTTATTCACCGAGTGTCGCGACGGCTGTTTCGCCAACCGATGTTGGCATCATCAGGTGTTACAATAGCGAAACATGATGATGATGCCAACGTCGGTTGGCGAAACAGCTGTCGCGACACTCTCAGTGAATTAAACGAAATTGAGATATTATAACAGTGTTATAAAATTTAACAGTAAGAATATTTTTATAAGCTTGACATCAAATGTTAAGTAGAAAGCAACGAGAAACTACCACATTAAAAATTGTAACACTTTGCTGCCAACCAATCCCTTGAATAGATACTAGTGAATAAGAAATTATCGCTTAACGCACAGATTCCCAAACTTTTTCGACCCATGGCCTCCTTTTCAAACACATAATTACACAAGGACCCCCTGGAAAATTACCTTTTTTAAATTAAACCAAACGGAAAAATGTAGTGAACCAATTTTTTATATACTTACTTATAGTGTTTTAAATAAGATATGGCGATACTTAAATTGTTGAGAAATTAATATTCATTAAATAATCCTAATGAGAAAGATGAACTTGATGTTCTGTCAATAACAAACCTGGTGTGAAATCATCAAAAAATATATTTAATGACAAGAGTATTGTTTTTAATTTCAGTAACTAACTAACTAACTAACCATCACGCCGTCTCCCCGAAAGGGTAGGCAGAAAGAATGGACTGTCACACTTTTACTGATGCGGCACTCCATCCTTCTCTTTTCGCTCCGCGGAAGACGCTGTGTGATGGGTTGCGAACCTCATCGCCACCAATAGGCATCTCCCGCGCACACTTCGATCGTCCAACACCCACAAAACAAATAATATAAAATACAATGATATAAAATAAAATAACAAAATAAAAATAATTTAACACAAAATGTTCATTTTGGATTGGTGCACATATTGTCTATATAATTTATGTTCCATGAATCCACCGTTTTTAACAAAATGAAAATAATTTAACACAAAATGTTCATTTTGGATTGGTGCACATATTGTCTATATAATTTATGTTCCATGAATCCACCGTTTTTTTTAATTTAGCACATAATGATTTAACACATAATGATTTTTTCGATGTTGCGCATGTTGACATGGACGATCCGGACTTTTGTGTTTATTTAATTTATGTTACACGTATCCACCGTTTTTTAAATTAGCTGTAATTAGGCACTTAACCAGCAACAACTTGAAAAATAATATTGAAGAAATTGGAATGTCATTGGAACAAATGAAAAATTTATTTTGACACCTGTCAAAATTCTTTATAAAAACGAAAAAACTAATATAATTTTAACAGCAAAACAGTACAAACGTATTACGTGTCACAATTAACTATTATAAAGTGCGGCAACAATTAAATTGACCAAAATAATTCTCTAAAAAATACATTATAAAGGTAATAATTATTAGTGAAATATCAGAGAACATGTAAATCTAATACATGTGTAGGTACGTATATGATTATTTGAAACATCACAAAATCATAGATGATATTTACTTTGAAAGTGATTTTATCAAAAACTTTTAGTATATAACAAATTAAATATGTATGTACATCGTGGAATAATAGATTTTAAGAATACTATAAGGTTATACAAATAAGCAACTCATGGCCCCCTTTTCGCTTCCCAGGGCAAGAATTACCCCCTCAGTGGGACCAGGGGGCCCACTTTGGAAACCTATGGTTTAACGTGTTATTTGATTGTGAACAAAACGCCTTGACATAGTTATATGAACTAAATACGTATCACATGTGTTATCTGGATTGCTTTAATAAGGCGCATTGTTGAATAATCAGGTCTCACGAAATAATTATTGAAATTCTTGACTTGTGTTTATGCGAATTACCTTGAAGTTCTTTCCAATATCATCGAAGACGAGCTGTTTGGCAATGTCGGAACACACGTTGGGGTCTTGTCCTGCCTTGATGATGTCGGAGTCCGCCTCCCAATCCCTTTCGGCAGTGTGGGCGTAGGTTCCCGAAGGAGAAGCGTGTGTGACGCGAGTTGTGGTCACAAATCCTGGAAGAAACAACGGCAGCTTTAGTTTGTATTCATATCCATTTAAAACACAATTAAACAATATTTGAATTGCAGATATTTCTACAGTCCAAAGACTTGGACTTGGATCTTCTGGCTTACAGAGGCTCAGCTCATGTGGCTATTCCTCTTACGTCTGATGGGAACATTGTTGGAAGGTGATTTGGTGGGTCATTAGTTTATGCGGGGGCATGATTTGTGTGGCCCGGAGTGTTCCTCGGAAGGAAAATCGATTTTGGGCGCTTGTGGCGGCTGGAAGTGTTTGGGTCGTAATTTGAGAGGTCTTTTATTGTGGAGTTGGGATGTGAAGGGAGTCCTTTGTAAAAACGTTCGGCAAGTTTCAGAATGAATTCATCTATCATCGGGATTCCCGATTCTAGGTGCAGTTGTGTGATCCCGATGAAGGCGCACCAAGCGATAAACGGATAGGCTTATTTTGCAGTTTTCGTATGTGACTCGAAGCTGCATAGCCCCAGATTGGGGCTGCATAAGTGAAGATCGGCCTTATAACCGTTTTGTATATCGGGAGTATTGATATACAGATTATTCGTTTTTTTTAATAATTGCAAGGCATTTGCAAGTCATGCCTTGCAAGCAGTGGCTTGCCTAGGGTCGACCAGTAAGGCAAGCCAAGGAATTATAAATAAACATTCGTAAAGAAATCACGTTTCTTTCATCTTTCATTTCATAACATTTCTGCACATAACGTAAATGACAGATAGCATTCTGATAATATGAATAGTGATACATACTTCAGAGTGATAAAGCCCGGCTTCAATTCCGTACAAAAAAATGTACATATCTTCTGATATATATTTACCTAGCTATATGATTACAAGCCAAAAATACATAAGTGCGACAAAGACGCTTTTACATTTTGCAAGCCCAATATGAAGCCCATCGAAAACATGAAACAAAACATGTGGACGTATGCGATTTCTCGGGTGTCACACCTGCGGGACCTATGAGTGAAACAAAACATACACGTGGGTCATTTCTGTGCAGTAAATCGAATTAAATCGCTTTAATGCACTCCCGCGAAATTCAAAATATTATTTTATGTGTAGCGGCTCAAACGCGCAAAACTTTATAAATTAGTTATTGTTTTATTTCACGGGAGGAAAAAAATAATCGATGGACCGCGAGAAGTTAATACACAGATTTCTTAAACTCGATAAGAACAATACAAGGCATGTTAGTTGTTTCGATTGTTATATAAGGTATCGGTTATAACAAACAGGTTCGAGTTATTCTAATATACATCACAATGCCTGTACTAAAGTAATTAGTCTAGTTTAAAAAGCAATATCCATTTTACTAAATCATTATTTTTTGTTATATTCTCGTAAAAGGAAAAATAATTACCGATACAAAATTGATTAGTTCCATCCAATTAGTTCCTGCCAACACGTTCACAAATTAGTTATGTAAGTATAATTTAGCCAATCAATTAACATTGAATTTGCACAGATGTTTTGCAAACTCCTTAACAATTAATGACATTCCAAATTGCAAATTTATGTAGAAGGTGATACATAAAAGAAACGTTTAAAAAAGCGATTAACTTTATCTGTACATTAACTATTGTCACGACTCCTTATATAACTGTTTGATACTGCAAACAACATTGAAACTAAGTTGATTATTACATATTCACATTGTAAAATGACACTTTTCTAAATTATTATTATTAACGAAGAAAAATGCTATCTTTGCCTGTAAAAGAAAAACAAACAATCTACTGTTTTGAGAAGAGGAAACTGGGAATGATCCGGGGATCCAGACCCGGTGTTGCAACGGGAACTTGAAGGCATAGGACCAACCAAGAGATCCGTACGATGACCCAGCAGCCCTTATAATGAGCACCGTGAGAGCCGGTCGTCTAGCATGGATTGGGCACGTTTGCCGAGCCGAAGAGACCAGAGCAATCAAGACCCTGTACGCATCTAGATCGACTGAAGTAAGACCTCTAGGAAGGCCTAGACAACGCCTAATGGACAATTTGGGGGAATCGTACCGCTGGGAGCAAAAGGCGCAGGATCGAGGAGCTTGGGAGAAAATCATCAAGGAGGCTAAAACTCTTCAAGAGTTGTATGGCCATAGGAAGTATTAGGATAATATTAGGATGGCGGATATGAGGTGTATGTGATATATGTTACATGTAAGTAAAACGATTAGTTTGGACATATGGAACAAAAGGAGGGAAGGTAAATGATAATAAAACGTAAATGAAGAGAAATGTTGAGATATATAGATGTCCGAGGTCTTCGTCTGCCTCTACATTCCAAGACACTTACGAGTATCATATTATTCATATTTCTCGTATATTTACAAACAGTTTGAAACCGGTAAGCGATGTAGTTTAGACGAAATATTTACGGACACGAAATTTGAATTTTAAACCATTTATTTTGAATGTAGAACAGATAAAGCGAAACGAATTATGTGTCCGACCTTGACAACCAAAGTAATCGAATAATTTCATGGTTGTATGCAGCTGTAGACGCCTGTCTTTTTTATTTAGTTGCATCTACAAGGTTAATTTAAAACTATTCAATAACGGTTATTTTACTAGGTTGAATATCCTCATGAAAAAGTGGGTCTTTGCAAACAAGGAATACATTTTGAAAATATTAAAAATAAAATTTGCATTCTTTTAGTCATTACATGAATTTGTCGATTGGTTTACATTATATAAGCCAAAAAAAAAAAAAAATTGCAATGATTTATATCAGAGCTCTTCAAGCCATAGGACAATATGGCTATTCTGGTGGTCTGTATTAATTTATTTTCTCGTATGTCAAGAATAAAAAGATATTTTTTTGAGTTCTTGATTTGACTTTTTTCATTTATTTATGTACTCGTATGTATTATGGAATCTATTCATGTTTTAGACTAAGAGCAAGGATTTAAATCAATGGTATCATAATGTATTATTTGCAATGAAATTCTGTTTAAACATTTTAAAGCATTCTATCCCCTGACCCCCACCTAGTTTATTAGAAAAATATAATATTTATTTTAAAGAATAAATTATACATAATTTGGTTAAAATTTTACTGCAAATATAAATAAATCAACATTATTAACTCTTAAAAATTATAACTCTGTTATTATATCTCAATTTTCATTATTAACTTTTTGAGAGTGTCGCGACAGCTGTTTCGCCAAACCAATATTGGCATCATCAGGTGTTACAAACAACTTGTTGTGAATTGGTTGTTTTTAACACCTGATGATGCCAACATCGGTTGGCGAAACAGCTGTCGCGACATTCTCAAAAAGTGAACAATGAAAATTGTAATAGTATAACAGAATTATAAAATTTAATAGTTAATAATCTTGAAGTATCATAGTGTTTCAGTCAAAACGATGAAATATTTAAATAAAAATACATAAATTATTACTTTTAATATTTTTTTAGAAATACGCATGTGTATATTATCTTTAAAGTACATATGGTCTTGAAACTGTCACTCTGACAAAGCACAGTGCAGAGAGACTAAGAGTCATGCAGCGAGCGATGGAGAGAGCCATGCTAGGCCTGTCCCTTAGAGATAGAGTCGGGAACGAAACGGTGAGGGATAAAACAAGAGTCACAGACGTGATCCACCGGGTGACGACTTTAAAATGGAAATGGACAGGGCATGTCGCTAGAGCTGCAGACGAGAGATGGATCAATATACTACAGAATTGGAGACCGAGAGACACGAGAAGAAGAGTAGGAGGACCACAAATGAGGTGGAGGGATGACTTGGAACGATACGCTGAGGTGCTATGGATGCAGACTGCGCAGGAGAGATCGACATGGAGGGACATGGAGGAGGCTTTCGTCCAAGAGTAGACGGCGGTAAGCTGAAGAAGAAGCGAAGAATTATCCTTGCTACGGACCACATTTTGCATTGCTACTAATTTTATTAATTTTAGAAATAACCGTTATTTTCAAAGTTTTTTAAAGGTATAATTCGTAATGCTAGTTAAATAATTTAGTTATTGTTTATATTAAATCACTCGCTGCAATGGCACGATTTAAATTTGGTACAGTGACCAGGAAGACACCCATCGCCTTGAGGAGACCAGTCTCCATAACGGATCGTTGAAATGACCACCAAGGCCATGAGCTCCAGTGACTCACTTTTTATTGTACAAATTGGAGATACAATATATAACAGAATGTGGGTCAGACTCTTTTAAAGCGAAGATTCGACAATAACTTTTTGTTGCATTTTGTAATTATATGTAAGAATCGATTGACGGTTTTTTGCGTGTATTCAAAATATTTTCATGTTATCAAAGGTAATGATGTTTTTATTTGTGGGTATATATTGGCTGTTTCTTTTAGAGGTTTGGTTTTTAAACTGGCAACATTGTTTCTACAGACTATTCATTTGACAGTTGATAATTGATTTATAGTCAGTTTGTTTTGCCATTTTACGCAATTGCTCGATTAATTTGTCGAAAATTGGACTTCACGATTGTGCTTCATTCGAGCTAACCGTGGCGCTCATATGCCCGAAATCACATTTAAACAATAATGGCATATACACATTGTTACATAAATGTTAGAAATTGCTTTAGATCAACAGCTGGATGATGCAAGACCAAAAAGCTTGGCGGTGTTCTATTTTGATAGCCAATTTCAAACAAATGGGAAATGGATAAGATATAAGAAAACGGATGATACTAACAAGGGAAGGGCACGAAATAGGAAATTGACTTCAGGAAGGGATTTTGCAGGATTGTAGTGCCCCCAATATAACATCTATATATAATAATATATAAAACAATCATTCGAACAGTAGTGACCTATGGGTGTGAGGCGTGGACAATGACAGCGAAACCCGCAGAGCTACTGGATACTTTTGAGAGAAGGTTGCTGCGCAGAATTCTGGGACCTGTGAATGACGGTGAAGGCTGGAATGACGAGCTGTACTATATTTACAAAGCTCCCAGTCTCTCCACACAGGTCAGACTGAATAGACTGAGATGAGCCTGTCACGTGCAGAGGATGCCGTCATCGCGAACCCCAAAAAGATTGCTAGAGTGGCACCCAGGTGGTAAAAGACCAATTGGACAACCAAGGCTGCTATGGGAAGATGAAGTTGGGAGAGATGGGGTGAAAGTGTTACGAGTGTCAGATTGGAGGATCAAAGCGGAGGACAGGAGGAGTTGTAGGCGAAGAATACTGGAGGATAAGGCTTGCTATGGGCTGTAGGGCCATCGAAGAAGAAGAAGTAGTACCCCCAAAGAGTTGTCCATAGTCAAAGTAAGAAAGCGCATTAACTAGCCAATTTCAAGAAAACAAGCCATTAAACTTGTCACCTTTATCTCTATATTAGAAATTTCGCGATTATTTTCAATAGCTAGGTGGTTGAGCAGATATCTTTGCCTTCTCTACGTCGCTGGCCGGTTGGTCTCCGGTTCAAATCCCGCGTCATTCGTTTTTTTTAGTAAGCGGTGAAAAGTAAAATTTTTTTTCTTCTTAAAATAGGTTGGCTATTGCACTTTCTTACTTTGACTATGGACGACTCTTAGGGGGTACTGCAATCCTGCTAAATCCTATCCTGAAGTCAATTTCCTATGTCGTGCCCTCCTCTTGTAGGTCGAAGGGTTGGGAGTAAGTTCTGTGATGCAGGTCCATCATTTCCTCCAGCGAGAAGATACAACACCCAAAGGCTTAAGATGCATCAGAGGATGAACAACAACATAAATGACAACTTTGGATAGTCGACCAAAAGCGAAAAAAAAAACAGACGCGGTCCAGAAGCAACAACTTTTATTTATTTGAAGAGCATATACCTGTAGCTTTGCCAGCCTTCTGCGCCCAGGCCGCTATGGAAGAGACGTGGTGCTCGCTGTTGGTCGAGGCGGAGCAGTCCTTCCTGGCCACGGCTCCGGTGACTCCGATGGTGCCGTAGTTGGCCTTTACGCCGCCCAGGTAGGCGGTGGCGGTGCAGGCGGAGTCGGCGACCTGCTTGTCTAGGCAGTAGGTCTAGAAATAACAGCAAGAAATGTATGAGTCACTAGTTCAATAAACCATAACATGTCACAATCCAGCAACAGTCGATTTAATTAACAATTTTGGAAGTCATTTAGCCAATTGTACTAAGATCTGAAAAACTAACTAACTAACCATAACACCTATTTTAAACAGTAAATACAATTATGAAATTTAAAAATAGACAAAAACACCAAAAAAAAAAAACACGCGATAATTAAAAAATAAAGACTAAATAAGTAATTAAGAGATAGATGTTTTCTGAGGGTAGCCTCACAATCGTCGAAGATGTCCACATCCGAAGAGATGCGGTTTAGAAGGATTATTGCCCTGCCCACGGGCATAACCTTAGGTAAATTGGTTCTACACAGTGGCAGGTGAAATAATCTATGTTGCCTTTGTTGCAGATAATTGTCAGGAACAAACAAAGTCAAGTCATGATTTAATTGTATCTCAATAGAGACGAAGATGCAAACTGGAAACTGAATATGGTTGATCAAGGTGTTTACAGGACTTATGAGCTGTCATTGGTTGGGTTAAGCGCACGCTTTATGTAATTACAACATTCCCCATTCCACCTTTCTTTATGACCATGTCTGACACATTTTTTGGAAGTTGTATATATATGTTAAAGTCCTATGCCAGATTTCACATGTCAGTTTCAATGTGCCATCTATGAAGATTTTGATTACATATGTTAATATTTTGAAGATTACTCTATATTAAATCTACATACTAACGCCATCTATGGAGATTTATGTTTATTAAGCATTAAGCAGAACATCTTTAAAACTCAGTGTGAAGTCAAGTCATTCAAAATATCTGAGTTATGTATTCGACCACGAATCAGTTGAAAAAACCTTGGTGTACCTTGGACAGTCCGGTGTAAGGGAAGTCCTCGAAGGAGAGGGAGGACTCCTCGCCCATGAGGCCGAAGGTCTGGCCGTGCAGCACGCGCGCCGCCGAGACGGTGGCCGCGGACATGCCGTCGCCCAGGAACATGATGACGTTGCGGGCCACCCTCGTGTCGGGGGTGCGCGCCAGGAGCCGCAGCAGCTGCGACTGCGCCCCCGCGTGCCAGGGGGCCGACCCCAGCGAGTAGTCCTTCTCGGGGATACCTCGGGATATCCTCACTTGTTCTGGAAATTGATTTATGGTTCTTGAATAATGACGTAAAACTCTACATTAATTAATTAACACAAATAAGAACAGAATGAAAAGAAAAAATAATAATTATAAAAAAAAACTTTTTTTAAATATAATAATAACTTACTAACTAACTAACCATCACGCCGTCTCCCCGAAGAAGTAGGCAGAAAGAATGGACTGCCACCTTTTCTTTCCTGACATATTTCTCTCGCTTCCTTAACATTCATACATCGTGTCGTGCACGCGCGTCGATTTCTCTGACTCCTCACATGGCGGACATTCAATATTTGATTTATTTGATCGTGCCACGTTTTCCTCGGTCTTTCTCTATTTCTGGTTCCATTTACATCGTTAACTAATAGTTTTTTTTACCATTCTTTCTTCATTCATTCTTTCCACATGTCCAAATCATCTTAATGATCCTTTCATTATTTTATTCATAACACCATCATTCGCACCGTATTCACTTATTTTCATTCGACACTCTATCGTAAACAGAGTATCGCACATTCGTCTAAGAGATCTCATTTCTACTGCATTTATTCTACTTCCATCCTTCTTTTGCCAGTTCCATGCTTCGATTCCATACATAAGGGTCGGTAGAAGAACACCATTGTGCACTGCCATTCTAGCTTTTTTGGATAGGTTTTTGTTTGCGATGACAACTTTAAGTGCACCATTCACTTTGTTGCCTGCCCCAACCCTTCTTTCAATATCCCTCTCCACTCACCCATCTCTTGTGAACATACTACCTAAATACACGAACTCATCTACTTGCTCCAAATTTTCATCATTCACGCTAATGTTGCAGACTGTCATGGTTTCTTCCTTTTCAAAAATCATTACCTTGGACTTATTAACATTCATCATCAGATCATTTCGCATGCATAATATAATAAAATAATAATATAATATAATATAATTTTGAAGTTATTATGTTCGTCTAATATAATAACTTCAAAAACAGTTCTATTAGCTGTTTTTAAACCTCGCCTGGATGGTGTGGGTTATTTCTTTTTCGTCTACTTTTGCCTCAGACATAACAATGCCCCCGGCACGTTCAGATACTAATCCGGCGGAGTAAATAGACTATTATCTGTCTCTCGGGTAAGGCCTCGATTGGTTCCGGTGGCGAATGGTGGCTTCTGGCCGTGCATTGTGCATACTAATCACCGGAAAATCAACGGATACCATGTTCACGATATTGGCAGTGATAGAAAAATAGTAACGACTCCATGTTAAAGATTAACAAATCTCAGCCCGCTACGACTGACTTTATTCAGATTAATAAGAATCTCGATTTGTTTATTGATTATTTTATCTTCTTCTTTAAGTGCCCTGTCGGGTCCCCCCAACGTTGGCGATCACCTCGGCGAACCTGTCCCTGTCCTGCGCCGCTCGGAATAGCTCCTCAACACTTCGGATGCCGGTCCACTCCTTCACGTTTCGCAGCCAGGACATTTGTCTCCTTCCGGGCCCTCGGCGTCCCTCAATTTTTCCTTCCAATATAAGTTGGAGAAAGTGGTACTTTTCCCCACGCAGTATATGACCCAGATATGAGATCTTTCGATCCTTGATAGTTGATAACAAT
Organism: Lepidostoma basale; assembly: GCA_022606425.2. NCBI lineage: Eukaryota > Metazoa > Arthropoda > Insecta > Trichoptera > Lepidostomatidae > Lepidostoma > Lepidostoma basale. The sequence goes on along the minus strand of JAHDVF020000316.1, from coordinate 662,976 downwards.
TCCCTGTCAACTCTAGCTCGCCTCAGGACTTCGGTATTGGTAACCATGTCTGTCCAGGGAACTCTGAGCATTTGGCGATGGAGCCACATTTCAAATGCTTCCAGTATGTTCATTGAGTTAACTTTCAGGGTCCAAGTTTCACACCCGTACAATAAAACAGACCACGCATAGCATTTGATCATTCTCTGGCGGAGTTTTAAGTTTACGTTATCATTGCAGAACAGTGATTTCATTTTATTAAACGTAGCTCTTGCTGCCTCAATTCTGCATTTAATCTCTACATCTCTAATTCCTATACTACCTTTTATATTCGAAAAATATAAATACGGTGTTTTTTTAGAGGTTTGGTTTTTAAACTGATAACATTTTTTCTTAAGACTGTCAATCAGATTTGTTTCAGTAAGTTTTGCCATTTTACCTTAAATAGACTGACGTCAGATCAGCGCTTGCAAATTGTGCAAGTCTATTTTGAAAATCATGGTTCGGTTCGCCAAACTTATCGTGTACTACGTGCATTTTACGGTCGACATAATCGTCCATCCGAGCAAGTTATTTGGAAGACCATGGATCGTTTTCGCACCACGTACACTCTAGTGGATAATACGCATACACAAAGACGACAATTGTCGAAAATTGGATTTCACGATTGCGCTTCACTCGAGCTAGCCGTGGCGCTCATATACCCGAAATCACATTTAAACAATAATGGCATAAAATTATTTATTAAATAAAGCCAATATCATAGGCATTTACATTATTTTAATGTGTTTTTTTTTCATTTTGAATATGAATAAAATGATTTGTAAACATCGTTTTAAAAATGACATTTTATTCAAAATGCTTCTACGATGAATGTGCCGAGTAGCAAATATATACTCGTATATATACTGTAACGTTTGATTAGCGGTTGAAAAGATTCCATAAGAGGATATACGAGTATTTTACCATTATTTTATTATTTTACGAGATTTTTTTTTACGAGAGAGAGAGGGAGGACATTTTCAAGTGTTAAGGCCGTGCCACACTGTTTGAAACAAGCTCTCCACAGGGGTGACCTTGGTGGAGAGCTGTGGAGCCCACGGTTAGTGTAGCGTCCACACACTGTTGTAAACAAGCTCTCCACAGATGGAAAGCATGTTTAAACGCGCGTCCGTCCACAAGGTTTGTTGAAGGTCAAACGAATTTTGGTTTCAAACAAGTGTCTACACAGTTTGAAACCGCCGGTGGAGAGCTTGTTTAAAACAGTGTGGCCCGCCTTTTAGGCTTAGCTTGTCAAAACACGTCATTCGCATAGAATATAATAAAACTTCTACAAAACAACAATTTTCATTCGTATTAATTATTTAATATGGAGTTTTACACCATGGTTAAAGACAATTTTTTAAATTTATTTTTCTTTTAGTTTATTCCATGATAGTTTTTCCATCACTTTCGAGAGTATTGTAATATTCCAGGGCTTGGTGAATGTAGTCGACGATTGTGTATGCGTATCATATTATGTGTTATGTATTTTAACTTGAAAATAGCGAGAGGATGTTATGAATTACATTACGTGTTCAACGAATGCCACAATTTTAATGCGCACATCCATTATACACTTAATACATAAACTAACAATATAAATTGACTAGTGATCATATTATTATACACTATTAATAACATAATAACTTTTAACCATCACATAACAAATTAATGGAAAAATAACAAAAAAACAAAAACCATCACGCCGTTTCCCCGCAGGGGTAGGCAGAGAGAATGGACCGCCACACTACTCTATCCTGGCACACCTCTCTAGCTTCCTCCACATTCATACATCGAGTCATACACGCACGTCGATTCTTCCGGCTTCTGACATGACCAACTTTTAATATTTGATTAATTTGGTCATGCCATGTTTTCCTCGGTCTACCTCGACTCCTTACTCCATTTACATTGTTAACGTATACTTTTTTAACCATTCTTTCTTCACCCATGCGCTCCATATGTCCGAACCAACGAAGCGAACCTTTCATAATTTTGTTCATAATACCTTCTTTCGCTCTACACTCCTTCCTAATATCAGCATTTGAGATTCTGTCGTACATCGTTCTACCACACATACGTCTTAGGGACCTCATCTCTACCGCATTTATTCTGCTCTCATCTTTCTTCTGCCAGTTCCATGCTTCGCTTCCATACATAAGGGTTGGAACCAGAACTCCATTGTGAACGGCCATTTTCGCTTTCATTGATAAATTCTTGTTTCCAATAACTACTTTTAAAGCTCCATTCACTTTGTTACCCGCACCAACCCTTCTTTCAATATCACTGTCCGTTCGGCCATCCGCTGTGAACATGCTACCTAAATACACAAATTCGCTCACCTGTTCCAAGTTCTCTTCATTTACACTTATATTACAAACTGTCATTTGCTCTTCCCTTTCAAAAACTAACACCTTTGACTTTCCGACATTCATCATTAAATCGTTCGACTTGCATACCTTGTACATTCTCGACACCAAGACTTGTAATTCGTCCGCACTATCCGCAACGAGAACGGCATCGTCCGCGTAAAGCAGACAGTTTACAGACAGATCACTCATCTTAGCACCAGCATTTATACCTTTAAGTTCTTTCATACACTTGTCCATATACAGATTGAACAACCAAGGGGACATCACACAGCCCTGCTTAACACCCTTCGTGATATCAAACCAGGGCGTGATGTCCCCATTTACCCTAACACTGGCAGTGCTCCCTTCGTAGAGAGAAGCAACCGCCCGTATCAGTTTTGTGCTCACTCCGTATTCGGACAAGATTGACCACAGTTTTTCTCTGTTCACTCGATCATAGGCTTTTTGCAAATCGACAAACGCACAGAAAAGCTTACGGTTTTTGGCCATAAACTTCTCCGCAAGCGTTCGAAGTGCAAAAATCTGATCCATACAACCTCTTCCGGTCATAAAAGCGCCTTGAACATCCCATACTCTTTCAGTCGTCGTCTTTTTTACTCTTTCTATTAAAATTCGACCGTAGAGTTTACCAACGGCGCTTAATAGACTTATTGCCCGGTGATTTCCACAGTCCATACGAGACCCCTTTCCCTTATAAAGAGGCATGATAACAGCCCTCCTCCAGTCGAGCGGCGTATATCCCTCCTCTAAACACTGGTTAAAGAGTCTATATAACCATGCTGAAACCACCGGCCCACCGTTTTTGATAAACTCTAAGGCTACACAGTCATATCCGACAGCTTTTCCACCTTTCATACATCTTACAGCACTTACTATCTCGTTCAAATTTATTTCAGTAAATTCACTTCCGCTGTTCGTGCAACTCTCATTTGTAAAGCTCATTCTTATTGAATCTTCAGTCATTTCACTGCCATACATATCTTTAAAGTACTCCATCCATCTTCCTTGTATACTTTTGAAATCAGTAATCATTCTTCCATCACTACTTAAAATTGCTTTCGCACAACCACTTTCGGGAGGATTTCGGGCTTTTTTGACTTCCTTCCAGAACATTTTTATGTTGCTCTGGAAGTGATTCGTCATCTTAAGTCCATCATCCTCCTTCAGTTTATCCTTTTTCGCTCTCACTTTCAACTTGACGTTCATCTTGCAAACTTTGTACGCTTCTTTCGCTCTTTGATATTTCACGCAATCACTTTTATCCACAGACAACATATTTAACCATGCATCCTTCTTTTCTTTATATGGAAAAATACTTTTATAAAAATGGAAAAATACTTTTATAAAAATTATGGACTTTCACTTATATATACACTTTCAATGGAAAAATACACTTATATATACACTTTCAATGGAAAAATACTTTTATAAAAATTAACTAAGTAACTAACCATCACGCCATCTCTCTGAAGTGATAGTCAGAAATACTTACTATATTAGAAAATAAGCTATTTACATTACATTTTTGATACTCTTTTTCAAAAATCTTGTGTATGGAAGTGAATCATGTAATTGGCAAAAGAAGGATAAATGTATAATAAAGTTTGTAGAAATGAAATCTCTTGGACGAATTTGTGGTGAATCTGTAAATAATATAGTGTTAAATGCAAATATAAGAAGAGAATGCAGTGACAATGAAAGTGTCATGAACGAAATAATGAAAGGATTATTATTATTATTATTTATTGTTTCTTGAACAGTGATGTAAACCTCCATATTAAATAATTAATACGAATGAAAACGTCAGTTTTCTAGAAGTTTTATGATAGTTTACGGGAATGAGATGTTTCACCGTTCTAAGGCATTATCAAATGTCATAAACATTTGATAATGCCTTAGAAGGGCGAAACATGTCATTCCCATAAAATATAATAAAACTTCTAGAAAACTGACGTTTTCATTCGTATTAATTATTATTCTTATTTTTTTCTTGAATACAACAGGTCGTTTGAACCCAATTACTGTATACACATTATTTTTAGCTATTATATTGATAATTTTCATGACACGTGATAGGTAGCCACCGCCATTTTATTGTCACGCAAATTCTACACCAGACCAAAGACAGTGTGACAATCACACTGCCATTGCCGGGAATAGGACCCGGGACTTTCGGTATGGTAGTCAGAGCTCTTACCACTCTGCCACGAAGGTGAACATTAAGATGGTTTGGACATGTGTAAATGAATTAAGAAAAAATGGCAAAGAAAGTATGTGTATAATAATAATAATGCCCATCGCCCGTGAGTTCGAACAAAAGGAACACAAAAATATTAAAGTCTGTCTTCTGTGTCACCTGGTGTGGCTATATAGTCCTATTTTAGATTGACTATACGAGTATGTGTATACGATAAAATGTGGCACGATCATATCAATCAAATATTAAAATATCATCCACGTGAGGAGCCGGAAAAACGACGTGCGTGCATATCACGATGGATGAACATTGAAGAAGTGAGAGTATTGTATATCTGGAAAGAACAGTGCGATGTTCAATTATCTCTGCCTGGCCCTTGGAGGAAACAGTTTGATGCTTAGTTTTTATTTGATACGATTTTTGATAATAAGCTATTTCGATGCTGTTGGAAGAAATGAGTTCAAATCCAATGTACAGGTTTTATTATTTTTTTACTAACTAACTAACTAACTTTTTTTTTCCAAGTTATATGAAATAAAATCATTAATAAGAAAGAAACATTAATTTAAATAAACTTCCAGCAAGAAATTTCAGTAAAATCATTAGATAATACTCGTACTAAAAAAGTAAACGTACTTTAAACGAGAAGGAAGAAAATTAGTCTGTTTTTGAGTGTGCGACCAGATCTATTTTTGAGTGTCCCAACAGATTACTATTTGAATTTTCAACCAGAAACAGGCATTTGTTTTTGTGTTAAGGCAGAAACATACTATCTATCTATCTATCTATCTATGATCTTGTCTTTCGGGAGTATCAGCCCGAAGGCTATTGCTCCCCCACCTGTTGGAAGTGACTTTGTTGGGAATGAGGATGAAGAAACATACTATTAAAGGCAGAAACATACTATAAAGGCAGAGACATACTATTAACACGCGACATGGCGTGTTTACTCCCACCACAGGCAACACGTCGATCTAGCTCGTCTGGATCGGGTGGCGTGTGCGCGCATGGCGTCGCGTCGGGTGTTCATAGTGTGATTCTGTCCATAGAAAACAATACAATTTGATTCGACTCAACACGCATCACGTGGCGTCGGGTGGCGTGGCGTGTTAATAGCATGTTTCTGCCTTAATTCACTGTTCGACCACCTATGCACTCAATTATGCATAAGTTTACATCATCGTGTAGTATCGACGTAGGTCCATAGCATCTATTGTGTTCATATAATATCAAACATCATATGCAGCCAGAGGCAATCGGGCTATTGTTGGACATCATGCATACAAATGGCTATACAATTAAAACGGTATAGGCATTGTTCAAGGCAAGTTGGTTCAGGAATGAACTTGATAAGGGCTATCAAACATTTAAATTAGGTTTATCTGTTTATTTTCATTTTAACACAATTCTCTTAGACTACTGCCTCATCGAAGCGTTTCGGTTGGTGATTCGCTTGCTGTCTGTCCGAAAATGACAAAGACTTGTCAAATGATTTATTTTGAAAATATCACGCCATTGATCAAACTTTTAAAAACTAACTAACTTACTAACCATCACACTTTAACTGATGCGGCAATCCATATCTTTTATTTCGCCCCTGTGGGAGAGGCGGTGTGATGGGTTGCGAACCTCATCGCCACTAATAGACATCTCCCGCGCACACTTCGATCGTCCAACGTCCACAAAATATATTTAAAATAAAATGATACAAAATAAAAATAAGATTACACATAATGTTCTTTTAGATGGTGCACATGTTGTCAGCTGGTCGATCCGGACTTTTAAGTTTATTTAATTTATTAGCTTTATTAGCTAACCAAATTATAGCATATAAATTAGAGTGACATCTCCAGGCGTTATCTAGCAATACGATAATGACGGTAGCCTTTCACATTGCGTTAATAAAGATCTTCTGCTTAATGCTTAATCCAATCTTCATAGATGGCGATAGTGTGTAGATTGAAACTACCATGTGAAGTGTGGTGTTACAGATTAACATATATACAACTTCCAAAAAAAAAAATTGTCAGACATGGTGTTTATAAGAAAAGGTGGAACGGGGAATGTTGTATATATTACATAAAGCGTGCGCTTAACCCAACTAATGACAGGTCATAAGTCCTGTAAACGCCTCGACCACCGTATTCTGTTTCCGATTTGCACCTTCGTCTCTATTGAGATACAATTAATCCTTAAATTGATAACCCGCAATGGGTAAAATTCAGTATTCGTCTACAAGTATTTGTATACATTCAAAATGTTTTAAATATTGTTTGCATATGTTTTGCATAATTGTTAAATAAGTGATTAATGGATTGTTATATAAATAGTTTCATTAAGTATGTATATAATTGTTAAATAAATGATTAATAGATTGTTATATAAATAGTTTGGTTAAGTATGTAATATGTGTCACGTACGTTTACTATTTTTATTATACGTTAAGGAAAATAATAAAATAATTTGTTACTTGATTTACAATGTAATCATTTATTCAGTTGACATAGGTGCAACTCTATGATCTTAAGTACCTGATTATACATGATTATGAGCATATCTCATATATAATATAATGATAATTCTAAGGAATGCTAGTAATTATATACATTGTTGAACCGGAGCCATTACAGAACAGTATGTGTTTGTCACAAGAAATATTAATCATATTTTAGATTACTCTTATTAATTCTTCTTCTTCGTTCGCCTTTTCGTTTTCCGTTATTTGCGGTCGGCTCTCCTAATATGGCTCCGCCAATCATGCGATTCTGGGTCTGTCTGTCTTAGATCGTTCTAAACTGTGGACATCCGTGTTGCAGGAAGTCGATCCAGTCTTCTGCTTCCATCTTCAAGTTGCAGGGCTTTGTGGACGATGTATTCATCGTCTTTCCTGCTCACGTGGCCGTACCACAACAGACAAAGTTTCATAGCATTTTCTGCTGTGGGAGCTTGCTCATAATTTTAGGCTCATTTTTAGCTCGATCTTCTTATTTGGGTGTCTTGTCAGGTCCCCCAACGTTGACGATAACTCTAGTAAAGGCATCTCTGTCCTGTGCCACTTAGAACAGGTTCTGTATTCTTGTCATTTCTGTCCATTTTTTACGATCCGCCGCCAGTAAAACTGCCTCATACCAACTCCCCGACGTCCCTTCACTTTACACATTAATATCAGTCGAAGGAGGTATTATTTTCCTCCCCTTAGCATGACCCAAATATGAGACCTTTTCTAATTATGACACTCGACAACAGCTATCTATTTGCTCTGGCTCTCTGGAGTACGTCTGCATTACTGACGTCTGCAAACGCCTCCAACCGGTTCATTACATTCACTTTTAGAGTCCAGGTTTCGCAGTTATATAGTGGAACATACCGTAGATAACATTGAAATTTTTTTTGTCGGAGTTTCAGGTTATCGTTACAGTTATCGTTGCAAAATAAGGTTCTCATTTAATTAAATGCATTTCATGCAACTTCAATTCTGTATATTATTTCAATGTCCGGGTCTCTATCCAACATTGTAATCCCGGCGGGTTTATGAAGAGATTGCTCTTAAAATTATATCTTCTTATTATTTTTCTGATAGGTCTGATGACCTGTTGTTGGTTGCATCTCCATCCTCCTAGGAAGTAGACTGCCAACTATCTTCCCATCTTTTCTGTGATCGGCCACGTGGTCGGGAACCCTCCGGTAGACTGTCTCGATCTATTTTTGGGATCCTATTTTCTTCCGGTATCTTTTTCTTTGGCGCCCCCATATGTCAATGTCTTGAACCTTGCAAATTCTTCGTTTTCTGTATTTCTTGTTCGGTCATGAAGACTTTTATGCCAAATGCTAAATTCTGGACCGCGGCAGGCAAAAGGTCATTCGGAAACAAGTTGTTAAACAAACATGGATATGGATTAATCACACCTCGAGTCATAGCTCAGTTTTCTTGCCTAGGGAATAAGGAAGCAAGGAAGGCCTCGAGCCATTTGGAGAAAAACAATGCAAGGATCAAGCGTGCAATATAGTCAAATGGAGAGAACATTAAGGTCCTTTGCACCATATAGGTGTGACAGGTTTATAAGAAAGTTGATTTTGCTTTGAAGAATCTGTGGGAGATAATTGCTTGAATCGTATGTAATGGCCTATATTTTCTTGTGTAATGTTTTCGAGATAATACAGTCTTAATCATCGTAAAAAAAATTCACTAGAGTGACTCAGAAGAACATTAAATATCGTTTTATGCATAGTATATGGTACACATCGAAAAATGGGTTTATAATTTCATATATGAAAATATTTTATGATTATAAAAGTTGGAATTCGTAATCATCACGACGTATCCTCAAAAGGATGGGTATTTAGAATCTATAACCACACTGTTCTTTCCTGACATATTATACTTCTCTCGCTTTCTACTCATTAAATACATCGTGTCATGCATGCACTTCGATTTTTCCGACTCCTCGCGTGGCCGACATTCAATATTTGATTTATTTGATCGTGCAACGATTTCCTCTATATCTAGTTCCGTTTACGTCGCTTACATATAATTCCTTTACAATTATTTCTTCTCTCATTGAAATTAGCTTCTTATGTATATTTATTGTGTTTTTGAATGATCAAATCAAATCAAATCATATCAAATCAGTTTATTTTCTCAAAAGACATTACAAACATTTTTTATAGTTTAAGGCATCTATTGAGAACAGGTAAAACATAATAAATATATAATACCAGGAACGCATGAGAGATGGTTCGACATTAGGAATACAAGATACTCTCCAAAGTCAAGAGTATTTGTCTTCTGAATGTACTTTCACGAATATGAAAGACATCAATCTCCGAAGCGATCATGTTCAGCAGTTTGATTGCTCTCCCCACCGGCATCACCAGAGGCAGGTTGGTTCTGCATGTTGGGAGATAAAAGTCTGTGCTGACGCTGTCGAAGATAACCATCCGGAACATAAAGATGGATAGCCTCCAAGATGACGGAATTCTCAAAGAATCCCCTGATAAGTCTGAAGAAATGGGTAAGTGTGCACCCATCCCTTCTTATCTGTAAACTATTGGTCCCCAGCATGCCCAAGAGGAATGCAGTGGGACAAAGGGAATGCAGTGGGAAAAGGATAAAGCATGATGTAAAACTCGCGCCTGAAATGCCTGTTTTCTTGAAGCTTTAATCTATTTTATGGGAACGACATGTTTTGCCTTGCTAAGGCATAATAAAATATACACACATGAAAACAGATGTTTTCATTCAAATTAATTTGTATCTAATGTTTAAAAATCTACGATATAAAGTTTGATCAGATGCTATACAATAAGCACCTGGATTTTGGAAGCCATCAACATATTCAAATTTCGTGTGAAGAGAACGCTATTAGAAAAGTAGAAATGTTTTTTTGGAGTTGGATGCATTGGCTGCCACCCCGAAGGTTCCGGGTTCGATTCCCGTCACACTGTCTTTGCTCTTGTGTAGGATTCACGTGATAATAAAATGGCGATAGATTGGCTACCTATCACATGTCTCGAGAATCACTATTATAACTAATACCCTTTACATCGATTTGGCTCATGCTGTCATAATGTAATGAGAGATTCAACAAAATAATAATAATAATAATAAATTTCTAAATTTTTCATAACACTTAAATAATAATTAAATAAAACGATGTTTTTTAACTACTTCCACTTTTGTCTTTATTTAGACAGCGAGCCTGGCGAAACCGGTCGCTGTCTAAATAAAGACAAAAGTGGAAGTAGTTAAAAAACATCGTTTTATTTAATTATTATTTAAAATGAACTTCCATCAAGAGATTTCAGTAAAATCATTTGATTAACATAAGTAAAAAATAAAATTTTCATTTGTTCTAATGACAATTTGAATAATTTCTTCAATATTATTTTTAAGTTCTTGCTGGTAATGGTTTGTTTTAAGTGCCTAATTACTGCTAATTAAAAAAAAACGGTGGATACGTGCAAAATAAATTAAATAGACAATAATTATGTGCACCTTCTAAAAATAACATTACGTGTAAATTTTTTTTTTTTGTTATTTTATTTCATATCATTGTATTTTATATTATTTGTTTTAGATTTTTATTCTGTGGATGTTGAACGATCGAAATGTGCGCGGGAGATGCCTATTGGTGGCGATGAGGTTCGCAACCCATCACACCGCGTCTCCCGTGGGGCGAAAAGAGAAGGATGGAGTGCCGCATCGGTTAAGGTGTGACAGTCCATTCTTTCTGCCTACCCCTACGTTATGGTTAGTTAGTTAGTTAGTTAGTAAAATTTCTCTTATATTAAGAGGTTATAGGATTGAAAATAAGTTTGAATTACATTTAAAAAAAAGTCTTTTCAAATAATTGCACGGTACTGTAGGATTTGTATGTCTGTTACCATCATGTCAATTTAATGATAAGACACAATTGCAAGTTAATGAGCCATAACATCACACTAATGGGATTCGTGGTGGCAACTGTTCATACTAATTAAAATAATTACACTAATAATAATGCATACATGGTTAGCTTTTTATATATCACATTATAACGTTGATGCCACGCTAGATCAAAGTTCAAAAATTGTCAGGTCCTAAACCATCATTTTCATATTTCAAACATAAATTAAAATTCTATTTGTATAGTCGTTTTTTTATGACTTTATTTTCTAATCGATGGCGAATACCATATGCAGCGTTAATTTTTAGTTTTTAAATGCGTCTTAATTTATTAATTTTTCTTATGCACAAATGAATACAACAAAACAAAAAAAAAATGGGTACTCATTTGGACATAAAACGGTAAACAAGAATACAATATCGATATGAAACTAAGAAATAACAAACGAGTATCTTAGAAGTATTTCTAATATGTCGACGTCAGTGAGGTAGGTAGTACTCTTTCGAGAGTATTTCGAGAACTCCGCCGTGCTAGAGGGTGTTGGTCTTTTTGTCCCTGATAGATTTCTCCGAAAGCGACAGCACAGAATGTTTTATCTATCGCCCACTATAACCAATCTGCCTCTAGTGACATCGGTGGGAAGAGCAATTAGTCTGCTGAACGTGGTCTCCTCGGAGATCGACGTCTTTCATATTAGTGAAGGTACGTTCAGGGGACAAATATTCTTGACTTTAGAAAGTATCTTGTCTTCCTAATGTCGAACCATCTCTTATGCGTTCCTGGTATTATGTTGTATTTTTATAATATTTTGCCTGTACTCAATAGATGCCTTAAACATTTTGCTGTTTGTAATACTCCTCATCAAGACTTATGTATGGAGTGTCTTGATGTACGGCTGCGAGACATGGTGCCTATCCGAAAGGGATAAGCGGAGACTAGAGGCTTTTGAGATGTGGTCCTAAAGAAGACTCTTTGGAATTTTCTGGAGAGACCACATCACGAATGAGGAAGTTCTTCAAGGAATCGATGGAGGAAGGCACCTGCTCAGGACCTTGTCCGAAAGGCGTGCAAGATGGATCGGCCATGTAATACGTCAAGAAGGTCTCTTGCATGCCATAATGGAGGGTATGATCGAGGGGACAAACTCTAGGGGACGCCCACGCCGAGAGTACCTGGAGGACCTGTTGGTGGACGTACGCTGCTCATCATATGAGGATCTCAAAAGAGCCGCACAAGACAGGGAAAAATGGAAGAGAATAATGGAGGAAATTGCTGCAAACCAATCCCAGGATTGAAACCAGAGAAGAAGAATGTCTTTTGAGTAAATGATTTTCCCAGAATTGATAATATCTTTTTTATGAACACTGCCTCACAGACACTTCAAATGTCCAAATCCGAAGCGATTAAATTCAATGTCCAAAATGGTATTCCTACGTGCATCATCAAAGGCAGCTTGGTTCTGCGTAACGGAACAAAGAACGATTGATTTTTTGTATTTCTGTATTAGTCGGCGCTGTTGCAGGTAAACACCAGGAACAAAAATACCTATTTATTACAGAACATATGGATTCTCAATAGTGCCGATCGAACGAAAACATAATGAAATGTGCCCTTGAGGTGATGAAGGTATAAAGCTAACAAAACTAAAAAAAAACAGTGTTTTGATTAATAAAAAAATCGTGTTCTATTTTAAGCCAAATTTAATGCCCATAAATAACATTGAAGTAAATCTAACCCTTATATATGGAAGTGAAGCTTGGAGCTGGCAAAAAAGGATGAAAGTTGTATAAATGTCATAGACATGAGATATATGATAGAATACCGAACGACGAAATAAGGAAAAAATGTAAGGCAGATGATTGCATCATAAGTAAAATTAAAAAAGGATCCCTAAGATGGTTTAGACATATTGAACAAATGGATGAGAGAATAATGGTTAAATTTTGTTGTATATACGTAGTGTGAGTGGGAAAAAAAGTCATGACAGACCAAGGAAAGTATGGCATGATCAATTCAATCAAATACTGAAAGGTGACCAAATTTGAAGTCGGAAGAATCGACGAGCGTGCATGTTATGATGTATGAAAGTGGAAGAATGATAGGTATGTAAGGGCAGAACGGTGTGGCGGTACATTATTTATTATTATTCTGATGACTTGTATTTTAAGTGCGCCGTTTTGTAAAATCAATTACTCCAAGGGCGCACTAGGAAATGACTGACCGAACAGTGCAGTCTTCAGAAGTTTCTTAAATTTAACGTCACTATCCTCATACCTAATACTAACATGGAGGCTATTCCACGCCAACGGACCCGCAACGCTGAAAGCACGATCATAGAAAGATGCTTTATTGGCTCTGACTGGAATTGCTATGTTGTTTGCACTTGGACATTATCTCGCCCTACTCCGAGGAAACGGCGTGATGGTTAGTTTTAAAAAAAATCTAAAATGAGTTCTCGAAGCGCGTTTCAAGATGTTTTGCTATCATTCGTTATTTAATGTATATTATCGGATATCGATAGCTGTCATAGCAAACATGTTATGATGATAAGGAATGCAGTAACTCCGAAGACAGGGTAATCTTGTTTTAGTAAGTATAAGACCACGCTCCTGGGGTTATCAAAGCCTAGGTTCTTTACGCAAATAGGGTCAAGCAATATGCAAATGAAGTTACATGCAACCATTTGAAGATACTGCTATTTACATTCGGAATAATGACACTGCATGTGTATATAATTCATCGTTCCTTATATTGGTCACGTTGAAAATATGTTTGATTATTTAATCTATATTCGCCATTACTTTGTATTACGGAATCATTGTACAATGTTGTTTAAACTTTGTACACAACACGAACTTTATTGAAAAATTAAAATATCAAACCTGTTTCGGACATACAAGCCCTTCATCAGTGTTGTAAATAAATATTAATGAAAAATTTATCAAAATATTTATAACACTGATGAAGGGCTTTGATTATGTTGGTTTACCAAACACGAGTGCCTTTTCTAAAATGCCAAGATGGCAGTGCGCAATGGTGTTCTTGTACCGAACTTTATATGAGTAAAACATGGAACTGGCAAAATAACGATGAACGTTTAATAGAATAAATACAGTTAAAATGATTTATACGAATGAAAACGGCTGTTTTCTAAAAATATTATTATATTTTATGTGAATGACAGGTTTTGTCTGTCTAACACATTTTATTTTTTAAACAGGCGAAGCATGTCATTCAAATAAAATATATAAAAAAATCTAGAAAACAAATGTTTTCATTCGTATAAATGATTTAATATGGAGTTTTACATGATTGATCAAGAAACAATAAAAACAGTAGAGATATGTTTTCTTAGATGAATGCGTTCATATCCGTATATAATAAGAGTGTCAAATCCAAATACGAGTATAAGGAGTGAATGCAGTGCGAATGAAAGTATTATAAAAACAAAATAGATAATTAAGTTGGTTTGAACACATGGAAAGAATGAAATGAAGACAGAATGGTAAATAAAGTAATATATGTAAACGACATAAACGGAACTAGAATTAGAGGAAGACCAATGATAACGTGGCACGATCAAATTAATCAAACATTAAATGTCTGCCACGTGAATAGTCGGAGATATCGACTAGCATGCATGACAATGTATGAATGTTGAGGAAGCAAAAGAAGTACGTTAGCAAAGAACAGTGTGGCGATCCATTATTCCTGCCTATCCCTTCGGGGAGACGGCGTAATGGTTAGTTAGTTAGTTACCAGTCATGGTTATCGTGAACTGAACCGCATTTTTATCTCTCTAAGAAATCTTAGAAAATAAATTTGACGAATTTTTATCAACTACACTGATTTTAAATAAACGCCGTTTTTTCCACTTTTGAGTTTATTTTTCTCGATATGTTTCGAAGGCTTACACCTTCATCTTCCTTCATCACCTTCATGTTTATATCGTTCTCCCGATGATGAATAAGCTGAAAAATAAGCTCAAAAGTGGAAAAACTGTGATAATTCATAAAAATTCGTCATTATGGAATTCCACAACGTCAACGTCTTATACTCGTATTTATCTAAAAGAAAATAAATTTAAAAAATGTGTCAGTATCCTGTCCGAAGTAAGATCTTTCTAGAGAGTTTAACAAAATCATCTTCATTCTAATTGAAGTGAATGTGATGTGGTCAAATTGTAAACTAAACAATTTTTGAGTCAAGTGAAGTTAGCTTTATAATGCTTAAAATAATTTATCTTTTTTGTGATAAGGATTACTACTGGCATTTCTAAATGCAATTTCTAGATGGCATGCCTATTGTAGCGATAACACAAAACAAAACTGCATTTTTTATGAGCGATGAGGTGGTTAAATACTTGACTGGCTTTCAAATACGAGGGTTAAAACAGCCATTGTTTCCAGTAGATCTGGAATGTGAAGGTTTCAGATTAGAAGAATGTAAAAAATACAACAAATTGAATAATACTAAAGAATTGTTTCTAGAATAAACTTATTATCATATTATTGTATTTCTGGAGAAAAAGCGGAATCGATGTAACTAACTAACTAACTAACTAACCAACCATCACGCCGTCTCCTCAAAGGGTTAGGCAGAAATAATGGACTGCCACACTTTTCTTTCCTGACATATTTCTCTCGTTTCCTCAACATTCATACATCGTGTCATGCACGCGCGTCGATATCTCTGACTCCTCGAATGGCCGACATTCAATATTTGATTTATTTGATCGTGCCACGTTTTCCCCGGTCTTCACCTATTTCTAGTTTTTTACCATTCTTTCTTCATTAATTCTTTCCACGTGTCCAAACCATCTTAATGATCCATTCATTATTTTGTTCCTAACACCGATGGAGAAAGAAGGATAAAATTAGAATAAGTGTCGTAGAAATGAGATCATTGAGAAGAATGTGCGGGAAAACGTAATATGATAAAATACCGAACGACGATGTAAGGAATGATTGCATTATAAGAAAAATTTAAAAAGGATATCTGAGATGGTTTGGATATATGGAACGAATGGATAAGAGAAAATGGTTAAAACGTTTTGTACAAGCAGTGCGAATGGAACATTGAATAGAAGAAAGTCAAGGAAGGCACGGCGTGACCAAATCAATAAATAATTAAAATACTATTTATTGTTTCTTGAACAATGGTGTAAAACTCCATATTAAATAATTATTACGAATGAAAACGTCAGTTTTCTAGAAGTTTGATTATATTTTATGGGAATGACTTGTTTTGTCCTTTTAAGGTATTATCAAATGTTAATCTTACCTTCTAAGGCATTAATAAACATTTGAAGGGCGAAACATGTCAATTACCGTTAAATATAATAAAACTTCTAGAAAACTGAAGTTTTCATTCGTATTAATTAATTAAAATACTGTTACATTCAATATCGAATAAATCGATGAGCGTGCATGTTACGATGTATGAATGCAAATTAATCTCGAGAAGAACAATATGTCAGGACATTGTAAAATATGGCGGTCTATCCTCTCCGGTGGTTAGTTAGTAGACCTGATTTGTTATTCATTAAAATCTATGAACACACGTACATTATTAATTGTCTATCGGAAGTACGTAAATTTATTTAGCTGTCATTTGACGTAACGAGAAGTAACATTAAGGTTCGTGTCAGTGTTGCACATCCTTGGCCATCGTCGAGTGGAGACTCGGGGGCAACAGACTAGTAAGGTTCACGCCATTGTAACAGTGTGCCAACTGGCGATGAAGCGTAGACACGATAAGAATGTATTACAACAATTATTTATACACTCCAAACAAACTGACTTTATTTTGCCACGGTCGTCAAAGCGGCCTTCTTGTATCGATCCATGTTTAACCGTTAGAGTGCCGAAGAGCGCCGTCGCGCTTGTAGGTGGATTAATAGTATTCAATTTCTGTATTTTTATTATCACGGTGTGAAACCTAGTGAAGAGATTGTTGAAAGAAATATGAAAATTGGTGTATTTTTACAGAAATGGCACATTGTTTTCTTGTAAATATATATTATCTATAAAAATAGACATTTCTTTTGATATTTTAGAATATTTTGGCGAAATAGGCTTGGCACTCAAACGGTTAAAGTCAAGACTATTACAAAAATTCTAATGTATCTAACTAACCACCATGTCGTCCTCCCAAAGCGGTAGGCAAAAAGCATTGTTTAGGCATTGTTCTAACCTGACAATTTTTTGTTGTTGTTGTTATTTTCATTTTTTTTTATTAGAAATTGCATTGTAGGAGTTCATTGTAAATAATGAAAATAAAAAAATAAATGTAAAAAATCTCTTTTTTTATGTATATAAATACTTGTAGACAAATACTGGATTTTACCCATTACGGGTTAATCATTAAGAATTAATTGTATCTCAGTAGAGACGAAGAAGTATTCATATACATTAAATAAAAAATGTTGTATAAAAACTGGTCAAAGTTAAAAGCATATAAAAATTGGAGAGTTTTCTCCAGGCGTTGTCTAGTAATGTGTGATAATTGGGTTGATAGCCTTTCACATTACATTAATAAAGATTTTCTGCTTAATGCTTACATCTAGTCTCAATAGATGGCGCTAGTGTAGATTGAACTAAAATATGTGAAATATTTCTCAACATGTTAGCATATATAATATACAACTTTAAAAAAAAAATGTAAGACGTGGTGTTCGTAAGAAGGGCGGAATGGGGAATGTTGTATTACATAAAAAGATTGCTTAAACCAACCAATGATAGGTCATAAGTCCCGTAAACGCCTCGATCACCATATTCTGTTTCCAAATAATTCACATCTTCGTCTCTATTGAAATACAATTAATGTAATATTTTTTTAAATGTGTAATTTAGTTAAAATTCACTAATGAATGTGTGAAAAAATACCACCTCCTTCGACTGATATTAATGGGTAAAGTGGAGGGACGTCGGGGAGTCGGTAGAAGGCAGTCAGGCTGCGGAACATAAAATAATGGACAGGAATAACAAGAATTCAGAACCTGTTCCAAAGTGGCGCAGGACAGAGATTCCTTTGCTGCAGTGATCGCCAACGTTGGGGGGACCTGATACGGCACCGAGAGAATGTTTGTGTCTTCGACCGGTTTGTGTCTTCGACCGGTTTCGGCAGGTAACTACAATCTTCTGGTACCTATATCAAATTTTTCCAGGCTTGGATGAACTACCACGTCCATTTTATATATAAGCTTGGATGGACAACTATTTCATACATAAGCCTAACAAAATTTGATATAGGTACCAGAAGATGGCAGCGAGCTGCCGAAACCGGTCAAAGACACAAACATTAGTGGATTTAAACTAAATATACTTTTTAATTTTTTTATATATTTTCATTATTGACATATTTCTCTCGCTTTTGTTACATTCAGACATTGTGTAATACACGATCTGTCAGTCGATTTCTCAGATTCTTCACATGGCTGATATTTAGTATCTGATTGATTTGATTGTGCCACGTTTTCTTGTCTTTATATCTTGTACCGCATACATCGTTGATATATACTTTTATCACGATTCATTCTATTGATATATCCAAACCATCTTAATGACGCTTTCATTATTTGGTTCATAATACTTTCAAATGCGTTTCTCTTGTGTTTAATCATAGAAAATAGAAAATTGCATTACATTTGTAGTGGCTTGTTTTCTACTAATTAAACTCAAGTTATTGTCTCATAAACAATGATGTAAAACTTCATGTAAAATAATCGATAAGAATGTAAACGTTTATTTACTTGAATGACAAATATTATATATTATGGAAATCATGTTTCGCATTGGTAACACATGATTAAATGTAAAAAATATGATAAAACTTATAAAAAATTTACGTTGTTATTACGATTCGTATTAATTGTTAAAGTTAAGTATAATAAATTTCAAAAGCATTTGTAATAGAAATACACTTATTGGAATATTACTAAATACAAGTGATAGATAATTATTTGTATTATCTATTCTGAACCAATATACACGATACCAAAGCAATTATTTTTTATATTTATAATAGATAATTTCTATTAATTTATTGTTTTATTGATAAACATGTTTTAATTGAGAACTTTTCAAGCATTTCAGGAGTGGTGTGTTTAAAGATATGCCATTTTGAACGCATATCTATATATTAATAAATATACAGTAATAAGCTATAATAAATATGGCGTTTAATCATTTTTATTTATTATAGTTAGACAAATAACCTAACCTAACCTAGTTAGTTAAAATTCATACACTGAAGAAGGGAAGTCTATGTCCCGAAACATGTTTGTGAAATATGCAAAACCGTGTTGTAAAAACACAATGTTATCAAAAAGTTATTCAAATGTGAATCCACAACACAAAGTGATGGCGAATACAAAAGAAACAGATTATCATTTAAATTCAGGTATATGTAACAATAAGATTCTGTAAGTCTCAACGCCTACGGTGGGCTGGTCATGTGGAAATAATGCCAGGGGGTAGAACACCACAAATTATATCCAGATGGGTGCCCCGTGGCTCCAAGTGGCTCCAAGGCCCAAGTGGCATCCCAAGAACCGGCAAAAATATCAATAAACTTTGCTGCAAACCAATCCCAGGATTGAAACATAAGAAGAAGAAGGTGCCCCGCGAAAAGAGACCAAGAGGCCGACCGAGGAAAAGATGGGCTAATTGCGTGGAAGAAGATTGGGAGAAAATGGAAGAAGCTGGGGAATGGAGGGAGATGGCCAGAGATATAAGTCAGTGGAGGACCGTGGTGGAGGAGGCCAAGTCCCACACCGGGATGTAGCGCCAAGAAATAAATGAATGTAACAATAAAGAATGTAGATTTTTATTTAAACAAAAATTGCGGAGGATTTTAGCGTGCAATACGATGTAATGCTAACCCGACTTAGCTACATTAATAAGCTTATAAAATATTAAACAACGTATAAGTTTAACATCAAAACACTCATTTTAGAAATTTTATAAAAACAGTTATTTCTTAAGATCACGACAAATGGCTTTGATTTTTGGGAACTAATATGAAAAATATTTGTCAATTAACGTAAAATACAAAGCAATGGGTATCAATACTAAACAATGCGTAACTTGCAATGCCCGACCGGTCTGGAATTCGGACCTGACGGGCAGCGAACATAACTTTAGATGCCTGAGGACTTTTGTAAGGGCGTGGACCGATGTTTTTAGTTAGGCTGGCATTTGGCCGATTCAAAATGCGTATCTTAGTTCTATTAGTAACACTATGAAATGATTGAGTCATGTCAGCCAGAAACACCAAGCTGCGTATTTATAACACCATCATCAAGCCAGTGGTGACATGTGAGTCATGGACAATGACTAAAATAATAACAAAGAATCTACTGGTTTGAGTATAGGATACTTAGAAACATCCTGGGACCCAGACCCGGTGTTGCAGCGGGAACTTGGAGGCATAATACCAACCAAGAGATCCGTACGATGATCTAGCAGCCCCTTATAATGAGCACCGTGAGAGCCGGTCGCCTAGAATGGATTGGGCACGTAGGCCGAGCCGATGAGACCAGAACAATCAACACCCTGTACGCGTCTAGACCGACTGGAGTATGACCTCTAGGAAGGCCTAGACAGCGCCTAATGGACAATGTTCTGGCCGACTTGGCTAAGTTCGGTGAATCGGACTGCTGGAAGCAAAAGGCGCAGGATCGAGGAGCTTGGCGAAATATCATCAAGGAGACTAAAACTCTTCAAGAGTTGTATGGCCATAGGAAGTAAGTAAGCCACGTTAGAAGTCGGAAGAATCGACATGCGTGTATGATTCGCTGTATGAATGTGGAGTAAACTAGAGAGGTATGCCAGAAAAGAGTAGTGTGGCGGTTCATTCTCTATGCCTACCATTCTGGCGGGACGGTGGGAACAAATCATAAGAAATTCTCAATATGTTAGACTTTTAATAACGCTGTAAAAACCGAATGAAATCGATTAAGGAATTGCAGCTAAATAAGTCATGTTAAATAACTTATTTAAAACTTCTGTCTAACTAACCATCACGCCATTTCCCCGGAGGCAGAGAAGATAGATCGCCACAATGCTCTGTCCTGGCATACCTCTCGGGATTCCTCTACATTCATACATCGTACATTCACGCACGTCAATTATTCCTACTTCGAATGTGACTGCCTTTTAGTAATTGATTAATTTTGTCATGCCATGTTTTCCTCGGTCGTCCTCGGCTTCTTTTTCCATTCACGCTGCTTGTGTACAACTTTTTAACCATTCTACTCTCATCCATTCGTTCCATATGTCCAAACCATCTCAGGGGTCCTTTTTTAATTTTATGCAGTCATCTGCCTTACATTTTTTTCTTATTTCATCGTTCGGTATTCTATCATACAACGTTTTCCTGTACATTTTTCTTAGTGATCTCATTTCTACGGCGTTTATCCTGCTTTCATCCTTCTTTTTCCAGCTCCAAGGTTCACTTCCACACATTTTCATTTATTGACTGCAGTAAAAATTCTGTCGATAAATGAAAACGTGATACTAGGAAATCGAGACGCCAATAAATAAATCAAATACTCGAAGGCGGTTGAAAAGACGATTAGTGTAAGTGAAGCTTATCTTTGTATGTCAGTTCATCTTCGTTGCTTAGCAACCCTGAAAAATGCGTGATGGACAGACAGTTATTTAAATGCTTAAGTACGTCGTTACCATTCGACAATAAAAATAATTTTCATTTAATATTCTGGGTAATCATGACACTAGCAACAATTTCACAAAACTATTTATCAAAGAAAATATTACTGCAATAAATAAAGTTGTTTCATCGAAAAAAAAACAAAAGTGTAAATTCTAAAATCCATCTCTTCTTTTCTACACCAGGTCATATGTACTGTGTACAATTTTTTTTTTAGATATTACTAGCTGACCCGGTGAATTTCGAACCGCCTCAGAATCAATAAATGTTGTGTTAACTTATTAGTTGAATAAATATCTGCTATTTATTAAGTTAAAATCAATTAAAATGAAGTTCTACTAATGTGCAAAAATCAAAACGAAAAGTATTTGAATTTATTTTGTTTTATGTATACAATAGGTTGTTTGAACCCAATTACTGTATACAAATTATTTTTTTGCTATTATATTGATTCTCGTGACTTGTGATAGGTAGCCAATTTATCGTCATTTTATTGTCACGTAAATTCTACACCAGACCAAAGACAGTGTGAAAATCACATTGCTATCGCCGGGAATCGAACCCGGGACCTTCTGTATGGAAGTCAGAGCTCTTACCACTCTGCCACGAAATATTTGGTTTATTGAAGAGAATCGAAACGATTCGCATAACATTGGTGCACTACTTTCTGTTATATTTGCTGGATGGGATGCACTCGGCTCAATTTTTTCCGATGTTTTAATAGTTATTCTGCTATTCGGGACGAAGACACATCCAACAAACCAAAGGTCATTAAAATCGGTCCAGCCGTTTTTGAGTTATAAATGGTGTAACTAACACGATTTTGTTTTATATATACGAGTATATAGATATTGATTCTTGTGACATGTGATAGGTAGCTTATCGCCATTTTATTGTCACGTTAATTCTACACCAGACCAAAGAAAGTCTGACAATCACACTGCTATCGCCAGGAATATATATATGGCAAAAACTATGACTGCCACATCGAAAGTCCCGGATTCTTTCTCGGCGATGACAATGTGAAAATAATTGCAAAAAGCTGTATTTGGTCTATCAGAATTCACGTGAAAAATGGCGATAGATTAGCTACCTATCAAATGTCGCGAGAATTAAATGTTAAAAGAAGTATAAAATAATTGGGTTCAAATAATCTGTTATATACGGAATGTATATAACAGGTTATTTGAACATTTGTTAGTAAACATGTCGAAATGGATTATGTTAGAAATTTATTTTAATAAATTGTGGTCGTAATGGATTTGCCGGTATCTGAAATATTTATGAAAGTAGACTTCCGTATCTAGAGGCGATTAGATTCCATTGATTTATTTGCTAATTATAAGCTGCTAGATAAAATCTATTTTGTTATTGGATTGTTCTTATTATTCCCTTGTGTGAAAGTGAAATTAAACTCACTCAAAGTGAAATTAAACTTTGAACTAACTACCTAATTAATAAGAGGTAGGCAAAAATAATGGACTTGCACACATTTATTTCCTGAAATACTTCTCTCGATTCTACGCCATTCATACATCGTGTCATGCAGGCACGTCGACTTCTCACGTGGCCGACATTCAATATTTGATTTTTTTTATTGTGGCACGTTATTCTCGGTCTTTCTTTATTTGAAAATTAACTTTGTATAAAATAATCTGGGCTCGTCTATAACAAAAGAAAACGAAGATTACAAGGAAATCGAAAGAAGAATCACAATTGGTAACAAAACATTCTTCTCTCTACTACCAGCGCTCAAATCAAGAAACATACACTAGAAAACCAAAATAATCCTGTATTAAACAATCTTCCGAACAGTAGTGACCTATGGATGTGCGGCGTGGACAATGACAGCGAAATCCGCAGAGCGACTGGATACTTTTGAGAGAAGGGTGCTGCGCAGAATTCTGGGACCTGTGAATGACGGTGAAGACTGGAAAGTGCGGCATAATAACGAGCTGTACCATATTTACAAAGCTCCGAGTCTCTCCACACATGTCAGACTAAATAGACTGAGATGGGCCGGTCACGTGCAGAGGATGCCGTCATCGCGAACCCCAAAAAGATTGCTAGAGTGGCACCCAGGTGGTAGAAGACCAATTGGACGACCAAGGCTGCGATGGGAGGATGAAGTTGGGAGAGATGGGGCAAGATTGTTAAGAGTGTCAGATTGGAGGGTCGAAGCGGAGGACAGGAGGAGTTGGAGGCGAAGAATACTGGAGGCTAAGGCTCGATATGGGCTGTAGGGCCATCGAAGATCGAAGAAGATAAAATAAATAATAAATTTAAAATCGTTTTTAAAAATCGTTTTTTAAAATCGACGTCGCGGGGACCTGACATGGCACTTTGAGAAGAAGGCATTATCGAATGTAACCTAACAGCCTTGCTTCATTTGATAATGTCTTAGACAGGCAAAATAGGTTATTCACATAAAAAATAATAAAACTTCTAGAAAACAGATGTTTTCATTCGTATTAATTATTTCATAATTAATTCAATGAACGCAATGTGGGTATAAAAATTATGTTATTATTCTTATACCGTTCTGAATTACTTTAAGCGGACGGTCGACCTTGGATGATCTTCTTGGAAGACTGGTAAGAAGTTTGACATCCATACCGAAGGTCCCGGGTTCGATTCCCGGTGATGGCAGTGTCTTTGGTCTGGTGTTTAATTCACGTGACAATAAAATGGCGATTGATACGCTAAACAATAATGAAAATCAAATGTTTGTGTGTCTGTCCATGCTTTTCTCGATAATTACTAATCCGATTTCGCTGACAATTTCACAGATTTTTCTTATTTGTCCCAGGAAGGTTTTGAGAATAGTTTACATGAAATCCAATATGTAAAACTGTTGTTTTTATTACGTTTTAAAATAAGTATGAAAAACATTGATCCTGTCAAGTTGTATTGAGCTTAGCCCATAGATATAATAATAATAATAATATGCTAATTTTTAAAGCGCCGTTTTTGTGATGTAATCACCTCAAGGGCGCATTAAGACGTGTTTTAAATCTAAATGTGAACGCTGCATCTGATTGATATTCGCGATCGATTAGGAAGTATAACAGAACAAAATATGCAGGTTTTAAAATGGGTATGATATATGAAAAATATGGGTTTTCTGCTTAGATATGAAATCTAGTACGTAAATCTAGTACGAGTATAATATAAAAGAAAAAAATGTTCACAGTAATTGGGTTAACACTTGTATACAAAAAAAAACCTTGATAAAGTGAGTTAATCTTAGTTGTATATATTTAGAGAGCGACCGGTTTCGCCAGGCTCGCTGGCATCGACAGACTGGTGACACCATTGTTAACTTAGTCCTTTATATACATACAGATCAGGGGTGGTAAACATGATTCTATACAAAAATAATCTTCAAATATTTATGTAAAATTTTCTGAATTTAAACATAAAAAATATTCCTGGAATCGATTACTGCCCAAAATGTGTTTTTGTTTGATTCCAGACCCTAGCAGCTATATGGATGGGGAAAACTGAATAAGGCGATGCCAACCTTACGGACCAAGAACTATAACATATAATATTTAATTTCAGTAATAATAAAAACAAAATTACAATTTTTTCAAACATGATATATGAATATATAAGCGATAATAAAATTTAAAATCCATTGTATTAAATACGAACCTCCAAGAATACCTGTAATACCAATATTTAAATTCAGAAAATTTTACATAAATATTTGAAGATTATTTTTGTATAGAATCATGTTTACCACCCCTGATCTGTATGTATATAAAGGACTAAGTTTACAATAGTGTCACCAGTCTGTCGATGCCAGCGAGCCTGGCGAAACCGATCGCTGTCTAAATAAAGACAAAAGTGGAAATAGTTAAAAAAACATCGTTTTATTTAATTATTATTTAAAATGAACTTCCATCAAGAGATTTCAGTAAAATCGTTTGATTATCTTAGTTGTATAATTTATTGCAATGTATTTTATTTTTGACTTATTTGAGTTACCACGGAAGAACTCGCTCGCTTATACTGTAAATCATCTCGGGATTGAGTGAATCTGTATGCAAATGGACCGTAATGCCTCGTGTAAGCAAGTGGTTGACTGAATAATTATGATCTCAGATAACGGAGTGGATATTGGGAGGTTTCAACAAGTGTCACCTTAAAGGCTGAGACACTCGCGCCTGCTACATTGTCCACGAATGGCAATTATCTTTATGGTAATTAATTAATGATCGGCGGGATACTCGACCAGACTATATAATAATATTTTTACTTAGCAAATATCCGTTGTTATGCTGTCCATAATTGTTGAGCCAATATATTAATTATATGTTAATGATGTAAATGGAACCAGAAATAGAGGAAGACCGAGGAAAACGTGGCAGGATCAAATAAATCAAACATTGAATGTCGGCCATGTGAGGAGTCAGAGAAATCGACGCGCGTGCATGACACGATGTATGAATGTTGAGAAAGCGAGAGAAACATGTCAGGAAAGAAAGGTGTGGCAGTCCATTATTTCTGCCTACCCATTCGGGGAGACGGCGTGATGGTTAGTTAGTTAGTTATTAAATATATTATAAAACGGTTAATTTGTTTCGCACGCGAATAATTTTAAGATGTGCAATGTCATATATTATAGTATAAAGATAATCTTTACGATAATTAATCCTAGGACCACTGCTGTAAATATTTCACATTAATGACATAATAAGATACATTGACGACCTTCGTGGCCGAGTGATAAGTGCATTGACTGCCACCCCGAAGGTTCCGGGTTCGATTCCCGGCGAAACAGCGTGATTTTCACACTGTCTTTGGTCTGGTGAAGAATTCACGTGACAATAAAATGGTGATAGAGATTAGCTACCTTTCACATGTCACGAGAATCACTATGATAAATACAATACCCTTACATCGATTTGGCTCATGCTGTCATGATTTAAAAAGAGCGATTCAACAAAATAATAATAACATCACAGGTAATATAATTATGTTTGCAGAAGACTTTGCTATATTCTACTAAAAGGAAAATGACAATGAGACCTGTAAACACATTAATTTAGATATTGAGACACTAATAAACTGGACAAGCAATCAATCTGACCTTAAACGCAAAAAATGTAACATCATACATTTTGAAACACACAACAAGACCCATAGTATGAAATCAAAAATGACACAATAACTAAACTCGACTGTGTAAAGTACCTCGGACTAACAATGTACAAACAACGTAAATGGACAAAATACATAGAAACCTAACAAACAAATTAGCATCAATATACTCCCTCTTCTACAAAATAAAAAAAATAACATACCAAGGAAAGAAAAAGTAATTATATACGAAGCATATTTAAAAAGCCGACTGACGTATATGATTCTCTTCTGGGGGACCAAAAACTAAAGGACATTTCTAGACTCCAAAGACAACAAAATAAAATAATTAAATTAGCTTATAACAATAACTATTTGACCCCAACCATACAAGTATATAGACAAACAAAACAAATGGACATATCAGACCTGACCAAATTCGAGACTTTGAAAATTGTACACAGAGTGATCAAAGAAAAAACAACAGACAGCTTCTTCTCTGTATATGTTACGCGACCCTCATGATTGAGGGTCGCGTCCATCCTGTAAACTATTGACCATAGCACGCCATAGCACGCCATGCGCTCCTGTCACCGTCAGTCTCCAGGCTGGAGCTAATGAAAGACCAATCAGATCAATGATTTGATCGGACCAGCGGCTCGGTGGTCGTCCTTGTGGTCACCTTCCCTCCACTTTGCCATGATGATGAGCTTTTCAAAATTGTCCTGATTTCAACACTCTGAGAGCACATCCGCAAGAGTCTAGCCTTGATACCCAGCTGGTCAATGATTGACTTGTTTGTTCTTCTTGCTATCCAGGGCATACGCAGCATTCGCAACAGACAGTAGCTACAAATTATTCAAAAACCGAGACGTACGCAGACGCTGGACCAGGAATTGTGACAGATATCACTAACCGAATACACGAACAAAGACAGAACAATCAAGGAAATTGAACAATGGACTGAAACCTAACAATGACCTACCAAAATACAAGGGGAACTTTACTATAAACCAATTTAAAATATACAAAACTGTAAATGTATCATTTTAAGATGTGCAATATCATATTTCATAAAAATAAAAATTTTATGGTAATTAATTTATAACTGTTAATGAAAAAACTTTGTTTTTATATCACAATTGTATTTTATTTTACGACAGCTGTTTCATCAACCAATGCTGACATCATCAGGTGATACAATAATATATCAAAATGTTAAAGAATCATAGTGTTTCGGCCAAAACAATGGACTATGTAATTAATCTCCGCTTGGTTGGGGGTGTGCAACAAAGCGAATGGTGCACTTAAAGTTTTTATCGCAAACAAAAGCTTATATGGCAGAGCACATTGGCATTCTTGTACCGACCCTTACGAATGGAAGAGAAGCATGGAACTGGTAGAAGAAGGGTGAAAGTAGAATAAATGCGGTAAAAATGAGATCTCTTCGAACCTTAATGTGTAAAAAACTATAAAAGTACGTAAATTTCGAAAAACGAAATTTATTATTGTAACAACCGATGATGTCAACATAGATTGACGAAACAGCTGCCGCGTAAAATAGAAATACAATTGTGATACATTAAACAAAGTTATTTAATTTACCAGTTCATAATATTTAAGTGTTAGTGTTTCGGATAAAACAATGGACTATTTAAATAAATAAATAACTAATTGTTCGATTGAAAATAATAGTAATATAATTTAAAGATATATTTATAATTATAATCTCTAAGACGAATGTGTGGCAAATCTGTATATGATAGAGTGTCAAATGGAAGTATTAGAAGTGAATGTGGTGCGAATGAAAGTGTTATGAACAAAATAATGAAAGCGTCATTAAGATGGTTTGGACAGATGGAAAGAATGAATGAAGACAGAATGGTAAATAAGGTATATGTAAACGGTGTGAACGGAGTTAGAAATAGAGGAAGGCCGAGGAAAACGTGGCACGATCAAATCAATAAAATATTAAATATCGGTCACGTGAGCAGTCGGAGTAATCGACGTGCGTGCATGACAAGATGTATGAATGTAGACTAAGCCAGAGAAGTATGTCAGGACAGAACAGTGTGGCGTTCCATTCTTTCTGCCTGCATCCATGGCTCTATCCGACAGCGTTTCTTTTGGGAATGTTGGGGTCTAATTCTCTGCAGCTTCGAAGAGGCGGGATTCTCATAACCCATTTCTTTAGACTTATTAGGGGATATTTTGAAAACTCAGCCGTACTGGAGGGTGTAGGTCTTTTTGTTCCCGACAGATATCTCCGACAGCGCCAGCATAGATTGTTTTACCTACCCGCCGCCAGAACCAACCTGGCTCTTGTGACACCGGTGGGAAGAGCAATCAATCTGTTGAACGCGGTCTCCTCGGAGATCGACGTCTTTCGTATCAGTGAAAGTACGTTCAGAAGGCAAATACTCTTAATTCTGGAGAGTATCCTGTCTTCCTAATGTTGAACCATCTCCCATGCATTTCTGGTAGTACGAGTATACTCTACACAATATATTATTTTACCTGTTCTCAATAGATGCCTTAAAAATTAATTTTATAATATCTGTTGATGAAATAAACTAATTTGATTTCTAACTGTTAGCTCAAAAACTTTGTTTTATATCACAAATTGTATTTATTTTACTTCACGACAGCTGTTTCATCAACCAGTGTTGACATCATCAGGTGTTACAAAAGATTAGACTATAAAAAATTAAACTATAAAAAAATAAAAAATACGAAAAATTTGACATTATATATATATATTTTTGTAACACCTCATGATGTCAATATTGGTTGATGAAACAGCTGTTGTAAAGTAAAATTAATACAATTTGTGATATAAAACAAAGTTTTTGAATTAACAGTTATAAAATGTTAAAATATCATAGTGTTTCGGCCAAAACAATGACTATTTAATTTGATTTGATAGAAGTAGTAGTGATGGTAAGTTAGTTAGTTAGTTAAGTATAAATAAGTATCGCACATAAATTCAGAATTGGAAAATATCTTGGATATAAAGTATATTTACTAGAACTGACGGATATGGCTGATAGATCTGTTATGTTGTTGACTATAACGGCATCCTATGTGCTATGATAAAGATATTGAATTTGGAACAATCATATATTTACGCGGGAAACAGACGCATGGTTTATTTACGCGGGAAACAGACTCATGTAATTGTATAATATAATTCAATAGTTTAAAACAATCGTTATCAATCGTTAGTTTCGCTCCTGTTTGGGATGTGTAGGTATAGATAAATGGACAGCGAAATGATGAGTCTAAAAATACATTTTAATATTTATAAATTGATAACTAACCGCGTGAAAGAAATACTCTTTTCATTAAGGAGGCAGAGAAATCGTGCATGACACGATGTATGAATGTTGAGGAAGCGAGAGAAATATATCAGGAAAGAAAAGTGTGGCAGTCAATTATTTTTAGTTAGTTAATTAAAATAATATATTCAATTTCTAAATATAAGTAACAATGCATTTTATATTGTTAAATAAGTCAAATCTTATAACGATAAAAAACTCCAAATATTAATGTTCATGAATACGAATGAAAATGTCAATTTTCAAGGAGTTTTATTATATTTTATGGGAATGATATGTTTCGCCCTTCTGTTCGCAAATGTTACATTTGATAATGCCTTAGAAGGGCGAAACATGTTATTCTCATAAAATATAATAAAACTTTTAGTTGTTATAATCAATATGACTACCTTCGTGGCCGAGTGGTAAGTGCATTGACTGTCACCCCGAAGGTTCCGGGTTCGAATCCCGGCGAGGGTAGTATGATTGTCAAACTGTCTTTGGTTTGGTGTAGAATTCACGTGACAATAAAATGGCGACAGATAAACTAAGTATCACATGTCACGAGAATCACTATGATAGCTATAATACTCTTTACATCAATTTGGCTCATGCTGCCATGATGTAAAGAACGATTCAACAAAATAATAATAATAAAAAAAATAATTATGTGTTCCCGCCAAAACAATGGATTATCTAATATTGTATATGTACTCGTATTTTTTGTTTCACCAACTTTACCGTTTCATATATTAAACCTAACGAACCCGTTCTCTGGACCATGGCAGGCCAAAAGCCAATTAGAGAACAAGTCGCTGAACGCAAATGGCAGTGGATCGGTCACACTCTGAGACGGAATCCAGCCTGCATCGCTTAGGGTGCACTAGACTGGTCCCCTATGGGGGGAAAGAGAAAGCGAGGCAGACCTAGAGCCACCTGGAGAAGAACCCTGCAGGACGAGGTTAATGCAGCAGACCTCACTTGGGATGATGTTAGGCATCAGGCATGCGATAGAGTCGGGTGGAGAAGATTCTTTGAGGCCATATGCACCACGGAGGTGTGACAGGACAAAAAGAAGAAGAAGATATAAAGCCTAACAAACTTTGATGTATGTACCAGAAGATGGCAGCGAGCTGCCGAAACCGGTCGAAGCCTTAAACCCAAGTGGAATTATAATCAACATGTTTTATAAAATAAGTTTTAATTATTTTTAGGTATTATTAAAAAAATCTATTCTTAATTTTTAAATGTTATCATACAATAGGAAAAGTTAAGTAACATATATTTAAAATTTAAGCAATTGATCACAGATACGGAACTACCATAAATATAAATACACTTAAATATAATTTTTTAATGATTTGAACTAGATAAATTAATATATGAGTTGCTTACCATTTTGCGCTGTCGGAGGAGCGGTGATCTTCCCAGCGAATAGTACACAGGTAAAAATAAATAATAAAATACTACTTATAAAAGAATACATCTTGTAAATTTAGTCTATCTTATAGGAATATAATAAATTATTAAAATAAATAAAATTTATGATAATTTATGGGTGACTAGTTGTGTTAATACAGATTTATACTCGATGCGAGTGAATTTTGAATATTATAAATCCATGAATTTTGAAATGTTCGATTCAATATTGGATTTTAAAATCAGATCGATTTAAAGCTTTCTGTGCATGGCCTGTGGACTTGGATGGATCGTTCGATAGGGAATCGTGAATCGATTGAGTGGGAGTTATGTTCTTGAACAATCGCGCGTTGCCGCAACTAGCGGCAAAGAGCGGGGAAACACTGAATGAATGATCTGCCTCCGTGGGCTTATATACTCGGACAGCCCCGGCGTGACGTATCTGCGTTTTGCCGCGTTTTTTCCTACCCCAAGAAAATGTAGCAAGCGGCAAGGTGACTTATCGTTTGAATAAAACTATACGCATGTAGGAACGGTGCATTTTGTATGAAAATCTAATTAAAAATAATTAGTATTTATACTATTAGTAGAAGTAGATTAGTAGAAGAATATTTATACTATTAGTAGAAGTAATCTGTATATGGACAAATTAATGAAAGAGCAAAATTCGTCATAGAAGTTTCTGGCCAAAAAACCGCAAACTTTTCAGTGCATTTATCGACTTGCAAAAAGCATATGATTACGTTAATAGAGAAAAGTTGTGGAAAATATTGTCTGAATATGGAATAAGTACAAAACTGATCACGGCAATTAAGTCGCTATACACGGAAAGCACTGCTAGTGTCAGAGAAAATGGAGATCTTATAGCCTGGTTTGATATCAATAACGGTGTCAAACAGGGTTGCGTAATGTCCCCGTGGTTATTTAATCTGTATATGGACAAATGTATGAAAAAGCTGAAAGGGTTGGATGTAGGTGCCAAAATGAGCAGAGTGTCAGTAAGCTGTCTCTTGTATGCGGATGACGCTGTCCTACTTGCAGACAACGAGCATGAACTACAAGTCCTGGTGTTTTGTATGTATGAGGTATGCATGCGAAATGATCTTATGATGAATGTTAATAAGTCCAAGGTAATGATTTTTGAAAAGGAAGAAACCATGACAATCTGCAACATTAGCGTGAATGGTGAAAATTTGGAGCAAGTTGTTGAGTTCGTGTATTTAGGTAGTATGTTTACAAGAGATGGGCGAGTGGAGAGGGATATTGAAAGAAGGGTTGGGGCAGGCAACAAAGTGAATTGTGCACATAAAGTTGTCATCCAGAACAAAAACCTATCCAAAAAAGATAGAATGGCAGTGCACAATGGTGTTCTTCTACCGACCCTTATGTATGTAAGCGAAGTGTGGAACGGGCAAAAGAAGGATGAAAGTAGAATAAATGTAGTAGAAATGAGATCTCTTAGACGAATGTGTGAATACTCTGTGTATGATAGAGTGTCGAATGAAAATATCAGAAGTGAATGCGGTGCGAATGATGGTGTCATGAACAAAACAATGAAAGGATCATTTAGATGGTTTGGACATATGGAAAGAATGAATGAAGAAAAAATGGTAAAAAAATTATATGTTAATGATGTAAATGGAACCAGAAATAGAGGAAGACCGAGGAAAACGTGGCACGATCAAATAAATCAAATATTGAATGTCGGCCATGTAAGGAGTCAGAGAAATCGACGCGCGTGCATGACCGATGTATGAATGTTGAGGAAGCGAGAGAAATATGTCAGGAAAGAAAAGTGTGGCAGTCCATTCTTTCTGCCCACCCCTTCGGGGAGACGGCGTGATGGTTAGTGAGTTAGTTAGAAGTAGAAGTATTAGCGAAAGTGGAAGTCAATTGGTGGTTTGGGACTAGGTTATAGAATCGGCAGTAAAACTCTGAATGTCATTTGCTATGCAGACGGTGCCGCATTAATAGCTGAGTCTGAAGATGACTTGCAAATAATGTTGCACAATATATTTATTGTTTCTTGAACAATGATGTAAAATTCCATATTCAATTATTAATATGTATGAAAAAACGAGAGTTTTCAAGGTATTATAATATTTAATTGTGACATGTTTCGCCCTTATTTCGTCCTGTTTCGCCATCATTAGGGCGAAACATGTCATACATAAATATTATAATAAAACTCCTTGAAAACTATCGTTTTTTTAATACATATTAATAATAAATATTTGTGAAATGTATACTTATATCTGTATACGAATCCTGGATTTTCACCTGTGGGTGGTAAATTCAAATTTTTAATTGTATCTCAATAGAGACGAAGACGCAAACTGGAAACTGAATATGGATGATCAAGGTGTTTACAGGTCATAAGTCCTGTAAACACCTTGATCATCCATATTCAGTTTCCAGTTTGCGTCTTCGTCTCTATTGAGATACAATTAAAAATTTCATATTAATAATGTTGTACAAATTCCATACAGTATCACAAAGGCTAAAATGGCTATATCAGCTAATAAAACAAAAAGTCTCACTATATCTAGACAGCCTACAAGATGTAAGATGACTGTTGATGATATACCTGTGGAGCAATTATGGAGTTTCATATATGTGGGAGTAGAGATCTGCAGCCATAATGACCTTTATACCGAAGTACGAGAATAAGTCAACAATAAAGCCTCTGCCGCTTCCAGATCAGAAGAATCTGGTCTGGAAGAACAACTACATGCGTATCGACAGCAAGATCAGAATTATTAAGACATGCGTGCGACCTATCATGATGTACGCTGTAGAGACGCGGGCCGATACTGTGCGAACCAAGGGTCTACTAAAATGAAAGTCCTAAGATCAATTAATGGAAAAACTGTCTGTGATCGTGTCCGCAACGCAGACATAAGAAAAATTTGCGAAATTGAGGATATCGTTCAGTGGAGTAGATCCAAAATAAGATACTGGAGGGACCATGTAGCCCGAATGGATAGTGACAGACTCGCATATACAGCCGCTCATGAAATCCCATCTGGACACCGCCCACCTGGAAGACCGCTTAAGAGATTGGACCTCATCATCCGACGAAACATGATTTCTGTGTCACGGATCGTCAGATATATTAAAATAAGAAAAATACGATGTCATTTATAGAGTATCTTGTATTTCTAAATTTGAACCATCTCTCAAGCGTTCCTGGTATATTGTATTTTACCTGTTCGCAATAGATTCCCTAAACTTTTTATTTGTAATGTCATTGAGAACTGATTTGATTAGATTTGATTGGATTCTTCTATTATAATAGATCTGGTGTCACGGAATTTGCTTCCTTTTGTGATGCGGAAGACTAGCTATCTCGCCATCTTTTGGCACACTACATTTTTTCAATTCTTCTCTACTTTTGCCATTTTTCTTTCAGATCAATGCTTCTCTTTCAAAAATATTATGAAGGAGGATCGATTTTGGGCGCTTGTGGCGGCTGGGAGTGTTTGGGTCATAATTGAGGGATCTTTTGGGATGAATATTGTCTATATATATTAAATCAAATAAAATCATTTGGTTTTTTAAAAATATATTACAAACAAAATTAAAATTTAAAGCATCTATTAAGAACAAGTAAAATAAAATAAATAATACCAGGAACAAATAAGAAATGGTTTGACATTAGAAAAGGCAAGATACTCACTAAAGTCAAGAGTATTTGTCTTCTGAACGTACTTTTACTAGTATGACAGAGGTCGATTTCCGAGGAGATTGTGTTCAGCAGACTGATTGCTCTTCCCAACGGTGTCACCAGAGGCAGGTTGATTCTGGCGGCCGGTAGGTAAAACAAAAAAACTTTCTCCAAGACGCCCGAGTTCTCGAAATATTCCCTGATTAATCTAAGGAAATGGGTTATGAGTTTCCCATCTCTTCAAAGGAACAGAGAGTTGTTCCCTAACATTTGCGAGTAGAAAATAATATTTCAAACCGTGTATAGTTGGTAAGTATTTAATAAAAATAAGTGTAAGCGTGATTTTGCCAAACCAGGATAATATATTGTGATTAAACGTGACGTTCTTCTTGAAGATGAAATGCAAATATATTTAATGAGGCAGCAGTTAAAGGTGTAGATAAATGCAGACACGAGGAGTGTTCAATTATCAAAAACATAAATATTGTTTACACGCATGCGCGTCGTAAATTATGATAACCTAACTAACTAACCATCAGATCGTCTCCCCGGAAGGGTAGGTAGAAAGAATGGATCGCCACACTGTTCTGTCCTAACATACATTCTCTCGTTTACTCTACATTTCTACATCGTGTCATGCACGCACGCCGATTTCTACGACTCCTCACATAACGACATTTAATATTTGATTGATCATGCTACGTTTCCCTCGGCCATTCTCTATTTCTAGCATCGTTCACGTCGTTTAAATATACCTTCTTCACCATTCTGTTTTCACTCATTCTTTTCATGTGTCCAACCCATCTTAAGGGATTATATCACCCTAAATTTAAAAAAAATCAGAGGAGATCAAAAGGAATCAGAGGACATCACAGCAACAATAGAATATCTCATGTACGATTCAGGAACCGCAGACTTAATGTTATTTAAAAAAAATATGTTATATAACGACGCTGACGTCATCCTTTTTTTCTATTGCGTTTTTCTCGAAATTAATTTTCTTAATAGTTATTTTCGATAATATTATCTATAACGTGACGTTAGTTTTTTTTGATTGGGTATCATGTTCAAAAGTTATAAATATTTTAAACTCAAAATTTGTTTTTTTTTCTTCAAACAGCTGCCATTTTTACAAAAAATAATTAAATCCATATTATTTATTGTTTTTTGAACAAAGATGTAAAACTTCATATTAAATAATAAATACGAATAAATGACAGCTTCGCCCATCTAAGGTATTCACATTTGATAATGCCTTAGAATAGCAAAACATGTCATTCCCATAAAATATAATAAAACTTCTAGAAAACTGGTGTTTTCATTCGAATTATTTAAATCCATATTTTTTTACGTCACTCGATAGCTATTACAAATCTTAATCATAAACTATTTGTTTTTTTGATTTCGGATAATGAATTATAAAGAAATCATGTACACCATCAGCCCGGTTTTTAAAACAGAACTGTACATATCGGCTTGTATCTCAGTCACTTTTTTTTAATTTTAATATTTAATATTGTAAGTTGTTTATAAAAATACTATGCACGTGTATAAAATTAAGATTATTTTATTATATATAATGGCTGTGTTAAAAAACGTTTATTTTTATACCTATTTTTCTGAGCGCCAAGGTGGTGTGACCCCTTAACGACCCTTTCATTATTTTATTCATAACATTTTTTTTAATTGCCATTACGAGGTGTGGCAATTAAGTTCCGAAATTTGTAAAAAAAACATAGGCAAATAAAGTTAGCAACCAATTTTTTTTAACAGCCTTCACAGTAGTCCCCTCCTAACTCTAACCAACGTTTCCAACGTTTCTCCCATGATTGGAAGCAGCCTTGATAGTCCTCTAAAGTTAAGCCTTTCAAGACGACGGTCGCAGCCTCCTGGACGGCTTCTACGCTGCCAAGATGGGTTCCTTTGAGGTGACTTTTCATTTTATAGAACAAGAAGAAGTCACAGGGGGCCAAGTCGGGGCTGTAGGGTGGATGCGGTAACGTTGGGATACTTTTTTTCGACAAATATTCCCTCAAAATCAAGTAGGAATGAGCCGGCGCGTTATCATCAAAACAAAACAGACGCCTGATTACCATGAAATCTTCACTGCAACTAAGTGGAAGATCCTATCTTACCAGGCGCATGCGCGCCAATTATGCAGTGCTGCCAGTTCACACGCCACAACTAAATTCTCTGAATTTAATTGCCACACTTTAGCATAAGCATAAACCATTTACAGTTCGCACGGGAGAGAAAATTTAAATTAACGTAAATTTTAAGAGAGAAACATATTTCAAATGTTTCGCTTTAACTAACGTACCAAGACGCCGTTTTCCCAGAGGAGTGGGCAGAGAGGATGGACCGCCATACTGTTCTATTCTGATATTACTCTCGGACCTCTTTTAAATTCACACATTGTGACATGCACGCCCGTCGATTATTCCTACTTTGAACGTGGCCGCCTTTTAGTAATTGATTAAATTGGTCATGCTATGTCTTTCTCGGCCTACCGTGGACGGCGAAAAGAAGTGCAGGGCGACCGCAACTACGGTGGAAGGATGATCTAAACAGTCACGTCGGAATAACCTGGATGCAGTCTGCACAGGACAGAATGACATGGAAGCAAATGGAGGAGGCCTTTGTCCGGGAGTGGACGGGAATATGCTGAAGAAGAGAAGAAGATATGGTACATATATTTTAACCAATTTTCCTTCATACATTCGTTCCATATGTCCTAACCATCTTAATGAACCTTTCTTAATTTTATTCAGGACGCATTCATCCTCCGTACATTCCTTTTTGACTTCATCATTAGATATTCTATATTACATTGTTTTTCCGTACATTCTTCTTAGTGACTTAGTGACTTAGTAAGTTAGTGAGTTAGTTGTTATTTATTTAAATAGTCCATTGTTTTGGGCGAAAGTTCATTGATACTTCAACTCATTAACTCTTAAAATTTATAACATTGTTATAATATTATATAATAACACAATTTTTATTATTCTCTTTTTAAGAATGTCGCGGCAGCTGTTTCGCTAACCGATGTTAGCATCAGCAAATGTTACAAACAACATCATTGGTTATTTGTAACACCCGATGATGCTAACATCGGCTGGCGAAACAGTTGTCGCGACATTCTTAAAATAATAATAAAAATTGTGATATTATAATATAGACAATATTATATTATAGTCACGTGTATCTTTGAAATATGTCAAGTTTTGATCGAATAAATGTTTTTTTTTGAGTTTATACAATTTTTTATTCAATTTATTCTCCATATAATTTATTGTCGGGGAGTTGGTAGAAGGCAGTTGTCTTGGCTTCGGAACATAAAATATTAGACAGGAATGACCAGAGTCTAGATCCTGTTCCAACTGGCGCAGGACAGATATGCTTTTGCTGCAGTGATTGTCAACGTTGGGGAAATTATTATTTAGTTTAATGCAAGCATTTATTCATAGCTTACTCTTCTAATAGTAATAATAAGTATATGATAAGGTTTCACTCGATGATCTAAAATTCAAATTATTTCTTTCAGATAACATCTAGAAAGTCAGTACGTTATTAAATAATTTCAAAATAATATATTTGGCGCCGGTTGCATATTTTCAAACACCTATCCAGTTTAAGAAAGAGGTAAGAGTTTTATTTATCGATTTCGTAAATATTTAATCAAATCATCAGAGATATAGGAACAACGCTTATTTCATTTTTTTGTATGATAATTTTTTTATGCGAATAGATTTATGTTTATGTATACAACAATAAACGGATACAATGCCGGATAAAAAATATTCTGCTGATTTAATGTTTAATAAACAATAATTAATCGGATGATTTATAAATAATGTTTTTATATATTAATTATCTCAAGGATGTTGTAGAGAGTGCTCCATATTACAACCTTGTTAGAGACTATACCAGTATGAGGTGCTGCTATAATAGTATGAGGTGTTGCTATAATAGTAAGAGGTGTTGCTATAGTATGAGGTGTTGATCTAATAATTTGGGGTGTTGGTATAATAGTATGAGGTGTTGCTATAATAGTATGAGGTTTTGCTATAATAGCATGAGGTGTTGGTCGAACAGTTAAGGTGTTGCTATAATAGTATGAGGTGTTGATCTAATAATTTGGGGTTTTGGTTTAATAGTATGAGGTGTTGCTATAATAGCATGAGGTGTTGCTATAATAGTATGAAGTG
This sequence comes from Lepidostoma basale, assembly GCA_022606425.2. Lineage (NCBI taxonomy): Eukaryota > Metazoa > Arthropoda > Insecta > Trichoptera > Lepidostomatidae > Lepidostoma > Lepidostoma basale. Next base: position 623,627 of record JAHDVF020000316.1, on the reverse strand, counting down.
TTGTTATAATAGTATGAGGTTTTGATATAATAGTATGAGGTGTTGCTATAATAGCATGAGGTGTTGGTCGAACAGTTAAGGTGTTGCTATAATAGTATGAGGTGTTGATCTAATAATTTGGGGTTTTGGTTTAATAGTATGAGGTGTTGCTATAATAGCATGAGGTGTTGCTATAATAGTATGAAGTGTTGTTATAATAGTATGAGGTTTTGATATAATAGTATGAGGTGTTGCTATAATAGCATGAGGTGTTGGTCGAACAGTTAAGGTGTTGCTATAATAGTATGAGGTTTTGATATAATAGTATGAGGTGTTGCTATAATAGTATGATGTGTTGCTATACTAGTATGAGGTATTGGTAAAATAGTTAAGGTGTTGCTATAATAGTATGAGGTATTGGTCAAACAGTTAAGGTGTTGCTATAATAGTATGAGGTGTTGATCTGATAATTTGGGGTTTTGGTATTATATAATAGTTTGAGGTGTTGCTATAATAGCATGAGGTGTTGCTATAATAGTATGAGAGTGTTGCAAAGGAGACTGAGAGAAAACTATAGGAATGAGGAATATCTGTCACATCGATAAATTGCAAAACAAAAAAAATAGTATTGACAGTGTTGACATTGACAGTATTGACAGAAATGAAGGAGTAGAGATCTGCGGCTATCATGACCAAAGTACGAGAACAAGTCAATAAAGCGTCTTCCGTATCAGAGTGTCTTAACATATGGTCTGGAAGAACAAACACATGAGTATTGACATATAGCAAGACAGGACAATACCAATGTACATCGGGTATTGTCCTGTATTGCTATATGAAGAGGAAGCGAGATAAGAATGTCAGGAATGAACAGTAAGACGTGCCGTTCTCTTTCCATACACTTTCTGGGAGACGGCGTGATGCTTAATTAGAAAATAATTTAGTGTATATAATTTAAAAATATTCATAGACGTTATTTATTTTCAGTATTAAATAAACATATTATTTTAACAAGAAATACATTTTCGAAAATGTTTGGATACTCTGTGTATGATAGAGTGTCGAATGAAAATATAAGAAGTGAATGCGGTGCGAATGATAGTGTTATGAACAAAATAATGAAAGGATAATTAAGATGGTTTGGACATATGGAAAGGATGAATGAAGAAAGAATGGTGAAAAAATTATATTTATGCTAACGATGCAAATGGAACCAGAAATAGAAGAAGATCGAGGAAAACGTGCCACGATCAAATATTGAGGATTGTGAGGAGTTAGAGATATCGACGCGCGTGCATGACACGATATATGAATGTTAAGGAAGCGAGACTAATATGTCTGGAAAGAAAAGTGTGGCAGTCCATTCTTTCTGCCTACCACTTCGGAGAGACGGCGTGATGGTTAGTTAGTTAGTTAGTTTTACAATTTCGAAAATATTCAGTACAATAACAACAACAACAAACCATCGTGGACCTTTAAAAATTGATTGATTTGGTTACGCCACGTTTTCCTCGGCCTTTTTCGACTCCGTATTCCATTCACATCGTTAGCGTATACTTTCTTAACCATTGTCTCTTCATTCATTCGTTCCATGTACCCAAACCAACGTAGTGATCCTATCACAATTTTGTTCATAATGCATAAAGTACCCTAGCAGCAAAAACCTGTCCATAAACTAAAAACCATACAACGATCCACGGAGAGGGTAAATGCTCGGCGTGAGTCTCAGAGACAAAAAAAAAGAAATGAAGAAATAAGAGGCCGAAGCAAATATTCTGACATCATGGATCGTACAGCTAAATTAAAGTGGCAATAGGCTGGACATATAGCAAGATAGGGCAGTACCCGATGGACATCCAAAATACTTCAGTGGAGGCCTTGGACAAAGAAAAGGAGGAAGGCCACCTAAACGATGAACTGACGATATTGCCCGGATAGGTGGAACGACCTGGATGCAGAAAGGACAAGTAAGTAAGAAATTGAAGAAAATGGAAGAGTCCTATATCCATCAGTTGAGAGAAATAGGCTGAAATATTATAATAAATATATGAAGCTTGTGATCTGCCAGTAAGTACATATGGTCTTAAAACTGCCACTCTGACAAAGCACAGTGCAGAGAGACTAAAAGTCATGCAGCGAGCGATGGAGAGAGCCATGCTAGGCCTGTCCCTTAGAGATAGAGTCAGGAACGAAACGGTGAGGGATAAAACAAGAGTCTCAGACGTGATCCACCGGGTGACGACTTTAAAATGGAAATGGGCAGGGCATGTCACTAGAGCTGCAGACGAAAGATGGACCAAAATACTGCTGAATTGGAGACCCAGAGACACGAGAAGAAGAGTAGAAAGACCACAAATGAGGTGGAGGGATGACCTGGAACGATACGCTGGGGTGCTATGGATGCAGACGGCGCAGGAGAGATCGACATGGAGGGACATGGTGGAGGCTTTCGTCCAAGAGTGGACCGCGATAAGTTGAAGAAGAAGAAGATTTTAATAAGAAGATTATAACGTAAATTATGTATGTTATATCATAAAAACGAATTGACTACGTAATTGTTTTAAATAATAAAATAATATTACGCAAATGATCTGTCAAAATATTTTTACATATTCTTTATAACAACGGAGATAATCGATTCGACCAAATCGCAGAAATAAGATCAACACTTTAATTTTTGTCAGTTCATGAATTATTGTAGCATAATTGAGAGATGACCCCCAGATGGATTGTAAAGCCACATCAAACTATTGATTTTATAACGAGTACTTCAGGCCTTATCGCTTTATGAGCGCGCAAAAAACTTCTTCACGGTTTTTCTGTGACATTACACAAATTACATAGTACATAATAGTATAGACTGTATTGGTGTTTGGATAATCGGTGAAGGAAGATTGCTGACTATGAAAAACAAGTGTTACGACAAATTAATTATTTTTATCAATATCGAAGTTAAAAATAAGTAGTCATAAGACAGAATCACACGGAGCGTATCCGACAACACGCGTTTACGATAAAAAGACATTGAATTCATTGTCATAATCATGATTCACGTGACAGTAAAATGGCGATAGATTAGCCACGTATCTTTTGTCATGAGAATCAATAGTTAATAAATTGGACTTGGACTCTTCTGGCTTACTAGCTGGCTTATCAGCTCTAATGGCTATTCCTCTTAGGTTTGCAAGAAAACATTGTTGGAAATGTGATTAGGTAGTTGTTTTGTACATAGTACCTAATTGTGTTCAAATATCCTGCTGTAGGTATATAAACCAAGAAAATAAAAAGTTATGATGTACGATGCTTATGTTAAAAGACATATAAAGTTAAAGTTAAAAGACATATATGATTCCCTTCTGAAGGACAGGAAACCAAAAAACATGTTTAGACTCCAAAGACAACAAAATAAAATAATAAAATTAGCTAATAACATTAACTATCTTACCCCAACCATACAAGTATACGGACAAACAAAACAAATGGACATATCAGACCTGACCAAATTCGAGACCTTGAAAATTATACAGAGAATGACCATGGAAGAGACAACAGACAGCAGCTACGAATTAACCAAAAATTCAGACGTACACAGACACTGGACCAGGAACTGTGACATATCACTTACCGAATGCACGAAATAAGACAAGATAATCAAGGATATTGAACAATGGACTAAAACTTTACAATGAACTACCAAAAGACACAAGGGTCTTACAACAAATCAATTTAAAATATACCAGAAATATTACATAGTTACAAGTAAGATCTAAAAATGTATCCATAAAACATAAATTGGGTTTTTAAAAAAATAAAAAATAATAAATAAAGTGGAAAACAGCGGGAAACTATAACATAGCTCTTCGGAACGTTTAGATTTAGTTCTCTCAGTATTTCTGGATTGTAAATACCTCGAAATAAGAGTTTTAAAAAATTCTTACCTGAAGGGTCATTTGATGCGTCTTCTTCTTCTCTTCTCCCTAGCCTTCTTTCCACTGCTGGAAGTAAGAATCTTCAATTTGTCTTCATTCTTTTCTATCCTGCGCGACTATTTATAAAAAAATATCTTCTTCTCCAGATATTTTTGGGGTCGATCGATGCCTCATTTTTCTTCCATGGTCTCAAGATCAATACTCTGGATGCTCATCTATCCGATCCCTGTTTGGTGATATTTTATTTATTTATTTCATTTTGTTGTATAACTCTTTCCATTATTAAGCGTATAGCTAAGTGCGAACGGTGAGAAATTAGAGCAAGTTACCGAATTTGTCTACTTGGGAAGCATGTTTACAAGAGATGGGAATATGGAGAAAGATATCGGAAAAAGGGTTGGAGCTGGAAACAAAATAAATGATGCACTCAAAGTCATTACCCCAAATAGAAATATATTGACTGAAGCAAAGATGGCAGTGCACAATGTAGTTCTAGTGCTGACCCTTATTTATGGAAGTGAAGCTTGGAGTTGGCCCGCTTGGAGTTGGATGAATGTAGAGAAAGCCCGAGAGGTATGCCAGGACAGGCCAGTGTGGCGATCCATCCTCTCTGCCTACCCCTCCGGGGAAATGGCGTGATGGTTAGTTAGATAGATGTGAAAAGGGCTTAAATGCGTTTAAAATGTTCCTTATCTTGTTGATGATTTTGTAAGAGGCGTGTCTTAAGCGCGGCACGCCAGTGGTCGCTGTGTGCGTATCAGCTGATAGTCTTATCGGGCAGCACGCAGTCTCGGACCAGAGCCATGCAGCTCCCACTGCGGGGTCCACGCTCCCGCCGGCTGCGACTATGCGATGGACGTCAATGCTGGGCGCCAGCGTCTCTCCTATCAGCCGGAGATACGCGACGGGCACACGCATGAACCTAAATTCAAGGAAACATGTTTGGGTCTTAGAATGCCGTCTGTAAACACCAAAACGGACTTTGACCGATCAAGTTCTTGTTTGACGAAATAGACTGATAGAGTGTGGATACTCTGTGTATGATAGAGTGTCGAATGAAAATATAAGAAGTGAATGCGGTGCAAATGATGGTGTTATGAACAAAATAATGAAAGGATCATTAAGATGGTTTGGACATATGGAATGAATGAATGAAGAAAGAATGGTAAAAAAAGTATATTTTAACGATGTTAATGGAACCAGAAATCGAGGAAGACCGAGGAAAACGTGGCACGATCAAATAAATCAAATATTGAATGTCGGCCATGTGAGGAGTCAGAGAAATCGACGCGCGTGCATGACACGATGTATGAATGTTGAGGAAGCGAGAGAAATGTGTCAGGAAAGAAAAGTGTGGGAGTCCATTCTTTCTGCTTACCTCTTCGGGGAGACGGCGTGATGGTTAGTTAATTAGTTAGACTAATAGAGACACGCGCATTTGAAACGATTAAAATTGACGATCTTCGTGGCCGAGTGGAAAGTGTTATGACTGCCACAAAGAAGGTCCCGGGTTCGATTCCCGGCGATGGCAGTGTGTTTGTCACAGTGTCTTTGGTCTGGTGTAGAATTCATGAGGCAATTAAAAAAAAATAACAAACCATCACGTCGTTTCTCCGCAGGGATATGCAGAGAGAATAGACCGCCACACTACTGTATCCTGACATACCTCTCTAGCTACCTCTACATTATTTTTTAACCATATACTTTTTTAACCATTCTTTCTTAACCCATGCGCTCCATATATCCGAACCAACGCAGCGATCCTTTCATAGTTTTGTTCATAATACTTTCTTTCGCTCTACATTCCTTTCTAATATCAGCATTTAATATTTTGTCGTACATCGTTCTACCACACATACGTCTTAGGGACCTCATCTCTACCGCATTTATTCTGCTTTGATCATAAAACGAAGTTTTTTTAATTTAACAGTTTATAATAATAATGATGAATAATAATTATATGCTAACTTTTAAAGCGCCGTTTTTGTGATGTAATCACCTCAAGGGCGCATAAAAACGTGTTTTTAATCCAAATGTCAACGCTGCATCTGATTGATATTCGCGACCGATTTGAAAGTTTAAAATAACGTTTAAGTTTAAGTATCCTAGTGTTTTGGCCAAATGATGAACTATTTAAAAATATATGTCATAAAACTTCATTTAACATGAATTAATTAACTAGGGGACGCCCACGCCTGGAGGACCTGTTGGTGGACGTGCGCTGCTCATCATATGCAGATTTCAAAAGAGCCGCACAAGACAGGGAAGAATGGAAGAGGAGAATAAAAGAAATTGCTGCAAACCAATCCCAGGATTGAAACTTTCTAACTAACATGAATTACCGTATTTGTATGAAAGTGAATTTAATTTTGCTTATTTCTTATTTCTTGAAGAATGATGTAAAAACTCCACATTTAATAATTAACATGAATGCATCAGTCTCTTTTCTAGAAGTGTAAGTATAGTTTGCATTTCTATTTGTCATTTCATAATGACAAATAGAAATATACAAGGAGAACAGCAGTACATAAAGGCACACAAGACTCTGAAGCACAGCCCAGAGACGAAGCCGCTGAGAGGATGAGGAGGAGAAAGAAGAGACCACTGGGATACGGTGACGGCTCCATTACAAGCGCCTTCCCCTGCCCCAGATGCCTCAAAATATGTGGGTCCAGGATCGGGCTCTTCAGTCACATGCGGACCCACAACCGTGAAGGACAGTCTTCCTCGGACACGAGGGAGAGCCGATGATGATGAGAATAGCCAAATATGTAATTTCCTTAAACTTCTAGAAAAGGGAGGATTACATTAGTATTATTTTTGCTTTTTTTTAATTTTATTTGACAATTTATTGTACTTGAAGGGAGCACATATTTTTTCGATCATTTCACTTTCAAAAGCAAACAAAAGAAGCGTTCCATATACTCGTGTTATTAAGAGAGAATATTTTAAACGATTATGAAAATTTTATAACTATTAAATGCAGATGCAGTTCATATCAAATTATCTCCCTTTCATTATTATAATGGCAGATCCTTTTCAGCTATCACGAGGTCCTCGATCTTTAAATCGCTGCAATTTTATTAAAGACGAGTACATTATAGATGGTAATTTGGAAAGTAAAAGGATATCTTGGGTGCTGAAGGGATTCACGCGGTGAACGCTGTAATTGGGTATTTGTTGACGATAATGGAAGATTTTTCTGGCATAACTTTAGAAAAAAATCACACAAGTTTACCGCATTCTTAAATTACGATCATGTTATCCGAGTACAAGAATATGAGAACATATATTATAATTTTTTCCTTATTTTACTCATTGTATTACAAAGAAACAAACTAAGAGTTATAAAAAAAAACATTTTTGTATTTAAGTTAATGAACGCTAAGGTATTAACACTATGGAATTCCATAGTAATATACTTAGGAAATTGTAAATAATATAGTTGAATCCACAAAATATAAAAATAAACAAAACTAAACAAAGAAAGACTAATATAAAAACGCATTTAAATTCGATACAATAATTTAAATTAAAAAATTACTCAAGGCTACTTGTTATAAGTACTAATAATTTTTTTATCAGTAAGAACTAATAAACAATATGAAATGTCTCATGCGTTCCTGGTATTATACATTTTTAATATTATTTTACGGTCTTTTATTTTTTATAGTGCACCATAGATGCCCTAAACTACAAGTATAATTGTTGTTTGTAATATATTTTGAGAAAATTAACTAATAGAAAATAATAGAATCGAATAATATAGATCTAAAACTGAGAATACTCCTCATCAAGACCTATGTATGGAGTATCTTGATGTACGGCTGCGAGACATGGTGCCTATCCGAAAGAGATAAACGGAGACTAGAGGCTTTTGAGATGTAGTCCTATAGAAGACTATTAGGAATTTCCTGGAGAGACCACAATACAAATGAGGAGGTTCTCCAAAGAATCGAAGGAGGAAGGCAACTGCTTAGGACCTTGTCCGAAAGGCGTGCAAGATGGATCGGCCACGTAATACGTCAAGAAGGCCTTTTGCATGCCATAATGGTGGGTATGACCGAGGGGACAAACTCTAGGGGACGCCCACGCTGAGAGTACCTGGAAGACCTCTTGGTGGACGTGCGCTCCTCATCATATGCAGATTTCAAAAGAGCCGCACATGACAGGGAAGAATGGAAGAGAAGAATAGAGGAAATTGTTGCAAACCAATCCCAGGATTGTGAAACCAGAGAGAGAGAAACTGATTTGATTTGAAAAAAAAATCCCAGGACAGCTCTTCGTTATAAACAGGTCGTACGAACTAAACTAAGAGAAGAATTCTACACCAGACAGTGTGAAAATTACACTACCATCGCCGGGAATCGAACCCTGTGTGACAGTCATACTACTCGCTACTCTGCCACGAAGGTCTTTAGTAAGTTAAGTGTAATAAAGAAAATCTCGCGGCTAATGTGACATTGGAGCATTTACTTGTGTGTTGTTGTTCGTTGCGTTTAAGTCTGTAATACTTTTAATAGGCTGTAAATTATGGTGGTTTTTCAGCAGTGGGTGGCGCACTGTTCACGTGGATCACTGCTCGCCTTAGGGTAATCCTGCTATAAGCCATGTGAAGAAATCCCCCTTCTTATAGTCTTATCTCAAGTTAACTCGCTCAACCGCGTACTTATAAAAAATACAGGATGTTCAACTATTTGCAATATTTATTCTCACATGAAAACGTATCATTGTTTGATTAAGCGATTAAAACATTTTAATAAATATAATAATGAGATATCTTAGACGAATGTGTGTATACTCTGTGTATGATAGAGTGTCGAGTGAAAATATAAGAAGTGAATGCGGTGCGAATGATGGTGTTATGAACAAAATAAGGAAATGGTCATTAAGATGGTTTGGACACACGGAAAGAATGAGTGAAGACAGAATGATAAAGAAGGTATATGTAAACGGCGTGAACGGAGCTAGAAATAGAGGAAGGCCGAGTGAAATGGGGCACGATCAAATCAATCAAATATTGAATGTCGGACACGTGAGGAGTCGGAGAAATCGACGTGCGTGCTTGACAAGATGTATGAATGTAGAGGAAGCGAGAGAAGTATGTCAGGACAGAACAGTGTGGCATTCCATTCTTTCTGCCCACCCCTCCGGGGAGACGGCGTGATGGTTAGTTAGTTAGTTAGTTAATAACGTAGTGGACGAATTACAAGACTTGGTGTCGAGAATGTATGAGATATGCAAGTCGAACGATTTAATGATGAATGTCGGAAAGCCAAAGGTGTTAGTTTTTGAAGGAGCAAATGACAGTTTGTAATATAAGTGTGAATGAAGAGAACTTGGAACGGGTGAGGGAATTTGTGTATTTAGGTAGCATGTTCACAGCGGATGGCCGAACGGACAGTGATGTTAAAAGAAGGGTTGGTGCGGGTAACAAGGTGAAAGGAGCTTTAAAAATAGTTATTGGAAACAAGAATTTATCAATGAAAGCGAAAATGGCCGTTCACAATGGAGTTTTGGTTCCAACCCTTATGTATGGAAGCGAAGCATGGAACTGGCAGAAGAAAGATGAGAGCAGAATAAATGCGGTAGAGATGAGGTCCCTAATATGTATGTGTGTAGAACGATGTACGACATAATCTCAAATGCTGATATTAGGAAGGAATGTAGAGCGAAATACGGTATAATGAACAAAATAATGAAAGGATCGCTGCGTTGGTTCGGACATATGGAGCGCATGGGCGAAGAACGAATGGTTAAAAAAGTATACGTTAACGACGTAAATGGAGTACGGAGTCGAGGTAGACCGAGGAAAACTTGGCATGACCAAATTAATTAGATTCGACGTGCGTGTATGACTTGCTGTATGAATGTGGAGGAAGCTAAAAAGGTATGTCAGGATAAAGTCCCACTTGGCGGTCCATTCTCTTTGCCTACCCCTGCGGGGTTTTTGTTTTGTTTGTTAATTAAATAGAAAAACACTTTATTTTTCGTTTGCTGACAGGTTTCTGTTTTGACCCACAAATTTTAAAATTTGTGCATTGTAAAAGATTAGGTCACAACCGAAACATGTCTGTCAATCAAATATGTACATATATTTTAAGGTGATTTGTAATGTCTCCGTGGTTGTTTAATCTATACATGGACAATTGTATGAAATAATTAGATGGCATAAACGCTGGTGCGAAAATGAACGACATGACATCAGCTGTTTGTTTTAAATCCAAATCCTGCAAAATAAGGCTATCCGTTTATCGCTTGGTGCGCCTTCATGGACCAGGATTACACAACTGCACCTAGAATCGGGAATCCCGATGATAGATGAATTCATTCTGAAACTTGCCGAACGTTTTTACAAAGGACTCCCTTCACATCCCAACCCCACAATAAAAGACCTCTCTAATTACGACCCAAACACTTCCAGCCGCCACAAGCGCCCAAAATCGATTCTCCTTCAGAGGAACACTCCGGGCCACACAAATCATGCCCCCGAATAAACTAACAACCCACCAAATCACCTTCCAACAATGTTCCCATCAGACGTAAGAGGAATAGCCACATGAGCTGAACCTCTGTAAGCCAGAAGATCCAAGTCCAAGTCCAAGTTTGTTTTAATCGCTGACAGCATGGACGATCTACAAGTCCTAGTGTCAAGGATGTACGAAGTATGCTATAAATATGACCTTGTGATGAACGTGTCAAAGTCTTAAGTTATGTTATTTGAAAAGGATGACAGATTGTGACATAAGTGCTAACGGTGAGAAATTAGAGCTAGTTATCGAATTTGTCTACCTGGGAAGCATGTTTACAAGGAGAAAGATATCGGAAGGGTTGGAGCTGGAAACAAAATAAATGGTGCACTCAAAGTCATTACTGCAAATAGAAATATATCCACAGAAGCAAAGATGGCAGTACACAATGAAGTTCTAGTGCCAACCCTCACGTATGGAAGAGAAGCTTGGAGCTGGCAAAAGAAGGATGAAAGCAGGATAAACATCGTAGAAATGAGATCACTAAGAAGAATGTGCGCGAGCTTGCAAAATAAGGACTGCATCATGGTTAAAATTAAAAAAGGATCCCTGAGATGGTTTGGAAATATGGGACGAATGGATGAGAGTAGAATGATTAAAAAACTGTAAAAGAAAGGAATTAATTATTATTTTTTATAAAAAATATAATATAATTAAAAAAACGAAATTGCAAACCAAACTGTATATATGCATATTGCATGACTGTAAATATTGTTATAAAATATGAAATGTATTATTGAGAAGATACCTTGAAGTGTATAAAACGGAATATTGAATTATGCATGGAGTCGAGACCAGCAGACATCAATGGACGGTGACGATCGTTAATATAAAAAAGCATCCGCGTATTGAGACTGGAATAAATTGATTTATCTGCTAACAATTTACCAGGTTCACTGACATAGATGTTCACACTATCAACAAAACTACAAGTCTATACGAATATCTGTACAAAATGTTGAACTCCCAGAAACAGCGAAGAACCGATCATGAACCCGTCAAATTTATCATTGCTCTTAACTAGACCGATGGAAGATTGTCCTCGAGATGTTATGTACCTCATCGTTATTCAATACTAAAACGAAAATATTATTAAATCTTTGAGAATCAAAACCCACTCCCTCAATATAATATATATTTTTACAGTGTTTACATGTCTTTTTATTTTTAAATTAATTAATTACCACACAATTCTATGATGCTTGCGAAATACATTTAAAAAACACGTTTTTTTAACTCTAACGGCAACGAACTCGTAAACGGTAGGATCGATTTTGATGATATTTTTTTGTGTGTGTTTGAGATGACCCCGATCAACCTGATACGAAAAGTCTATGAAGCCTGCGTTCTGCTAGTTGGTATTTATAGTCTTGAAACTGTAAAATTGTTAAAACAAAGTGCCGAGAAACTACGAGTGATCTAAAGAGCCATGGAAAGAGCTATGTTAGGAATAAGCAAAGAGACAGAGTCAGAAACTATACGGTGAGGGAAAAAGCAAAGGTCACTGACATCATCGACGACTCTAAAATGGCAATGGGCAGATCATGTAGCCAGAAGCTCAGATGAAAAGTGGACAAGGATACTGCTGACTTGGAGATCGTGGACGGCAAAGAAAGTGCAGGGTGACCGCCACTACGGTGGAGGGATGATCTGAACAGACACGTCGGAATAACCTGGATGCAGCCTGCACAAGACAGAGTGACACGGAAGCGAATGGAGGAGTGGACGGGAATAGACTGAAGAAGAAGAAATGTTTGAGTTGGTCCCTGGATGGTTTAGATTCACAAATGAACCCGGTAGGCGACCCTTAAAACCTTCTGGAAACATCATGAATAATTAATCTTCTGATTCATAGTAATGTTTGTTTGCCATAGATGGCGTTGATATCGAATTCAAAGGTATTACATAAAAAAATAATTTCCATATCCTATATGTAATTTAAAAAAATCGTATCTAATAACTTTTTAAAATTTATTTATTTCATTAACAAGATGGGATGCCATGATTAATAATTATTATATATGAAAATCCTGTTTTTTTACCCTATAATTAGGTCCCAAATATATCCTTCATAATTGAGAGATCAATATAAACTTCAGATAACTAATGTTTTTATTTTGGAAAAACGATCAAAAATATTATGAATGTAACTACTCGTACCTACAAAACAAGTTGAGGTTCATTTGATCGCACCATGCTTTCCTCAGTCTTCATCTATTTCTTATTCAGTTTCCATTATACACACATTATTATTTACAATTCTTTCTTCATTCATTAAACACGTTCAAACCATCTTAATGAACCTTTCATTCATTTGTTCACAATTATCAGATTTGGTAGAAATGAGAAATTTTGATCTCTTAGATAAATGTGGGGTAAAAATAGGTTAATGATAACGTGTCAAATGCAAGTATTAAAAGTGAATGCAGTGCAAATTAAAGTGTTATGCACAAAATAATAAAAGGATCATTAAGATGATTTCGACACATGTAAATAAATAATCAATGAAGAAAGAATGGTAACGAAAGTAAATATAAATGACGTAAACAGAACATGAAATAGAATAAGACCGAGGAAAACGACAACCTTCGTGGCAGAGTGGTAAGAGATCTGACTTCCATACCGAAAGTCCCGGGTTCGATTCCGGAGATGGCAGTGTGATTGTCACACTGTCATTGGTCTGATGTAAAATTAACGTGATAATAAAATGGTGATAGATTGGCTATCTATCACATGTCACGAGAATCAATATAATAGCTTAAAAAAATTGTATACTCCAATTGGGTTCAAACGATCTGTTGTACACATAAAAAACGTCTTCTTCTTCTTCTTCTTTTAATAGATCTGACGATCTGTGACACAGAAATCATATCTCGTCGGATGATGAGATCCAGCTGTCCCTCCATCTCTTAGGCGGTCTTCCAGGTGGGCGGTGTCCGGAGAGGAATTTCATAAGCGGCTGTATATGCAAGTCTGTCACCATCCATTCGGGCTACATGGTCCCTCCAGTATCTTCTTCAGGATCTACTCCACTGAACGATATCCTCTATTTCACAGGTTTTTCTTATGTGTCACAATCAAATCAATCAATTATTAAATGTCAGTCACACGAGGAGTCAGAGAAATCGACGTAAGTGCATGACACGATGTATAAATGTTGAAGAATCGAGATAAGTATGTCAGGAAGAACAGTGCTACGAGACTGTGTGATTAGTTGGTTATTTTAATTTTAAACACCCTGTTTTATTACATTTAATAAAGATCACCAAATGGCGTTATTAACTTGAATAGTACAATGCCATAAAGTAAACTTTGTATAGAACACGCATCGTGGGTACCACGTGGAAAGAAATGCCCCATTCGAAATCATCTCCAACTCCACGTGGTCCACAACAAGACGAGATAAAGAGAGCTCGGATGAGGAGATAACGTTTATTAATACACTGACATTTGACAGAATTGAATAAATACGTGATAATGATGTATAAATAGTTGCCGCTATATTAAAATAATAAATTTTATTGCTGTTTACTAAAATGTTTCAGTTTTAATTGCCCCGTAAATTAATATTGATAAAGTAATTATTAAATTAAACAAATTGAACTAATAAATTGTCTTATCATATCCGCGTCTTAATAAGCTACATTCCGTACAGGGAGAGTGCATTGTATTTACTGTTTTTTGAACTATAATATAAAACACCATATTAAGTTATTTCTTAGAACAAACTAAAACACTTTTTTTTCCACTTTTTAGTTTACATTTCTCGTCATGTTTCAAATGGTGTTTTAATGCCGACCCTTATATGAGGCCACTAGGACAAGAGTGGTCTAACCAACATTTTTTGAAAAATTGAGTTACTGGTCTAACCCACACCTATTTGTGACCTACTATAAAAGAAAAATTAATCTAACCACCATTTCCAAGTGGAAACATAGATATCGCCATAAACCCTTCTTTTGCTCTGACAAAAAATCAAAATATATGGAGTCAAATGTGGTCTATTATAAGTAACCATCAAAAATATCCTTAAACTTTATATTTCCCAATATTTCAAAATACTTTTCTAAAGACATTCACCAAACAAACAAAGTTTATCTCTGAAGAAGACCCTAACTCATATAGTTTAAAAAAAAAATGGGGAAAAAACGTCAAATTTTCAATCGCATTTATCTCCATTGTCTAAATTTGGGGTTAGACCACTCTTGCCCTGGTGGCCTCATATACTCGTATGGATGGAGAAAGAATGGTTAAGAAACAAACAAACAAACAAACAAACCATCACGCCGTTTACCCGCAGGAGTAGGCAGAGAGAATGGACCGCCACACTACTCTATCCTGGCAAACCTCTCTAGCTTCCTCCACATTCATACAACGAGTCATACACGCACGTCGATTCCTCCGACTTCTAACATGACCAACCTTTAAAATTTGATTAATTTGGTAATGCCATGTTATCCTCGGTCTGCCTCGACTCCGTACCCCATTTACATCATTAACGTATACTTTCTTAACCATTCTTTCTCCATCCATGCGTTACATATGTCCGAACCATCGCAGCGATCCTTTCATAATTTTGTTCATAATACCTTTTTCCGCTCTACATTCCTTTCTTATATCAGCCTTTGAGATTCTGTCGTATATCGTTCTACCACACATACGTCTTAGGGACCTCATCTCCACCGCATTTATTCTGCTTTCATCCTTCTTCTGCCAGTTCCATGCTTCGCTTCCATACATTAGTGATGGGACCAGAACTCCATTGTGAATGGTTAAGAAAGTATACGTTAATGATGTAAATGGAGTACGGAGTCGAGGCAGACCGAGAAAAACCTGACATGACCAAATTCTTCTTCTTCTTATTCTAAGTGTAGGCCTAGTGGCCTGTTTCTTAAGAGGAATTGGCCTCCTGCAAAGACTACTCCCAGCTGTCGATCCATCTCTTTGGTGGTCTGCCCGGGGTCGTCTACCTTGGGGCTGGCCATGCAACACAATGAAGGGTAGTCTGGATGGATCCATTCTCCTCACGTGTGTATACCAGTATCTTCTCTTTTGCCTTCCCCACCTAACAACATCCTCGACCTCGCGTATCTCCCTTGTCCGTGTATTCCTTATCCTCTCTTGCAGAATCTTTCCAGATATATGTATATCTGAGCGTCTTCATTTCTGACACTCTGAGCGCGTTTTTTTGTGATTGTGGTGTCCATTCTGCACTCGATCCCATATGTCATGATAGGACGCAAACAAGTCTTATAGATTCTCACTTTGCTGCTGATCTTCATGTTAGGGTTCTTCCGATTTTATTAATTTTTCCAAATTAATAAAATTTTATGGGTTGGTCATGATAGAAGTCGAAAGAATCGACGTGCGTGTATAACTCGTTGTATGAATGTGGAAGAAGCTAGAGAGGTGTGCCAGGATAGAGCAGTGTGGCGGTCTATTCTCTCGGCCTACCTCTGCGGCGAAACAGCATGATGGTTTATTTGTTTGTTTCTTATATATGAAAGCGAAGCATGAAACTGGTAAATAAGGTTGAATGTAGAATAAATGCAGTAGAATTGAGATCTCTTGGACGAATGTGTGGCAAAACTGTGTATGATAGAGTGTCGAATGAAAATATAAGAAAACTTTCGTATGAAGCACTTAATTTGTGGTGTGACATCATAAAATAAAATTATAATAAAACTTTTAGTATTTGTATCTAAACCACTTAATTTGGTAACACCAACCGGTTTCGCTCCCGCCGGAGCTTTGCTTCAGCTTCACCCTTCTACCATTCTATTGGTCCTCGCGCACACTTTCTCCTACCCCTCATTCACCCCTCCATTTTATATCTCTTTCTTCATATGTTGTTCTCTGATTTCATGTTATGTTTACTCTCTCAACCTGATGAAACCGGTTGATGTAACCAAATAAAGTGTTTTAGATACACATAACGTATACTAAAAGTGTTATATTAGTTTATTTAAAAATATAATAAAGTAAAAGCTGTGCGAATGAAAGTGTTATAATCAAAATAATGAAAGAATCATTAAGATTGTTGGGACACATGGAAAAAATGGTAAAACAAGTATATGTTAAATGGAAGTAAAAAGCGAGGTGGACCGTAGAAAGCGTGGCACCATCAAATAAATCAAATATTGAATGTCGGCCACGCGAGGATTCGGAGAAATCGACGTTGAGGTATTCAAAGAAGTATTTCAGGAAAGAAAAGTGTGGCTGTCCATTATTTCTGCCTACTCCTTCGGTAAGACGACGTGTTGGTTAGTTAGTAAGTTTGACATGTCCCAAATGTTTTAAACTCTCTAGAGAACATAATCTGCAGAACGTTATATTGTTCTCCCGATGATGAAAGTATGAAACTTTCGAAACATGTCAAGTGGAAAAAAACAATTAACTTTGATACGAAGCCACTACTTGGTGGTTTGAATTATTAAAAAATAAAATAAAACACTTTTCAGTTAGTATAAACCACTTTATTGAGTTAGTAGCGCCAACCGGTTTCACTATGTAACGAGCTTTCTCGGGACTATACACAAATTGTTTGTGTATAATATAACCCAAACAAGTTTGTGTATAGCCCTGAGGAAGCTCGCTGCAGAGTAAAACGGGTTTGGTCGTACTTATCAAATAAAGTGGTTTATACCAAGTGAAAAGCGTTTAATTTTATTAGAAAAAACATTATTTTAATTTATAAAAAAATCGTCATTATAGAATTCCACAGGTTACGCCTTAAATTTATTAAAAAAATATTATTACAAAGAATGAAAACGCCTGTTTTCTAGTAGTTTTATAATGAGGAATTTTATGGAAATAAAAAAATAAAAAAATATTTTTTGGGTTTTATTTTGATAACTCTGATGAAACTCTCTGAAAAAGTTGGTTCGATAAAAGAAAAAAAAATAAGTTTAGTGGTTTTACTTAGATTTTATTAATATAAATTATATAAATTGTGACAAGAGTTTGAGAATGCCCTCGCAAGGTGAAACAAATTTGTCACCATTTATATAATTTATATAAATTAAATCCAAGTAAAATGACTAAACGATCGTGTTTACTATTAAAAATTAATAATGGAGTTTTACAAAATTAATATCTCAACTATCAAATAGGGTTTTGAATTATATTTAATATTAATTGTAGTATTAAATGTCATCCCTAACCCATCCCGTCCACGCCAAAAAAAAAATACGGAGTTTTAAAATTGACATGAATGAAACACGTTCTATTCAGCTGATTGTAGTTTTAGTCAAATTTCACTATTATTAGCATATAAATGGCTTTCGCTGTAGTCCCGATAATCATATTCCCAGGTCGGTGAAAAGCGATTCTAACAATGCAGACATTTTTATTGCACTTGTTTTCCGAGAAAATTGATTAGAAAATTTACTTTGTTGTTATTCGATTATCAAATGTACAATCAAATTGAACCTTCGGTTGAGCAGAAACGGCCAATACGAGGTTTATTTATATTTTAATTGTATCTCAATAGAGACGAAGACGTAAACTGGAAACTGAACATGGATGATCAAGGTGTTTACAGGACTTATGACCTGTCATTGGTTGGGTTAAGCGCACGCTTTATGTAATTACAACATTCCCCATTCCACCTTTGTTATTTGTGATCATGCATGACAAATTTTTGGAAGATGTATATATACTTCAAAATCCATATTTATCTTCACGTGGCAGTTTCAGTCAGCCATCTATGTAGATTTGGTTGCACTAGTGAATTTTTTCAAGAATTAACCTATACAACCGACCCACTAACGCCATCTATGGAGAATGATTTTCGGCATTTAGCAAACTACCTTATTAACACAATGTGAAGGCTGTTGACCAACATATTGTTAGAAGCCGCTAGGAGTATTATTCCATTCTATATGCCAAAGAATTTGAGGTTTATTATTTATTTTTCTATCTTATTTCATTCCATCGCATTTTTACACAGTCCCCTCTTTGATGTTTTCCAGCCAGGAAATCTGGGGTATTCCCACACCACGTCTTTTCTCTTTGCATACAACAATATTTGACGACCTTCGTAGCAGAGTGGTTAGAGCTCTGACTTCTGGCAGTGTGATTGTCACATTGTCTTTGGTCTGGTGTAGAATTCACGTGACAATAAAATGGCGATAGATTGGCTACCTATCACATGTCATGTGAATCATCAATAAAATAGCTAAAAATAATGTGTATACAGTAATTGGGTTTAAGCGACCTGTTGTATACAAGGAAAAAAAATATATATAGAAGGGGGTTCTCACAACACACCCGAGGCTGTTCTAGGGCGCAGCGTCACCCTTTCGTCAGCCTCGCTCATGCACTTCCTAGGCCTGTTCCCCATCCATCCGGGACTAGCATTTAATATATATTAATCGCAAGGGGATGCCAGACCGCATTTAATGTAATAAGGTCGTTTGAACCCAATTACTGTAAATAATATGTTTATAGCTAATATATTGATTTTCATAACATGTGATAGGTAGCTTATCTATCGCCAATTTATTGTCACATGAATTCTATGCCAGACCAAAGCCAGTGTGACAATCATTGGAAAATGGTCTGATATGATTGAGTGCGGTCCTCGCAATCTCTATTCTGTACCTTTCTTCTATTTCGGGATCAATATTATCTGTTATCACTCGTTCTATTGGTTCTCGATTAAGATGGCAAATTTAGTTTTGGTCACGTTAATGTTAAGGCATATCCCATCGCCTACCGCGCTGACACGACTCAGTAACTCCTGGTGTCCCTGCAGGCTATCAGAAAATATTTCTGTATCATCTGCGTATCTTATATTATTTATGCATAATGCCGTAGACAGGCGAAACATGTCATTCCCATAAAATATAATAAAACTTCTAGAAAACAAATGTTTTCATTTATCATACAATTTTTGACTATTAATTTTATTATTTATCTATCATTTTATTTTGTGGAAAAGAGAGTGTAGTGTTGCTATTGAGTTAGTTAGATCGTCTATGCGTTTTGCCCATAGTTAGTCCAAGGCCGCATCGATTAAAGTGTGGCAGTCTATTCTTTCTGCCTACCCTTTCGGGGAGACGGCGTGATGGTTAGTTAGTTAGTTAGTTAGTTCAAGGTACTTTACATAGTTGAGTTCGACTATTCTGTTTTTGTTTATTTGAATGCACATATTATGGGTCTTTTTGAGTGTTTCAAAATGTCATTTATAACATTTTTTACATTTAAGGTCATGTAATTGTTGCTTGTTATGTTGTTAAGTGTATCAATTTAGTAATAAGAGCATAATTAAATAATCCAGTATTAACTTTTTAACCATTAACGTACCGTGTTCAAAACAAAACGCTCGCTCCCATGTGGTCAATTCAGTTTACCGCTAACTTTATCTAAATATCAAGCATATGACTTGATAAATCAAAATTTAATTTATGTCATCTTGTAGGGAATTTCACTAGGAATAGATCGATGTCTATAACATACATGAATTATTTGAAAAACATATCATTATTAATTTTTTTTCTGGAACCATGCAATTTCTGATATAGAATGCGAGACAGCATATGATCAACTGACACCAAGTATGAACTTGTCTCGCCCCGCCACGCCGTGGCGCTATAATTTTACGTATGATAAAAGCACCTAGGCAAAATGTATAGTACGTTCAAGACAACGAGTACGTATTAATATTTGTCCCTTCTGGTAAAGTGTTAATATTTTCACAGTTCTGATATTATTAAGTTGCGTGCTGCGTTTCCGTCCACAGTCGGTATTATTACGTACCTATGAGAAAAGGCCAAACATATAATTTATAATACGTTCAAAACAGCGAGTAAGTATTTGTCACTTTTGATAAAGTTGTAAATATTAGCAAAACAAATTATACCTTAACACGAATGAAGGTGAGAGCAGTCTTAAAAAAATGTTTTTTTTGGGATGAAGGAAGTAATTTTTTGCTTTTTTTTTATTACGAAATATTGAGAACACTTCAATGGAGGATTAAATTTTTTTTTTATAATATTAGGGTCCATAGGTTTTAAGAAAATCAACTTTAAATTGGCAGTGGAAACTCAATTGACCACATGGCAACGCGACGGTTAAATAAAAAACTTTGTTCTAAATATCACAATTGATTTTATTACTAACCGATGTTAGCATTGTTAGTCTTCTTCTAGAATGATATTTATTACAAAGTTTTTTTTATTTAAACAGTTTTGAACATTTTGAATGTATCAAATACTTTTAGACGAATAACTGGATTTCACCCATTGCGGGCTATCAATTCAAGAATCATATCGATATGATTCTTGAATTGATAGCCCGCAATGGGTGAAATCCAGTTGTTCGTCTACAAGTATTTGTATACATTCAAAATGTTGTAAAAAACAAACACTGGTCAAAATTATAGCATATAGATTGGAGTGACATCTCCAGGCGGTTTCTAGCAATGCGCTAAATGGCGGTAGCCTTTCACATTGTGTTAAAAAGATCTTCTGCTTAAAGCTTAAAATACAATCTTCATAGATGGGGTCAGTGTGTAGATTTAATAAACTACCATGCAAAGGGTGGTGTTGCAGATTAACATATATACAACTTCCAAAAATTTGTCAGACATGGTGATCATAAGAAAAAATATGGAATGGGGAATGTTGTATTACATAAAGCGTTTGCTTAACCCAACCAATGACAGGTCATAAGTCCTGTAAACACCTTGATCAACCATATTCTCTTTCCAATTTGCATTTTCGTCTCTATTGAGATACAATTGATTCTAGTTTTGAACATTTAATAATGATATAATAATCAAGACTCTGTACGAGTCAAGACCGGAGTAAAACCTCTAGGAAGGCCTAGACAACACCTAATGGATAATGCTCTGGCTGAACTGGTTAGGTTGGGCGAAACGGACTTTTGGCAGCTGAAGCCAGGATCGAGGAGTTTTGAATCAAGTATAAACAGCAATATACTTATAATAATATTAGCTTTTTAATGTGTGCAATATCTTAATGTAATAACGGGCGTTAAGGCAATCAAATAAATATATTAAATGAACTAAAAAGTTGGAAGGTATCAGATTGCTAATGTCATAAGTATTCATTAAACCGGTAATGCTACATAATAAAACCCTTGGATTTTTTTTACAAATATTGGGGTACAGTTAATTTGTTATTTTCAATTTAAGTTCATTGTAAACGATGAAAAAAATGGTTTAAAAATGTATATTGAGTGAAAATCGACATAAGTCCGAAAACTAAAACATTAGTGAATTTTAACTATACGAGTATATAATAAAAATGCATTTTTAGATAATTTTTTAATATTAAAATAATTATTGTAATTTAAATTCTCTGTTCATTCATATAGAAATTACAAACATGCCATAATTACAATGAATGAAAACGTCTGTTTTCTAGAACCTTTTATTTTATTTTAAGGGAATAACATGTATTTAAGATGGTTTGGATATATGGAAAGAATTAATGAAGAAAGAATGGTAAAAAAAATATATGTTAACGATGTAAATGGAACCAGAAATAGAGGAAGACCGAGGAAAACGTGGCACGATCAAATAAATCAAATACTGAATGTCGGCCATGTGAGGAGTCAGAGAAATCGACGCGCGTGCATAATACCATATATGAATGTTGAGGAAGCGAGAGAAATATGTCAGGAAAGAAAAGTGTGGTAGTCCATTCTTTCTGCCTACCCCTTCGGGGAGTCTGATATATTTCTCTCGCTTCCTCAACATTCATACATCTTGTCATGCACGCACGTCGATTTCTCCGACTCCTCACGTGACCGACATTCAATATTTGATTGATTTGATCGTGCCACGTTTTCCTTCGGCCTTCCTCTATTTCTAGCTCCGTTCACGCCGTTTAAATATACCATCTTTACCATACTGTTTTCACTCATTCTTTCCATGTGTCCAAACCATCTTAATGACCCTTTCCTTATTTTATTCATAACACTTTCATTCGCACCACATTCACTTCTTATACTTGCATTTGTCACTCTATCATATACAGATTTAGAGATCTCATTTCGACTGCATTTATTCTAATTTCATCCTTCTTTTGCCAGTTCCATGCTTCACTTCCATACATAAGTGATAATGCCTTAGAAGGGCGAAACACGTCATTACCTTAAACTATAACAAAACTTCTAGAAAACAGACGTTTTAATTCGTATTAATTATTTAATATATAGTTTTACATCATTGTATTGGTTGGATAGGATGACTAAGCTTGTAACGCAGCTAAACACCTTGCTCCTAACCGTGTGGCTGTAGCTTCACGTCTCTTGCGGGGTATCTTTGATCCCAGGTGGCAACAGAGGGTTACCGATAAAAGCCGATTATATGTACTTGTTTTTGTACTTAGTATTTTATAAGATTAACGAATTCATTTTTGGTTAACGGTTTAATCCTGATATCGGCCCGATGGGGAGTCAATAAAAGGAGACTTAAATTTGAATAACAAATAGTCTCTTTGCATGTATCATGGAGCGAATACTCAGAGTTTGTTTATTGTTTCTCGTGAGTGGAACTTTGGCGTTCCCGCAAATCGGTAAATTTTTATCATTCCACGTAACCCTAATTCTATTTGTATATTTTTAATTTATTTATTTTATAAAACAATCGAAATGTTTCGAAGCTACCACACTTTTCACCTTCACCATAAGAGTTTATATCGTTCTCCTGACGCAGAAGGTGTCAAATCTATAGAAATATGTCGAGAAATGTGAACTCAAAAGTGGAAAAAACAGTGATGTAATTAACAAAACATTGTCTTTATAAAATTCCACATTTTTATCGTCTTAAGTTAATCAAACAATAAATTTGACAATATTTTTAAGATAGTCAAATGACTTTACTGATCTCTTGATGGAAGTTCATTTAAAAAATAATTAAATAAAACGATTTTTTTAACTACTTCCACTTTTGTCTTTAATGATAGACTGGTTACCAATCACACTAATATTTTCTGATACTACTTCGTCGTGTCATGCACGCGATTTGATTTCTTTGACTCCTCACGTGGCCGACATTAAATATTTGATTTTTTCTCGATCTTCCTCTTTTTCTAGTTTCGTTTACATCGTCAACACATATTTTCTTTATCATTCGTTCATTCCATGTGGCCAAACCATCTTAATGATCTTTTCATTATTTTGTTAATAACACTTTTATTCGCACCCCACTAACTTTCATAATATTTTCATTAAACACAGGTTTTCCACAAATTCGTCAAAGATACCACAATTCTACATTTCATACTTCTTTTGTCAGTTTTATAAATAAATATTGGTACGTGCACTTCCATTTTAGTTTTTTTATGGTATTTTGATTATGATGACAACTTTAAGTGTTCTATTCAAATTATTGCCAGTCCTTTTATTAGTACTATTCATATTATTGCCTGTCATATTTATTATTATTATTCATTTTATTATATTATATAAACGCATCATTTCTGCTAACTATGGCAATTATCAAATATTGAATGACGTACAAATATGGCATTGCGGTATCTAATAATAAAATAGTCTATTGTTTTCGCCGAAACACTATGATACTTCAATATTATAAACTGTTTAATTATAAAACTTTGTTTATATATCACAATTTATATATTTAGAATTTTTTACGTTTTTACGTTTTATTTTTTAATTTATGTATCACAATTTACATATTTTTAATTTGTTTCGCCAACCTATGTTGACATCATCAGGTGTTACAATAATCTTTTAACTGTTAAAATAAAAAATTTCATAAAAAGGTGTTGGAACAAGAACACCATTGTGGACTTACATTTTTTATGGTCTCAAGTCATAGTTAAAAGTCACTTCATATTTCTTTTTTACCCGAGTGACAATTTTAAGTGTACGATTCCTAATATTGCCTGCCTATATTTTAACTATGACTTATCACATTCATGTGTTTTGTTGCCATTTAAATATATTACTAACTAACCGTTATTTTAATTAATTGTTATTAGGTACCTAACTCAACTCCAATGAAATTATTTAAATTGACATTGGAAAAAATACACATAAAGGTTCGAAAAATGTTGAAAATTTAATTTTAACAGTTGATAAATATTATAACACCTGATGATGTCAACATAGCTTTCGCGAAAAATAAAAAAAGTCATAAATTGTGATACATAAGTTTTTATATGAAAACTTTATTTGTATCTCATAATATACACATAATGTATCTCAACTTCAAAAAATGCCATCAGCAGATAATCACGCTATTTTCTTTATTTGAATAAATAACGATTTTGTCCATTATAGTTAAATGATAACATGATAATCTAAAACCAAAACATTGACCTTTCAAATTGACAGAAAAAGTAAGAATTTTTTATATATCTGTTCAATTTTTTTTACGTTTTTATTCATTTAATACCCAGAAACGCCAAAACAAATGTGTCAAGGTATGTCTAATATTTTTTTCTATTTATTTTATTATTCCTAAGTCAATTGAATTACTGAGAAATCTCCACAATACATTACATGATAAGTTAAAATCGCTTTTTTGCTAAACTGCTACGTCATTAGGCTAGACTATGACCGATTTAAATAAATAAAACAAAGATATATTGAAAAACTGTAGTGTCAAGTTTATAATACAGAATCATAGGAAATGGTTAATACTCCTAAAAGAGAAATGGCAAAAATGAGTTGTTTTTTTTCTCCTAATTCCATTATCAATAAAAATTATCATTAAGAGAAGAGGTGGTCCTACATTTTTCTTTTTTTAATTATTTATGTTAGTAATTGACTTTCTAGCGTTTAGACATTTAGCGCTTCAACCGCTTTTAGTGCTTTCCACGTTTTTTATAAATATGAAAACGTCTCAAAATTATTATCATTCCTTGGTTTTTTATATCTAGTTTTGGTACTCGGCGCTTTAACTTTGTTAAAACATATTTCACAGTTTCAAAGCATTAAGCAGCATCTGGTAGATGATAGATACCAATAGACGAAAATGTTTTATAAACCATAGACTAAAATATAATAGAGGCAACAGGTATGTATTATGGAGCTATAAATGAGGAAGCCTAAAAGTCACCCCCATAGCAGAATCGGCTAGGGAAAGTCGTGTGCGGTGGTACGGCCATGTGAATAGGAGGGACCATGAATACATTCTTCACAAGGCCCTGCAACTGGAAGATGGAAGGAGAGGACCGGGTCAGCCTTCTATGACGTGGATGTTCACAGTTAGGAACGACCAAAGGGTGCTGGGACTAGACAGCCAGATGACCCAAAACCTTGAAATTTGATGGATCCATATTAGGAGAGCCGACCCCAAATAATGGGTAATGGCTTTGTGAATGTAGAGAAGTCATTATTTGAGCCGTTGTTTGGAGATAAGATCCCGTGTTGCGGGCTGATCCTTGTTCTCCTCCAGAGGAGGAAATCTTCAGAATCATAAAAGAGAGCAGGAAACTTTTAAAATAGAACCAACAAACTGTCACATTTTAGTGGGGTAATTTCGAATGTTTGTGCATAATTATATCTAAAAATAAATTTAGGAAGATAAATCGTGAACCAAATGGATAGGTGCAAGAGTTCGAATATTTGCAATCCAAAATTTTGGTGTGTAAAAGAAGTGTAACTCTTGTGTATATAAGTGCAAACACATTTTTTTCAGATGATGTAGACGAATCAATCATGCATCCGACGTTCACGGATGATTCAAATATTAAGAAAGCCGTTTCTCCCGAAGAGTTAACAGCTGATTACTGGAATCAGCTGGGGAAGGACAGAGTGAGGATGCTCATCAACCAGGAGAATAACTTGAACCAGGCCAAGAACGTAATCTTCTTCCTCGGCGACGGGATGTCTATTCCCACTCTCGCTGCGGCCAGGGCCTACATGGGACAACTAAATGGAGCAAACGGTGAAGAGTCGCAGTTGAGCTTCGAGAAATTCCCGTACACTGGACTATCAAAGGTTACTTACGTACTTTCTTATATAGCCGATGTCGTCCTCTACTGGACAATCTTGTGCCTTTTGCATCCAGTAACCAACAATTTTTATTATGTCATCGGATCATCGTTTGGGGGTTCTCCCTCTACTTCTAATATCTTCATGAGGTCTCCACTTCACTACCCTTCTGGTCCATCTTTGGTCTAGTAGTCTGGCAACATGTCCTGCAAATTTGAGTTCAGCCACCTTTTTGACGATATCTGTTCTCTCAACTCTCAACCTTCTACGTTTTCATTTCTTATTTTTTCTGATAGTCTTACATGAAGCATGGTTCTTTCGTGTTTCCTTTTTACCAAAGTCAAAGGTTACCATAGTATAAATTAATTTTTGTTATTTTAAATCCAATGATTTTTTTGGGCAAAGTGTGACATTTTCGCTAGTTCTTGGGATGTGACTTGGGCCTTCAATGTAGTAGTTTCTTTCTGTTACTTTTCACATTTATATACAGCAGGTTATTTGAACCCAATTACTTTATTAAGCTATTGGTACTCATGACATTTGATAGGCTAATCTTTTGCCATTTTATTGACACGTGAATTCTACACCAGACCAAAGACAGCGTGACAATCACACTGCCATCGCCGGGAATCGAACCAAGGACCTTCGGTGTGGCAGCCATAGCTCTTGTCAATCTGTCACGAAGGTCGTCGAAAAAAATATTATTGGTTAAAATATTGTATACAAGCAGAGTGAATGGAAACAGAAGCCGTGGAAGACCAAGGTAAATACTAAAAACGGCCATATTCGATGTCGGGAAAATCGACGAGCGTGTATCTTACGATGTATGTGCAGAGGAATCACGAGAGTCGTCAGGACAGAACAGTTTGGTGGTCCAACCTCTCCGCCCACCTCTCCGGGGAAACGGATATAGATAGATGGCACCGGCCTATATATCTGAACTTTGTGTTGCTGATAGTTCTAACTTGCGGCAATCTACGCTTCTATCAGTAAACTCCTCGGCAATAGGCAGATTAGTTGAACCAAAGCGCAACCTATGGACAAATATTGGAGATCGCACTTTTGCAGTGGCAGGTCCGTCCGCCTGGAACATGCTTCCTGCACGTCTCAGATGCATCGACAATCCGACAGATTTTAAATCTCACCTTAAAACCTATCTTCGCTTAAAATGTAAACAACGGTTATCTGATTGCTGATGTCACATGCAGCTCTTATGACTAAAAACATTGTCAAAGCGCCCTTGAGGTAAGCTATTCACGAAAACGGCGCTGTACAAATTAGCCTTATTTTTATTATTCTTCTTCTTCGTCAGCCTTTATCGGTCCACTGCTGGACATAGGCCTCTTCTCTTCCCTTCCACTCGTCTCTATCTCCTGCTAGCCGTAGCCACATTTCCCCCCCCCACGGCAGCAATGTCGTTGGCCCACCTTTTTTGCGGCCTGCCGACGTTTCTCATATTCTCCCATGGTCTCCACCTTATTATTTTCTGGGTCCATCTATCCTCACTCTGTCTCGCCGCATGACCCGCCCATTGCCACTTCAGTCTCGCTTGTCGTTCCATGATGTCCGTTCTTTTTGTTCGGCGTCTAATCTCCTCATTTCTGATTTTATTTCGGAGACTGACGCCGAGCATATGTCTTTCCATGGAATTATTATTATAAGGTATGAATCCATTTTAATTCTACAAAGACGATTTTATTTATTTATCAGAACGATGTTAAAAAAAACAGTTGAAGAAAAATAACAGTGTTTCAATTTACAAAAAATTCGCCATATTTTGATATTTACGGGGGCGTTGGAATTATTTTTCTGGTAAAGTAAGCGGTGGTCCAGAAAAAAATATGATACTTTGATTTAGTGGGTAATGTATAAGAGTAAGGGATAATATAATATAAATTTGTGGTTTGTTAACCTACAGACTTACTGCGTGGACCGCCAGGTGGCTGACTCTGCCTGTTCTGCAACGGCATACCTGGGTGGAGTGAAGGCCAATTACGGAACTATCGGCGTGTCCGGCGAAGTGCGCAGGGGCGACTGCGCGAGGATGATAGACAACACCACGCACGTGCACTCTCTGGCCAAACTCTTCACAGACAACGGAAAAAGCGCTGGTAAGGTTGTTTCTCTGACAAATAAAAGAGAATGTGCAAAGTAAAGTTAGTACATATATTATTATTATAGAAGGGTTGGTGCGGGTAATAAAGTGAATGGAGCTTTAACAATAGTTATTGGAAACAAGAATCTATCAATGAAAGTGAAAACGGCCGTCCACAATGGAGTTCTGGTTCCATCCCTAATATATGGAAGCGAAGCATGGAACTGGCAGAAGAAGGATGAAAGCAGAATAAATGCGGTAGAGATGAGGTCCCTAAGACGTACTCGTATGTGTAGTAGAACGACATACGACAGAATCTCAAATGCTGATATAAGAAAGGAATGTAGAGCGGAAGAATGTATTATGAACAAAATTATGAAAGGATCGCTGTGATGAGCGCATGGGTGAAGAAAAATGGATAAAATACGTACTCCATTGTTCTCCATATAAATGGAGTACGGAGTCGAGGTAGACCGAGGAAAACATGGTATGACCAAATTAATCAAATTTTAAAGGTTGGTCATATTAGAAGCCGGAAGAATCGACGTGCGTATATGACTCGCTGTATAAATGTGGAGGAATCTAGGAAGGTATGTCAGGATAGAGTAGTGTGACGGTCCATTCTCTCTGCCTACCCCTGCGGGGAAACGGCGTGATAGTTTGTTGTTGTTGTTTTTGCTGGTTAACTTTCGCTTCCAGCAGTCTTTGTCCTCAGCAGTCGTCCACCAGATCGGCACCCGAAGAAGTTATGTCGTATCTTTTTTTTTGTCCTCCCACCGTTCTCCTTTTGCCGTGTTCGGTCATTATGAGTTTGGGGACCCGTGAGTTCGGCATCCTCTGTACATGTTCAGCCCATCTCAATCTTAGTAGCTTTATGTGCGCGGAGATGTGGGGTCCTGGGACATGGAGTACAGCTCATCGTTGCATCGAATAAGCTATTACAATCTTTCTCTCTTCTTCTTCTTCAGCCTGTATTGACCGTCCACTCCTGGACGTAGGCCTCCTCTCGCATTTTCCATTCTCTTCTATCCTGAGCGATCCGCATCCAGGCACTTCCTGCACTTCTCCGGATATCGCATCGCAACGCAACTGTGGGCCCCCAACTCCACGCTTTGCCGTCCTTGGCCACCAGCACAGCAGTCGCCTTGTCCACTTTTTATCTGGATCGCGAGCGACAAGTCCCGCCCATCGCCACTTGAGGGTTGCGGCCATCTTGATAACCATCTTGATAACATCTTATGTCCTCATTTCTGAGTCTGTCCCGTAAACTGATACCCAACATGGCTCTCTCCATTGCTCTCTGAGTGACTCTTAGCTTGTTGGCACTTTTTTGTGACATTCTGACTGTATCAATACAACAAGTGAACACTGGCAGGACACAGGCATTGAACACTCTCCTTTTCAAGTTGATGGGTATTTTCGGATTTTTCAAAATATGACCGAGATTTTTGATTTTTGAAATCTTTCTCTCACGGGTCCACAATTTGGTTGCAGCACCTCTATTTTGAAGGTGTCCAGCAGTTCCGCCATTTTTACCGTCAAAGTCAGAGTCTCGCAGGCATACGCCAATACTGTCTTGTAAGTATAGTTGAATCTGTTGTATGATGAATTGCAGGTATACTGACTACTACCAGAGTCACCCACGCCTCGCCAGCTGGTGCATACGCCCACACGGCCAACAGGGAATGGGAGTCTGATGTGGACATAGTGAACGCAGGGTTCGATGTCACTTCCTGCAGGGATATAGCACATCAACTGATGTATGGAGACCCTGGGACCAAATTTAAGGTATAAAATCACGGTGACCATGCTGGAAGCAGTGGCGGTACGTCCATATAAGCCGAAAACCAAGCTTACCTTAAAAAATCTATAATGTTTTTTGCGCGTTTGAGCCGTCTACGAATAAAATAATATTTTGAATTTTCGCGCGAGTTCAAGCGATTCAATTCGTTACGTTACAAATGACTCCGCTGACATGCGCAAAAATAACCTAAGTGTATGTTTTGTTCCACTCATACGCGCCGTATTTTATTTCACTCATATCTACCGTAGGTGGGATGCCCGCGAAATCGCCTACGTCCATATGTTTTGTTTCATGTTTCGTCAAATAAGAATGGGCTTCATATTGGGCTTGCAAAATGTAAAAGGGTCTTTGTCGCACTTATGTAATTTTGGCTTGTAATCATATAGCTAGGTGCATATATACCAGAAGATATCTACAATATTTTGTATGGATTTGAAGCCGGGCTTTATCACTCTGAAGTATGTCACGAACTTCATTTCTATTTTCAGAATGTTATCCGTCATTTACGTTATGTGCAGAAATTTTATGAAAAGAAAGATTATGTAATTTTTTTGCGAACATTTATTTATAATTCGCGTTTCGGTGTTAACAAATTTATTATTATTGTCTATTTACAGATTATTTCTTATTAATTATATTTCTTC
Organism: Lepidostoma basale; assembly: GCA_022606425.2. Taxonomy (NCBI): domain Eukaryota; kingdom Metazoa; phylum Arthropoda; class Insecta; order Trichoptera; family Lepidostomatidae; genus Lepidostoma; species Lepidostoma basale. The sequence goes on along the minus strand of JAHDVF020000316.1, from coordinate 592,707 downwards.
TTGTATTTGTAAATACGTTATTATATTATACAAGAACATGAGTTAGATGACGCAGAAAATTATTTTTTGTATAGATTTAAAATGCGCTTAAAATGGGATTTAAAATCAATTAATTCACGAAATTAATTTAGAAAGATAAAACTCTTTTAATGAGGAAAAATACATTATCATGATCCTCTACTAATATTAAATTCTTCAATAATATTTTTAAGTTATTGCTGGTGTTGGATTGTTTTAAGTGCCTAATTACAGTAAATTAAAAAAAAAACTTTTACTTTGTTGTATTTTTATAATATTTTACCTGTACTCAATAGATGCCTTAAACATTTTCCTGTTTGTAATGTCTTTTGAGTTAATGAACTGATTTGATTTGATATATTAATATCCTTTATTAATATCACAATGGTTCAAATAAGTCTTTATTGTTTATTGAACAAAGATGTAAAACTCCATATAAAATTATTTATATGTATGAAAAAACGATAGTTTTCAAGGAGTTTTAGTATAATATTTATGTACGACGTGTTTCGCCCTTCTAAGGCATTATCAAATATGCTCATTTGATTTTGTCATTTGATAATGTCTTAGAAGGGAGAAACACGTCAAACATGAATACTCCTTGTCATACTCCTTGAAAACTATCGGTTTTTCATACATATTAATAAGTCCTTATTCGTTGAATTCAATTTAAATAATAACTGTCTAAGATCAATACATTTGCAGGTTATCCTAGGTGGAGGAAGAAGAGAAATGTTACCAACTACTGTTGTTGATGAGGAAGGAAGAGCCGGCCGCAGAACAGACGGCAGAAACCTCATTGAAGAATGGCGCACGATCAGAGCCAACCAGTCACAAGTCTCGGAGTACGTATGGAACAGAGAGCAGTTGTTGAACTTGGACGAGGAGACCGACTACTTGCTTGGTCTGTTCGAGTCTGACCACTGCAAATACCACCTGGAGGTCACCGACGACAAGGAGCCAACCTTCGAAGAGATGGTTGAAGCAGCCATAAAAGTCCTGTCCAAAGATAAGAATGGTTACTTCTTATTCGCCGAAGGTAAACACTTGAAAATCAATCAAATTTAATAGACTAACTCACTAACCATCAGGCCGTTTCATCGGAGGGGTAGGCAGAGAAGATTGACCGCCATACTGCTTTGTCCTGACATACCTCTCTAGCCTCCTCTTACATTCATACATCGTTACATGCACGTTCGTCGATTTTTCCGACTTCGAATGTGGTCGCTTTTTAAAATTTGATTAATTTGATTATGCCATCCTTTCCTTGGTCTAACAAGGCTTCTCTTCCCACTCACAGTGCAAGTTTATAACATTTTAACCATTCTCCTCTCGTCCATTTGTTCCATATGTCCATACAATCACAGGGATCCTTTTTTATAGTAATTTTGCTTATGATGCAATTATCTGCTTTATATAAATCAAATTTATTTTGATTTATATAATATCATTTAGTATCCCCTAATTATGTGTTCCAAGAAACACTTTACAATATTTCTGGACCTACCCTAATAATTATTTGTTAAAAATGTATAAAGTTACATCAATTTTCGTTAATTACGTTAATAAGTTGAAGTTTCGTCACATTTGATAATGCCTAAGAAGGGCGAAACCTGTCATTCCTATAAAATATAATAAAACTTCTAGAAAACTGACGTTTTCATTCGTATTAAGTATTATATATTGTTTTCCCCCAGATTCTCAGAGATTTCTATGGCATTTATTATTCTTTCACCGTTCTTTTGCTAGCCTCAAGCTCACGAAACTCAGACATATATCAAAACTCAAATACGTAACTTTTTTTCAGGGGGTAGAATTGACCACGCTCATCACGGGACCTACGCAAAACTAGCTCTAGACGAGACTGTGGAGTTCTCCAAAGGAATTGAAAAAGCTGTTTCGATGGTTAACTTGGACGAGACCCTGATTGTTGTGACCTCCGACCACGCCCACACAATGGCCTTGAACGGATACCCAACCCGAGGCAACCCTATCACCGACCCCGTTAACTCAGGATCGGCCTCCGATGGCTTGAGATACATGACGTTAAGCTATTCCAATGGACCGGGATACAGAAAAGAAGTTGACGGCCAGAGAGTGGATGTTGCGAATTTAAATAGAGGTATGGATATTTAAAAATAAACCATCTAACTTATGATACTTCAACATTATTAACTGTTAAATTTTCTAAGGATAAATTGTATCTCAATAGAGACGAAGATATAAATTATTTGGCAACAGTATATGGTAGTCGAGGCGTTTACAGGACTTATGACCTGTCATTGGTTGGGTTAAGCGATCACTTTATGTTAAAAACATGCCCCATTATTTGTCTGCAAGTATTTGTATATAAAAATAACAAATTCTGTGAGCTTTTGTGAGCTCTAGCTTTATTAAGAATAGAGAGACCCAATGTATAATAGAATATCTAATGATGAAGTAAGAAATGAATGTAAGGCGGATGGAAGCGTGATAAATAAAATTAAGAAAGGGTCACTAAGATGGTTTGGACATATGGAACCAATGGATGAGGTAAGAATGGTTAAAAAGATATATACGAGTACAAGTAGTGTTAATGGAAAAATTAGTCGAGGAAGGCCACGGAAGACATGGCATGACCAAATTAATCAATTACTTAGAGGCGGCCATGTTCAAAGTATGAACAATCTGGGGAAGGATGAACTTAGGATAAATGGTGTAGAAATGAGGTCACTAAGAAGAATGTGCGGAAAAACAATGCATGATAGAATATCTAATGATGAAGTAAGAAATGAATCTAAGGCGGATGAATGCGTGATAAATAAAATTAAGAAAGGGTAACTAAGATGGTTTGGATATATGAAACGAATATATGAGGGAAGAATGGTTAAAAATATATAAAAGTAGTGAGAATGTAAAAAGAAGTCGAGGAAGACATGGCATGATCATATTAATAAATTGCTGAAAGATAGCCATGTTCGAAGTAGGAACGACGAGTGTGCATGACACGATGTGTGAATGTAGAAGACGCGGGAGAGTTTTGTCAGGATAGAACAGTGTGGCGGCCCATACTATCTGCCAATCCCTCTGGGGAAACGGCGTTATGGTTAGTTAGTTAGTTAATATTAATATAACCTTCCATTCTGCAGATAGTCCAAGATTCCGGTATCCAGCGCTCGTGCCACTGTCTTCAGAGACGCACGGGGGAGATGACGTGGCAGTGTTCGCAAATGGACCATGGCAGCATCTCTTCAGAGGGGTCTACGAGCAGTCTTCCATTCCACACCTGATCACCTATGCCACATGTCTGGATAAAGATCTCACGCCATGTTGGTTTAGTCGTTTATTTTAAGAAAACAATAAAATCAACCTGAAACAAGGATTACGAGTTATTTTACTTACATTGTTCATTAATTTGACACATTTTCCACAACGATAAATAGGGTCTGCTGCACCTCATTATGAAAGGGGAGATTGAGGGTAGGTGCGGTGTGAGAAGACTCCAGTTGTCCTGGATGGAAAGCATCAAAGAGGACCGGAATTTTGAGGGTGGGGGACTTGTTCCGTCTGGCACAGTACAAAGAGGCCTACGCCAGGGTAATAGACGACGTCGGGGGCAGGATGGCGCTAGTGTAGATTGAACTAAAAAATGTGAAGTGTTCAACATTGTAGCATATATACATCTTCCAAAAATTTGGCAGGCTTGGTGGTCGTAAGAAGGGCGGAATGGGGAATGACAGGTCATAAGTCCTGTAAGCGCCTCGACCACCATATTCTGTTCCCAGAAAACAATTTACATCTTCGTCTCTATTGAGATACAATTAATCCTTATAAAAAAATAATTATCCCGCAATGGGTAGAATCCAGTTTTTGTCTACAAGTATTTGTATACATTCAAAATGTAGAAAAAGATGAATTAATTATTAATATGCAACATTGCTTTGATACAACATAATTGTTTTTAATACGAATTAAAACGTCTGTTTTGTAGAAATTTTATTGTAATTTTTGGGAATGACATGTTTCGCCTTTCTAAGTCATTAGCGAAATTCTTATTGCCTTAGAAAGGCGAAACATATATTATACTATAATGAATTTTCTGGAAAACAAAAGTTTTCATTCGTATTAATTATTTAATCTAGATTTGTACGGTCATGTCCAAAGAATGGAAACCACCAGACTACCCTATATTGCACTACGTAATCAGCCTCACGGGACTCGTCTTCGTGGAAGACCTCCTTAAAGGTGGAAGAACAGATGGGAATCCACCTCACAGGAGGAGCAACCGTCTGGAGAACAGTCAACATAGGTCTACAACAAGAAAGAATAAGAGTTTTACATCATTTTCGAGAAACAATAAAAAACATTTTGCAATAAAGTACATACATAACTAAGGCAGTTAAGCGGTGGTCTAGGGGACAAAACGCTTGGCTCCTGATCCAGGGGACTTGGGTTCGAGCCTGAACACGACCCAATTCCTTCTTCATAATAATGAGATATTTCTGCTCATATTGAATATTGTATAATAAAATCTAATACCATTGATTTTAAGCATTAGGTACGCACCATGGAAAGAACCATGCTTCGAATAACCTTAGTGACTGATTTAGAAACGAATTTATTTGACAACAAACCGAGGCGACTGAGGTGGTTCTGAGGATGGGCGGGCTGAAGTGGCGATGGGCTGGCCATATCTGTCGGAGAACCGACGGCTGATGGGGGAGAAGGGTTCTGGAGTGGAAGCCGCGTACAGGATTCCGCAGAGTTGAACAGCCCCCTGCCCGCTGGACCGATGATCTGAAGAGAATTACTGGACATGGATGGATAGAAGCGGCAATAGATAGGGGGCCGTGGCTCGCTTTGGGAGAGGCCTATAATCAGCAATGGATGACAGACGGCTGAAGATGATGATGATGTAAGGTTAGTCCTTAAAAAAAGTATGGAAGGTTTCGGACCGATAACCAGCGAAAATTTAACATTTTTGTTGCAAATCAATCGCTAGGATTTAAACGTTGATAATGAGGTTTGAGAATGCCCTCACAAAGCGAAACAAATTTGTACCTTTTATTTATACTGTATTATATAAAAAAAATCTATGTAAAATCATTAAAAACTGTTTAAATAAAAACATATTTATAGAATATCAACATTGATTGTAACACCTGACGATGCTAACATCGGTTAGCGAAATAATTGTCGCGACAATTTCGTAACAAATATAATCAATTGTGACATTCTATGACAGTGTTTTTGTACATTTAATAATGTTGAAATTTAAAAGTGTTTCCGCCATAACAATGGATTATCTTTGTAAAATCAGTTAAACAATAGCGTTTTTTATTATTATTTAGAAATAAATGATAAAAATATTTTACTTATCACTTATGAAATATATTTTTTAGCTTCATCCTTGATAGTGCATACCTGATTAAAAGTTAATAATAACAAACAGATAAGATGTGTACTCAAGACATAACTACAATATTATTTTCACATTATATAAATAAAACAAATAAAAATACATTTTCTTTTGTTTAAGAACAACAATTGACATTCGTGGGCTAGTAATAAATTGTTGTGTATGGAAGTGAAGTATAGAAATGGTTAATGAAGTAGAATAAATGCAGTAGAAGTGAAATCTCTCATACCGATGTGTGGTAAGTCTTTAATATGACGTTATAAGATAGAGTTTCAATTGGAAATGTATGTGTGAAAGCGGCGTAAATAAAAGTGTTATTAACAAAAATATTAAAGGGTCGTTAAGATGGTTTGGACACGTGGAAAGATTTTTTTTAAATTTTAATTTATTTGAATAAAAATTACAAACATTACAGATATATAATTCCAGATCGTTTGCAACAACAACAACAACAACAAACCATCACCCCGTTTTTCGCAGGGGTAGGCAGAGAGAATGGACCGCCACACTACTCTTTCCTGACATACCTCTCTAGCTTCTTCCACATTCATACATCGAGTCATAAGCGCACGTCGATTCTTCCGGCTTCTTACATGACCAACCTTTAATATTTGATTAATTTGGTCATGCCATGTTTTCCTCGGTCTACCTCTACTCCTTACTCCATTTACATCGTTAACGTATACTTTTTTAACCATTCTTTCTTCACCCATGCGCTCCATATGTCCGAACCAACGCGGCGATCCTTTAATAATTTTGTTCATAATACCTTCTTTCGCTCTACATTCCTTCCTAATATCAGCATTTGAGATTCTGTCGTACATCGTTCTACCACACATATTAAGAATTTATAAGAGAAGCATAAAAAAAACATTAAGATTAAGGAAGTAGAAAGAATCATAACATTGATATAGCATCCCTGAGGCAACGTACACTATCACGAAAAATGTCGAACTCCAAGGCTACCCGATTGAGCAATAAGATTGCCCTATCCACAGGCATCCATTGGCAGGTTGGTTTTGCAGCGCGGCAAATAAAACAATCTGTGCTGTCTTTGACAAAGGTAATATCAGGGATAAATAAACCTACATCACTCAGGACATCCAAGTTTTGTACATGGCCGCTAATCTGCCGAAAGAAGTGAACTCCCAAGTGGATATTCCTCCTTCTCTCCAATGATTGGTAGCTAAGAATATCTGAGTAAATGAGTGAAGACAAAATGGTGAAGATGGTATATGCAAACGACGTTAACGAAGCTAGAAATAGAGAAAGTCAATCAATCAAATATTCAATATTGGTCACGCGAGGAGTCGGGGAAATCGTTATGCGTGCATGACACGATGCACGAATGTAGAGGAAGCGAGAGAAGTTAGTCAGGAAATAACAGTATGGTGGTCTATTCTTTCTGCCTACCTCTCCGTTGAGACGACCTGATGGTTGATTAGTTAGAAAATATATTTTTTAGACAAGTGTGTAGTTAATATGTATATATTATAATAAAGTGTCAAATGCAAATATAGTGCATGAAATCTATAATTTACAATAACAAGTAGAAATGAGATCTCTTATACGAATATATGGAAAATCTGTGTATGATAAAGTGTCGAATGAAAATATAAGAAGTGAATGCAGTGCGAATGAAAGCGTTATGAACAAAGTAATGAAAGATTGATTAAAATGGTTTGGAAACAAACAAACCATCACACCGTTTTATTTTAACACACCTCTCTAGATTCTTCCACATTCATACAACGAATCACATACGTACGCCGATTCTTTCGACTTCCTACATGACCAATCTTTAAAATTTGATTAATTTGGTCATGTCTTGTTTTCCTCGGTCTACCTCGACTCCGTTTGACATTGAAGAAATAGTTTGTAAGAACAGAACTGAACGGAACAGAGAGTAGAGTAAGACCAAAGGAAACGTGGCACAATCAAATCGATCAAATATGAATTAATCATATATCGAATTGACGACCTTAATGAGTGATAAGAGCTACGACTGCCATACCGGAGGTTCCGGGTTCGATTTCCGGCGAGGGCAGTGTGATTCTCACATTGTCACTGTCTTTGTTCTGGGGTAGAATTTACGAGACAAAAAGAATGGCGATAAATTAGCTGCCTATCACATGTCATGAGAATCAATATGATACCTAGAAAAATTATGCAATAGTTGGGTTCAAACGACCTATTCCATACAAAAAAAAATGTTGGTCATGTAAAGAGTCGGAGAAATCGATATGCGTGTATGACACGTTGTATGAATGTTGAGTTTGTTTGTCATGAATGAAATATTAAACGGTGTGTTGAATGAATGGTATGGTTTTATATCATGTGAATTTAAAAAAAAAAATTGTAATGCTTAAAAATCTGAATCAAGGTCATTGAATAAAAGGAACTAATTAATTTGTAACAATGTAATATAATACATGGTGCTTCTAAGTCAATCGCTCTTTTTACTAATGTGTCTTACTTGCGTGGTAACAATTCGTAAATATTTTTTGTATTTTGAGGTGTCGACATATTCTTCAACTGCCCGTTCAATGTACAATACCCAAATTTTATTCCAGACCTTATAGACCTTATTATACCCTTACCTACTATCATTTCCACTCTCATTTCCTCATCTCACAAAAACCTGTTTAAAATACTATCCTGAGCCTTAATAACATAAATCTGTAACATATTCCACACTACTAACAAATAATTATTAGATACTAACCCTAGATGTAATTTGTAAATATAACAATCTTCCATAGATTAATCCCTTAATTTACTACTACTAATACACAATAACTACCCTTACTTGAGACTGGCCAAAACACCCACAAGCGATGAAAAGCCATAAAAAAAGAAGAAGAAGAAGAAGAAGAGGTGTCGAGATGGTAAGTAAAATATATGAAAATAAAAATATATTATATATTGCCCTGGTAACTCGAAACATATAAACAATAATAACCTAATTGTACGTATGAATCATTGATAAATCAATTTTCGGCATATCTGATCTGATAGGAGTTTTAACTCATTTTATATTTATTTATTTGTTATTTTTAATCATTTATCCGATTAGTTCGTGAGAAGTCTCTCATTACTGATATCACACTTTTTATTTGATAAATAGATTTTATTTTTATTTAGTGCCTGAATCTTTAAACGAAACGAGTAATTTAAAGTGAATTTTGATAAATTTACTTAAAACTTAATCGTTTAATGCTATTATTTATTAAATACAATATATGATTACTAAAAAAGCCCGAGAAAGGGATGGAGGGAAGGCTGCACGTCATCATCCCAGGACAGCTCACCGTCACAAACTGGAAGAGGAAGAAGAAAAATAAACGTGTACGAGTATATGAGTTCGAACACTGTTATATTTAAGAATTAATTGTATCTCAATAGAGACGAAGATGTAAATTATTTGGAAACAGAATATGGTGGTCGAGGCGTTTACAGGACTTATGACCTGTCATTGGTTGGGTTAAGCGATCGTTTTATGTAATACAACATTCCCCAATTTGCCCTTCTTACGAACACCACGTCTGACAATTAGACTTGGACTTGGATCGTGTGACTTATTGGAGTGAGACTCGGAAGTCTGTTACTCCTTCGCATTAATGAGTTGTAGGGCGTCTGACAATTATTTTTGAAAGTTGTATATATGCTACCACGTTGAGAAACATTTCACATATTTTAGTTCAATCTACACTAGCGCCATCTATTGAGATTAGGTGTAAGCATTAGGCAGAATGTAATGTGAAAGGCTATGAACTATATATTTACTGATTATATTATCCTCATAAAATCTACCTTTAAGAACAAAAAATAATTGATTATTGGCTGAATACGTAACAAAATACGGTAAATAGTCTACTTTTTTGGCCGAAACACTATGATACTTTAACATTATACACTGTTAAATTAAAAGAATAACATTATACAGTTGATGTATTAATGGAACACCTGATGATGTCAACATAAGTTGACGAAACAGCTGCCACGAAGAATAAAGATACAATTGTGATATATAAAACAAAGTTTTTTTTTTTTAAATTAACAGTGTATAAATTACGGTAAAATGAAAAGAATGAATCATGACAATTATAAATATGCATCCAACATAAGTATCTTTCTTATAAAGCTTGTAAATCAGAACATTGTGCTATTTAAACATCTTTTAACATTTATCAATTTGAAACACATTGGATACGTTTTTTATCAATGAAAAACTGTTTAATCCACTTCTGTGTTTATTTTTCTCGACATGTCGTCACCTGAAAGTAAGAGGGTTCCAACTAACAAAATTTCACATTTGGCTTTTTTTCGTGAAAAGCGTTCTTACTAACCTTATCTATACGTACAATAAAAAAAAACATATAATAGTATCATCATTTTGATGTTACGAAAATAATCAAGTTCCATCTGATCATTCAAAACACACGATTCACTGAAGAAGGATTCATTTAAACTTAGAACTTTATTATTCCAACTGTTGCCAGACAAAATTTACACGTTTCTCGGTAAAAGAATCTCTGGAAATTGGAATAAAACCCTTTTATTCCAAGATACACACCCGATACCAACAAAACTTTGACTTCATTTTTCTCAGCTTTTTACTTTTGTCAGTTGGAACTTTCTTACTCTCAGGTGACGATGTTTCGATGGTTGTACACCTTCATCATTGGGAGAACGATATAATATCAAGAAAAAATTGTGAAATTAAGTAGTGTTTCAATTCATAAAAAAACCCAACAATATGGAATTCAACAGTGCTAGTAGAACGCTTTAAGTTTGTATGAAAAAACACAGTTTTTCGTCTGCTTTATTTAGGACTGTGTCCTGTTATTTTTCGGAGCCTGTTCCTGGGATGCAGATGTCTCGCCATCTTTTAGGTGGTCTTCCTGCAGATTGATTTCAGATTGCAGATCTTTCTTATTTCAGAATTTCTTAATCTGTCTCGTAGTGTCGTTCCCGCAACGGATCGGAGAGTCTTCATTTCTGTGGTTCTTTGGAGACATTTTGTTCTGATGGTGTCAGCTCTCGTTTCTATTCCGTATGTCATTATAGGACGTTTCACTGTTAGACATAGGCCTCCCCCATACTTCTCCACGTATTCCTGTCTTGTGGCTTTCGTAACCAATTGCCAGAAATTCTTCGAATGTCATCAGATCATCGTGTGGGGGGTCTCCCTCTGTTTCTTTTATCTTCCCGGGCTCTCCACTCCACCACCCTTCTGGTCTATCTATCGTCTACCAATCTGGCAACATGTCCCGCAAATGACCATTTAGCTTAGCTACGCTTTCGACTCCATTTGTTACTCCCGACCTTCTTCGTATTTCAGTATTTCTTATCCGGTCTGAGAGTCTTACATATAGCATGGCTCATTCGTGTTTCCTCTGTGATACACGGAGTCTCCTTATGGTCGACTTGGTGAAGGTTAGCGTTTCTGCTCCATATATCAGTACTGGAAGTACGCATTGGTCATACATTTTGCGGTTCAAATTAATAAAATAATTAAAGCCTATTTAAAACATATATTTAGTTTTATTCCTCATATAAGAAAGGAATGTAGAGCGGAAGAAGGTATTATGAACAAAATTATGAAAGGTTCGCTGCGATGGTTCGGACATATGGAACGCATAGATGGGGAAAAAATGGTTAAGAAAGTATACGTTAATGATGTAAATGGAGTACGGAGTCGAGGCAGACCGAGGAAAACATGGAATGACCGAATTAATGAAATTTTAAAGGTTAGTCATGTTAGAAGTCGGAGGAATCGACGTGCGTGTACTCGCTGTATGAATGTGGAGGAAGCTAGAGAGGTTTGTCAGGATACGGTAGTGTGGCGGTCCATTCTCTCTACCTATCCCTGCGGGGACACGGCGTGTTGGTTTGTTTGTTTGTTTCCACATGGTTTAGATTCTTTCCACATTTCTCCTCGAGATATAATGTTTAGTTCGCATTTTAATTTTGCATCACCATGTATAAGAAGTATAATCCATAAGGGCCTATTGAAAACGCAATCTATTTCAAATCCAAACATGTTTACATTTACAACAAAGAAACAATGATTGCGGTTTTTGTATGCACTTTGTATTCGGTCATTAAGAGATTGGTGATTTAGATAACGCCCTACTAAAACAGTCAATTATTGTGGTGATTTTTATCTCGTTTGTCGTGGTGATTTTTAAGTTTGATTCCTGATAACCAATCGTCTTATCACAAACTAATAATTATAAATTTAAATCATTGCAGTCTTAGAGGCAACACCTGAAGATTGTAGGTGGGCATTATAGTGATAAAATGGTGAAAATAAGTTGTGTGGTGTTGGCTGTTTTAGTGGCTGTTATTAGTGCAGCCGTTGTGAAAAATGGTAAATAAAGTTTTCATTTGTTTGCTTGAACGATTAGGTAAAATTTTCATATCACAGACGTTCTCTAGAAGATTTCAACATGTTTTACATTGAAAAAGGCATTACAAAATATATGGTAATTATAAAATAAAATTGAGTTTTAGAATGCCCTCGCTAAATGAAGCAGCTTGTAACATTTTTTTTTATATATAACTGTTAAAATTTAAAACACTGTTATAATATCACAATTTATTTTTATTCACTGAGACTGTCGCGACAGCTGTTTCGCCAACCGATGTTGGCATCATCATGTGTTACAATAAACTCTTTGTTTATTGTAACACCTGATGATGCCAACATCGGTTGGCGAAACAGCTGTCGCGACAGTCTCAGTGAATAAAAATAAATTGTGATATTATAACAGTGTTTTAAATTTTAACAGTAATAATGTTGAACTTGGACTTGGACTTTGATCTTCTGGCTTACAGAGGTTCAGCTCAAATGGCTATTCCTCTTACGTCTGTAGGAAACATTGTTGGAATGCGATTTGGTAATTGTTTTATGATGTGGCTAAATGTATGGCCCGGAGTGTCCCTCCGAAAGAGGGCGAGGGGGGATTTAGGGTTTATGATAAAGTCTTACATTATTGTCTAGGAATGGAAGACCAGTAAGGTTTATTAGTATTATAGTGTTTCGGCCAAAACAATGGACTGTTTTTAATATATAAATATAATAAAAAAACAATTTAATAATCTCGTCTGATATTATAATATATTGAACTGTCAGAAAGAAAAACACATTGTTGCCACTACACAAAATTACATTGACACTGAATTCTCTCCAGACCATGTCAAGCGAATAAACTCTAAAGATTGATACTCAGGTGATACGAACATTAAGGTTCGCTTGCACTACGAAAATTTTAAATTAATTTATTAATTTATAAAGTTAATTAGAGCTCGATTAATAACAAAAATATGCCTATGACCACCGCCGTATTCCACTTAATCCATTCTCCAAGTTTCAGAAGGATCTGTTGAGGAATCACCGAGAAAGAAGGAGACACACAGAACCCAGATTGAGTTTTATTTATATAGAAGGTAGATAGATAGATAGAATAAAGCAATATTAATTATTGTAACTTGCATAACGACGTATATTTGACTAAATTAAAGGAAAGATAAACATGTCACTCTCTAGTATTAAAATTATTATTTCATTGAATGGTGAAACAGCTTGTAACATTTTTAATATATAAATTAACTGAAAAACCAATTTAATTATCTTGTCTGATATTATAATGTATATTTGAAAAACAGTTCAGGCAATATTAATTATTGTTACTTGCATAACGACGAATATTTGACTAAATTAAAGGAAAGCTAAAGATTTTACTCTCTAGTATTAAAATAATTATTTCATTGAATCGCTCTTTACATCATCACAGCGCGAGCCAAATCGATGTAAAGAGTATAGCTATCATATTGATTCTTATGACATGTGATAGGTAGATAATCTATAGCCATTTTATTGCCACGTTAATTTTGCACCAGAACAAAGACAGTGTGACAATCACACTGCCATCGCAGGAAATCGAACCCGTGACCTTGTTACGATAAAAAACAAATTTTCCAAATTTTAAAGTATTTTGAAGAAAATCACGAAAAGATACTACATTGGTTTGGACATATGGAACGAATAGATGAAGATATATTGATTATAAAAGTATACTTTAGCTATGTATATCAATTAAGGAATCGAGGAAGACCGAGGAAAACATGGCATGACTAAATAAACTATATTTTAATAAGTAGGCAATTTTACTAGTCGGAATAATCGACGTGATTGTATGGCTCGCTGAATAAATGTGCAAGAATCTAGAGAGATGTGTTAAGGTAGAGTAGTGTGGCGGTCGATTCCCTCTGCCTATCCTTCCGGATAAAAGGCGTGATGGTTTGTTTGTTTCATTGTGATAAAATACAAAGCATTTTCTTTTTCTTATATTTATTAATTTAAATCAGAGGTCCCCAAACTTTTTTATCCCGTAAACCCTTTTCCGATTTCTTCTATTTTGTGTAGATCCCCTGCTTTCCAAAAATAGTTTTTTTTGTCCGATCTTTGCTGAATGAGCTAAAAAAAATATATTTCGATCGTCCAATTTTCCCAAATGAGTTAAAAAAAAGGTGGCCAACGATTTCGATATTATTTTTTCGTTTCAATATTCGGCTACAATTTAGTTGAACCATCTCGTGGACCCCCATTTACATCTCTTGGACCCCAAATTTTTTACAATTGTCGTAGACCCCTTGCGAGTTGTCGTAGACCCCTGGGGGTCTATATAGACCACTTTGGGAATCACCGATTTAAATGATAATTAGATGCTATTTTTGATGTATTTTCGAGACGTCTCTCTTTTGATAATTTAAATGTAATCTATCACACTCGTGAATTATTAAAAAAACGGTACTGATCTATTAATCTACTAATGTACTCTGTACTTTAATAACCAGAGCGATGATTGATTTAATCTGAATGAAATATAAACAGTTTGGTCCGCTATATCAGCTGTCGGACACATACCCGTGGAGCCTACGTCATAATCGCGGATAACCTTTGGGAAGGCATTAAGGTCTGTAAACAGTAGAACGCTTTTGGCATATTGCATAATGAGGTTATGTCGGTCACTCTACAAAACAAATGATAAATTAATGCAACAGCTCTTTATGATGAATATATTTTCAAGAATTAATTGTATCTCAATAGAGACGAAGATGCAAATCGGAAACAGAATATGGTTGATCGAGGCGTTTACAGTACTTATGACCTGTCATTGGTTGGGTTAAGCGCACGTTTTATGTAATACAACATTCCCATTCCACATTTTTTCTTACGACCACCACGTCTGACAAACCTTTGGAAGTTGTATATATAATAATAATAATAATAAATTGGATAATTTATAAAGCGCCATTTTTATGAATTGCTCATCTCAAGGGCGCTGTAGAAGATGCTCCGTTTTATCAACTAGATAATAATAATAATAATAATGATAAAAATATATATAAACATATTTAGTATGAGGGCTGCACCCGACGAAATCGATCAGCCCTTCCTGTCAGGAAATGATAATTTGAAAAGGTGCGTTTTGAGTCTCGATCTAAACTCTGATTGATTCTCAATGCACTTAAGGTCTGCTGGAAGACTGTTCCAGGCTGAAGGGCCGGCTACCGCGAAGGCTCGGTCGCCAAAGTTTGTGCTTGGACAGCGTTTTGGCACAGTCAATCTACCGATCGCAGAAGACTTAGCTGATCGCAATGTAGACTGTCTAGCATTCAGGTTCTCGTTGATGCAGAGTTCAGATATATAAGCTGGTGCCATTCCATGCAACGCCTTATAGACCGTCCAGCAGAGCTTGTATTGTATCCTTTCTGGACATTTCAGCCAGTGGAGCTCCTTAAGATGCTGTGTTATGTGACAACTTTTTGGCACACCCCTTATCAGTCTTGCTGCTGCATTAAATGCAGACTGGAGTTTATTATTTGCTGTTTGGGGATGTTGGCGTAGACACCATTGCAGTAATCTAGTCGCGACACCATTGCAGTAATAATCTGTAAGACCACCCTTTACATGGTAGTTTTTTCAATCTAAACACTAACGCCATTTATGAAGATTGTATTTTTTAAGCATTAAGCAGAAGATGCGCTAAATGGCGATAGCTTTTCACATTGCGTTAAAAAGATCTTCTAGTATGCTAGGCGACCGGCCCTCACGGTGCTCGTTATAAGGGGCTGCTGGGTCATCGTACGGATCTCTTGGTTGGTCCTATGCCTCCAAGTTCCTGCTGCAACACCGGGTCTTATTTATAACAACGAAAGAATCGAACAAGACTCTAAAAACGACAATGACTCTAAAAAACAACAAAGAATCTATTTATTATATATGTAAACATGATTATAAAATGTATGACCGAGGAAAACGTGGCGTGATCAAATAAATCAAATATTGAATGTTGGCCACGTTAGGAGGCGGAGAAGTCAACGTGCTTTGATGACACGATGTATGAATGTTGAGAAATCAATAGAAGTACATATGTCCGGAAAGAATTGTGGCAATCAATAATTTCTGCCTACCTCTTCATAGAGATGGCATGATTGTTAGTTAGATAGATATATAAAATATAAGATATGATTCCTGATAACTCAGATCTGAAGATAAAACCATCCATTTCGTAATGTCGTTATTAAAATCAAATAAACAATTATAAATTTCAATTAATAAAAAATAATATGGGTTTACCTCAAAACACCTTTGTAATCGGTATTGGATGATGATCGATCCATTTAGAAGTCATTCCTAATTAGACTGATCGTGTTATCAATATTGATATTATATTAATTAAGTTTCTAATATTAATATAATTCTACGAATATAATTCACAATAATCTTGTAGATATATATAGAGTTATCAGAACCAAAAAATATTAACTTAAATTGAAGTAATTTAAGACACATGAATGAACCATGAGATGGTTTGGACATATGAAACGAATGGACGAGAAAGGAATGGTTAAAATGTTCTATGCACACAGTGTAAGTGAAAAGAGAAGCCACGGAAGACAAACGAAAGCATATAATGGCCAAATGAATCGATTACTAAAAGGTGGCCATATTCGAAAAAGTCGATAAAATCGACGAGCGTGCATCCTACGATGTATGAATGTAGAAGAATCTAGAGAGGTACGTCAGAGCACAGCAGTATGGCGGTCCATCCTCTCTGCCTACCCTACCGGGGAAACGGCGAGATGGTTAGTTAGTTAATTAGAGTAAATGAATAATTAAACGATTTAAAATAACTATTGAAAAACAGAAGGTTTTATGAACAGAATTATGAAAGGATCGCTGCGTTGGTTCGGACATATGGAGCGCTTGGATGGAGAAAAAATGGTCAAGAAAGTATAAGTTAACGATGTAAATCGAGTATGGAGTCGAGGTAGACAAGTAAATCAAATTTTAAAGGATTGTCATGTTAGAAGTCGAAGGAATCGGCGTGCGTGTATGATTCGTTGTGTGAATGTGGAGGAAGCTAGAGAGGTAAATCAGGATAGAGTAGTGTGGCGGTTAATTTTCTCTGCCTACCCCTGCGGGGAAACAGCGTGATGGTGTGTTGTTGCTGTGTATTATTTTTTGAACAATGATGAAAACTCCAAGGTTTTCATTTATATAAAGTTCTTATAAGGAGTTTTATATGATTGTTTAAGAAACAATAAATATAGTTTAGAATCACACTGCCTTTGGTAATTCTAATGAGGAAACCACGTTAATTGCTAAACTTGATTATTTCTTAAATTGAAATCCCTCAAATGTATGTTACAGAGTACTATATAGAGTATTTTCCTTTAAAACCACAGACGTTGCTCATAATATCCTGTTCACATTTTCCAATTAGTTTATAATTACAATAAAAAAATAACAAATTTCAATAAAATATGTAAAAATAAAATTTGTTCAATTAGAAAAACATGAGAAGCAAATATCAATTTAATTAATAAGTAATAGATGCTATCTGAAGGTAGCTTTACTATCGTGAAAACTATCCACATTCGAAGAGATGCTGTTCAGAATGATTATTGCCCTGCCCACGGGCATTATCTTAGGTAGATTGGTTCTAAACAGCAGCAGGTGAAATAATCTATGATACTGTTGTCCAGGTAATTGTCAACACAAATCTAAACATCCGAGTTAATTGTTACAATGAAACAAATTTCAGAGCCTCCAAGACACATTCATCCGCGACTCAGTCGTCAAAATACGGTGGGACCTGAAGCCGAACTGAAGCAAGAATATTGGAAGGAATATGCCATGAGATTACTGGAAGACCATCTCGCCAGGACGGAGAAGAAGCAGAGGGCTAAGAACATCATCATGTTCCTCGGAGATGGGATGTCATTGGCTACATTGGCTGCCGCTAGGACCTACATGGGCCAAATGGAGGGAAGAGTTGGAGAAAACGACAAACTCTCTTTCGAGAAGTTTCCAGTTGTTGGACTCTCGAATGTAAGTACAGATTACCATCACGGAAATAGCAAAATCTCGGATGTAACGAGAAAACATTTTAGTTTATGATTTTCTCCATGCTGCAATTTTTTATAACGATCTACTTTTCGGGCATACCGAGCAAAAATAATGTATTTTTTTTCTTACAACTGTTAATATGTTAATATATATTTATTGTTTCTTGAACAACGATGTAAAATTCCATATTAAATTATTAATATGTATGTTGGTTTGGTTCATGTGGAGCTCCCGTGAATTTGGAGAAATTACGTGTATAAGTGAATTGTTTTGGTCAATTTGATTGTTGCCGCACTTTATAATAGTTAATTGTGACACGTAATACGTTTGTACTGTTTTGATGTCAAAATTATACAAGTTTTTTCGTTTATATAAAAAATTTTGACAGGTGTAAAAATAAATTTTTCATTTGTTCCAATGACAATTTGAATAATTTCTTCAATATTCTTTTAAAGTTCTTGCTGGTGTTGGTTGGTTTTAAGTGCCTAATTACTGCCAAATAAAAAAGTGGATACGTGGAACATTAATTAAATCATATAACAGCTCATTTAAAAAACGGTGGATACGTGTAACATAAATTAAAGAAACACAAAAGTCCGGATCGTCCATGTCAACATGTGCAACATCGGAAAAACATTATGTGTTATTACATTATGTGCTAAATTAAAAAAAAACGGTGGATTCGTGGAACATAAATTAAATAGACAAATGTGCCCCATCTAAAAATAACATTTTGTATTAAATTATTTTTATTTTGTTATTTTATTTTATATCATTGTATTTTATATTATTTGTTTTAGATTTATTTTGTGGATGTTGGAAGATCGAAGTGTGCGCGGGAGATGCCTATTGGTGGCGATGAGGTTCGCAACCCATCACACCGCGTCTCCCGCGGGGCGAAAAGAGAAGGATGGAGTGCCGCATCGGTTAAAGTGTGACAGTCCATTCTTTCTGCCTACCCTTTAGGGGAGACGGCGTGATGGTTAGTAAGTTAGTTAGTTAGTTAATATGTATGAAAAACGATAGTTTTCAAAGAGTTTTATTATAATATTTATGTATGACATGTTTCGCCCTTCTAAGGCATTATCAAATGTGACATTTGATAATTATATATAATACAGGTTAATTTTTCAATATGAATTATTATATCGAATTGTAAATGCGTTTTTAAATTAGTCTTTCATTGTTTAGTTTTTATTATATTTTTACACCTAAAGATGGAGGTATCCTCCGAATAATGTCGTTTTTTTTAATATTTTTAAATATTTTGTGGATTCTCTGATTGAAGAAGTAATGCTTATAACGAGTCCCATCTTTCTCGTAATAACCAAGTTAGACTTTACTTGCAAATGTCCCAAGAAAACATTATTTTTCTGACCTACCTTTACAGCTGAAGACGATGTGATCTTGCCAATTAGGTGTGTTAGCTGGTGTTTAGCACACAAATCTTTTTCATCCTCGTGGCGTCCATTTTAAACAGTAATATTCTTGTTTTTATTTGGCATTATGTAATCTATCCATTATATCTTGAATTGTCACTCCTTTATCACTTTCAAACACTAGCACTGCACCTTCTATATTAAAAATATTACCATTTTATTCGAATATAAAACGTGGTTTTGATTTAAAATGGCGACACGTAAATAATGATTGATTGCACAATGTTTTATATCAAAGTCACAAAGTAGGTAACAATTATTTCACTATTCGCAAAGAGGGAAATAGTAACATTATAATGGGTGGATTCAAAATGTCGCAATGTTTATATATATAACCTGTGCGTAGTCGTTTCTGATCGTTTTAAGGTTTAACATAGAATTTTTGTGGTACTTTATCCATTCAGATGTCATCTAATGGAGCTTGTTAATATTTAAATTAGAACATTTGGCAATCATTCCTAGTGGAAGTTTTGGATTTGGTTGTAAATACGTCATTTATAGATTACGTGAAAATACGAAACAAGTGATATCTACGAATAGTGCAAATGTTTGTTTGGAATAATAATAAGTTGACTTTGAATGAAACCACCATTTAAAATAAATACATACCAAATAAAATAGACGGAACAGAAGATAATATTTTGTGAGAAAATATGATTTTATAATGTCTGGAAACTTTTATTCTTCTTCTTCTTCGTGTCAAGGGTAAGTCAGTGCCATCATATTCTCATGTTATTGTGGTGAAAAGTTTTGCGGATATTGTGTCGTTTCCAGAAGCGCCGGATTTTATTGTACTGACGTATATACACGTAGAACAAACTTCCCTGGCCTCAAATAATTTTAACAAAACGTTTTTAAAAATCAGAATTAAAAAATAGAGGTGACTTATAACGGGGATCGGTACAATACGGTATATTACAAAAATAATTAAGGACAGTATTTTCATTTGAATAACTTTTGAAAAACATTATGATTTCAGAAAAAAATATTTATTACGAACTGTCACATTTTAGTGTGGTAATTTAGATATGTTGCGCAATATTTTTTTGTAAAAACTTTAAAATAAAAAGAAGATACCTGTAAAAAACATTGAATTTTGTCTGTCTTTCTATGCTTTTCTCGAAAATTACAAAACCGATTTCGCTGAATATATCACAGTTTGTTTTTATTATTAGCAGAAATATTTTGAGAGTAGTTTGAATGAAATCCAATATGTAAAACTGTTGCTAATACGTTTTAAAATGAGTATAAAAAACATTAAACCTGTCAAGTTGTATTGAACTTAGCCCAAAGATATACCACTCTGGTTAGTGATACATATCAGAGTTTTTGAAGTTACATGATGAAGTTATGATAAATAATTCATCGATTTTTCGTTCAAAACTTTAAATTGCTGTTTTATTTTATTTTATTGTTAATATTATTTTGATGTTATTATTTTTGTTATTATTATTATCATGGAAATAATGAATGAAGAAAGAATGGTAAAAAAAATTATATGTTAACGATGTAAATGGAACCAGAAATAGAGGAAAACCGAAGAAATCGTGACACGATCAAATAAATCAAATATTGAATGTCGGCCATGTGAGGAGTCAGAGAAATCGACGCGCGTGCATGACACGATGTATGAATGTTGAGAAAGCGAGAGAAATATGTCAGGAAACATAGTGTGGCAGTCCATTCTTTCTGCCTACCCCTTTGGGGAGACGGCGTGATGGTTAGTTAGTTAGTTTTTTTAAATTTGTTATTTTGATCACTTATATTTTAAGTGCGCCGTTTTGTAAAATCAATAACTCCAAGGGCGCACTAGGAAAAGACTGATAGAACAGTGTAGTCTTTAGAAGTTTCTTAAATTAACGTCACTATCCTCACTAAAATGGGGATTCCACGCCAACGGACCCGCAACGCTGAAAGCACGATCATAGAAACTTACTTGATTGGCTTTGACTGGAATCGTTAGGTCTGACTGGAATTTTATTATAATCAAATGATTTTACTGAAATCTCTTGATGAAAGTTCATTTTAAATAATAATTAAATAAAACGATATTTTTTAACTACTTCCACTTTTGTCTTTATTTAGACAGCGACCGGTTTCGCCAGGCTCGCTGGCATCGACAGACCAGTCTGTCGATGCCCGCGAGCCTGGCGAAACCGGTCGCTGTCTAAATAAAGACAAAAGTGGAAGTAGTTAAAAAACATCGTTTTATTTAATTATTATTTGGAATTTTATTGTCTTGTTACACCAAAAATAACAATTTCTTGTTTTTTGTTTCTTTTTAAGACTTATTGCGTGAATGCTCAAGTGGCCGATTCTGCCTGCTCAGCAACTGCATACCTTGGCGGAGTGAAGACCAACGATGGCACTATTGGAGTGGCGGCAGCCGTGCCTTACATGAACTGCTCGGCAATGACAGATGAAGAGAATTTCGTAAAGTCGATTGCCCACCAGTCCTTAGACGTTGGAAAGAGCGCTGGTAAGTTGGAATCTATTTATCCATTATTGGACATAGTCCAACAATGCCAAAGCACTCTAAAGTGCCAAAATCTTGCTTGTCAACCCTTATATTAAAAGTAAAAAACTAAAGTGTCATACTTATTTTATATTTACTTTTATAGACAAATCTGTTAACCCTTATGTATGGAAGCGAAGCACAGAACTGGCAGAAGAAGAATGAGAGCAGAATAAATACGGTAGAGATGATGTCCCTTAGACCTATGTGTGGTAGGACGACGTACGACAGAATTTCAAATGCTGATATAAAAAAGAATGCAGAGCGGAAGAAGGTATTATGAATAAAATTAGGCGCATAAATGGATAAAGAATCGTTAAGATAGAATACGTCAATGATGTAAATGGAGTACGGAGTCGAGGTAGACCGAGTAAAATATGGCATTACCAAATCATTCAAATTTTAAAGGTTGGTCATGTAAGAAGTTGAAAGAATCGACGTGCGTGTATGACTCGATGTAAGAATGTGGAGGAAGCTAGAGAGGTGTGTCAGGATACATTTTTTCTTTTATACAACGGGTCGTTTGAACCCGAACTGTATAAACATTATTTTTTCGTAATTATATTGATGATTCTCATGACATATGATAGGTAGCCAATCTATCGCCATTTTATTGTCACGTGAATTCTACAAGACAGTGTGACAATCACACAACCATCGCCGGGAATCGAACCCGGAACCTTCGGTACGGAAGTCAGAGCTCTTACCACTCTGCCACGAAGGTCGCCACAGTTGTGTGGAGGTCTATTTTCTCTGCCTACCCCTGTGGAGAAACGGCGTGATGGTTTGTTGTTTT
Organism: Lepidostoma basale; assembly: GCA_022606425.2. Lineage (NCBI taxonomy): Eukaryota > Metazoa > Arthropoda > Insecta > Trichoptera > Lepidostomatidae > Lepidostoma > Lepidostoma basale. Next base: position 570,114 of record JAHDVF020000316.1, on the reverse strand, counting down.
TTGTTGTTGTAGACAAATCTGGGGTGTTGCGTACCCCAGCTGATCACTTACACATAATTAAGGGTTAATTGAGTGTTTCTTTATTCATTGTAATATACATTCTACAGCAGATGTTATCTATCCAGGAGGTCGTGATACCGTTAACGCTCTTCATCTTCCAGGTCATGGTCTTCATCGAAATATCTGTATATCTGTTATTAAAACGGAAAACAAAACCAGTTCAAATAAATTAATACTTGCATGTTCTCTCTCCGTGAAATAAATTTAACCGTGTCAAATTTTCACACCAATATAAATACCCCGATAATTTTATGTTCTTAATGAATCAAACATAAATAATGTCAATGGAATATTTTGAAAGAGAATAAGAAATTACAGTTTGTAACATAAGTGTGAATAAGGAGAACCTTGAGCAGATGTCTGGTTTGTGTATTTAGTTAGCATATTCACAAGAAAGGCAGATGAGATGGTACGGACATATAAAACGGAGACCACACAGTAAATAGAGCTCTGTCTGTGAATCATCCTCGTCAACCATCCAGAGGAAGACCTAGGAACACGTGGATGATTCAGTGCATTAGCGTCTTGCAGAAAAATGGCTTGAGTGAAGGCGATACTCAGAAACCGTAAGAAGTGCAGCTTGAGATCGAGAAGAGCCGACCCCAACGGTCAACATAGAAAATGAGTTGGGATAGCGCCAGGGAGAGCATGTTGGTCGAATGGACAGTGATGTAGAAAGAAGGGTTGGTGCCGGTAATTGGAAATACGAATTTATCAATGAAACCGAAAATATCTATTCTCCTGTTTACAGCCTTCGTATACGAAAGCGAAGCAGGGAAATGACAGAAGAAAGATGAGAGCAGAATAAATATGGCAGAAATGAGATCCTTTAGACGTATGTGTGATAAAACGATGTATTATAGATTTTCAAATGCTGATATCAGGAAAGAATGTAGAGCGGACGAGAGTATTATGAACAAAAAGGAATGATCACTATGTTGGTTGGGACCAGTAGAACGCATGGATGAAATAATAATGGTTAAGAAAAGTATACATTTACGATGTGAATGGTTTGCGGAGTCACTGTAGAGTAAGGAAAACATGGCATGACAAAATTATATTTTTTTTAGGTAGATCGTGTTAGAAGTCGGTAGAATCGACGTGCGTGTTTTACTTGCTTATGAATGTGGAGGAATCACGATAGGCGTGTCAGGATAAAGTAATGTGGCAGTCCATTTTCTCTGCTCACTTTTCCGTGGAAACGGCGTGATGGTTTGCTGTGGTTAGTCATGGATCTCTTAAGATAAATGGTGTTTACCTTTGCACAAAGAAAACTCGCTTAACAAAATTGAATACGAATGACTCCATTCTCGACTTTGATAAACAGTCTCAGTTTTCAATCAAACGCAATCACTGGAATAACACGTAATGTGACGCGACTTCAGAGCAATTCGTTCGCTTGGCTGGCTCCGGTACGCGCACTGCTTAGACGTTACGTCAAGCTGCGTGTGTTTGAAATGCAACAATTTCCATCGTTATCCATAAATTTAAACTAACTAACCATCACGCCATTTCCCCGGAGGAGTAAGCAGAGAGAATGGATCGCCACAATGGCCTGTCCTGGCATACCTCTCGGGATTCCTCTACATTCATACATCGTACCATGCACGCACGTCGATTGTTCCGACTTCGAATGTGGCCGCCTTTTAGTAATTGATTAATTTGGTCATGCCATGTTTTCCTCGATGGTCCTCGGCTTCTTTTCCCACTTACGCTGCTTGTGTACAACTTTTTAACCATTCTACTCTCATCCATTCGTTCCATATGTCCAAACCATCTCAGGGATCATTTTTTAATGTTATTCATGATGCAGTCATCTGCCTTACATTTCTTTCTTATTTCATCGTTCGGTATTCCATCATACAACGTTTTCCCGCACATTCTTCTTAGTGATCTCATTTCAAAGGCGTTTATCCTGCTTTCATCATTTTGCCAGCTCCAAGCTTCACTTCCATACATGAGGATTGGCACTAGAACTCCTCTTAAATTTAAAACATAAGATAAATGCGTTGGGTTTATCCTATTACTTTATTGATGGCCATACTATACCTAAATAGTCTTAGCCTCTTCAAGATGTCTTTATGCTTTCTTTGATCTAACACTCCTTCTTCTTATATTGACCGAAGGCTTCTAGTGTCTGTTTGTGTAAAGTTTACCGCTTCTTGCGATGTGGACTCCTAGTTGTCCCTTCATCTTTTGAGGGGTCTTTCAGGTATCCTTCTTTCCTCTGGTTACCCATGTGAGGCAAGTCGTGGTAGTTTTTGGGCGTCCATTCTGTCCACATGGTCTCTCCAATACTTTCTTTTTTGTCTCCCCTATCTGACAACATCCTGGTGTTTCTTATTCTGTCGCTTAGAGTCCGGCCTGTTCTTTTTTGTGGGTTTTCATCTCTGTGGTTCTAGGTAGTGATTTAGAGAAAACTTTATCAGCTGTTGTTTCGATGCCATATATCATTATTAGAAAAAACTAACTAACTAACCATCACGCCGTCTCACCGAAGGGGTAGGCAGAAAGAATGGACTGCCACACTTTTCTTTCCTGACATATTTCTCTCGCTTCCTCAACATTCATACATCGTGTCATGCACGCGCGTCGATTTCTCTGACTCCTCACATCCATCGTGCCACGTTTTCCTCGGTCTTCCTCTATTTCTGGTTCCATTTGCATCATTAACAAATAATTTTTTTACTATTCTTTCTTAATTCATTCTTTCCTTATGTCCAAACCATCTTAATGATCCTTTCATTATTTTGTTCATGACACCATCATTATCATTATTAGTCTGATACAGTTTTCGTTTTTCGTGTAGTTTTCGTAGATCCATTACTCTTCAGTTGCTTCGGGGAGACGGCGTGATGGTTAGTTAGTTAGTTAGTTATTGTCTTCGTCTTTATGGCAGTCTGGTCCAAAAACATTATTTAATTGACTACGGTTTTTCTGGCTTATGCAGCTTCCAATGTGTTAATTAAAAATTGTTTTTTAGGTATCGTCACAACTACTCGAATTACTCACGCTTCTCCATCTGGAGCCTACGCCCACACCTCCTGCAGAGACTGGGAGAGTGATGCTGATGTCTTATACGATAATGAAGATCCCTCGATTTGCAGAGACATTGCTTACCAGCTAGTCATGAATGAACCCGGGAATCGATTCCAGGTGAATATATTGCTTAAATAATGTGTTATCATTCTTAAAAATAATCATTTTTGATGATTATATCTTTATATGAATCTGTATTTGATTTTTTCTTGGACTTTGACTTGGATCTACTGGCTTACAGAGTTTCAGCTCTAATGGCTATTCCTCTTACGTCTGTAGGAAACATTGTTGGAATGTGATTTGGTAGGTTGTTTATGTTTGAGTTCTGAATTTCGGTCTTTCAAAATATAATAAAATCCCTGCTTTTGGTTAATCATTCAGGATTTACATTGATTGAAAATAGCAATTGGTAAGGGTTATCAATAAATTTTGAAGGATTAATAGTTTTTTTTGGTCGAAATGGGGAAATTTTTAACATAAAGTGATCGTTTAACCCAACCAATGAAGGTCATAAGTCCTGTAAACGCAAAATCCAGTATTTGTCTACAAGTATTTGTATACATTCAAAAACAAATAAATTTTGAGTTAAGATTTTGATCTCAGAACCCGGAGTATTAATTGGAATAAATATTGATTAATTATATAATATAACTGGGGAGCAGCATTACATGGGGTGGTCGATCAAAGAAAGGCGTCGATAGTCGTATCCACTAGGCTTAACTTGCCTTCAACAAAAAATTTAAAATATTCTTGTCCAATAACATAGACCTAAACCTCCAAAAACAACTTATAAATACATTGGTGTGGAGTGTTTTACTGTACGGCTGCGAGACTTGGTGTCTGGGCGACAGAGAACGCAAAAGGCTGGAAACATTTGAGATGTGGACCTACCGACGAATTGCTCATGTTTCATGGAAGGGCCACGTTACAAATGAGGAGGTTCTCAGCAGAGTTGAAGAGAATACACCATAGCGGAGAGGCGTGCAAGATGGATTGGTCATGTGTTGCGACACGAATGTTTCCTGCATGATGTATTGGAAGGAATGGTCGAGGAATCAATTGGCAGAGGACGACCTCGCCAGGAGTATCGAGACTAGATTTGCCGAGATATGGGCTGCACCTCTTATTCGGAGTTGAAGAGATTTGCCGTCCTCGGAGTGAAAGAGGAGATGCGTCGCCTTGCTGCAGACCAATCATTAGATTGAGACCGGAGAAGAAGATATGGGTTTGTTTTATTTTGGTTTAGATGTGTATTATTGTATGGATAGAGAGCCAACTCAGTTTCGATGATGTGTAATAAGTCGATTCTAAATTACATTTTTGAATCTGTTGTGACAATTCTACCGACTTAAGGTCCCAATTTCTTCCTTCACAGGTGATCCTCGGCGGTGGACGCAGAAAGTTCCTCACCACCGCTGATGGCGGCCAGAGGGTGGACGGGGTGGACCTTGTTAACAGCTGGGTAGAAGACAAGACACGCAAAAACGTGTCTCATCAGTATGTCCAAACTAAGGCCGAGCTGCTGTCCGCCGTGCAAAACGACAATGACTACATATTCGGACTATTCCAAAGCGACCACATGAACTACCATCTTCTGGCTCCAGAAACTCAGCCTACTTTGGAGGACATGACTGATGCGGCGATTAAAATCTTGTCCAAAAATGCTGAAGGATTTTTCTTATTCGTTGAAGGTATCAAAGAAGAATTTTTTCTTCAATATTTTTATTGGATTCCAGCAAAAACTTTAATATAATATTTGTCATTTTTCTTCTTATTCTTCTTCTTTCTTATTGTAGACTTATGTGGTCTGTACTCCAGAGTGTTGCTCCTCCTGTGAGGTAGATTCCCAGCTGTCCTTCCATATTTTAGGAGGTCTTCCACGAGGACGAGTCCCATGAGGCTGATTATGCATTGAAATATAGGGGAGTCTGGTGGTGTCCATTCATTGAACATGACCGTACCAGTCCCTTTTTCGCTGTCTGCTCTATCTTATAATATCCTCAACCTTACATATCTCTCTTATTTTGGTGTTCCTCACGCGATCTCTCAGTGTCTTGCCTGCTATCGTCTTCAGTGTCTTCATTTCGGAAGTCCTCAAAACATTAGTATTAATTTTAGCTAAACTCACCTATTACGCTTCAGTGTATCAAATTATCTTATCTTTCTTATTTTTTTCCCTTCGTTTTTTGGCGATAAAGTGTAAACCTTATCTTAGAGGGTGTCCAATACATTAAAATGCCATTTATTTCATAATATTTTCGTTTACATGGACAAGATTTAAATATAAGATTTGTTTCAGGGGGAAGAATCGACCATGCCCACCACGCAACTCTCCCACACATTGCTCTTGATGAGACCGTGGAGATGGCCAAAGCTGTTGAAAAGGCGCTAGAGCTCACAGACCCCGAGGATACCCTGATAGTCGTCACGTCGGACCACAGCCACACGATGACGGTTGCCGGATACCCCAGTAGAGGAAACGATATTTTGGGAGCTAACGACCTGGACATATCCGATGACGATCTTCCATATGTGACCCTAAGTTATGCTAATGGCCCAGGTTACAGAAAAGATACTTTGGACAATGGTGAACTGAAGAGAGTAGATATCACAAAGGATCCACAGTTCATAGCACGTAAGTCTTCAATATAAACAAGTTGTTTTAAATTTTTAATTGTATCTCAATAGAGACGAAGAAACAAACTGGAAACTGAATATGGATGATCAAGGTGTTTACAGGACTTATGACCTGTCATTGGTTGGGTTAAGCGCACGCTTTATGTAATTACAACATTCCCCATTCCACCATTGTTATTATGATCATGCATGATACATTTTTGGAAGTTGTATATATACTCCAAATCCATACCTATCTTCACGTGTCAGTTCCAGTCAGCCATCTATGTAGATTTGATTGTACATTTAAGTATACATTTTTGAAAATGTATATTGTATAAGTATACATTTTCACAAATATTTGTAAATATTCTGGTCAATTCTTTGGCGTATAAAATAGGAGTGATACTCCAGGCGACTTCTAAAACAGTGCGCTAGGAGGCGGTAGCCTCTTCGCATTGTGTTAATAAAGTAGTTTGCTAAATGCTAAACAATCATTCTTCATAGATGGCGTTAGTGGGTGGATTGTATAGATTAATCTTAAAAAATTAATTAGTACAATCAAATCTACATAGATGGCTAACTGGAACTGACACGTGAAGATAGGTATGGATTTGGAGTATATATACAACTTCCAAAAATGTATCATGCATGATCATAATAACAATGGTGGAATGGGGAATGTTGTAATTACATAAAGCGTGCGCTTAACCCAACCAATGACAGGTCATAAGTCCTGTAAACACCTTGATCATCCATATTCAGTTTCCAGTTTGTTTCTTCGTCTCTATTGAGATACAATTAAAAATTTAAATTAACCACCCACAGGTGAAAATCCAGGATTCGTATACAGATATAAGTATACATTTTCACAAAAAGTTGTTTTAAAGTCATGTAGTTTGTCTTGAATATTATCCACGGTGTGGGATGCTTCTGATGTACGTGTTCATCAAGGTTCCTCAAGTGTCTAAAATCTCATTAGACTAGCTCGTATTCTTCATAAATGTCTTCTTATTAGGGTGATAAATTAAGCCACCTCCCCCCAATGTAATATGTATCTCGGTGTTTAGTTTTAAGTTTCAGTATGTGTAAAGCCCTGAAGAAGCTCGCATAGAGCGAAACCGGTACGCCCTCATCCTCACGAATAAAGTGGTTGTATACCAAGTACAAAAAGTGTTTAATTAAGTGCTAAAATTAAACATTTATTCACTGTTTCTCAAGTATGTTGCTTAGTTTGTGTATAGCCCTGAGGATGCTCGCTACAGAGTGAAACCGGTTGGCGCTACTAACTCAAATAAAGTAGTTTATACTTAAAATAAGTGAAAAAGCGTTGAATTTTATTTTTGGATTAAATTTAGTTTTAAAAAACATAGAAGTAAAGTTTGAAATATTTATCCAAAAAAATGTGGAATTTTAATTACAAATATTTTCATTCAAAATTAATAACTAACTAACTAACTAACTAACCATCACGCCGTCTCCCCGAAGCGGTAGGCAGAAAAAATGGACTGCCATACTTTTCTTTCCCGACATATTTCTCTCGTTTCCTCAACATTCATACATCGTGTCATGCACGCGCGTCGATTTCTCTGACTCCTTACATGGCCGACATTCAATATTTAATTTATTGTCTTCCTCTATTTCTGGTTCCATTTACATCATTAACATATAATTTTTTTACCATTCTTTCTTCATTCTCTCTTTCCATATGTCCAAACCATCTTAATGATCCTTTCATTATTTTGTTCATGACACCATCATTCGCACCGCATTCACTTCTTATATTTTCATTCGACACTCTATCATACACACAGTATCCACACATTCGTCTAAGAGATCTAATTTCTACTGCATTTATTCTACTTTCATCCTTCTTTTGCCAGTTCCACGCTTCGCTTCCATACATAAGGGTCGGTAGAAGAACACCATTGTGCACTGCCATTCTAGCTTTTTTGGATAATTTCAAAATTTATTGTTTAAGTAAGCAGAAAAATTCAATACCGAGAAATAATGGATTGAAGAAAGATCAGAATCCATGAACCAATAAAAAACATTTTTTTATTTACAGGTAATCCACAATTCGTATACCCTGGAATGGTACCTTTATCTTCCGAGACCCACGGAGGGGAAGACGTGGCTGTGTATGCCTATGGACCCTGGCAGCATATCTTCACCGGAAGCTACGAGCAGAACCTCATTCCTTACATGATGGCCTATGCGGCATGCCTTGACGAAGACTTGTACAGTTGTTCTGCTTCGTAAATGACGCAATATGCAGACGCCGACATGCTTTTAAATTTACTATATTTTTTAACGTTGGTTATTGAAGATCGCAAGTGGCTTCTATTGCATGTATCAACTATCGATTGAAAAATTCAACGAAAACTAAAAGGACACCTTGGAATAGAAACATTAATACAATATAATTAATTTTTATGATTATAAAACTCTTTTAGACACATAGCGATGTATCTTCACGTAATTTAACCTCACGTTCTGTCCAGATCAGCATATACCTAACTAACTAACTGACTAATAACGTTATTATTTTTTTTTAAAGGAATATAGAAGTTCCCGCCACATACCCAAGGCTGTTATAGGGCGTAGCGACGCCCTTTTGTCAGCCTCGCTCGTGCACACCCTGGGCCTGTCCCCGGTCCATCCGGGACTTAAATTTAAAGACGGCAACAACAAGGGGGTGCCAGACCACATTTAATCTACTCCATTTTACTTCTATGCTCCGCTATACTTTATTGAATAAATAAGCATTTTAAAGAATTAATGCTTATTTATTCAATAAAATGAACATAATGCTTATTTATTCAATAAAATAAAGTAAATTAGTTGGTTAGGTATTATTATCTGAACAAAATGTTGGATTTGAGGAGGTTGAACTACGTGGTGCATCGCTAAGGTTCTGAAATATAAACTTTTTATAAACGCCTGTTAAAAGTGGATTTTATATTTACAAAATAAAACAAACTGTAATTGAAATCTTGTTTTTGTTTTGTTATAATTCAAGTTTCCAGTGTCTTATTCTTAGAAGTCCTCAATACTTGTTTCCAAGATGAAGATGCTGAGGATGATAGAAGGCAAAACTATTAAAGATCGCGTGAGAAAAATCAGAAAAATAGAGATATTTGAACTCATTGAACGCTAAGGTGGTCTGTTTTATTGTACGGGTGTGAAACTTGGACCCTGAAAGTTAACTCAATGAACAGACGGGAAGCATTTGAAATGTGGCTCCATCGCCAAATGCTATCAAGGTTCGAAAGATCTCATATCTGGGTCATATACTGCGTGGGAAAAAGTACCACCTTCTCCAACTGATATTGGAGGGAAAAAAATGAGAGACGCCGAGGGCCCGGAAGGAGACAAATGTCCTGGCTGCGAAACGTGAGGGAGTGGACCGGCATCCGAAGTGTGGAGGAGCTGTTCCGAGCGGCGCAGGACAGGGACAGGTTCGCCGAGGTGATCGCCAACGTTGGGGGGACCCGACAGGGCACTTGAAGAAGAAGAAGAACGCTAAGGCATTAACAGAATTCCGTAGTAATATACTTAAGAAATTGAAAATAACTTTGTTTAATCCACTTATTATTAGAAAAATATTAAAAAACACGACATGTTTCGGAGGATACCTATCTTCAGATGTAAAAATATAATAAAAACTAAACAAAGAAAGACTAAAATAAAAACTAATTTAAAATTCGATACAATAATTCAAATTTAAAAATTAACCTGGGCTACTTGTTATAAGTACTAATAATTATTTTTTAACAGCAAGAACTAATCAATAATATTAAATAATAATAATACATTATGCAATCAGAAAATTTTTCAGAAATCCCAATTTGCTCAGAGTCCTATACAACGCGTTAGTTCGGAGCAGACTCGAAAGTGGTTCTGTGATATGGAGTCCTCACGAGGCGAGATATTCCGTTATGCTGGAGAGAGTTCAGAAAAAAATTCTGAGGTATCTCTACATAAGGGAGTATGGTAGTTATCCGTGGCTCTATCCCACGGCATTTCTTTTAGGAATGCTCGGAACCAAATCTTTACAGCTTCGAAGAGATGGGCATCTCATAACCCATTTCTTTAAATTAATCAGGGATATTTCGAGAACTCGGCCGTGCTAGAGGGTGTTGGTCTTTTTGTCCCTGATAGATTTCTCCGACAGCGAAAGCACAGATTGTTTTACCAACCGGCCACCAGAACCAATCTGCCTCTGGTGACACCGGTGGGAAGAGCAATTAGTCTGCTGAACGCGGTCTCCTCGGAGATCGACGTCTTTTATATTAGTGAAGGTACGTTCAGGGGACAAATACTCTTGACTTTAGAAAGTATCTTGTCTTCCTAATGTCTAACCATCTCTAATGCGTTCCTGGTACTTTGTTGTATTTTTGTAATATTTTACCTGTACTCAATAGATGCCTTAAACATTTTCCTGTTTGTAATATCTTTTGAGTTAATAAACAGATTTGATTTGATTTGACTGATTTGATAATATAAAAAAAATATGAAAATTGTTATTTAAAAAAAATACATTTGAAAAGATATAACTTATAAAGAAATTAATGAATGAGTAATTTGCATTTGATTGGGAATGGGAGCTTGGGAGATTAACTGGGTATCCTCCGAAACATGTCGTGTTTTTAAAAATATTTTTTTAATAATTAGTGGATTAAACAAAGTTATTTTCAATTTCCTAAGAGATATTTGAGGTTGATGATATTGTAAGAGTAGAAAGCGTAGGAGGACTGGTACTTTTTTTTCCACTCATCCCTGTCTTTTCCTTTCCACATCCAGGTTGTTGTTTAGACGGGCTCCCGACACTCCTTGTCTCTGTCCAAGACTTCCATTGCAGAATTCTGTGTATCCATCGAGTACTGTCATGTCAGGCTTATGTTCAACATATTGCCACTACAATTTATCTACAATGGGACCCACCTCGCGGACAGTTTCCGATATCCGAGGGTTTCTGTGATGGTTTCGTGTAGTAGAGATCTGGAGATTTGCGGAAACATCGCAAAAAGTTCATCCACAGCCAATCTGCGATCGTCACGGAGCGCATTTTCGATTTTTTCCACAATGTCGTCAGTCACAATTGAAGGTCTTCCGCTCCTTTGATCATCATGCACAGACGTATGACCGTTTTTAAACTCACACACTTGTACGATTCATAGTTTTATCACCATATGCAGTTTTTACCTCTTTATAAACCTCAACCGGAGGTTTTCCCTTTCAAACGAGATAACGGATGACGCCGCGTATTTCGCACTTTGCGGGAGATTGGATTGACATTTTTCACGAAACGTGTTGTCGCGTCGACACTTCTCAACGTACTGACCTCGAATCGGTCTCGTTGTGGATTGTAAGGGTCAGGCTACAAATGTAGCCAACATGTCGAAAATAAAATCCATCCGGTCGTGAGAGCCTCAGTACACTTATTTTCTGGATATGCCTCGTATGTGATCCACGATGTCAGCAACTTTGATTCGGTGTCTAATTAATTCGTTATTCTTCTTCAAATAATAAATTAGTAATTGCATGTATATATGCAGTGTGCTTGTTTGCGTTATCACGTTATATCGGTATGGCACGAACAAATTACTCGGTGGATTTTTTAGAATATTGATTCTCTCTTTATCTCTTTACTGCAGCATATTAAATTCTGATTCTCATTATATCATCAAAGGTGGATTACTGAATTTGATGTTATCTCCTCGCTAATATAAATGTTCACCAACTCCACGAAGAGCCATCTCCAATTAATCGCCATTTGAAGTTTGGAGTTGCTAGACGACCTCGTTCTGAAATGATCCAATCGTGTTGTGTTATTTTAGCCATTAGTGCGGTAGTGATGAGCGCGACTGTTGTCAAAAATGGTATTATTTTGATAATATAGCTCTTAACCATCTTAATATAACCATGAACTAATACTACCACCATATAAGCATATAACCATCTTCCTTGTTGTAGACCTATGTGGTCTGTTCTCCAGAGTGTTGCTCCTCCTGTGAAGTAGATTCCCAGCTGTCCTTCCATCTTTTAGGATGTCTTCCACGAGGACGAGTCCCATGAGGCTGATTATGCAATGCAATATAGGGGAGTCTGGTGGTGACCATTCTTTGAACATGACCGTAGCTTAATTCAATTTAAATAATTTGAAACATTCACATACTTTGCCTTCAAATTATTTTATTTCCTTTTCTTCTCTTAACAAAACAATATATTAATCTGGACAATTTATTTTGTAAATTACTAACTAACCAACACGCCGTCTTCCCGAAGGGGTAGGGAGAAAGAATGGACCATACTGTTCTTCCTGACGAACATCTCTCGTTTCTCAACGTTGTCATGAAAGCACGTCGATTTTTCCGACCCCTCACGTGGTCGACATTAAATATTTTATTTATTTGATTGTGCCACGTTTTCCTCGGTCTTCAATTATTTCCGTTTACATTGTTAAAATATAATTTATTTTACCATTCTTTCAATGTGTCCGCAACCTAAGTGATTATTTAATTATTTTGCGCATAACACTATCATTCGATAATCCATTGTTTTGGCGAAAACACTTTGATAACTATCATTCGCGCTACATTCACATCTTATATTTTCGTTTGACGCTCTATTATACACGAATTTTCTGCGTATCCGTTTAAGAGGTCTCATTTCTATTGCATTTATTCTACTTTCATCCTTGGTTTGCTATTTCCAGTTAGACCAAAACTTTACAGTTTTTTTCTTATCCGGATAAAACGGAAAATCGATTATGGGATTAAAAAAACAAAATAAAATGGTTTGATATTAATGTAAAGGTCAGTTTTATAGAAGCTGTATTATATTTTACGGAATAATCTTGTTTTACCTGTGAGGGTATTCTTCTTCTTTCTTCGATGGCCCTACAGCCCATATTGAGCCTTAGCCTCCAGTATTCTTCGCTTCCAACTCCTCACAGGTTGGAGGAGCTCCTCACGTCATTCACAGGTCCCAGAATTCTGCGCAGCACCCTTCTCTCAAAAGTATCCAGTCGCTCTGCGAATTTCGCTGTCATTGTCCACGCCTCATATCCACACTGTTCGGATGATTGTTTCATATAGGATAATTTTGGTTTTCCAGTGTACGTTTCTTGATTTGAGCGCTGGTAGTAGAGAGAAGAATGTTTTATTACCAATTGTGATTCTTCTTTCGATTTCCTTGTAATCTTCGTTTTCTTTTGTTATAGACGAGCCGAGGGTATTATACAATAAAATTTCACTCTTATTAAATATTTGGTGAAGGAAAATTTCTGTTTGAAAACTCATCATTTTGATTATAGGTCCACCATCACACATGCATTCAAGGCTTCATCGCGACTTCCCTACTGGACCAGCGGGAGAACTCAAGCAATCTTATTGGAAAGATAATGCGATGAAGTCGTTGAACGAGCATCTAGCTAGGACGGAGAACAAGGAGAGGGCCAAGAACATAATCATGTTCTTGGGAGACGGGATGTCCATAGCAACATTGGCTGCTGCCAGGATTTACATGGGCCAGAAGGAAGGAAAAGTTGGTGAAAATGAGAAGCTGTCATTCGAGAAGTTTCCAGTCGTTGGACTGGCGAATGTACGTATAGTCTATTGATTTGGCCGAAGCACTAAGATACTTCAACATTATTAACTGTTAAAATTTAAAAATCTGTTATGATATCACATTTTCTATTATTTGTCGCCAACCGACGTTGGTATATATATAAATATATAAATCGAATGACTAACTATTTGTAAAAAAAATACGTTTGTGCTGTTTGGTGTTGAAATTGAAACACAAACAATCAAAGATACTAAATGAAAGACTTAATATTTATAACAAAATACAAATCTGCTGTTTGGTGTTGAAATTGAAACACAAACAATTAAGTATACTAACGGAACGACTTACTATTTATAACAAAATACGTTTGTACCGTTTGGTGTTGAAAATTAAACACCAAACAGCACAAACGTATATTGTTATAAATAGTAAGTCTTTCTATTTGTATCTTTAGTTGTTAATTACACCTGATGATGTCAATATCAGTTGGCGAAACAGCTGTCGCGATAATTACTAAAAATTGTGAGATCAAAACAGTGTTTTAAATTTAAACAGTTAAGAATGTACGTACAGTTTTCTTACTCTTGTTAATTAGATTGACTTTATTCGTATATATTTTTGGAAATCTCTTTCTGTTGATTCAATTTGTTATTATTTTATAGACGTACTGTGTGGATTCCCAAGTAGCCGATTCGGCATGCACGGCAACTGCATACCTCGGCGGGGTGAAGACAAACGATGGTGCCATTGGAGTGGCTGCAGCCGTACCCTACAAGGACTGCGCTGCTATGAATAATGAAGAGCATTTTGTGAAGTCGATAGCCCACCAGTCCATAGATATTGGGAAGAGCGCTGGTATCATTACTTTATATCATTGAATGTATTAATATTAATGTCAATAATGTACGAAGTATGCAATAAGTATGACCTTGTGATTAAAAGTCAAAAGTTATGGTAATTGAAAAGGAAGAATGTATGACGGATTGTGATATAAATGCGAACGGTGAGAAATTAGATCAAGTTACCGAATTTGTTTATCTGGGAAGCATGTTTACAAGAGATGGAAGAATGTAGAAATATATCGGAAGAAGGGTGGTGGTCTAGGGGATAGAACGCTTGACTCCTGATCCAGGGGACATGGGTTCAAACCTGGACACGACCAGATTCCTTCATCATAATAATGAGCTATTTTCTGCTTACATTGAAGATTGTAAAATAAATTCTAATATCATTGATGTAAATCCTTGATATTAGTTTTTAAAAAAAAAAAAAAGGGTTGGAGCTGGAAACAAAATAAGTGGTGCACTAATTACACCAAATAGAAATATATCGACTAAAGCAAAGATGGCAGTGCACAATGGAGTTCGCGTGCCGACCCTTACGTATGAAAGTGAAGCTTGGAGTTGGCAGAAGAAGGATGAAAGCAGGATAAATGCCGTAGAAATCAGGTCATTCCTAAGAATGATAGGAAAAACAATGTATGATTGAAAATCTAATAATGAAGTTAGAATATAAATGTAAGGCGGATAAATGCGTGATAAACAAAATTAAGAAAGGATCACTAAGATGGTTTGGAAATATGGAACGAATGGTTAAAAAGACATATACAAGTATTGTAAATGGAAAAAGAAGTCGAGGAAGGACAAGGAAGACATGACATGACCTAATTTATCAATTGCTGAAAGGCGGTCATTTTCGAAGTAGGAACAATCGACGAGCGTGCATGTCACGATGTGTGAATGCAGAAGATGCGCGAGAGTTATGTCAGGATATAACAATGTGGCAGTCCATCCTCTCTGCATATCCCTCCGGTATGATGGTTAGCTAGTTAGTTAGTTAGTTATATTCTTGACATATAAATATTACAACTGCTAATATCTATAAAAAACGACAGTTTTCAAGGAGTTTCATTATAATATTTATGTATGACATTCTTCGCCCTTCTAATGTATTTTCAAAGCATTTTGAAGGATGTTAAACATAAATAATATAATAAAACTATCGTTTTTCATACATATTAATAATATAATATGGAGTTTTATATCATTGTTCAAGAAACAATAAATTACAATTTTTGCAGACTTACTCGTGTTTCTATTCCGAATTGAAACAAAAAAACAATAAAATTCCTACTCCCACAGGAATCGTTACAACAACTCGTGTTACCCATGCGTCTCCTGCTGGAACCTTCGCCCACACCTCGTGCAGGGACTGGGAGAGTGATGCTGATATCTTGAATGATAACCAAGATCCAGAAATTTGCAGGGACATTGCTTATCAGCTGGTCATGAACAATCCAGGGAACCAATTCCAGGTGATTTTTTATAACTAAACTAACAAACCATCACGGCGTCTCCTTGAAGGGGTAGGCAGAAAGAATGGACTGCCACACTTTTCTTTCCTGACGTATTTCTCTCACTTCCTCAACATTCATACACCTTGTCATGCACGCGCGTCCATTTCTCTGACTCCTCACATGGCCGATATTCAATATTTGATTTATTTGATCGTGCCACGTTTTCCTCGGTCTTCCTCTATTTCTGGTTCCATTTACATCCTTAACATACAATTTTTTTACAATTTTTTCCATGTGTCCAAACCATCTTAATGATCCTGAATTTTATTATTGTTGTTAATAAAAAAAACTAACTAATGAAAACATCTGATTTCAATTTTTTTATTTATTATGGGAATGATATATTTCGCCTTGGTGAGGCATTATCAAATGATGACCGCCACACAATAATTTTCTGACATATTTTCCTTGATTTCTCAACATTCATATCGTGTCATGTACGCACGTCGTTTTCTCAGACTCCTTACGAGGCCGACATTTAATATTTGATTGATTTGATTGTATCACGTTTTTCTCGGTATTGTTCTATTTCTTCTTCCGTTTACATCGTCAACATATAATTTATTAAACTTTCGTATGAAGCACTTAATTTGTGGTGTGAAATTTTTAAATAAAATAATTATACACTTTCAGTATTTGTATTAACACCACTTTATTTGGTAACACCAACCGGTTTCGTCATTTTCCCTAATGAGCTTGACTCATCGCCTTAATGGTCTATTCATCTTTACGCCTACTTTCTCCTACCTCCACTATTTCTCCACTTCATATTATATTTATTTCTTCATAGGTTGTTCTCTGATTTTATATTTAGTTTGCTCTCTCACCCTGACGAAGCTCCGGCGGTAGCGAAACCGGTTGGTGTTAACAAATAAAGTGGTGTTAATAAATTTTTTTCATTTATATTATATTATTTTAATATTATTATTTTTATTCGATTTAATATGGGAGTATAGTGAGAAGACTAAAAGTGTATTATTATATATAATTTATTTAATAATCTTTCTTCATTGATTCTTTCCATGTGTCCAAACGATATTAATTGCCCTTTGATTATTTTGTTCATAATACTTTCATTGACAATCCATTCCCTTCTTATATTTGCATTAGAGCATCTAACATATCACACGCTTAATAGTAAACTGACCGATTATGGTTTAGGTCATAATTGAGTTAACATTAGACAGAGGCTCGTGTTAACACTATCCATCTACTTTTCCCAATGTTAACGCTATCCATTCTTACGTACGATAATCGTTCACAATGTTAACGCTATCCATTCGTTCGTGTTTTTCGACTGTTTTTGTTGAAACACCGACTCATGTCAGATTGAGCAAAACTTGCTTTTCTGAGTTAAGCCAGTGTTCTATTAAGCGTGCTGTAACGGACCGGATTCTCCTCCACGCTTTAACCGTCGCGTTGCCATGTGGTAAATTGAGTTTCCACTGCCAATTTAAAGTTGATTTTCTTAAAACCTATGGACCCTTATATTATAAAAAAAATTGTAATCCTCCATTGAAGTGTTCTCAATATTTCGTAATAAAAAAAAAAGCAAAAAATTACTTCCTTCATCCCAAAAAAAAAATTTTTCTAAGACTGCCCTCACCTTCATTCGTGTTAAGGTAGAATTTGTTTTGCTAATATTTACAACTTTATCAAAAGTGACAAATACTTACTCGCTGTTTTGAACGTATTATAAATTATATGTCTGGCCTTTTCAATAGATACGTAATCATAGAGACTGTGGATGAAAACGCAGCATGCAACTTAATAATATCAGAACTGTGAAAATATTAACACTTTACCAAAAGGGACAAATATTAATACGTACTCGTTGTCTTGAACGTACTATACATTTTGCCTAGGTGCCTTTATCATACGTAAAATCTCGTAGAGTTTCGCCCCGCCGGCCGCCGGCCGCAAGACAAGTATATACCCGTATGTCCAGTCGCCCGTATGCTATGACGCATTACATATCAGAAATCGCATGGTTCCAGAAAAAAATTAATAATGATATGTTTTTCAAATAATCCATGTATGTTATAGATATCGATCTATTCCTAATGAAATTCCCTACAAGATGACATAAATTAAATTTTGATTCATCTAGTCATATGCTTGATATTTAGATAAAGTTAGCGGTAAACTGAACTTACCACATGGGAGCGAGCGTTTTGTTTTGAAACACGGTACGTTAAGGGTTAAAAAGGAATAATATGTTTAAACATATGTTTGTAAAATAATATGTCCTAAAGATAATCGAAAATTGTTTAATATTTAAGTTTATTTTATATTTCATTATTGATGTTGTTCTTTGTGTATTGTATGATTTTGTATTGTGAAATAAATGAGTGTAGCAGCGTACGAAGTCTCGCAGGAGTCAAATAGAAATTACGGATTTGACCGAGGAAACATTTGAGTACATCTGCCAGACGGACGGTGTAGCAAGCAAACAGAGCCGAGTGGCCGGCCGGCACGTAAATATGCCGCGAGGCCTCGCGGCGGCGACCAATCACAGACGCCGTTCAATAGCCAATCACCGAGGCTGCTTTCAGCGGCCAATTATAAGTGATCATAGTAAACACTGATCGTCGACAACACGGTATCGCTGGCAGATACTTAAGCGTCTCGGTTTTATCGGTCAAGTCACCTCTCTGCTCCACTACTACCTGAAGACTTCTACCTGCTACTACTACTACGAAACGTATCTCTACCTTTCTCTTCGAAATCAAATGTATCACTACGCTCCAGAGCCTGCAGGGACCTGCGACCTATAGAAAAGTCAATACAGTCCACTTACGTACGCAACACGTGCGATATATAAATACTCGTAATATACCACATATTCATTTAAGAGATCTCATTTCTTCTTCCTTTACTCTACTTTCATCCTTGTTTTGCCAGTCGTTTATAAACTTTGACATTTGAGTATTATATTGGTATAAAATTCAAATAAATCTTCGTCATTTTTAATAAATTGTGTAGATCATCTCAGATGTTCTAAGAAGCCCTTTGTTTTGTACAGTATCGGTCGAGTTTCTATAGCATGCTTCATGATGGTTGCACACATTGTTGTCAAAACACTGTTTTTTCTCCTGCCATAGCAGATTGTTTAGATACCCTGATATTGCAGACGTTTTATTGACATGTTCTCGTACTTCGATTATAGCTGCATATCTCAACTTCCAAATACTCGTATTTGAAGCTCATAAGATACATCACCAACACTCCGCTTGCATCTTGTTGGTTTTCTAGAAATTGTAATTAATTATGAAATAAAACGATTTTTAATTGTATCTCAATAGAGACGAAGAAACAAACTGGAAACTGAATATGGATGATCAAGGTGTTTACAGGACTTATGACCTGTCATTGGTTGGGTTAAGCGCACGCTTTATGTAATTACAACATTCCCCATTCCACCATTGTTATTATGATCATGATACATTTTTGGAAGTTGTATATATACTCCAGATCCATACATATCTTCACGTGGCAGTTCCAGTTAGCCATCTATGTAGATTTGATTGTACTAATTAATTTTTTTTTTAAGATTAATCTATACAATCCATCCACTAACGCCATCTATGAAGAATGATTGTTTAGCATTTAGCAAACTACTTTATTAACACAATGCGAAGAGGCTACCGCCTCCTAGCGCACTGTTAGAAGTCGCCTGGAGTATCCACTCCTATTTTATACGCCAAATAATTGACCAGAATATTTACAAAAAACGATGTTTTTTTAACTACTTCCACTTTTGTCTTTATTTCGGCATACACAGACTGGTCCCAGCCAGCGAGACGCCAGGTCGACAGACCAGATAGACAACCAGGCCAGACAGACAGCCAGGTCGACAGCCAGAGAGCCTGGCGAAACAGGTCGCTGTCGAAATGAAGACAGAAGTGGAAGTAGTTAAAAAACATCGTATTTTTTTATTCTTCTTTTAAATGAACTTCCATTAAGAGATTAGTAAAGTCATTTGATTATCTTATTAATTGTAATAATAATACTGTAATCATAGGTAATACTTGGCGGTGGAAGAAGAAAGTTCCTCGCCGCTGCAGATGGAGGTCAGAGGGTTGACGGCGTTAACCTCGTGAACAGATGGATGGAAGACAAAATCAGTAAAAATGTATCCTATAAGTATGTTCAAACAAAGGCGGAAATGTTAGCAGCCGTCCAAGAAAACACAGATTTCTTATTTGGGTTATTCCAAAATGACCATCTGCACTACCATCTTTTATCCCAAGAAACACAGCCGACCCTAGAAGACATGACTGAAGCAGCAATAAAAGTTCTGGCTAAAAATGAAGAAGGATTTTTTTTGTTTGTGGAAGGTAGTTATACCAATTTCTTAAATAGGTTATTCAAAGAGTAAACAATCAGGATTTTATTGAACCTAACGTTGTTGGTTTAAATTAAGATTCTGAAGCTATAAAACATTCGCTGTCAGACGAACGTCTCATGAAATAAAGTAACTAACGATTAATTGTATCTCAATAAAGACGACGATGTAAATAGTTTGTTTTTTTTGAAACAGAATATGGTAGTCGAGGCGTTTACAGGACTTATTACCTGTCATTGGTTATGTTTAGCGATCACTTTATGTTAACAACATTCCCCATTACGCCCTTCTTACGACCACCACGTCTGACAAATTTTTGTAAGTTGTATATATGCTACTATGTTAAAACACTTTACATTTTTAGGTTAATCTACACTAGCACCATCTATTAAGATTATTTGTAAGCATTAAGCAGAAAATCTTTATTAATGCAATGTGAAAGGCTTACGCAATTATCACACTGCTATACAACGCCTGGAGATCCAATCTCCAATTTTATACAATAGATGCTATTTTATGGATGTTATGACAAATAATTTTAATAAATGGCGCTAGTGTACATTGACCTATTTTTTTTAAGTGTTTAACATAGTAGCATATATACAACATCCAAAAATTTGTCAGACATGGTGGTCGTATGAAGTGCGGAATGGGGAATGTTGTTAACATAGAGCGATCGCTTAGCCCAAATAATGACAGGTCATAAGTCCTGTGAACGCCTCGACTACCATATTCTGTTTCCAAAAAACAATTTACATCTTCGTCTATATTGAGATACAATTCATCCTTAAAAAGTTATTAGCATTTTCCTCCATATGAAGGTTTCTAATGCAGTTGGCAACAGCAGGAATAAGATAACTTCTAATAGTTGTATTAAGATATCATCAGTGATTAAATAAACCGAAATATTCTCGGAAACAATGGCCGTTTGTCGCGCCATCGTTAACAGCCAATCATAACGCCGTGGCAATAGCAACTAGCGAAGAGTGTACTGAAATTCTCAGAAACCGAAAACCGTTGAGAACGCTATCGCTAGTTACTTGGTGCCGTGGAGGTTATATAAGCCGGTCGTGTTTGGAATCGGCACTCACTTTCACACACGCACTCACTCGTTGCGCGTTGGGAGGCTTTAGCGCTCCTACTTACGTGAAAACCAGTTCTTGTAAGGGGTTTGAGCTACTGCCACCACTCCCTTCGCTTCAACTCCTGCACCGATCGCCGCAATGTAATAAAACTTGGTTTTATTACACACAAGTATCATCACGCCGTATTCAACGATTTCACCATCTACATTACATCTGGAGACGAGCAGCAGTCAGCGGCCTAAATAAAAATTAATAGTACGGGGAGAGCAATCTGTCCCGAACAAAATGGAATACGGAAAATGGAGTCCATTATTTTACGGTGTATACATAATAAAACACTTTTCTTTTCAAACAGGGGGAAGAATTGATCATGCCCATCATATAACAAAACCGCATCTTGCCCTTGATGAGACACTGGAAATGTCTAAAGCTGTTGAAAAGGCGCTGAACCTCACAAATCCCAAGGATACTCTGATAGTAGTCACTTCAGACCACAGTCACACGATGACTGTGTCTGGCTATCCAAGCAGAGGAAACGACATCTTGGGCGCTAGTGACATGGATTTATCTAACGACGGTCTTCCATACGTTACGCTCAGTTATGCCAATGGTCCAGGATATAGAAAAGATAAGGTAGACGATGATGGTGTGCAAACGCGGGTCGATATTACGACGGATCCGCAGTTCATTGCACGTAAGGTCTATTTATTTTTAACTTATTTTGAATAAATTCTGTATGAAAGCAACTATATAACACATTTCATCCAAGCTTTGTATCAATTGTGTTAACTGATCTATTTTGCTATTCCTGTATTGCATACCGTTATCATATCAAAACCGCTAAGTGGTTATAAATGTAAAATCATCGTTTCAATTATCACTTACCAACCGAGATGGGTCATGGCTTTTTGTAAGAGATTTTTTCTCTGTCCAACACAGCTGGTCACCAGTTTGCTATATTTAGAACCAAGAAATTTGATATCACTGCTTCTATCCAGTATAATTTCGATTATTTAACCATCCTATACCCTAATGTTAGGGAGATACAATATTTCACCAAAAGGGTAAAAACAATTATTGACTTTTTGGGTAGCTGTGTGTGCCTCTGATGCATCACTTTCTGTATTTCAGATGACCGTACAACCAAGGAAGAGTTTAAGCCTCCTTGATGATGTTATTAAAAGCTCTTTATTCTTGTTCTCTTAACTCCCAGAACTTGGTCCCAGGATCAATCTAAGTATATTATTCTTAAATACGAACATTCTTTGCTGTTTAAGAATCATTGTCCTCGACTCTGATATTTATATATGGTATCCCACTGGATTGATTCTTCTTCTTTTGGTGCCTTTTCAGGTCCCTCCAACGTTGGCAATCACTACAGCAAAGGCATCTCTATCTTACACCACTTGAAACAGGTTCTGAACTCTTGTTATTCCTGTCCACTCTTTGATGTTCTGCAGCCAGGACAGCTGCCTTCTACCAATTCCCCGACGTCCCTCCACTTTACCCATTAATATCAGTCGAATGAGGTGGTATTTTTTTCCCCTTATCACATGACCCAAATATGAAACCTTTCTAATTTTCACACTTGACAACAGCTCTCTATTGGCTCTGGCTCTCTGCAGTACGTCTGCATTACTGACCCTATCGGTCCACGGTATACGGAGCATTCTGCGGTATGTTCACATCTCGAACGCTTCCAACCGGTTCATGACATTCAGTTTTAGAGTCCAATTTTTGCAGCCATATAGTAGAACAGACCATATATAACATTTAATCATTCTTTGTCGGAGTTTCAAGTTCAGATTATCGTTGCAAAATAATGTTCTCATTTTATTAAATGGCTGATTTTTTTTTATTAATTTAAAAATTTTTCAAGTCAAGTTCAAATCAAGCCATTTTTTAAACTGGCTTGATTATGGTGTTATAAATATGCAGTGGCGGTACTCCCATAGAAGCCCAGAAGCCCGGCTTGCATAAGAAATTTTGAATCAAAACCTCTTCTGCCTTACAGAGGATCATTTTTCGTGGCTATCCCTATTACGTCTGATTGGAAAATTGTTGGAGGGTGATTTGGTGGATTGTGAGTTTATTTGGGGCACGATTACTCAATATTATTAGATTTGGGGGGTTTAATTAAACATTTCTTACGCAAGCCGGGCTTCTATGGGAGTGCTGCCACTGTAAATATGTAGTTTGGTATTTCTGGGCAAGAGTTTGGACTTCAGGAATGTCTTTTAAAGGGCCGAAGCACGTAAACTTTTTTAATTAACACGTAATTATTTCAGGTGACCCAGATTACGTATATCCAGCAATGATTCCACTATATTCAGAGACCCACGGTGGAGAAGATGTCACCGTGCATGCCTATGGACCCTGGCAGCATCTCTTCACCGGAAGCTATGAGCAGAGTCTCATACCTTACATGATGGGCTATGCTGCCTGCCTTGACCGTGACTTGTATAAATGTTCTTCTGCAGGAACCTTATATGTATTTCCAATTTCTGTCATATCGTCACTGGTATTGCGAATATTTTGAAATGTCTTTAAACAATATATATATTTTTTGGATGTCATCTCCAGGCGGTTTCTAACAATGCGCTAATGGCGGGGTAGCCTTTCATATTTTGTTAAAAAAGATGTTCTGCTTAATGCTTAATAAACATAAACTCCATAGATGGTGTTAGTATGTAGATTATATAATATATAGAGTAATCTTAGAGATTAACATATATAATAAAAATCTTCATAGATGGCGAATTGAAACTGACATGTGAAATCTGGTGTAGGACTTTAACATATATACAACTTCCAAAAATTTGTCAGACATTGTCATAAGAAAGGTGACCAATGACAGGTTATAAGTCCTGTAAACACCTTGATCACCATATTCAGTTTCCAATTTGCATCTTCGTCTCTATTGAGATATGTACAATTAAATCATGTCTTTAAACATTTATTTTTTTTTAATTTTATTTTATTGATCATTTACCAAGTACATGGTTTTAATACCTTCCAACTGGGGTAACCCGTTCTAGGGAGGCATTCCTAGTACTCTATATAATTTCAATATATAATTTAATTTACAAATTTAGGGAACAGTTAAGGGGAGCAACACATATCCTAAAGTGTATAACTTAAAATTAATTGACTTATATATTATATATTATATAACATTTAAACACTATATTGTCTTATATAACACTATTTGAACTATTTACTTATTTGTAAAAATTATACTACATTCAAACCGCCCTTTTTTAATGTCTCCGTAGTTACATGTTTTTTGTAATTGTGCATTGTCATTTTTTGTGGGTCGTTTATAGTTTTGTTTATTATGTTATAGAGTTTGGGTCCAAGATAGTAGAAAGGTCTTCGCGCATATTAACTAACTAACTTACCATCACGTAGTCTAACCGAAGGGGTAGGCAGAAATAATGCAATGACACATTTTTCCTCGATTCCTCAACATTCATACATCGTGTCATGCACGCACGTCGATTTCTCCGACTCCTCAGGTGGCCGACATTTATTATTTGATTTTTTTTATCGTGTCACGTATTTCTCGGCCTTCCTCTATTTCTAGTTTCATTTACATCGTTAAAGTATACGTTCTTAATTCATTATTTCCATTTGTTCAAACCATCTTAATGTTCCTTTCATTATTTTGTTCATAACACTTTAATTCGCACTGCATTCACAACGTATATTTTTATTCGACAATCTTTATTGTACGCAGATATCTCACACATTTTTTAATGTCTTCAATTTTATTTTTAAATGATGAAGGTATTAAGAAAATAGGCAGTAAGCAGAACTTATAGAAAATATTAATTTAAACATTTCCCGGCTGGGGTTTCCATCAATTTGAATATATTATTTTATACTTTCGTATGAAGCACTTAATTTGTGGTGTGACATTATTAAATACAAAATTAAATAATAATGACTAACTATTTTTTGTTAAAACCAACGCTCGGACAACTTTCACCCCCACCGGTTTCGTCAGGGTTACATAATAAACAATCCGATTTCGTCAGGGTGAGTTTATTTTAGTGGTGTAAAAACAAGTAAAAGGGCGATTTTATTTTATATATAATTCTAAAATTCATTAAATACATAAAAGTCACCATGAAATACGTAAAATCATTTGTAAACAATTTGTAATATGTTTTTCTAAAGAAACACTTTAGGTACTACCTCAAATAACTTATTATTTATTTATATAATATCATTATGTATGGAAGCGAAGCATGGAACTGGCAAAAGAAGGATGAAAGTAGAATAAATGCAGTAGAAATGAGATCTCTTAGACGAATGTGTGGATACTCTGTGTATGATAGAGTGTCGAATGAAAGTATAAGAAGTGAATGCGGTGCGAATGATGGTGTCATGAACAAAATAATGAAAGGATCATTAAGCTGGTTTAGACATATGGAAAGAATGAATGAAGAAAGAATGGTAAAAAAATTATATGTTAATGATGTAAATGGAACCAGAAATAGAGGAAGACCGGGGAAAACGTGGCATGATCAAATAAATCAAATATTGAATGTCGGCCATGTGAGGAGTCAGAGAAATCGACGCGCGTGCATGACACGATGTATGAATGTTGAGGAAGCGAGAGAAATATATTAGGAAAGAAAAGTGTGACAGTCCATTCTTTCTGCCTACCCCTTCGAGGAGACGGCGTGATGGTTAGTTATTTAGTTTTATAATATCACTCGGTATCCTCATCATGTAATCATTGACATAAAATTTCTTAACGAGTTCCAAGAAACACTTTCCAACATTTCTGGACCTAACCAAATAATTGTTCGTTAAAAATGTATAAAGTCACATCAATTTACGTTAATTTCCATATTCTGCTCCATTTACTAGTGTATATAAACTGCAACGAGCTGAAGTTAAGTCACATTTGATTAGAAGGGTGAAACATGTCATTCCCAGAAAAAATAATATAACTTCTAGAAAACTGACGTTTTCATTCTTATTAATTAAGTAAAATGATGTTTTTCTCTCTCTTAATAATGGCAGTAAATTTTCATTTGTAATTTTCAAATACAATCCCAACCCTAACTGGTCTTCCATTCCTTGACAATAATGTAAGACTTTATCATAAACCCTAAATCCCCCCTCGCCCTCTTTCGGAGGGATACTCTGGGTCATACATTTAACCCCATCATAAAACAACTACCAAATCGCATTCCAACAATGTTTCCTACAGACGTAAGAGGAATAGCCATTAGAGCTGAACTTCTGTAAGCCAGAAGATCCAAATTCAATGTTTTACTTAGGGTACGCTACACCAGAGTGTCAGGGTAGGTGGCCAGGTGGGAGTTTTAATTGACGGGAGAAAAGGTTCCTTAAGGTCCAATGTCCCACGGAGGTGTGACAGGCCAAAAAGAAGAAAAATAAGATCATTTGGGAAAAATCTTGAATCTTGAATCTATAATCTTAACGCGAGATGCCCGCCATTACAAAAACTATAATGACGTTGATGTTATGTATTTGCAATATCGTTGTATGGGATCAGTGTTCTAGTTATACAAACAGATAAACAATATAATTATTATCACTTCTGCTACCAGCATTCCTTGGATTGATAATCTAGACCAGCTGATCTCAAAGTGTACTCTGCGGAGATCTGGGGCTGCGCAATGACTCTGAGAGGGATCCGCCGCGACAGACAAACAAAGGAAACAAATCAAAGCTTGGGATTGACGTTAAATTTATTTGATTAATTGTAATATTTTCTTTATTGGCTTTTTTAATTTCTCAAATTTCGAGATTTTTCAAAGTTATATTTCTATTATTAACATGCAAAATTTCAAGGCCATTATCGAAATATCTACAACACAGAGTATGGCGAACATCGAAAAAAAAAACAATTCAGACTTATAGATACAATATTTTTATCTATTATCAAAAAACTTACCACAGACTGAATTGTTAATATGAAAATTTTAACTATTTAGCTACAAATCGAAGCAAGAGCAGACACTGTCAGAACCAAATATCTCTTAAGAGTAGCAGAAATGAGAACTATTGTGGGGAGAACCCTTTAAATTAAGGATATTAATTTTATAACTGTTAATGAAAAAACTTAGTTTTTATATCACAATTGTATTTATTTTACGACAGCTGTTTCATCAAGTAATGTTGACATCATCAGGTGTTACAATAATATATCAAATAAAATTTTCGTGATTTTTCGAATCTTTAGAATGTTTAGAAATAAAGATTCGAAAAGTCACGAAAATGTGACATTTGATATATTATTGTAACACGTGATGATGTCAACATAGGTTGATGAAACAGCTGTCGTAAAATAAATACAATTGTGATATAAAAACAAAGTTTTTTCATTAATAGTTATAAAATGTTAAAGTTTCATAGTGTTTCGGCCAAAACAATGGATATTAATTTTACTTGCGGAATCGAAGCAAGAGCAGACTCTGTCAGAATCAAACATCTCTTAAGAGTAGCAAAAATGAGAACATTGCGACCTATTGTGGTGAAAAGCCTTAGGGTACGGCCACACCGAAGTGATAGAGTAGGAGTCAAAATGAACACCCGGCGAACCAACGTATGGCGCATTATGGGACCGGCCACACTATACGTTCCGCGCCACGAGGCGTGATCACAAACGAACCGTGTCTTGACTCCTACCCTAGCACTCCGGTGTGACCGTACCCTTAGAGATAGGATACCCAATGAAGAAATTCGTTAATCCTGCAAAATTGAAGACATAGTGAGATAGAGTAGACAGAGAAGATGATTCTGGAGGGATTAAATCGAGAGAATGGATCCAGCAAGAATTGCTAAGTTCGTGATGCACGAAACTCCAGAGGGCCGTCGACCATAAAGACGACCACCAAAGAGATGGAGAGAAGGCTAGCTTCATAGGAAGAAATTTGATATCTTGCTTCAACAGATCGCAAGATCTACAATCAGAAGAAGAAACTACAATCAGTCTATGATGGCGTATTTGGGAAGCATTTTCCGCAACGAGAAATACGATCTGCGGCACCTCACCATGAATGGTAAGATCGAGGGTAGGCTCGGTGTTGGAAGACCCCAGATGTCCTGGCTCGAGGATATCAAGGAATGGACCGGAATTCGGGAGGTGGGGGAGTTGTTCCGTCTGGCACAGGACAGAGAGGCCTACGCCAGGGTGATAGCTGACCTCGGGGGGACCTGACATGCCACTCCAAGAAGAAGAAGTAGAAATCAGTAGTGAATAATGTACATCTACTTTGAGAATTAAAAAAAAACATTGTTTAAACCATTTTTTAATAAAAAAAATATTAAAATACACGACCTGTTTCAGAGGATACCTCCATCTTCAGGTGTAAAAATATAACAAAAACTAAACAAAGAAAGATTAATAAAAAACGCATTTGAAATTCGATACAAAAATTCAAAAAAAAAAATTAAATTGGGCTATTTGTTATAACTAACAATTATTTTTTAACATAAAAATAATAAATAACATTAAATAATAATAATACATGATGATAATAAAATTTAGAAAAAAACATACATTTGAAAAGATATAATTTTTATAGAAATTAATAAATGGTTAATTTACATTTGATTGGGAATGGGAGATGAAATGTAGACAAAGTATTTAAGTAGAAAGGAGTAAAAGGAGGAATCTGATTATTGATTATATTTTCACCCAATTTCACCGACTTGAGGATTTTTAAATGTTCAAGTTTGTTTGATTTATTGTTATTGTTAGCTGTGTGTAGAAATTTTGTGTATTTTTATCGAAATTATGTTAAAATTTAATACAATGGTTAACCATCTCAGTAGATTACTATGGAATTCCACAGTGTTAATGCCTTGACTTTCAATAAGTTTAATAATATTGATAGGGATCAAACCGGGCGGCCAATGAAAATAACGTTCTTTCTATATAATTTATTGAATCTAGTATACACTAGAGTAAAGTAGATCCTGTCCGGTGGTGAGGTACCGGCAGAAGTTCCTCCGGATGAAGGGGCAGGCGGTAGCGCGGACTGTAGGTAGTCGGGGAGCAGGCAGCGAGGCGGGCAGCGTGCCGACAGCAGTCAGATCCGGAGGGATGAAGCTCGTTCAGTTGGGACCTCTCGTGTTGACTCGCCGAGCTCACATGCCGACTGCCCATCGCACCCGCCGTTATATAGGCGAGTGAGTCCGTGTGTACGAGGTGGTGGGGGTTCCATTCTGTAGCGCCATTGGTCGGCGCCTGTAGGCCGGTAGTGGGGGTGCCTCTGCGCTCTGTGGTTGGTCGCTTCGGCCGGCTGCGGCTCACTCGGAGCGGCCGAGTTCGGGGCTGTATTTTTCATTCTAATTTTTCACCCGGCACGTGCGGAGCTCCGGGCCGTCATCGGGAGGCGGTGTTTCGGCCTCTATTCATGCACGTATCAATATATAATACATGTTTTTTATGATTTTTATTAAATAATGAATATGAAAGTGGGTTGTTTTTTAAATTTAAGGGCTCCGTAAAATGTTTAGTGTTTCGAAAGTGTTCCGTCTCCAAAAATATTGAAAACCGCTGATCTAGGTCATACGAAGGAAAGATGCGAGATGAAAGATCTTGAATCTGCGTAGCGCGATATGTTCTCCATAATCAGAAATATAATGAAGAAGTCAGGTTGTGTAATATTTGTCATTTCGTTGTGTGGGATCAGTGCTTTAGATATGAAAGGTAACTAAGTTTATTTTTATCAATTTCTCCACCAGTATCATTTGACTTGATAATATAGATAAAGTTCAGTTTCTTCAAAATTCTTCGGAAGGATTGAATATTGGGCATTATTAAGTGTAGTGAAATATTAAATGTTACCAATATTTGTAGGCAAATACTGGATTTTACCCATTAATCATTTTTAAGGATTGATTGTATCTCAATAGAGACGAAGATGTAAATTGATTTTTGGAAACAGAATATGGTGGTCGAGGCGTTTACAGGACTTATGATCCGTCATTGGTTGGGTTAAGCGATCGATATTTGTTAACAACATTCCCCGTTCCGGCCTTCTTACGAACACACCACATCTGACAATTTTTTGGAAGTTGTATATATGCTACTATGTTGCACCAGACTTCACATGCTATTAGCTCAATCTATACTTGCGCCATCTATTAAGAATATGTGTAAGCATTAAGCAGAAAATCTTTTTTATTAATGCAATGTGAAAGGCTACATTTGGTAGACAACGCCAGGAGAATACTTCTCCAATTTTAATGCTTTTTGAACTTGGACCAGTTTTTGTTTTTTTCTTAAATGTTACCAATATTTGTAGACAAATACTGGATTTTACCCATTGCGGGTTCATCATTCTGTTTCCATATTCTGTTTCCAAAAAACAATTCACATCTTCGTTTCTATTGAGTTACAATCAATCCTTAGTTGAAATATATTTGTTAGTTTGGGTTATTAATAATGTAGGATTTCGTAGTAATTCTTCATGTGCAGCTTCAGGGAGGTAAAGAGATAGTTATCTGAAGGTGCTAGGTCAGGGGAATGCGCGGGATGGTTCAGAACATCCCATTTAAACGAGGCGAGAGATTCCTTCTGGCATTGTCGTGCAGCAGGCAGACTCCCTTTGTCAGCATACCTCTCCTCTTGTTCTGAATCGGCCTCCGCAATTTTTTTAGGATCTCACAGTATCTTGCAGAGTTGATGGTCTCCCCTTGAGACATATATTCAATTAAAATTATGCCTTGACAGTCCCAAAACACGGATGCCATGATTTTCTTGGCTGAAATTGTGGTTTTGAACTTTTCTGATCATCATGCACAGACGTACAAACGTTTTTAAATTCCCGACACCACTTGTACACACTCGTACGATTCATATCTTTATCACCATATGCAATTTTCACCTCATTAGAAACCTCAACCGGAGGTTTTCCCTTCCAAACATGTTGTCGTGTCGACACTTCTCAACGTACTGACCTCGAACCGGTCTCGTTGCGGAAGGGAAGCGTCAGGCTACACGGAAGTGTAGCCAACATCTCGAAAATAAAATCCATCCGGTCGTGAGAGCCTCAGTAAACTTACTTTCTGGATCAGCCTCATATAAAACATATGTTTTCATACGTATTAATGATTTAATATGGAGTTAAACATTATGTTAAAGAATTAAATAAATAAGCTTTATGGTAATTTATTTATCCAGATTCTGCGTTGGAGACGCCTCCGCAGCCAGTTCGGAATGTCCCTCCTGGACCAGAAGCAGAACATAAGCAGTCTTTTTGGAAGGAGTACGGTGTGAAGTCTTTGCACGATCATCTCGCTAGGGCGGAGATAAAGCGGAGGGCCAAGAACATCATCATGTTTCTGGGAGACGGGATGTCCGTGCCCACGATCACAGCAGCCAGGATCTACATGGGGCAGTTGGAAGGGCGACTGGGGGAGAATGAAAAACTATCATTCGAGAAGTTTCCTGTTGTTGGATTGGCTAACGTAAGATATCGAAGATATTATTATTGAATGTGTGGGTTTCATTCTTTTAGGGGTAGCCAAGGATTGTGATGATATTATAATTATACTTGTTTGCATTAGTAGTTCTTTTATTACTTAAATTAAGAAGAGGCGCGTTGCGCTTGGTGAAGCGAGGCCCGGCGCGCCACCAGCTACGCGTGTACTGCGTGTTTTCTTTTTGTACGTGCAATGCTGGACTGAACTTTTTCGTCATCCTCCTTCGTGTCTATGGCGTCATCGTTCATGTCTCCACAGCTACCCGACCTTCAGTGAGGATCCCTCACGTTTCGCAGCCAGGACATTTGTCTTTTTCCGGGCCCTCGGCGTCCCTCAATTTTCCCCTCCAATATCAGTTGGAGAAGGTGGTACTTTTCCCCATGCAGTATGTGACCCAGATGTGAGATCTTTCGAACCTTGATAGTTGATAATAGTTCCCTGTCAACTCTAGCTCGTCTCAGGACTTCGGTATTGGTAACCATGTCTGTCCAGCAAACTCTGAGCATTCGGCCACGGAGCCACATTTCAAATGCTTCCAGTCTGTTCAATATAATCAAGAATCAATATAACTGCTATAAAATAAATTGTATAGAGTAATTGGGTTCACGCGATCTGTTGCATATAATAAAAACTATGGTTTGAACTCATGAAAAGAATTAATGAAGACAGAATGATGAAGAAAGTATATAAAAACGGCTTAAACGGATCTCAAAATACAGGAAGGTCGAGAAAAACGTAGCATGAATCAATCAAGAAAATAATGGCGGCTACGTCAATACGTCGGTTTGCTATTTATCATCATCATCATCATCAGCCTCTGTCATCCACTGCTGAATGTAGGCCTCTCCAAAAGCACGCCACCGCCCTCTGTCCATTGCCGCTCCCATCCATCTATGTCCAGCAATCCTCTTCAGATCATCGGTCAAATCAAATCAATCAAGAAAATAATGTCGGCTACGTAAAGAGTGGCAGAAATAGATGTCCGTGCATGACACAATGTTTGAATGGAGAGGAATCGAAATAAGTATGCTAGGAAAGAACAATGTGGTGGTTAATTTATTCTGCCTTTCCCTAAAGGTTCGTAGATAGTGATGAAATTAAATGATTTTCCTACCAGCATCTGCGAGAAAAGGTAGTTTCTGAGACACAGGATTGAAACCAGAATGCGAAATATGTAATTATGTATGATTTAATGTATTTACAAAATATTTATAATTTTAGACTTATTGTGTGGATATTCAAGTGGCTGATTCCTCATGCTCAGCAACTGCGTACTTCGGAGGAGTGAAGGCCAATATGAAGACAACCGGTGTGAGTGCAGCGGTGCAGTTTAAAAATTGCACAGCCATGGCGAATGAAGAGAACTTCGTGAAGTCGATAGCCCACAAGGC
This sequence comes from Lepidostoma basale, assembly GCA_022606425.2. Lineage (NCBI taxonomy): Eukaryota > Metazoa > Arthropoda > Insecta > Trichoptera > Lepidostomatidae > Lepidostoma > Lepidostoma basale. Next base: position 537,165 of record JAHDVF020000316.1, on the reverse strand, counting down.
CTTGGACGTTGGAAAAAGTGCTGGTAGTATGATTTAATGACTGGATTATGGCCAACATTAGTAGGGCTCGACTTTCTGAATAGCATTTGACTTAAGACTATATTGTAGTTACTCAAGGCGATATGGCATCGCGACTTAGTACTTCAGTTTACATGAAAATACGTCGACTATTCCTTTAACTTTCTTTTGATTCAGGAGTTATATGGAAATCTTAAGACGTGGGTGTCTCTGAAAGATAGTGAAATCCAGCATCTTTATCGAACGTCTCGATCTGAGATCCTGATAATTCCAAGATCTCTGACAGTAGAATACACATCATTTTGAATGTATACAAATACTTGTAGACGAATACTGGATTTTATTTACCAATTGCGGGTTATCAATTCAAGGATTAATTTTATCTCAATAGAGACGAAGATGCAAATTGGAAACCGAATATGGTGAACGAGGTGTTAACAGGACTTATGACCTGTCATTTGTTGGGTTAAGCGCAATGACAGGTCATAAGTCCTGTAAACACCTCTATCACCATATTCGGTTTCCAATTTGCATCTTCGTCTCTATTGAGATAAAATTAATCCTTGAGTAGAATACACGTTTGAGGCTTTCAGTAGACGATTTGTTTTGAAATTGATTATATCTAATCAAAGTTTTTTGTTTTACATGATACAAAATATGCTTGTCTTAACTGTTGATTGAATGTTTTCAGGAATAGTGACGACAACCCGGGTTACTCATGCTTCGCCGAGTGGGGCCTACGCACACACTTCCAACAGGGACTGGGAGTGCGATGCTGACATCTTATTGGACAATGAAGATCCAACGGTTTGCAGGGATATTGCTTACCAGCTAGTCATGAACAAACCTGGGAGTCAGTTTCAAGTACGTAAATACAAATCCCTTTACCACTTTCAGATTTTATTTTTGAAGGTACTCTATTCTTAAACAACCACATACAGCGAGATATGTTGACCGGTTTCGCCAGGCTCGCTAGCATTGACAGACTGGTGACACTATTACAAACTTAGTTCTTTATATAAATAAAGATCAGGGGTAGTAAACCTGATTCTGTACAAAAAAAATCTCAAAATAAATATGTAATATTTACTTAAGTTATTTAAGAGAATTCGTATTCAATATTAATGATTTAAATATTTTTTTTAAATGACGTAAGAAAAATTGGTTCTTTTCTTTTAATTATTACTGAATTTAAATATAATATGTTATATATCTTGATCCATTAGGTTGGCGCCATCTTATTTGGTTGGAAAAACCACCAGCATTGTAAACAGTCTGTCGATGTCAGCAAGCCTGGCGAAACCGGTCTCTGTCAAAATAACGACAAAAATGGAATTAGTTTAAAAACACCTATTTATTTCATTATTTTTTAATATCATAGATATCCAGGGGATGTGGTGATGGTAGAAAGGTGTAGGAGTTTTCAACGTTTATTCTCGATCACCAGTAATGATACATTAATAGTATTATGTACTCATAATAGAGCGTGGATGGACGGCGGAGTGACTTCACAGGTGTCGATAGCAACGAGGCGGAGTCCGGGTGACGAGCAGCTGAGGATGATGTTACGCTGGGCGGTAGTGTCAGTCAGCAAAAGCGAAGATTCGCCAGAAGCTGCGTGCCGTAGTAGAGTGGCTTCGTAGATCGGCGGGAGAGACTCCGAGATCTCTCGTGACGTAGACTTGATAACGTAGACTCGTGTCGGTTAGAATCGGAATAATGACTGACGTGCAGAGTGGTTGGCTTTACGACTTATAATTTTTTTTTTAAACAAGACTAATATCAAGGATTTATATCAATGATATTAGAATTTATTTTGCAAATGTGAGCAGAAAAATGCTAAATATTATGAAAAAGGAACCCGGTCGAGTCCAGGCTTGAACCCATGCCCCCTGGATCAGGAGCCAAGCTTTCTATCCCCTAGACTACTAGTTTTGCTTCCTTTGTTCCTACTCTGCCGGACAACCTCTAGTTACCTTTGTGTATGAACCCCGGTCCTGATTCATCTTTTTTTTTGCACACGATCCCCTTCGGTCATCGGCTTCGTTAGGCTGAGAATCTATTGTGTCAGGTGTTTTGATTATCCGTGCAATGTATTTCACCATTGCAATATGCTGGTCCAGCAGTCTGAGTCCACTGCTTCCACTTGTGTAGTCTCGAGTTTTTTGGACTTTGTCCTGCATAGTTTGTTAATCCCACAGATATTATATAATAGACAGTTACGTTTTATCGAGTGTCAATTAAGATCTACCCTTGGTAATGGCCATAGACCGCTCGGTTGATTATTTACCCTTTTTAGGTAATATTTGGTGGTGGACGACATAAATTCATGAATCAAACTAGCGGGGGACAGAGGGTCGATGGTTTGGACCTTATAGGCGAATGGACGAAGGATAAAATGGGCAAAAATGTCACCCATCAATACGTTAAAACTAAGAAAGAGATGCTGGCTGCAGTCAGAGAAAACAAAGATTACGTGTTGGGACTATTTCAAAATCAGCATTTGGACTTTCATCTATTTGCTGAAGAAACCCAACCAACACTAGAAGAAATGACCGATTCCGCTATCAGAATCTTGTCAAAGAACAGCAAAGGATTTTATCTATTTGTTGAAGGTGTGTCAAGTTTTTGTTATCTTTATGATTAGAACTTAATGATCCTATGTGATACTTTTCAAAAAATCTTAAATGGCAGTTCACACTGGTGTTCTTGTACCGACCCTTATGTATGGAAGCGAAGCATTGAACAGGCAAAAGAAGGATGTAAGTAGAATAAATAGAGTAAAAAATCAGTTCTCTTCGACGAAGCGATAGTTTGGCGGTCCATTATTTCTGCCCACCCTTTCTAAGAAATGGCGTGATGGATTAGTTAACCAACTAACTAATTAAACATCACGCCATTTCTACGGAGGGGTAGGCAGAGAGAATGGATCGCCACATTATTCTATCCTGATATAATTCTCGCGCCTCTACTAAATTCACACATCGTGACATGCACGCTCGCCGAACATGGCCGCCTTTCAGTAATTGATTAATTTGGTCATGCCATTTCTTCATTGGCCTTCCTCGACTTCTTTTCCCATTCACACTACTTGTATTTATCTTTTTAACCATTCTTACCTCATCCATTCGTTCCATATGTCCAAACCATCTTAGTGACCCTTTGTTTTTCGCACATTCTTCTTAGTGACCTCATTTCTACGGCATTTATTCTACGTTCATCCTTCTTCTGCCAACTCCGAGCTTCACTTCCATACATAAAGGTCGGGACTAGAACTCCATCGTGCATGTTAGTTAGTAGGATAGTTAGTTAGCGATACTTTTCTTCTTGCTCTTTGAAGTCAAATTGAATCTGTATGCTGTACGAGAATTTAATGATTTATACATTCTGGTAGATCTTTTTTTTAATTATTGGGAATTAATAACATTGAAAGCAAATTATCATATGTATGTGTCATTGCAGGAGGAAGGATAGACCAAGGTCATCATTTATCGAAACCACATATCGCCCTTGACGAAACTGTTGAAATGGCAAAAGCTGTAGATAAGGCGCTGGAGCTCACAGACCCTGAAGACACTCTCATAGTGGTCACATCTGACCACGGGCACACCATGTCCATATCTGGTTACCCCACGAGAGGCAACGATATCTTGGGCTCGAATGATATCTATCCGGCTGGTGACGAACTACCACTTATCACGCTTAGTTACGCCAATGGTCCAGGGTATAGAGGAGATATCTGGAACAACGGGAAATTATCTCGAGTGGACCTTTCGCAAAATCCAGAATTCGTTTCACGTAAGTTTGAAATATAATTTACATGATAGCTCTTCTTTTTTCAAATAAGAAATTCAAAAAAACTTTCCTTATTGTTTCGTTGTGGTTTATCGTTATAATTGTTTAAATTCTTTCAGTTTGATGGCGATCCGTTTCAATCTATCAACCTTATACCATAATGTGATAGTTTTCTAATTAATACTAATGAAAACATCTGTAAACACTTTTAAAACGTTGTATACCAACACTTTATTTTGAGTCAGTCGCGCCAACCGACTTCACTCTGTAACGAGCTTCGCCAGGGCTATACACAAACAGTTTGTGTATAGCCCTGACGAAGCTCGTTACAAAGTGAAACCGGTTGGCGCTCCTGACTCAAAATATAGTAGTTTTATACAACGTTTTAAAATTGTTTAATTCTAATTTTAAATATGTCAAACCACCAAGTAATAGCTTCTTTTCAAAGAAAACATCTGTTTTATAGAAGTTTTATTGTTATTTACGGGAGTGACATGTTTTATGGAATTGACAGATCAATATGTTCTAAATAGGATTAAGAAAGGTTCACTAAGATGGTTCGGATAAATTGAATGAATGGATGAGAGGAGAGTGGTTAAAAACATATTTACAAAACCTTAGAAAATGTCTGTAATGTACAATATATGATTTTTTAATACATTGAAATCGAAGTAGTGTGAATGGAAAAATTAGTCAAGGAAGCCCATGGAAGATATGGCACGACTAAATTAATCAATTCGACTGTTCGAAGTACGAACAATTGACGAGCATGCGTGTCCCGATGTGTGATAGCCAAGAAATATAAGGCATGACCAAATTAATCAATTACTGAAAGGCGGCCATGTTCGAAGCAGGAACAATGGACCAGCGTGCGTGTCCTGATGTGTGAATGTGAAGGAGACGCGAGAGTTATGTCAGGACAGTGCAGTATAGCGACCCATCCTCTCCAACCCCTCCAAGAAACGGCGTGATGGTTAGCTAGTTAACATAGTTATTAAATAAATACTTTTGATAACGTTTTTGTTTCAGGTAATCCACATTTTGTATATCCAGCTATGGTTCCATTGAGTTTGGAGACCCACGGAGGGGAAGACGTGGCTGTGTACGCATACGGACCCTGGCAGCAGATCTTCACTGGAAGCTATGAGCAGAGCCTCATTCCTCACTTGATGGGCTTCGCTGCATGTCTTGACGAAGAGTTATACAAATGCTCTTCCGCTGGATCAGTTCTAGTTCTTCCACTCCTACTCTTAGTATCATTGTTAGTTCTTTCACGACTGATATAGAAACATTAAGTAAGATGCTTATGTATTACAGTAGAGTCTAGATTATCCGACCTACTTGGGCAATGCCCCTTTCCTTTATCCGACTGCACGCATTATACTTGCGCGCCAGGTGACAGTCCTCAGTGCTTACGTAGCTCTCTCGCTGAGAGGACATGTTTGTGTTCATGTTTTGGTTCGTTACATTCAGTTATGTTACATGTACATTGTACATATTTGAAAAGTTTTCGATGTGCAAATAAAATTAACACGTTTTCAATGTCGTTTTTATCATTTTCCGTGTTATCCGACCTTTTCGCTTCTCCGACCTTGCCGCGGCCGGTTTAGGTCGGATAATCGAGACTCTACTGTATTGAACAACGATGTACAACTACCGACTTAATAAATTATATGAATTAAAATTATTATTTCTAGAATTTCAATTATGATTAATGGGAATGACATGTTTAAACTTTATAATGCATTATTTTTATCAGTGATTTATGAAGACATTTGATAATGCGTTAGAATGGCGAAACGTGTTATTCCAATAAACTATATTAAAACTTCTAGAAAACAGACGTTTTTTTCGTATTAGTTACTTTGTTTGTTATTTATTGTTTTTTTTTTAAATTATTTTTAAGGAGTCGGAGAAACTGAAGTGCGTGAACATAACTCGATGTATGAATGTTTGAGGAATTGAGAGAAATATCTCAGGAAACAAAAGTGTGGCATGCATTCTGCCTACCCCTCCGGAGAGACGGTGTGATGGTTAGTCAGTTCGTTTTTGTACCATGTATGCGTATTTTTAAGTGCGGAACATAGAAGAGAGAAAACGAAAGGTAGCTTAAAGGGTCCCCTTTAATTTGTGACCGTCCACTCTTGGACGAAGGGCTCCTCTCGTATTTTCTACTCCTTTCTGTCCTAAGCGATTCGCATCCAGGTATCCTTCTACACTCTTCCGGATATCGTCGCGTTAACTCAACTGTACTACGGGCTGCTTCGATCCTGCACTTCACTTCCATATCTGGGTCCATGGATGATATAATCATACTGCCAAGGTTCTCAAAGTGTTCCAGCCTCTCCAACGGTTCATCACCGAGTCGTAATGTTAGAGCGGAGTAATCCGAATGCCATCCATTTTGTCTTTTTTAAATTAATGTTTAGGCCCAATTCGTATTACGTACTCGCTTTGAATTCAGAAAGCGGTTTTCTTATTCAAATAGATTTAGAGTTATTGCATTGCTGATAAGAGATTAAGTTGGTGAGTTAAAATACAGTAAAATTAATTTGGGTACACTCAGACAGCTGCACGAAGCGCATCATAAAAAGTATTTACCTGAAGTCTGTCGGGCCATCAGGCCATCAGGCCACCAGCTCGTTTCCATAATCAGGTAAACATGTTACTGTGTTTGAACTGTGGCCATTACCCTAATCTTCCGGCATACCGAGTGACTTAATAACTCTTATTTGATAATGGACATGTGAACTGGAATATGCGTATTAAGAATTGTAGGTATTTTAACCGTTCACTGGCCGACAGCACAAACTTTTTAGAATATGCTTATTTAATTACAATAATTTGAGCACTAGAAGCACTTGAAGCACTTCTTCATCGGCCGTTTGTCATCCACTGCTGAACGGAGGCCTCTTCACGCCACCGCCCCCTATCTATTGCCGCTCCCATGCATCCATGATCGTCGGTCCAGCGGGCAGGGGGACGTCCAACTCTACGAAATCCTGTACGCAGTCTCCACTCCAGAACCCGTCTTCCCCATCGGCTGTCGGTTCTCCGACAGACATGGCCAGCCCATCACCACTTCAGCCCACCTATCCGCAGAGCCATCTCAGTCACCTTGGTTTATTGTCGAATAAATTCGTTTCTAAATCTGTCCCTCAAGGTTTTTTTTCAAGCATGGCTCTTTCCATGGCGCGCTGGGCGACCTTGAATCTGTAGACTAGACCTTTGGTCAGTGTCCACGTCTCGGCTCCGTACGTCATGACACTTGAAGCACTTGAAATAAGGCTCCATCGCAGAATGTTGCGAATCTCATGGACAGATATGGACACCAACAAAGAGGTGCTAAAAAAAATGAGGTGCTACATAGAGGTAGAGTAGGAAGAGAATTGTTGTCTGATGTGAAGTCTAGAAATATGGCATATTTGGGACACATTCTCCGCAACGAGAAATACAATATGCTGCACCTCATCACAAAAGGGATGATCGTGGGTAGGCGCGGTCCCCTGTTATCGTGCATGCGTAGCACATGTCCAGACCAGCGCAAGAGAGCGCGAGTGAGCAGTGTCTCTATGTTGGAGCAGTTGGATCTCCTTAGCACCTCGGCATTGGAGACCTTGTGGAACCAGCGTATCCTATGTAGTTGGCTTGGTGTGGCGTCTATAACTGACGCATGTCTCGCATCCGTAGGTGAGTGTAGGAACAGAAAACGACAGAGAAAACAACGCGATGGTTAGGTTTAATCAGATACTATACTGAGTGAAGTATGCGAGTAGTGATCGTTTAAAAAAATTGATTGACATTTTTTTTGGTTTTTTAGTGCATGGATTTTTCTTCATTGTTAGGCATTGTGGGGTTAACATTTAAAACCGCTGTGCTATTCATTCGCTCGCTTGTATCAGCAGAATTGATAAGCCCATTGCATTAACATAATTGAATTTTATTTCAGCAAATGGAATAATCTTTTTAAGTTTGAAGATAAGCATGAAGTTGCACGATGATGTATGTATGTGTCATGTTTGAATTTGGAATACAGTTCAATAAAACTATTTGATACCAAAAACAGTGAGAACTACTCAGCATTTTCAGGGGTGATATAATAATAAAATGTATGTGCAGATATGGGAGAGTGTTGGGATGCTAAGTCTGGTTAAATGGAAAATGGTTCCAAATGGTGGTTCAATGGTCCCCACACGAGATCACCGGCCTACATCCAAGGCCACTCTCGTCCCACTCGGTTCTGTACTCAGGTCCGACCGGCCCCCATCCAAGGTCACTCCTTGTCACCGTCCCTCGGTCTACACCCATAATCTCGGCCTCTGTCCATGGCCATCATAAACCCCTCCACACTCCTGCTTACTCGGGTAGTCAGGTCGAAATGTCAGACCCACTACTCCATATCTTCCAAGAAACCCTCTTGTCACAATCCAACAAGAGTCACAAGAATGCCGAGAAAATCATGGAGACACCAAATCGAATGTTTGAAGTTGGAACATATTTTTTAATATACTCGTAGAAGACACTAGACAGGTATATTATGATAGAATAGTGTGGCGGTCCACCCTCTCTGTTTACCCCTGAAACGTTGTGATGGTTATTTTGTTAGTTAGAAAACAATAGTGGGTAGTACACAATGGAGTCATAGTGCCAACACTTATGTATGGAAGTAAAGCTTGGAGCTGGCAAAAAATGATGTAAGTAGGATAAATGCCGTAGTAATGGGTAAGGAAGAAATATAAGGCAGATGATTGCATCATAAGTAAAATAAAAAAAGGATACCTGAGATAGTTTGGACACATAAAAGGAATGAACGAGAGAATTATGGTTAAAATGTATACAAGCAGTGGAAAGAGAAACCGCGGAAGACTAAGGAAAGCATGGCATGACTAAATTAATCAAATGCCGAAAGGCGGCCACATTCTAAGTCGGAAAAATTGACGAGGGTGCAGGTTACGATCGGCAGTCCATCCTCTCTGCAATATGTTAGTTGGATAACAATATATAAATAACATTTACATAACAAAAACCTATCCAAAAAAGCTAGTATGGCAGTGCACAATGGTGTTCTTCTACCGACCCTTATGTATGGAAGCGAAGCATGGAACTGGCAAAGGAAGGTTGAAAGTAGAATAAATGCAGTAGAAATGAGATCTCTTAGACGAATATGTGGATATTCTGTGTATGATAGAGTGTCGAATGAAAATATAAGAAGTGAATGCGGTGCGAATGATGGTGTCATGAACAAAATAATGAAAGGATCATTAAGATGGTTTGGACATATGGAAAGAATAAATGAAGAAAGAATGGTAAAAAAAATATATGTTAATGATGTTAATGGAACCGGAAATAGAGGAAGACCGAGGAAAACGTGGCACGATGAAATAAATCAAATATTGAATGTCGGCCATGTGAGGAGTCAGAGAAATCGACGCGCGTGCATGACACAATGGATGAATGTTGAGGAAACGAGAGAAATATGTCAGGAAAGAAAGGTGTGGCAGTCCATTCTTTCTGCCTACCCCTTCGGAGAGACTGCGTGATGATTAGTTAGTTTAACATTAATTATACCGGTGTTAAAATAGTTTGTAGATAAAAACACTTTTTTTTAACAATTTGATATAGGTAATTATATAAAGTTTTATTGTTTGTTTTTTGGTGTAAAATGACCTATTTATTATCCATTCATAAAGTTATGTATATAAATAAAAACACGTCGTTATAAAATAGTTTACAGATTTGAAAAAAAAATTAGAATTGGGTCAAGATAAAGATGGAAGTCGATGACTTAAATTTTCAAGGCGGTCACGTCAAGATCAAGACTAAATCGTTTTTTTTTATACCGTGTTCATTGAACAGACGAAAACTGTATTTATTTTTATTAAAATTCTTACTAAGACCTTCATCGGAAACATTAGTACCTATATTCACGACCTTCGTGGCAGAGTGGTAAGAGCTCTGACTTTAATACCGTAGGTTCTGGGTTCGATTCCCGGCAACGGCATAGTGATTGTCACACAGTCTTTTATCTAACTAACTAACCATCACGCCGTCTCCCCGAAAGGGTAGGCAGAAAGAATGGACTGTCACACTTTTACTGATGCGGCACTCCATCCTTCTCTTTTCGCTCCGCGGGAGACGCGGTGTGATGGGTTGCGAACCTCATCGCCACCAATAGGCATCTCCCGCGTACACTTCGATCGTCCGACACCCACAAAATAAATCTAAAACAAATAATATGAAACGCGACAATGAAATGGCAATACATTAGCTACCTATCACATGTCACGAGAATCAATATAATGGATAAAAAGCAAATTGTATACAGTAATTGGGTTCACACAACTTGTTTAAATAAATGCATGCAAAGAAAAATTTGTATTTATTTGATAACTTCTTAATCATCTCTTGACATATTTTTTTAAATTCTTCTACCTTCGTACATCACGTCATGCACGCACGTCGATTTATCCGACTTCTTACTTTAATTTTTTATTGATCTGATAGTGTCAATTTTCCTTCGATCTAAATCTATTTCAAGTTCTGTTTACATCATTAATATATACTTTCTTCACCATTCGTTCTTCGTTCATTCTTTCGATGTGTCCAAACAAATAACCGTTTATTTATTGTTTCTCGAGCAATGATGTAAAACTCCATATTAAATAATTAATACGAATGAAAACGTCAGTTTTCTAGAAGTTTATTATATCAAATCAAATCAGTTTATTAACTCAATAGACATTACAAACAGGAAAATGTTTAAGGCATCAGGAAAATGTTTAAGGCATCAATGGCAAATATGTTTTATGGGAATGACATGTTTCGCCATTCTAAGGCGTTATCAAAATCCTTTTAAGGCATTATCAAATGCCTTAGAAGGGCGAAACATGTCATTACCATAAAATATAATAAAACTTCTAGAAATGTGACGTTTTCAATCGTATTAATTAATATTATATAATTCATTTGTTCCAATGACAATTTGAATAAATTCTTATTTTAAAGTTCTTGCTGGTGTTGGATTGATTTTAAGAGCCTTATTACAGTTTATTTAAAAAAAAAACGGTTGTTAGTGTAATATAAATGAAATAAACACAAATGTCCCGATCGTCCAGCTGAAAACAAGTGCAATATCTAAAAGAACATTATGTGTTAAATAATTTTAATTTCGTTTTTTTATTTTATAACTTTGTATTTTATATAATTTGTTTTAGATTTATTTTGTGGACGTTGGACGATCGAAGTGTGCGCGGGAGATACCTATTGGTGGCGATTAGGTTCGCAACCCATCACACCGCGTCTCTCGCGGGGGCGAAAAGAGAAGGATGGAGTGTTGCATCGATTAAATTTAGGCAGTCCATTCTTTCTGACTATCCTTTCGGGGAGACGGCGTGACGGTTAGTTAGTTAGATCCATGCTTCGCCTGTTACAATAAATATCACAGGAATTGGTATTGTTGCATATGACAATTGGACAGTGCAGTACAGTTACTGTATATGAAACGAAGCAATTTAGTATAAATAAAATAAAACTTCTTGAATAGTCCTGATTAACTCCAGGCATTTTAATATCATATCTGTGTGGTTCAACATGTATAATACTGTGATACAAAAAAATAAGGTAAATATTTCATTTAAATTTTATCGAGTAGGTACTATGAAATCATAAAATAATAGTTGTCGGTTGGTAGTACTGTATTTGACATCTCTGCAGGGTTTCATGTCACAATGTATTGCAGAGTTACACGTGTTTTTGTAAACATACAAAAGTGAATAGAACGGGAGATATTGTGACGAGTGTCAGATTATTGAGTCAAAGCGGAGGACAGGAGAAGTTGGAGGCGAAGAATAATGGAGGTCAAGGCTCGATATGGGCTTTAGGGCAATCTAAAAGAAGAAGAAGAACAAATGTGAGTTTCAAATTTTTTCACTTTGAAATTTAATAATGAAATATTAGAAATATTTCAATTTTATTACGTAAAACCTATTTTGATAGACAAAAAAGTGAAGCAATCAGTACTTTGTATTAATTTCAAATATCTAGGAAACTTCTCGTGTAATGAAATTTTTTAGTTTCTAAAAGTAAATAAATATGTCCGATGTAAGAGGCCAGTAGAATTTTGGAAAATACGTTTTAAATCACATCATTTCACTATTTATGACACATTTCAGATTATTCTCATCCTTCAACAGTGAAATAAAGTTTTGTGAAAATACTAAGTTCTAATTTTCATACATGTGCTGTTTTAAGACGAGACTTAAATATTTTTTAAATTATATTTACTAACTAAAGGGGTGGAGGAGCTATGGGCCATAGAAGCTGTTATTAAATTATTAATATTTATGAAAAAACGATAGTTTTCAAGGAGTTTTATTATAATATTTATATATGACATGTTTCGCCCTTCTAAGGCACTATCAAATGTGACGAAACTTCAACTCGTTGCAGTTTATATATACAGAATATGGTCATAAACGAAAATTGATGTGACTTTATACATTTTTCACAAATAATTATTTGGGTAGGTCCGAAAATATTAAAAAGTATTTCCTGGAACTCGTTAAGAAATTTTATGACAATCCTTACACAGTAAGGGAATACTAAATGATATTATATAAATCAAAAAGAAGTTCAATAAATGTTAACAGTAATTAATATGTAAGACCGAAAAATTATGGATTACAATTTCTGGAATTACTTAGCAAATATTTTGACTACTTATGTTTACACACTTGGAAGGAAATGGAGGAGACCAGATCATGGCAGAAGCTGGCGAACCGGTCGAAGCCATAAATATTAGGTCCTTACATATGAAATTGGCGTTTTGCCGTACTGGCAAATTTGATCTCAAATATCTTCTCTTTGGTTAAGAATTCCAAATTCAAATTTATACAGCTATTTACTTAAGTATTTGTGTTTCGAAAATTATAATTCATTTGTTTTTTCCTGAAGTGTTTTTTTTCTTTGCGTCACTCAGTTTACAAAATGGAAAACTTGAAATATCGCGTTATTTACGAGTCCGAGTTCCACCGTGGCACCAGTGCTGCAGAAACGGCTCGAAGGATTAGTGATGTGTATGGCGACGGTGCCGCAAAAGAAAACACAGTGCGTTTTTGGTTCCAACGTTTTTGTTCTGGAAATTTCGACCTGCAGAACAAGCCCCGTGGACGGCCGGAGACCAAAGTTGATAATGAAGAAATGAAAGCTATTGTGGAAGCGGATCCATCGCAAACTACGTCCGAGTTAGCTGCAGGCTGCGGTGTTAGTGATAAAACTGTTTTAATCCACTTGAAGCAAATTGGGAAGGTGAAAAAGCTTGAAAGGTGGGTACCCCACGAATTGAGTGATGCAAATCAACAAACGCGCGTTGACTGCTGCGTTGCATTACTCAACCGGCACAATAATGAAGGGATTTTGAATCGAATCATTACCTGTGATGAAAAGTGGATCCTGTATGATAATCGGAAGCGCTCATCGCAATGGCTGAACCCTGCCGAACCAGCCAAACCATGCCCCAAGCGAAAATTGACTCCAAAAAAGTTACTTGTGAGCGTTTGGTGGACTAGTGCTGGTGTCGTTCACTACAGCTTTCTTAAATCTGGCCAGACGATTACGGCAGATGTCTATTGTCAGCAACTGCAAACCATGATGGAAAAGCTAGCTGCTAAACAACCGAGGCTGGTTAATCGCTCTAGGCCACTGCTGCTTCATGATAACGCTAGACCACACACTGCACAACAGACGGCTACCAAATTATAAAAGCTTCAATTGGAATATCTAAGACATCCACCGTACTCTCCGGACCTTGCCCCAACAGATTACTATTTTTTCCAAATTTGGATAACTTCTTGCAAGGGAAAAAATTCAACTCCGATGGGGCGGTCCAAACCGACTTCAAAGATTTTATTGATTCCAGTCCGAATGTTTTTTTAGTAAAGGGATCGATGAAATACCCATGAGATGGCAAAAGTGCATAGATAGCAATGGTACATACTTTGATTAAATAAATATATTATATTAAAAAAAATCAACTTTTTGTTCCTCCCTGACAAAACGCCAATTTCATATGTAAGGACCTAATATAAGCAGACTTTAACAATATATTATACAAAAGTATTTTTAAAATTTAAAATTTAAAACCTTCTATTTTCTTCTATCATGTTATGAGTGTTTGAGCGCAATATCCTAAAAATATTTTTTGACCCAAGAATAGCATATGACGACGCTAGCATTGAGATATACGAACTACACAACCAACCGAGCGTCGTCAAATTTTTAAAACTCCAACGGCTTAGGCGGGCTCTAGACATCTGATACGAATGGAGGACCTGTCAACACCCGCACAGTTGACATTTACAAGACCGGAAGGAAGAGAAACGTGAGAAGACCGCGGCTACGTTGGATCGATGGTGTTTGAAGGACGTGCAATTATTGGGAGTAAGATCTGAGGAGTGAAAGTCGACAGCTCGGGATAGGGTCGGCTGAAGAAACCTTTTGGAGGCGGTCAAGGTCCACCCAGGATTGTAGAGCCAGAGAGAAGATGAAAAAGAAGATTTTCTTCTTCTTCTTCTTTCAGTGCCGTGTCAGGTCCCCTCCAACGTTGGCGATCACTGCAGCAAAGGCATCTCTCTATCCTGGGCCACTTGGGACAGGTTCTGAACTCTTGTTATTCCTGTCCACCCTTATATGTTCCGTAGCCAGGACAGCTGCCTTCTACCAACTCCTCGACGTCCCTGCATTACCCATTAATATCAGTCGAAGGAGGTGGTATTTTTTTCCCCTTAGCACATGACCCATATATGAGACCTTTCTAATTTTCACACTCGACAACAGCTCTCTATTGGCTCTGGTTCTTTACAGTACGTCTGCATTACTGACCCTATCGGTCCACGGTATACGGAGCATTCTGCGGTATATCCACATCTCAAACGCTCTCAACCGGTTCATTACATTCACTTTCAGAGTCCAGGTTTTGCATCCATATAGTAGAACAGACCATAAATATCATTTAATCATTCTGTGTGTCATTCTGAGTGTTTTCTTCTACCATGAAATTTTATTATATTTTTCAAATAGAGCATTTGTCCATGAGTGGACGGGAATAGGCTGAATAAGAAGAAGTTTATGAACAAGACGAAGAAAATATTACTTAAAAATTGTCATAAGGTACCTGACTCGAAAATAACTCGTTTATGATGTGGATCATATCCGGTGATTTTCATTTTCATCGCTTGTGACAGGTAAAAAGGCGTTATTCGCTACTAAGTATTTAATTACACCTGTTAATGGATGGTTTAACCTAGCTGACATTGTGGCTGTATAATGCTGCCTGCTATTGGAGGTAATGATCACGCGAAGCCCGGCGTTAACAGGCGAATGAATTACCAATGACAATGGGCCGAGTTTTTCTTCGAGTATTTCCACTAGGCCGAAACGTGTTTTTCCAGAGCCATTGTTTGTAGTTTTATTTGCTTCGGCTGGTCAAGTTTTTCAAACGAATTTTCACATTTAAAATATAATATTGTTAACACTCTTAAACATCAAAATTATTTTGCTAAATTGCTGCTAAATTTACAACATTGTTTTAATAACACAATTGTTTTATTATAACAAATTTTTATGAATTAAAACACTGTTTTTTCCACTTTTGAGTTTAATTTTCGCGACATATTTCGAACACTTACACCATCATTATCCAGAGAACGATATGAACGTTTTTATCGGTTTATATCGTTCACTAGACGATGAAGGTGTAAGCCTTTGAAAAAAAATAATTGAAGTAAATAAAAAAAAGACTCTCAGAAACACTGAGATACATAGGAGGTCTGGAGTAATGAAGCTACGACCGTTTTCGGCAGTTCGCTGCCATTTTCTAATAGAACCATTGCGTAATTATGACCAGAAAATGGCTGACTTCATCTACTATCATTATTATTATTTTTATTTTGTTGAAAAACTATTTACATCATTACATCGCGAGCTAAATTGATGTAAAGGGCATAGCTATCATATTGATTTTCGTGACTTGTTAAGCTAATCTATCGCCTTTTTATTGTCATATGAATTCTACACCAGACCAAAGCAGTGTGACAATGACACTACTATCGCCATCGCTGGGAATCGAAGATCGGTGTGGCAGTCGAAGCTGGCTTCATCGCCAGAAGATAGCAGTGAGCTGTCGAAAATAAATCTAAGTAGAATAAATCTTAATGTATATTATGAAGAAGTTGTTAATTTTTTTTTCATTATAGATCAGGTGTAAAACATGTAACCTGGTTATAGAAAATCAACCCATAAAACAGGTTAGGACCTTCAAGTATCTAAGCATAGACCTGGTGGGAGGAGCTGTTCTACGGGAAGAAATACAAGCCCAAGTAAACAAGGCAGCTGCAATCTACGGCGCTCTAAAATCCACAATATGGAAAAAACAAAGACATGGCCATTAAGAGTATGATAAGAATCTATAAAGCATGCGTAAATATGGCGTCGAAGCAAGGGCAGACACAGTAAGGACCAAACAAGTTTTGAGGACTTCCGAAATGAAGACACTTAGGACGATGGCAGGCAAGACACGGAGAGATCGCGTGAGGAACACTAGAATAAGAGCGATATGTGAGGTTGAGAATATTACAAGATGGAGCAGACAGCGAAAAAGGGACTGTACGGTCATGTTCAAAGAATGGACACCACCAGACTCCCCTATATTGCATTGCATAATCAGCGTCATGGGACTCGTATCCGTGGAAGACCTCCTAAAAGATGGAAGGACAGCTGGGAATCTACCACTAGCAACACTTTGGAGAACAGATCACATAGGTCTACAACAAGGAAGAATAATCAAATCAAATCAAATCAAATCAGTTTATTTCATCAACAGACATTATAAAATTTATTTTTAAGGCATCTATTGAGAACAGGTAAAATAATATATTATGTATAGTATACTACCAGAAACGCATAAGAGATGGTTCAACATTAGGAAGACAGGATACTCTCCAGAATTGAGTATTTGCCTTCTGAACGTACTTTCACTAACATGAAAGACTTCGATCTCCGAGGAGACCGCGTTCAGCAGACTAATTGCTCTTCCCACCGGTGTCACAAGAAGTAGATTGTCAGGTGGTAGAAGACAAATGTGTGGTGTTTTGTTTTTTAAGAGGAACAGCTTGATTTGCAGTACAGTAAATGTTAAAACTAACTTTGAAAATCTGTCCCTTTGAATGTATATCGTACCGTTGTATAGGAATTCATAAAATGGATGAAAACAGTTCTAGTCTGAAGTTAGTCGCGACAGGTGGCAGTATGGAAATCCTCACGAGTATTGTGCGGCTCGCGGTCCTCTTTGTGGCCACCACGCACGTGACTGGTGAGATGCGTCTTTTAGATTATTCGCTAACTAGTTGCAACCCATGAAATATTCACGGAAGTAAAGATTTTTTCCTCTTGTAATTTGGTACACTGTACAATCGTAATCAGTAATAAATTTAAACTTTTAATGTAATTTTTTTTATTTTCACGCGTTAAATATTTCACAACTAACAATCTTCTTATTCACTCCTGGACAAAGGCCTCCTCCATTCGCTTCCATGTCACTCTGTCATGTGCAAACCTGTCGCCCCGCACCTATCTTTGCCGTCCACGGTTTCCTCAGCTGTCTTCTTGTCCATTTTCATCTGAGCTTCTGGCTACGTGACCTGCCCACTGCCATTTTAGAGTCGCCACCCAGTGGATGATGTCAGAGACCTTTGTTTTTTCTCTCACCGTATCGTTTCTGACTCTGTCTCTTAGGGTTATTCCTAACATGGCTTTTTCCATGGCTCTTTGGGTCACTCGTAGTTTCTCGGCACTTTGTTTGGACAATGTTACAGTTTCAAGACCATAAGTACCGACTGGCAGAGGGCTTCATAGACTTTTCGTTTCAGGTTAATCGGTATTTTCCGGTTTTTACGGATGTAACCCATTAATCCGAAAGCCGCCCAGCTTAGTCCAAATCTTTTTTTTACATCTGCGGTTTAGATCGAACTTACATAACCAAATAGTAATTATGTTTTCTTCACTAGTATCATACAACAAAAATCAGAACAAAATAATCCAAAAACGGGGCATGCGCATCGTCTGCATTTTGAATAACTGCTAGCGTACTGCTGGGAAATCTACTGCGGACGTTATTGGAAAACTCGAGTGTTCAGGTATAAATAGATGCCTTCGCTCAATATTCAAGATCTTTTGACCCCAAACAGTGTCAAATGCCGTTCTCTAGACCACGGCAGGCGAAAAGCCAATGATGGCAAGTCGCTAGACGCAAATGGTTGTTGATCGGTCACACTCTGAGACGGAACCTAGCTTGCATCGCTCAGGGCGCTCTAGACTTGTCCCCTATGGGGGGATAGAGGAAGCGAGGCAGAACTAGAGCCATCTGAAGAAAGGGACTGCAAGACGAGGTTAAAGCAGCAGGCCTCACTTGGGATGATGTTAGGCATCAAGTATGCGATAGAGTCGGGTGCAGATGGTTCTTTGAGGCCCTATGCACCACTGAGGTGTGACAGTACAAAAAGAATAAGAAGATGAAGCCTCCTCCTCTCACTCTCTTGTTTTTAAAATATTCTCGTACTTTTTCTTAATGACATCCGGGTTTTTACTTATTTATAATATTATTATGATACTGGAGTGACAAACCGCTCAACGTTATTGCGTCGATTAAAGACACATTCATTAGGAGTCTAAAAAGTATTCTAACAAACTATCACGCCGTTTCTCCGGAGGGGTAGGCAGAGAGGATGGACCGCCAAACCGTTCTGTCTTGACATACCCTCCTTGCTTTCTCAACATCCATACATCGCAACATGCACGTTCGTCGATTTTTCCGACTTAGAATGTGGCCGCTTTCAGTATTTTGATTAATTTGGTCGTGCCATGCTTTCCTTGGTCTTCCACGACTTCACTTTCCACTCACACTGCTCGTTTACAACATTTTAACCATTCTTCTCTCGTCCATTTGTTCCATATGTCCAAACCATCTGAGGGATCTTTTTTTAATTTTACTTATGATATAATCATCTGCCTTACAGTTCTTCCTTATTTCGTCGTTCGGTATTTTATCATATATCGTTTTCCGCACATTATTCTCACTGATCTCATTACTACGGCATTTTTCCTACTTACATCCTTTTTTGCCAACTCCAAGCTTCAATTTACAACACTGTTTTGTTTGTTAAAATCATCAGGATGTTAACAACAACAAGTTGTTTGTAACACCCGATGATGGAAACTTAGATTGGCGAAACAGCTATGGCGACATTCACAAACGGTTTATAATAAAAAATGTGATATCATTGTACATTATTGTAGCAGTCTCTTGTATGCGGATTGTATTGCTACTTGCAGACAACGAACATGAACTACAAGTCCTGGTGAATTGTATGTATGAGGTATGCATGCGAAATTATCTGATGATGAATGTTAATAAGTCCAAGGTAATGATTTCTGAAAAATAAGAAATCATGACAGTCTGCAACATTAGCGTGAAGGGTGAAAATTTGGAGAATGTAGTTGAGTTCGTGTATTTACAGTGGAGAGGGATATTGAAAGAAGGGTTGGGGCAGGCAACAGAGTGAATGGTGCACTTAAAGTTGTCATCGCAAACAAAAACCTATCCAAAAAAGCTAGAATGGCAGTGCACAATGGTGTTCTTCTACCGACTCTTATGTATGGAAGCGAAGCATGGAACTGGCAAAGAAGGATGAAAGTAGAATAAATGCAGTAGAAATGAGATCTCTTAGACGAATGTGTGGATACTCTGTGTATGATAGAATGTCGAATGAAAATATAAGAAGTCAATGCGGTGCGAATGATGGTGTTATGAACAAAATAATGAAAGGATCATTAAGATGGTTTAGACATATGGAAATAATGAATGAAGAAAGAATGGTAAAAAAATTATATGTTAACGATGTCAATGGAACCAGAAATAGAGGAAATAAAAAAAAAATTGAATGTCGGCCACGTGAGGAGTCAGAGAAATCAACGTGCGTGTATGACACGATGTATGAATGTTGAGGAAGCGAGAGAAATATGTCGGGAAAGAAAAGTGTGGCAGTCCATTATTTCTGCCAACCCCTTCGCTGAGACGGCGTGATGGTTAGTTAGATATTATTGTATAAAAGTGTTGTAAATTTAACATATAATACTGTTTTGGTCAAAACAGTGGACTGTTTAATTTTCTTTACTTACAATGAACTCTTACCCATTATTTTCTAAAGCGAATATTTTGTTTCTGTGTTTCTCCCCACTCGCCATTATACTGAGAAATGTATACCTACCAGCCTTGCATTCTTTACTTATCGAGGTAAATAATAGTCAATCATTTGTTATGTATAATATTTAGTAAAACACAGTTAGACTACATGTCTTAAATATTTAGCCTACTTTTGAAAACCCTTGAATAATGCTTATCTTTAGTTTAACTTACAAACTAACTAACCATCACGCCGTCTCCCCGAAGGGGTAGGCAGAAAGAATGGACTGCCACAATTTTCTTTCCTGACATATTTCTCTCGCTTCCTCAACATTCAAACATCGTGTCACATGGCCGACATTCAATATTTGATTTATTTGATCGTGCCACGTTTTCCTCGGTATTTCTCTATTTCTGGTTCCATTTACATCATTAACATATAATTTTTTTACCATTCTTTCTTCATTCATTCTTTCCATATGTCCAAACCATCTTAATGATCCTTTCATTACTTTGTTCATGACACCATCATTCGCACCGCATTCACTTCTTATATTTTCATTCGACACTCTATCATACACAGAGTATCCACACATTCGTCTAAGAGATCTCATTTCTACTGCATTTATTCTACTTTCATCCTTCTTTTGCCAGTTCCATGCTTCGCTTCCATACATAAGGGTCGGTAGAAAACACCATTGTGCACTGCCATTCTAGCTTTTTTGGATAGGTTTTTGTTTGCGATGACAACTTTAAGTGCACCATTCACTTTGTTGCCTGCCCCAACCCTTCTTTCAATATCCCTCTCCACTCACCCATCTCTTAAGTTTAACCTTGTCCAGAATCCATAATCATGTAAGGTCTTTATAATATGTATACTCGTATGGTATTCCTACACGAGGAAGTTTGGTTGATATTCATGGCTTTGTTATGACAGCCTTTCTCTTAGGCATACTGGAAATCAGTACTTACAGTACCAGATATACCAGATACAGTAAAAGGGAACTATTCATACTTATGCCTGCTTCTAAAACCCCACTAACATCAAACGTCTTATCTTATAATACAATCTCCTTCCCATTTTCAATCCTAGGGATTAGATTGCAAAAAAGTCTTGCACTTCGTCCTCTGTAGCTCTCTCCAACTGAAAATGTCAATCCTGATAGCAACCAAACTGCAGAATATGATCATTTTAATGAAAGATTTTTTTTAAAAATTTTATTGATTTTTGAACAATAAAAAAACGAACAAATTTTGTACTTTTAAACGGAGCTAGAAATAGAGGAAGGGCGAGGAAAACGTGGCACGATCAAATCAATTAAATATTGAATGTCAGTCCCGTGAGGAGTCGGAAAAATCGACGTGCGTGCATGACAAGATGTATGAATGTAGAAGAATCGAGAGAAGTATGTCAGGACAGAACAGTGTGGCGTTCCATTCTTTCTGCCTACCCCTCCGGGGAGACGGCGTGATGGTAAGTTAGTTAGTTAGCTAGTTTTTCTATTAGTTTTATTTACGGAATTTATTGACTTACGGAATCGAAGCAAGAGCAGACTCTGTCAGAACTAAACATTTCTTAAGAGTAGCAGATATGAGAACATTGCGACCTATTGTTGTGAGAACCCTTAGAGATAGGATACCCAATGAAGAAATTCGCAAATCCTGCAAAATTGGAGACATAATGAGATGGAGTAGGCAGAGAAGACGATTCTGGAGGGACCACATCGAGAGAATGGATCCAGCAAAAATTCCTATGATCGTGATGCACGAGACTTTCTGAAGGGCCGTGTTAGGTCGTTGGCGATCATTATGGCTCTATATGAATGCTCTTTCGCTACAGTGGTTTCCTGGGAAGTGTTAATGTGTGTTGGGTGTTTTCCTCTTACCTTCTCCGAGGATTTTTTTTGTATGGGTTACCTTCCCTTAGTTGGTGGGTCTCGGATTTGTGGTGCTGAAGATATGCCATACGCCCATTTCCTGTCTGCTATGACCTTGGTGATTAGGTCAGTGATCACATTGTCTGGGACTCGCGAGATAACTCTAGAAGTCTTGCTGTTGTCATGCTAGTTGGTGTTTTACGGCATTTTAAATGTCTCGCTGTTGCACTTCCAATTATTCGCAAAGAATGCATGGGACATGGTAATTACAAAAAAAACCAGCAAAATGTTTAAATTTGAAACACTGTTATTACGCATCACAAATTATTTATTTGAGTTTGTCGCGAAAGCTGTTTCGCCAACCTATGTTGGTACAGGTTAGTTTATTTGTAATAACTCTTGTTAGTTTATGATAATCAAATGATTTTACTGAAATCTCTTGATGGATTTCTAATTCATTTTATATAATAATTATATAAAACGTTTTTTTTTTAACTACTTCCACTTTTGTCTTTATTTCAACAGTGAGCCTGAAGAAACCGGTCGCTGTCGAAATAAGAACAAATGTGGAAATAGTTAATATAACTTCTTTTTGTTTAATTATTCTTATTAGTTTGTTCGTTTCTCCTGATGATGCCAACATAGGTTGGCAAAACAGCTATCGTGATAAACTCTAATACATAAATTGTGATACATAATAACTGGGTCAAATTTAAACATTTAATAATGTTGAAGTATTAAAGTTTTTCGGCCAAAACCGTAGATAATCTAAAAAAATATTTTTTAAATTATGTTTTTTTCAGCTCTACAGACAGTTTCGGTCCAGCAAGATGACGAGAACTTCGCTGAGACGTGGAATTCTCGAGCCCAGTCCAGAATCTCCTCTTGCATGGGAACTTCTTGGGGTGGATCCTCGGCGCCACCGATGAGTGGGACCTCGGGAGTCCTGTTCGTCGGCGGAGGGATGTCCCTCCACACGCTGAAGGCAACCAGACACGTGCTGGGTCAGGCGCGTCGGCAGGAGACACCTCTATACTTTGAAGGGTTTCCAGTCACAGGCATGATCAAGGTTAAATAACGTTTCCTTATTATATTGTTGGGCTGTCAAGAGAATTTAGAGAGCTTAGAGAGCTGCTGTGCTGTGTGAAAGGTCTCATATTTGAGTCATGTGCTAAGGGGATAAAAATACCACCTGCTTCGATTGATATTGATGGGTAAAGTGGAGGAACGTCGGGGAGTTGGTTGAAGGCAGATTTCCTGGCTGTGGAACATAAAAAAATGGACAGTAATGACAAGAATGCAGAACCTATTCTATGTAACGCAGGACAGAGATGCCTTTACTGCAGTGATCTCCAACGTTGAGGGGACCTGACACGGCACCGAAAGAAGAAAATAAGTTATTTCTAAAAATATTTTAATTCTAAGAAAGATTCTGTACCAAATAAGTTAGTACAATTGTTCTTTTCATCAATGTAGAGTATTTCTAAGCAGGATACATTTTTTGGAATTATTTTTATTGTTACGCTAAACCAGAGGTTCCCAAACTTTTTTGTCCCGTAGACCCCTTGTGGAATTATTCCATTTTGTGTAGACCCCCTGCTTTCCTAATAAACAAAAAATTAGGGATCTATGAAATGAAAATGGGAGTCCACGATAATGGAACTCATGTCGGATGGTCGAAACGTTTGGGCGACTTTTTTTTCTAGCTCATTCGGCAAAGATCGGATATTCGATTTTACCAAATTAACTATAAAAAAAGGTCGCCAAACGTTTCGACCGGAATATTTTCCCCAATGAGCTAAAAAAAGGGGCGCCAACGATTTCGACCATCTGACCGGCCTCTGGTGACACCGGTGGGAAGAGCAATTAGTCTACTGAAATCGGCCTCCTCGGAGATCGACGTCTTTCATATTAGTGAAGGTACGTTCAGGGGACAAATACTCTTGACTTTAGAAAGCATCTTGTCTTCCTAATGTCGAACCATTTCTAATGCGTCCCTGGTACTATGTTGTATTTTTATAATATTTTACCTGTACTCAATAGATGCCTTAAACATTTTCCTGATTGTAATGTATTTTGAGTTAATAAACAAATTTGATTTGATTGACATGAGATCCACTATCGTGGACCCCCATTTTCATTTCATAGACCCCCGATTTTTGTTTTTGCTGACATGGACCCCTTGCAAGTTGCCGTAGACCCCTGGGGGTCTATATAGACCACTTTGGGAATCACTGCGCTAAACAAATATAACTTCTTACGTGCGTGCATAGGTATACGCACGTTTTATTTTCACTTCTGTGCCGGATTAAGGGGTTAGAAAAAGATTGATTTAATTTCAGATGTTTATTGTGGGAAAAAATGTTTCAATTTTCGCCATATAGGAACGGATCAACGACGAAAATTGCGTTCCACTATGTAAAATGATTGTTTAATTTTTAAAAGTATTTATGTAATGTCCAAGTTCCAAATGCCCGTTTTCCATAGCTATGTCAGCGGCTTTTTTATTGTCGTTATTGCGAACATCCGAATTGCTTAAATTATTTAAAAGTTCTTTAACAATATCCCAGTTTCCAGATTTCGCAGATATGTGCAGTGGTGTATTTCCTTGTGTGGTCGTCACACTCAAATCGGCCTTATGTTGAACCAGAATGCTGACAACGCTCTTATGATTGTTCATTGTGGCGTAATGTAAAGGGGTAATATTTTCCCTGGTTTTTGCATCCACCTCTGAACCTTTTTTGAGCAGATCCGAAACCATTTCCAAGTTTCCTTGTCTCGACGCGAAATGCAAGGGAGTTTCTTGATAACCTGTAACACTATTGACATTAATTTCCTCATGTTCAAGTAGTATTTTAACCACTTGTTTATAATCTCTTTGAATTGCAAGATGAAGAGGCGTGTAATTGAATTTCGTGGTAGCGTTTACATCAGCCCCTCTTTCTAGTAAGAGCTCAACGATTTCTGGAAATCCACTTCTTGCTGCCAAGTGAAGACTCGTAAACATGAATTTGGTTTTAGAACCAATATTTTGAGACGTGAGTAAAGCTTTGGTGACTTCCAGCCGCCCGTTACTTACAGCCAGGTGCAAGGGAGTAAGTTTGTGGATCTTTGCAGCATCTTTCAATGCCCCTTTTGTTAGCAAAAGATTCACTATTCTCAGATCACCCCTCGTGGCTGCCCTGTGTAAGAGAGTTCCTCTGTATCTATCTTTGGCGTTAATAATTAATGTAAAGTCGCTAGGATCGCATTTATTTTCAATGTTTTTGATGATGTCACAGATCGCTTCAAATTTACATCCTTCTACAATGATATGCAGGAAATTCGTTCTTGTCTTTCTAAGAATATTGTTTTTATTCAAGAATGTGGTTATTAAGTGGTCGTACTTGCATGCATAGTTCCATATTGATATGCAGTGTTGTAAGTAATTCACATTTGCGAGATGGTCTTTGATAAGTTGGAGCGATTCTTCTAACACGACCTCTTCTTGTTTTATATCCTGAACGTGCAACCTCACCACTTGTTGCATCAAGCCGTGTATATTGAGACTCTCAGAAATGTTGATAACAGATTTATCTTTGAGTAATTTCAATGCAGTGGCTAGAGTAAGTTCATTGTGTTCGGCAACAGGGAGAAATGTTTCCGAAGAAATTTTATTCGGAGAAAAGTAGGCCATCATTTTTAGAATGCGAATGGCCAGGGAACCAACGTCTCTGCTTTTCTTTTCAATTTTATTCACCACCAATCGCATGGTGGTGTAAATAGTTTTACTGTTGACATTATCAAAGTCAATCGTCTGAGATTGGAGTAGGGTTTCAATTTTTCTGTCGAATTTTTTTAAATAGTTGGCTATGGTAAGGTCCTGTTTGATATTTTTGAGGGTTTCGAACTCATTTAATATTATTTCCGCCACATGCTGGAGAGCCAGCGGAAAATTATTCAATTTCTTGGTCATGTTTTGCACTTCGTCTCCATCATAGTCCTCGATAGACAGGTAGTGACGGATGAAGGAATCGGCCTCGTGATCCTCGAAGTCGCCGAGGGTGAGTACCG
Source organism: Lepidostoma basale (assembly GCA_022606425.2). Lineage (NCBI taxonomy): Eukaryota > Metazoa > Arthropoda > Insecta > Trichoptera > Lepidostomatidae > Lepidostoma > Lepidostoma basale. The sequence continues at coordinate 511,188 of JAHDVF020000316.1, read as the reverse complement.
TCAGATGCACCAGCTGTGTTCTCCAATCCGCATTCGTAGAAGTTATTAAAACATTTGGTGTATTTGAATTCGGCGGTAAGCCGATCGGGAGGAATTCTTTAATATCGTTGAATCTCTCAGCGTTGTCGTATATCAAAAGAACTCTGCCTTTTTCGAAGTATGCAAAAATGTCTTCTATAATAATTTTGATGGACTTTTCTTCTTCATTCATTAGTTTGAACCCCAGCTTTTTGTACAGACTTAAGAAAGATGTTTCCATTGTATTGAACGATTCAGCGTTGATCCAAATGACGACGTCTTGCTGAGTGTACCTCGAGCGCGCATATTTAATGGCTATCTCCGTTTTTCCTACTCCGCTTAATCCGCTGATGATGACGAATCCGCGGAGTGATTCCTTATCAATCTGTTCCAGGAATTTTTCCCTTCCAGTAAAAAACAGCGACGACTGTTTTGTATTCATATCGAACCAGAACTGTTTACACTCTGGCTTACTCGTACTATCTATAGCCTTATCTTTAATCTCTTCCAGTAATCGCATACCCTTCTCCTGCTCCTTCTGTAGACATTCGATGCATTCTTTTATTTTATTAAGTTTCATGGTTGTCTCATCTTCTTCAGGTTTCAATTCATCTTTCATTAGAATCAAATCGGCTTCGCGTATCATGTAAACATATTTCGTATCTACAAACTCTTCTGTGTATTCATCTTTGAGCACCGCCAAAAATTCTTCATCGAACATTTCAAAATCAAATATCAAGCGACTGCCATATTTACACAGATCGTCATAGCTCTTATCAGATCTTCTGAAGCATCTATCAATTTTAAAATCACTCGTCAAAGATATCAATCCAACATTTTTGTAAATATTCGAAATCCTGCATTTAGTATTTTTAAAATATACTAATTGTATTGGTAAATACGTTCCAATTATTCCTTTCGGTTTTCCTTGGATGAATTGTTTTATTATCAAATTTTGCAACGGGCAGTTGTCCTTTGCACTTGAATTCGATTTTTCGTTTTCTTTTTCGACGTATTTATAGATCCCATCCATAATTCTGTTTACAGCATCTTGTGCGAGTATTCTCATAGCGATTTCGGATCCTCCAACATCGTCTATTTCCATGTACTGATACTCAAACGATTTAAATATGTTGAACCCCACATTAGTTATAATATCTTTTAAGTATTCAGTTTCTTTACCGAGGATGCTAAATATCATTTTGGCTCGTTTTCTATGTAAATCATTTCCTAAAGCTTGTATTATAGGTTTGCTGACGCCTCCGATCAGCTCTCCCAGTACTGGTCCAACGCTTTCACTCACCAGATCTAGAGTTTTACCGGATTTGTGTTTCTTTCCTTTTGCTTCTTGACTGTATTTGTCCAGTTTTTTAATGAACTCCTCACAAAACGCTTCAACGAATGATTTCAACCGAGCTAGTGCAGATTTATCATGCGATTTATCCATTTTGTGAATCTCTAGTCATGTGAATAGAAATAAATTCACGTTTTGATTACACATTTGATTCGCCTTCACCTGAAATCATACAAAATGAAATAATTTACTTAAAGAATATTTATGGATTCAGTTCTAAAATCGCGAAACCGTTTTAGAACTACTTTTTGAATATCCATTGAATTGAATTTAATACATGAAATAATGTTTCGATGAAATCTACATTTAAAATCAACCAAAAACGAGATGTTGAAGAATAATTAAGTAAAACCAAACATTGATTCGATGTTTGAATTATAAATCTCGCTATATATCATGCTAGTAAACATGACTGAGTATTTTTTTTACTGAAAAATGATGTAATAATCCATATTTCGTATTTTATACTGAGTCGTTTACATAAAATATAATAAAACTTCTAGAAAAATGTACTTTTTGATTAGTTTAAATTAATTAATATTGATTCTTCATATAAAGCACTCACTTTGTGGTTAGACATTTAAAAAAATTATATATATAAAACAACTTTGTATTTAACCACGGACGGGTTATTATATTGATGCCAACTAGTTTCGCTTGGACCCAAGCTCCATCAGAGCAGTAAACAAACATTGTTTTACTGCCCTGATGAAGCTTGGGTCCAAGCGAAACTAGTTGGCATCAATATAATAACCCTACCGTGGTTAAATACAAAGTTGTTTTATTTATATATTTTTTAAATTTAATATTGAGTTTTACATCATTGTTTCAGAAACAATAAATCTAACCATCCCGTTTAAGAAAAATAACTAACTAACTAACTTACCATCACGCCGGAGGGGTAGGCAGAAAGAATAGAAAGCCACACTGTTCTGTCCTGACATACTTCTCTCGCTTCCTCTACATTCATACATCTTGTCATGCACGCACGTCGATTTCTCCGACTCCTCACGTGACCGACATTCAATATTTGATTGATTTGATCGTGCCACGTTTTCCTCGGCCTTTCTCTATTTCTAGCTCCGTTCACGCCGTTTACAAATACCTTCTTTACCATTCTGTCTTCACTCATTCTTTCCATGTGTCCAAACCATATTAATGACCCTTTCCTTATTTTGTTCATAACACTTTCATTCGCACCACATTCACTTCTTATACTTGCATTTGTCACTCTATCATTTACAGATTTGCCACAAATTCGTCTTAGAGATCTCATTTCTACTGCATTTATTCTACTTTCATCCTTCTTTTGCTAGTTCCATGCTTCACTTCCATACATAAGGGTCGGCACAAGAACACCATAGGCTAAGAAAAATAAGAAAAAGAAAATTACCTTTACTTCCGTAACTTCATCATAATTTGCGTTGATTTTAATCAGAGTATTATCTGATTACAGAAATACTGTTTCACTTTCAATGTATCTATAATTATCATCGACACTAGAACGGGGACACTTTGATCTATTACGCACAGGGACAACCGCGAAGAAACACTGTCGATACCATAATAAATACATACAACTGGATTGTTATCGAGTGAACCGAGTCCGGGTAAGATATAAGAAGACAAGTTTTTATGGTTGAATACGGATTACTCATATTTCCAAAGTGAGATTATCGTTATTCAAGGAAGTTCACAATAGATTATACTGTAAACGCGATTGTTTTGTCGTTGTCACAGAGTTTTTATTTATATACATTCAATTTTTATTTATTTATATATATTCCGACCCTTATTGTATGGAAGCGAAGCATGAGACTAGCAAAAGAAGGATGAAAGTAGAATAAATGCAGTAGAAATAGATGTCTTTCATATTCGTGAAAGTACGTTCAGAAGACAAATACTCTTATGTTTGATGTGTTTTTGGGTAGCACCGTGTGATAACTCCTTCTAGATCGTTGCAGTCTCCATCTTCAGGATGGATGCAGTCTCCATCATTCATTACCCTGAAGATGGAGACTGCAACGATCTCCGAAACGTCGGTCGAGAAGGAGTTATCACACGGTGTTACCCAAAAACACATCCAACATATTGCTGCCAACCGTGAAAATCTACGCAATTATACAAATACTCTTGACTTTGGAGAGTATCTTGTATTTTTAGTGTCGAACTATCTTTTATGCGTTCCTGGTATTATATATGTATTATATCTTACCTGTTCTCAATAGATGTCTTAAACTATAATATGAAAATTGTTTGTTATATCTTTTGAAAAAATAAATTGATTCGATTTGATTTGAAATGAGATCTCTACGATGAATGTGTGATGATAGAGTGTCGAATGAAAATAAAATAACGATAATGTTATGAAAAAATAATGAAAGGATCATTTAGATGATTTGGACACCTGGAAAGAATGAATGAAGAAAGAATGGTAAAAAAGTATTTGTTCAGGATGTTAATGTAACTAGAAATAGAGGAAGACCGAGCAAAACGGGGCACGATCAAATAAATCAAATATTATATAATAAATCTCGCTCATGCACTTCCTAGGCTTGTTCCCCATCCATCCGGGATTTACATTTCTTCTTCTTCTTCCTCCTAAGCCAATTCCCGTCCACTCCTGGACAAACGCATCCTCCATTCGCTTCTTTGTCACTCTGGCTTATGCAGACTGCATCCAGGTTATTCCGACGTGACTGTTCAGATCACCCTTCCACCGTAGTTGCGGTCGCCCTGCACTTCTCCTTGCCGTCCACGGTCTCCAAGTCAGCAGTCTTCTTGTCCATTTTTCATCTGGGCTTCTGGCTACGTGCCCTGCCCGCTGCCATTTTAGAGTCGCTACCCGGTGGATGATCACCAGCATCGTGGTCTGTCCACGTGACGTCAGCTGCCATCGCCGCTGATTGGAGGAAGCCTTTCGTTCGTATAGGAAACACGATGTTACAAAATTTGGTGTCACTTACGGAAAACTTAAATATAAGGCAACCTGGAAGATTTTTATAATAAAATAAATCGTCAAAACTTATAGATCAAAAGAATAAAACACTTCATATTTAACCACGGTATGGTTATTATAATTGAAGCCAACTAGTCTTGCTTGCCAGCTTCATCAGGGCAATATAAAAAATAGAGTTATTTTTATTTTGTAATTATATTGCCCTGTTATATAAATTATTTATTATATTATATAGTTATTACATTAACCTGTCTAGTAGTGAGTGTTTTTGAACTCCACACAATAATTAAAATTCATTGCTAAATCATAGAAAACGAACTTACAATACAGTTTACTTAAGAAATACTAATAAGCAATTTAGAGGGAAAAAAAATAAATACTTTTTCATAAATAGTCAATCATTGGTCTATCAGAATAGATCATTAATTTATTTAAAATAATTAAGATTATGTATATATCATTATATGGTCTGTCTGGACTCTGAAAGTGAATGTAATGAACCGGTTGAAAGCGTTCGACATGTGGATATACCCCAGAATGCTCCGTATACCGTGGACCGATAGGGTCAGTCATGCAGACGCACTGCAGAGAGCCAGAGCCAATAGAGAGCTGTTTTCAAGTGTGAAAATTAGAAAGGTCTCATATTTAGGTCATGTGCTAAGAAGAGAAAAATTCCACCTCCTTTGACTGATATTAATGGGTAAAGTGGTGGGACGTTGGAGATTTGGTAGAAGACAGCTTTCCTGGCTGCAGAACATCAACGAGTGGATAGAAATAACAAGAGTTCAGAAACTGTTCCAAGTGGCCCAGGATAGAGATGCCTTTGCTGTGGTGATCGCCAACGTTGGGGGGACCTGACCTGGCACCGAAAGAAGAAGAAGAATATGTCATTATAAGAACCTTTTTATAGTATTATAAATGCGAACCCTACGCTCTATCGCAGGCAAAACCCTCAGAGATCCGATCAGAAATGAAACGATAAGGTTTGTCTGTGGTATTAAGGACATATTGAGATGGGGAAGAAGTAGAAGAAGGGGGCTTTTGGAGAGACCGAGTGGACCGCATGGAGAATACAAGAATTGCAAAAAATGTTAAGAATGAAAACCCAAGCAGCAAGAGATTACCAGGAAAGCCGCCAAAAAGATGGAGAGATGTATGGACATCATCATTCCAGGACAGCCCACCGTTATAAACAGGTCAAACGACCTTAACTAAGAACAAGAAGAAGGAGATGAATATGAAGATTATGTCTAGACAAATAAGAGTAAAAAATCTTATTCTTCTTCTCATATAAAATTATCAAATTTTACTTTTGCAGCCTGATACTAAAATGTTGACCAGCAACATGAAAGTGATGACGTCACGGGATACATAAAATGTGAATAACTCTGTCGGTATTATAGTTACATTGCTAAAAACTTCGAACATAATATGTGACAAATGGTTCTCAGTTGCCAGTATCGTTCGGTTTTCAAGAAAAAAATAGAAATTTATTATTTGTAGGCGCAACCGTACCGGTACTGCCATACCACCGGACAGGTTAACGATGACATTGTACTAGTGAGCAACACTCTGGAGGAACTAGCAGAAATGCAAAGAACTAAACGATGTATTCAAATCTGTAGGTTTGATTCGTTTTTTTTTCTCACAGTATCGTTTCTGACTCTGTCTCTTAGGCTTATTCCTAACATGGCTCTTTTCATGGCTCTTTGGGTCACTCGTAGTTTCTCGGCACTTACATGTTATTTATGATTTAATTGTATCTCAATAGAGACGAAGATGCAAATTCTAAACTGAATATGGTTGATCAAGGTGTTTACAGGACTTATGACCTGTCATTGGTTGGGTTAAGCGCACGCTTTATGTAATTACATAAAGCGTACGCTTAATCTCCAAATTAATCTCCATAGATGGCGTTAGCATGTAGATTATATAGAGTTATCTTAAAAAGATTAACATATGTAATCAAAATCTTCATAGATGGCACATTGAAACTGACATGTGAAATTAGGCATAGATTTGTAACATATATACAACTTCCAAAAATTTGTCTTACATGGTCATAAAGAAAAAGTTGGAATGGGGAATGTTGTAATTATATAAAGCGTGTGCTTAACCCAACCAATGACAGGTCATAAGTTCTATAAACACCTTGATCAACCATATTCAGTTTTCAATTTGTATCTTCGTCTCTATTGAGATACAATTAAATCATGAATTAATAACCCGCGGTGGGTGAAATCCAGTATTCGTATACAAGTATAAGTATACATTCACAAAAAATACATGTAATTTATTTACATTTAATATATATCAATGCCAAGAGGATGCCATGTAGCTTTTATTATACTTTGGTTCTGATGAACACAATGTTGGTTTACCTTATAGACTTACTGCGTGGACTCGCAAATTCCGGACGCTGCCTGCACCGCCACCGCCCTCCTGCGGGGAGTGAAGGGGCGGACTGGCGCCGTGGGGGTTCCTCCTACAGGGGCGGGATCTAGGTGCGGCCTTCCTGATGATGCAGAGAGCGAGAGGCTCGGAACTATTGTGGAGTGGGCCCTGGATGCCGGGAAGTCCGTAGGTAATAATACATTATTTTAATCTGATACCCGACTTATAATTGACGTAAATTTAAAGTGATTAGAAAAGCTAACAACGATCGTCTTTACCAAACCGTCTAGATTCTCAAACTTTTTTGGTGACGGAACCCTTTTGAAACAATAAAGATTTTGCAAAGCCCTTAAATAAGCATAACCTGGTTTGATGTAGTAATTAATGAAAATAATTGTAATTAATGAAAATTAATGTTTGTGAAACCGGTCGACGCCACAAATATTAGTAGATTTTAACTAAATGTACGTTGTTTTTTTCATTTTCATTATTAACTTCTTCAAATAACAATATATATTTTTTAAGTTTTATGTTCACTATCTTCTTCTTCTTCTTCCTGTGCCGTGTCAGGTCCCCCCGACGTTGGCGATCACTCCGGCGAAAACCTCCCTGTCCTGCGCTGCCCGAAACAGGTCATCCACCGTCCTCCTTCCGGTCCACTCTCTAATGTTGCGCAGCCAGGACATCTGTTTTCTGCCAACTCCCCGTCTTCCCTCTATCTTGCCCTCCAATATAAGTCGGAGGAGGCGGTACTTTTCTCCACGCAGCACGTGACCCAAATATGAGACCTTTTTCACTTTGACATTCGACAACAGCTCTCTCTTGGCTCCGGCTCTCCTAAGTACTTCGACGTTACTGACCTTTTCGGTCCAAGGTATACGAAGCATTCTTCTGTGTATCCACATTTCGAATGCTTCTAACCGATTCATTACGTTCACTTTTAGAGTCCATGTTTCACTTCCGTATAATAGAGCTGACCATATGTAAGCTTTTATCATTCTTTGTCGAAGTTTAAGATTTAAATTATCGTCACAGAAGAAGGGTCTCATCCTATTAAATGCAGCACGCGCAACCTCCACTCTACATCTCACTTCTGTATCTGGGTCGAGTGTTTTAGTAATGACACTGCCGAGGTATTTAAACTGGTCAACCATTTCGATATTTACTCCTTTTAGTCGCAAAGATGATCCAGAATAATCAAGTCTTCCAAACGACATCCACTTGGTCTTAGCGACATTTATTGTCAGACCCAATTCTTCTCCAGCCGTGTCAATCTTATTTAGGAGCTCTTGGAGATCAGGTATACTTTCAGCCAATATGACTGTATCGTCAGCATATCTGATATTATTTATAACGACTCCATTGATCTTCACTCCAAGGCTAGAGTTTTCTAGAGTTCTTTGGAAAACTTTATTGGAGTACAGATTAAACAATAGAGGTGACAGAATACAACCTTGTCGAACTCCTCTTTGTATAGCTATAGCCTCTGTATTTCCACTTCCATATCTGATCTTTGCCGTTTGACACCAGTAGAGGTTTCTTATGAAATTCAGGTCTTTGGAGTCAATGTTACAGTCTTTGAGCATCTCCATGAGTGTCGTGTGCCTTACCCTGTCAAACGCTTTTTCATAATCGATGAAGCATGCAAACACCTCTTTGCGTTGATCTCGACACTTCTGTAGCAGGACATTGACTGCCAGTAGCGCTTCTCTGGTTCCGAATGCATTTCGAATTGTGTGTCATCTAGATCTTGCTCGCACTTGTTTCTTATTCGGGCATGTATAATTTTAAGAAACAGTTTTAGTACATGACTCATTAGGCTAATCATGCGATAGTCATTACAATTCTTTGGGTGCTGCTTCTTAGGTAAGGTGACAAATATCGATTTCAGCCATTCTTGGGGGATAATCCCTATCTAATTATAATAATTTAATGAAAATCATGAAAAATAGGTAAGTACGAGTATATTACATTCTATTGACTTCTAAATACAAGTACAATAGTATACAAAATAACAAACAATAATACAAACCACAAAATTACACATGATTTTACTGAAATCTCTTGATGGAAGCTCATTTTAAATAATTATTAAATAAAACGATTTTTTTTAACTACTTCCACTTTTGTCTTTATTTCATAAGTCTGTCGATGCCAGCGAGCTTGGTGAAACCGGGCGCTGTCGAAATAAAGACAATAAGTGAGTGTAGTTAAAAAAACATCGTTTTATTTAATTATTATACAAAATAACACTGTACACATTGATTCCACTGTAAATTGATAAAGTAAACTGCTTGTCGCGGTAGAGCCCTCGCAGAGGCTTTGCGGAGCCCCTATGAGAACCCTTGGTCTAGATCATAGAATCCCAACCTTCTTCGACCACTGCCTTATTACTAGAAAATACATTTACTAGTACAACAACAATAACAAACCATCACGCCGTTTCCCCGAAAGGGTTGGCACAGAAAATGTAGCCCCACACTACTCGAGAGATTTTGTGACATTGCACTGAGGATGTTGGGCTTTATCATTCGAACCGGAAGAGTTTTCAGAGAGTGCTCAGAGTGCTATACAACGCGTTGGTTCGGAGCAGACTCGAAACTGGTTCTGTGATATGGAGTCCTCACGAGGCGAGGTGTTCCGTTATGCTGGAGAAAGTTCAGAAAAAAGTCTGAAGTATCTCTACATGAGGAAGTATGGTAGTTATCCTCGGCTCTATTCCACGGCATTAAAAAATAATAATAATATATGTATATTTGTAACCAAGGGGGACACAGACCACATTTAAGCTACGCTATTCTTCCTCGATGTCCCGCCGTACATACATAGCAATACAACAGCAAAAGAAAATACACAATTGATCATAAAAAACGTATGTTAGAGAAATAATAAAATTATTTTTTAACCCCGCATGGACGGGGGACGGGCCTAGGGAGTGCACGAGTGAAGCTGACGAAAGGCGCCGCTGCGCCTATAACAGCTTCGGGTAAGCGGAGGGAGCCCTCTATGGCTCGACCATATATTATTCCACGGCATATCTTTTAGGAATGTTCGGAACCAATTCTTTACAGCTTCGAAGAGATGGGCATCTCATTATCCATTTCTTAAAATTAATCAGGGGATATTTCGAGAACTCAGCCGTGCTAGAGGGTGTTGGGCTTTTTGTCCCCGATAGATTTCTCCGACAGCGCCAGCACAGATTGTTTTACCTACCGGCCACCAGAACCAATCTGACTCTGGTGACACCGGTGGGAAGAGCAATCACTCTGCTGAACGCGGTCTCCTCGGAGATCGACGTCTTTCATATTAGTGAAGGTACGTTCAGGGGACAAATACTCTTGACTTTAGAAAGTATATTGTCTTCCTAATGTTGAATCATCTCTAATGCGTTCCTGGTATTATGCCGTATTTTTATAATATTTTACCTGTAATCAATAGATGCCTTAAACATTTTGCTGTTTATAATGTCTTTTGAGTTAATAAACTGATTCGATTTGATTTGATACTCTATCTTGGCACACCTCTCTAGATTCCTCCGCATTCATGTGGCGAGGCATGCACGCACATCGATTCTTCTGATCACCTGTCACGTCATGTTTAAGGTATCGTGACTACCAGCAGCCTGACCCAGGCATCAGTAGCCAGCACCTACACGCACTCCTGCCTCACTTCTTGGGAGAGTGATGCCGATATGGACGACGCCGAGCTAGATCCAACTGACTGCTCTGATATTGCATATCAGCTGGTACACAGGCAACCAGGAAACAAGTTTAAGGTATTTTCTTCGTATAATTGATTTATTCGTTATCATGTATTATACATTTCTTGTTAATTTTTGTTTTCATGTTATTTTAGACATGAACGTACCCTGAACTTCTGTGTTCAGGTATATTTTACATACACGCTTGTGAATATTCACACTGTTCTATCAAGACTGTGGAACTTCTATAAACAAGGTGTCTAGGGGCAGATTTCAACTAACTAACTAACCATCACGCCGCACACTGGATCCATTTGGCAAAAACAGGGACTTAGGTGTCGAACTCCGAATTTTGCCCTGATTTTTTAAAAATAGGTCCTTTGTGTGATTCCAAACCACTTTTACATTAAAACTTTTCTTGCTATAACAGCTAATTTCCAAGAAAAAAAATGTTGTTTTTTTTGTATGAAGCAAAACTGATTTTTGCAATTATTTCGGAATCGGGTGGATACGTCAAAACCAAACTTAGTAGGGATTATAGAGGACATAATCTTCTACATTACTTGTTCCGACATCTACTTCATATCTCTTCCCGTTTAAAAGCAGCAGACATTATAATTTTTAATTTTTACTCAAATTTAATCAAATGTAAAAGTGGTTTGGAATCACACAAAGGACCTAATTTAAAAAAATCAGGGCAAAATTCGGAGTTCGACCCCTAAGTCCGTGTTTTTGCCAAATGGATCCAGTGTGCGATCCCCGAGGGGTAGGCAGAAAGAATGGACCACCACACTGTTTTGTCCTGACATACTTCTCTCGATTCCTCTTAATTCATACATCTTGTAATGCACGCACGTCGATTTCTCCGACTCCTCACGTGATCGACATTCAATATTTGATTGATTTCTCTCTTCACTCATTCTTTCCATGTGTCCAAATTATCTTAAAGACCCTTTCATTATTTTGTTCATAACACTTTCATTCGCACCGCATTCATTTACAGATTTATCACACATTTGTCCTAGAGATCTCATTTCTGCTGCATTTATTCTACTTTCATCCTTCTTTTGCCAGTTCCATGCTTCGTTTCCATACATAAGGGTCGGTAGAAGAACACCATTGTGCACTGCCATTCTAGCTTTTTTGGATAGGTTTTTGTTTTCGATGAAAACTTTAAGTGCACCATTCACTCTGTTGCCTGCCCCAACCCTTCTTTCAATATCCCTCTCCACTGTAAATACACGAACTCAACTACTTTCTCCAAATTTTCACCCTTCAAGCTAATGTTGCAGACTGTCATGATTTCTTATTTTTCAGAAATCATTACCTTGGACTTATTAACATTCATCATCAGATAATTTCGCATGCATACCTCGTACATACAATTCGCCAGGACTTGTAGTTCATGTTCGTACTATTATCCTTCTTTTGCCAGTTCCATGCTTCACTTCACCATTATGCACTACCATCTTAGCTTTTTAGGATAGGCTTTTGTTTGCGATGACAATTTTTTAAAATTAATTTTCAAAATCGGAAATTTGCCGCTCAACCTTATAGTACATGCTTGTCAACATTTCAGGTTTGACACAATGGCCTTTAAGTTATTATTAATCGGGTAATATCAGCTTTTCATCAGCCTTCATTTTTACCATTCACTCTGTTTATTTAAAACTCTTACTTCCCCATCATCCCATGGAACACTCCACATGGACTTTTTTTTATAAAGGAACATAGAAGTTCCCGCCACATACCCGAGGCTGTTATAGGGCGTAGCGGCGCCCTTTTATCAGCCTCGCTCGTACACTCCCTGGGCCTGTCCCCGGTCCATCCGGGACTTACATTTAACAAGGGGTTGCCAGACCACATTTAATCTACTCAATCTCACTTCTATGCTCCGCTGTACTTTATTGAATAAATAAATAAGCATAATTTATAATACATGAACATTTTAGGAACATTATATAAAATATAAAAATAATGATACACCACAGGAATATACAGCGGGAAGAACAGGAGAGGCAGAGGAGACAAATGCGGGATGGGAAAAAAATAAATAATATAACGTAGAGTACAGTTTTTGGCATGTAGGACAAAGGACGAGGTTTAGTACCACTCCACATGGACTAGAACATATGCCTTCTTCTTCTTTAAGTGCCCTGTCGGGTCCCCCCAACGTTGGCGATCACCTCGGCGAACATCTCGGAACAGCTCCTCAACATTCAACACTTCGGATGCCGGTCCACTCCCTCACGTTTCGCAGCCAGGACATTTGTCTCCTTCCGGGCCCTCGGCGTCCCTCAATTTTACCCTCCAATATCAGTTGAAGAAGGTGGTACTTTTCCCCACGCAGTATATGACCCAGATATGAGATCTTTCGAACCTTGATAGTTGACAACAAGTCCCTGCCAACTCCAGCCCTCCTCAGGACCTCGGTATTGGTAACCATATCTCTCCAGGGAACTCTGAGCATTCGGCGATGGAGCCACATTTCAAATGCTTCCAGTCTGTTCATGTCTTAAAAATCTTAATAATTCTTTCTAAATTTAAATGAGTTTATGTTTCTTTTTTTAATGTATACAAAAACTAGTAGACAAATACTGGATTTTATCCATTAAGGGTGTATCAATCATTAAGAATAAATTGTATCTCAATAGAGACGAAAATGTAAATTATTTGGAAACAGAATACGGTGGTCGAGGCATTTACAGGACTTATGACCTGTCATTGGTTGGGTTAAGCGATCGCTTTATGTAATGTGTGATAATTGGGTTGATAGCCTTTCACATTACAATAATAAAGATTTTTTGCTTAATGCTTACCTCTAGTCTCAATATATGGTGCTAGTGTAGATTGAACTAAAATATGTTGTTTCGCAACATGGTAGCATATATACAACTTTAAAATAATTGTCAAACTTGGTGCTCGTAGAAGGGTTGAATAGGGAATGTTTTATTACATAAAGCGATCGTTTAACCTAACGAATGGCAGGTCATAAGTCCTGTAAACGCCTCGACCACCATATTTTGTTTCCAAATAATTCACATTTTCATCTCTATTGAGATACAATTAATTCTTAATGAGTTTATATTTATCTACAAAATAACAAATCGTCTTACTGTTGATTTATAGTTATCTTGCTTTTATAGCATTTATCGTTCTTTAATTTAATTTTCCTAGCTCCAAATCTCATTTCCATGCATAAGGGAATCTAGAGTGCGATCTGTCTTACGATACGCACATATCAAGGACTGTTAAGTCTGGTTTCTTCCAACTGAGACAGCTAAAACACATAAGAAGATATTTACCTATTGATGAAGCTAGGACCCTCGTAAATTGTTACGTTTTGAAGTGTTACGTTTAGATTATTGTAACGGAATGTACGCTGGTTTGCCAATTAATCAATTAGGCAGAATACAAAGAGTATTCAATGCTGCTACCCGACTGATTATGGGGCAATACAGATACTGTCATATGGTATACGTATCACGCCGCTCCTGAAGGAACTTCACTGGCTTAAAATCCGAGAGCGAGTAAATTACAAATTGTGTTTGACAGTGTTTTAAGCTCGACACCAGAGAGCGTCAACCTATATATTTCGGATCTCTGCGTGACACCCATGCCAACGGAAAGGCAACGTTCATTCTCATAAGTAGAAACAAGTGCAAACAACATAACAATTTCAGTCAGAGCTAATAAACAAGTTTATGTGATCGTGCTTTCAGCGTTGCTTGTCCTTTGGCGTAGAATAGCCTCCATTTTAGTATTAAGTATGAGGATAGTGACGTTAAATTTAAGAGACTTCTAAATACTGCACTGTTCGGTCACTTATTTTCTAGTGCGCCCTTAGAGTAATTGATTTTACAAAACGGCGCACTTAAAATATATGTCATCAAAGTAATAATAATAATAATAAAAGATCTCAAATTTTTACTATCATCTTTGGTTCAATTGATATATTTATGTTAGAAAATAGTTGTGTTTATAATCTGACATAATAAAAATTGTGAATTTTAGGTTATTCTTGGTGGAGGACTTTCTAACTTTGTCCCAAACGACACCGAGTCTCAAGGACGGAGGAATGACAAGAAGAATCTGTTATCCGATTGGACAAACGACAAAGCGAACAAAATGATCAAGAGTCAGTTTGTCAGCAACAGGGATGAGCTGATGGATGTCAACAACGACACGGAGTACCTCCTGGGGGTCTTCAACCAGGGCCCTCTGGAATACCATATGCTTGCTAACGCTTCCCAGCCAACTCTCGAGGAGATGACGGAGGCCGCAATCAAAATGCTGTCCAAAAACAATAAAGGCTTCTTTTTGTTTGTTTTCGGTAAGTAAATCATTAGATGAAATTATTCCCGTCCACTTCTAGACAAATTAGCCTCATCCTCTTTGTCTTGTACAGACATTTAGATACGTATTAATAATTAATCTGTACATCAATGAGTGTCAAGTGCAAGTTTAAGAAGTGAATGCGGTGCGAATAAAAGTGTTATGAACAAAATAATGAAAGGGTCATTAAGATGGTTTGGACACATGGGAAGAATGAGTGAAGACAGAATGGTGAAGAAGGTATATGTAAACGGCGTTAACGGAG
Source organism: Lepidostoma basale (assembly GCA_022606425.2). Lineage (NCBI taxonomy): Eukaryota > Metazoa > Arthropoda > Insecta > Trichoptera > Lepidostomatidae > Lepidostoma > Lepidostoma basale. Next base: position 496,163 of record JAHDVF020000316.1, on the reverse strand, counting down.
CTAGAAATAGAGGAAGGTCGAGGAAAACGTGGCACGATTTAATCAATCAAATATTAAATATCGGTCACGTGAGGAGTCGGAGAAATCGACGTGCGTGCATGACAAGATGTATGAATGTAGAGGAATCGAGAGAAGTATGTCAGGACAGAACAGTGTGGCGTTCCATTTTTTCTGACTACCTCTCCGGCGAGACGGCGTGATGGTTAGTTAGTTAGTTAGAAGAAACAATGTTTTTAATTCATAAATGTGCACATTGCCCCAAAATATATGTGAACGCAACAATGTCTTTAAAGCAACAAAGACTGCGGCTACTTTGTTAACTTGGATTTTTAGAAGATTGATTTATTACATGTATATTTTTCAGGGGGAAGAATTAATGACGCCCACGACCAGAACAAAGCCAGGTTAGCGGTGGACGAAACGATAGAACTAAACAAAGCCGTTAAAACAGCCTCTGAACTCACCAACCCATCTGAGACCCTCGTGGTCGTCACCGCGGACCACGCCCACACCATGACGATATCCGGGTACAGCAGCAGGTGGCTGGACATATTCGGGGAGGCTGAGGCTAATCCCAAGGACCGTTTGGATCACCTACCCTACCTCACCATCACATACGCCAACGGGCCGGGATTCAGAAGCCGCAATGCGGATGGTTTGAGGGTTCTGGTTAATAAAGAAGAAAAGTTTTTAAAACGTAAGTAAAATAGACCATTTTTAAGATCTTCTTCTTCTTCTTTCTTATTCGTCAGCCCTTATCGGTCCACTGCTGGACATAGGCCTCCTCCCTTCCCTTCCACTCGTCTCTATCTACGCCCCCACGGCAGCAATGTCGTCGGCCCACCTTTTTTGCGGACTGCCGACGTTTCTCCTATTCTCCCATAAATACTTTAAGAGTAGAAGAAAACATATAAATACTTTAAGATAATATAAATAAACTAAGACCGAGGAAAGAAAAAAATAAGGATGAAAGTAGAATAAATGCAGTAGAAATGAGATCTCTTAGACGAATGTGTATGATAGTGTCGAATGAAAATATAAGAAGTGAATGCGGTGCGAATGATGTTATGAACAAAATAATGAAAGGATCATAAGATGGTTTGGACATATGGAAATAATGAATGAAGAAAGAATGGTAAAAAAATTATATGTTAACGATGTAAATGGAACCATAAATAAAGAAAGACCGAGGAAAATGTGGCACGATAAAATAAATCAAAAATTGAATATCGGCCACGAGAGGAATCAGAGAAATCGACGCGCGTGCATCACGATGTATGAATGTTGAGGAAGCGAGAGAAATATGTCAGGAAAGAAAAGTGTGGCAGTCCATTCTTTCTGTCTACCCCTTCGGGGAGACGACGTGATGGCTAGTTAGTTAAGATAATATAATGATTTTAATTCAATATTTAATAAAACGATGTTTTTTAATATAATATCTTTTGTCTTTACTTCAACAAGGGACTGGTTTTGCCAGGCTCAACAGTGTCACCAGTCTGTCGATGCTAGTGAGCCTGGCGAAACCGGTCGCTGTCAAAATAAATACAAAAGTGAAAGTAGTAATTATTATTTGAAAAAATACCTAATACAGAAGATAGAAAAGAATGTGAGGTGGATGAATGCGTCCTAAATAAAATTAATAAAGGGTTACAACGATGGTTAGGACTGCTAAGAGCCCGTTCCCACTTGTCGGGTGTAGGGTCCGGTTTTTAATCGGATGTTCCAGTGGCAGAACATTTTATATGGAGCTATTCACACTTGCCGGAACCCGATTTTTAATCGGAGCCGACAAGAAATGCCGGGTGTTTTGCCAGCCGTCTGCGTCCGGAAAAAAATCGGGTCGGATCTCGCTCGCCTATGCTGTTCACACTTGCCGGATGTCGGGCCCGGCAACCCTCCCCCCGCTACCCCTTGTTCTGCGATCGCGCTCACCGCTCACATACATCGCGGCGCGCAAGCAGAGTTGTTGTGTTTTTTATTGTACGCACGTTTGTTATTTCGTAATAATGGAAACAAATACGAGTATAAACCCTGAAGAATTGATCACACTAGTTCAGGAAAGAGGTGTCCTTTGGGACAAAACTTTAAATGAATATAAAGATAAGCAATTGAAAATATCTGCTTGGCGAGAAGTTTGCTGCCTACTCATACCTGATTTTGACAATTTAGACGAAAAAGAAAGACAAAAATGTGGTAAGTGTCTAAGTATTTTATTTAAAAATAGGTTAAGTACATACGAGTATCTATACGTAAAATCCAAAACATAAACATATTAATCATGCGCTTCTGGTTGCCAAGGCACCGAACCTATTGTTGAAATGAAGTAGTTCGCAAATTCAGATCGTATATCATTTGCAATAGGACCACCACGTGGATAACAGTTGTGCAGTTGTACTTGTTCTTCCATCGGATTCTCTACCGCATACTGAATATCTTCAAAGTTCAGTCCGTCCTTTTCCCTTACAAAATTATGTAACACTGTACACGCTTTTACAATTTCGATAGCCGTGTCTGGGTGGACATCCAGTGGTCGATGAAATATTCTCCATTTATTGGCTAAAATACCGAAAGCACATTCAACGTACCTTCTTGCCCGACTTAAACGATAGTTAAATATTTTTTTCATATAGTCCAAATGAGTGCCTCCAAAAGGTCTCAACAAATTTGTTGACAGTGGGAAAGCCTCATCGCCCACGAGAACATACGGCATATCTTTTTGAAGTGTTGCATGTAGAGGCCTTGATTTTGGTATATTTAAACTACCATCATTCATTTTTTTCCACATGGTCGACTCCTTGAATATCGAGGAATCACATTCTTTTCCATATGAGCCAACACTCATAAAAATAAAACGATATTCTGCATCAACAACGGCGAGTAAAACAAATGAGAAATAATCTTTGTAATTAAAATACATGGAGCCACTATTATTTGGTTTCACCACTCTTATGTGCTTACCATCAACGGCTCCAAGACAGTGCGGAAAATTGGTTTTAATATCAAAACTCTTTGCAATTTCCAACCATTTACTCTCATTATCAGGAAGTTTCATGAACTCGTGTCTTAATACATCCCAGATAGTGGAACTAATTTCTTTGCAGATCTTACTAATAGTTGACACACCAACTCTGTAACTGTAGTGCAATTCTTTGAAGGAACAACGCGATGCACAATATCTGTAAAATAATAAAGTAGTTATGATGCTAAAATTTTTATATGTACCTATTTTAATTGCAGGTAAACTAGTATCTACAAAGTGGTCGAATTTGCGAGACGGCTGGATGCGAGCAAAAAACAATGATGTCAAAAAATCCGGAGCCGGGGCGAAATTTTCGAAACCATATGCATATAAAGGACAGATGAGTTTTTTGCAAAAAGTAGCTGAGCCTAATCACACTCATGACTCTGTCAAGATACATGTCCAGGGGCCAGCAGCCATACCAACAAGTACGAATATTTCCAAAAAGCAAAAGCTAATGAACCTGGATGAGAAAATGAGCCAGTTCTTAGAAAACAGACTATCAACAGACAAAGGCGAAGAACATCCAATGCTCTCCTTTTTCAAAGGTGTTCTGCCGAGCGTTACGTCTTTTGATGATGATGAAACTTTAGAGTTTCAATCAGGCGTGCTATCACTGATCCAAAAAATCAAAAAGCAGCGTGATAGTGGTTTATCAAATTATAGTTGGCATTCACACTCAAGAGATCACATGCAATATTCTGCAAATTCGTCACAAAACCCGAATGTGCACCCTCCAGGAAACCAGAATATGCTCCCTTCAGGTGGATATGTATATTCGATACGCCAACCCGTCGAACCAGCATCACCTGCTTGGTCACAACAAGATTCCACGCAAGATTCGGAGTTAAATTTTAGTAATTTTTAAAGTCTACTTACTTAAATATGTTATAAATATGTAATAACTAAAGTTATTTTTTTTTTAATAAATACGTGTGAACTAAAAGTAACTGTTTTATATTTTCCTTTAAACAAATTAATTGGTATTTACCTTAGAAATATCGACAATCTTTCTTCAGTACAAATGCAGTCTCGTAATCTTGTATTTTGGTAGTTTATGATATTGGAGTCAGTAGATGGTTGAATGTAGTTAATGACATCCTAAAATAATGTAAAAACTTAATTTCGTCACTTCTCAATTCTGTTATTAAGTTCTGAAATGTACCCAAACTAAATGTTTCCCTCAGGATTGGATGCACCCAATATTTTCTTTTCTTAGCTGTCTTTATTTGTTTTCTTTTTAAATACATCACAACAACTTCGTCGACGTCCATCGTGCACAGTCGTCTCGCGTAGAGTGTCCAGCTTCGACCGGGGCCGGCAACCGATTAAAAAACGGATAAGTGTGAACAGAAGGCGCCGGCATCCGATTAAAAAACGGATCACACGTCCGGCAAGTGGGAACGAGCTGTAAGAATGGTTAAATAGAAAAAATATAAATACGATTAATTTGTGAATGGACTTTTTTTGTCTATTCTACTGCATTTCTTTTGGGAAAGTTCGGGAGCACCAACTCTGGGCTTCGTTCCCGCCGGAGCTTTTATCAGGGTGAGAGACTAAACTAAATATAAAATCAGAGAACAACCTATTAAGAAATAAATATGTATAAAGTGGGAGAGAGAAAGAATTGGGGTAGGAGAAAGTGGGCGCGAGGACGAATAGACTGATAAGATGGTGAGTCATGCTCATTAGTCATTCAATGTGTTAGTATTTTATTTAATAATGTCACACCACAAATTAAGTGCTTCATATGAAAGTTTATATAACTATTATTTATTATTATATATTCACACCTGAAGATGGAGGTCACCTCTGAAATATGTTGTATTTGATATCATAGATATAAAATAAAAGTAGAAAAAAAGTGTTGTGCATTATGTTAAAAAAATAATGAATGTGAAAAATATATTAATTTAAAATTATATTTTTAGATGATCCCAACTTTCAATTTCCCGCCGTTTTTCCGTTGGCCTCGGGAACCACGGGTGGAGAAGACGTCGTTGTATTTGCCAAAGGACCCTCACAGAATCTCTTCAATGGAGTCTTGGAGCAGCACTTGATCCCTCATATCATGGCCTACTCCATGTGCATCGGTCCAGGACTGACTTCCTGCGAGAACATGTCTTCACTTATCATATCACCCCCTCCACCATCAAACTCAACTCATAAAACTTCCATTCCAGTCTCATCTGATGTTTCACCTCTGAAACTATCACAAGTTGTTGTTGTTTTAATTGTTGTGTTAAATTATTTAATATGATTGTTTTTATTTAAGTTTAAAATATTTTATTTAATTTTTACTATAAATATTATTTTATTTTACGGCCGGTTTTGCGGGCATTGCGGATGTCATCAGATTACTAATCATATACAAATGTTTTTTTAATTTGTTGTAAATTTTTGAGGTTATGATGGTATGCATTCAGTGTATTCAATTGCTATGAATCCAGTCACAATAAATTAAGTCATGAATTTAAATATTATAATCTTGAATCATCATAAAATTTTGGAATAACCGTGTATTTAAAATAATATTTTTAGATCGTTCGTGTATAAGTATGGTGTATTTTTATTATTTTGGGATGTAAATAAAGTTAAATGCTTCAACTAATAAAAATATGGAAGGCTGTCAAGATAAAATTGAATTGTACATATTTTTTATATCAATTTCTCGGTTTAAGTTGAATATACGAGTATCATACTTAAATAATTATATTTTAATGTCTACAAATATTGTCACACTTTTCGGATATTTAAGTCTCTTTAATGGTGTCTATGATAATAGGTGAAATAAATAAAATAAAACAATTAAAAGTTATTTTATAATAAAATTATAAAATCAATAAAAAACTTTGTAAAATATTGAACCTCGATATGGTTATTATAATTGTTGCAAACTAGTTTCGCTTGGAGCCAAGCTTCATCAGGACAGTATAACAACTAAACGTTTTGTTGTTATACTGCCCTGATGAAGCTTGGGTCCAAGCTAAACTAGTTGGCAACAATCATAATCACCATATCATGGTTAAATATTTTACAATTTTTTATTTCTTTTACATTTTTAAAATGTCTAACCACAAAGTAAGCGCTTCATATGAATGATTTCTTTTATAATATGTAATAAGTTTAATTCCTTCTATGTTCACCATACTTTGTGTTGTATATGTTTTATTTGTCTTATTATTTTTTTATATACTTTGTATATGGGTGTTTTTCAAAAAGTTTGCTCGTTGCGTAATAATTCCACTACGTCACATTTGGCGTTCCACTAATACATCACGTCGCGTAGTGGATGTGACGTATGATGCCAGTATTGAAACAAACTCCAAAATGCAGGTTTATGAATATGATTTTACTAAATATTACATTGAATTTAGATTCTAGATGTCGGTCATTTTTACCCATGAAAAGCTGTAAGTCAAACAATCAATACTTACATTATAGAATCACGTTCGTAGTGGAAAATAAAAACAGCACGTCGTGACGCCCGACCACTATTTCACATAACATAATGCGACTGGTGTCAATTTACGAACATGGCGACCGTTGACGAGCTATAAAATGTTGCCATCAATCAAATATATACTTAGTTTATAGTAAATTTTTCGTTTAAATCAGTATATCGACGTAGCGTATACGGAATTTTCCACCAACGTCGTTTTGAGTGACTAAATAAAAACAGTATTTTATATTATTTTGAACTCTAATACGCTGTTATCTAGGAATATTATTGAATCTGGATCATATAATCCTTCCAAATAACATAAAACTCTTGGACAAGAAGTAGCTTATCAATGAATATTTTTCGTTTATACGAGTAAAGTGCAAAAGGAACGTGGGACACTAGAAAAATCACCACTTTTCTATCGTATATTCCCAATAATTAAGCAAAATAAACAGATATAAGTACTTTTGGATATGTGAATAATCAATTTGTGAGTTATTCTGTTGTTTTGAGATATAAAAAAAACAGTTTTAAAATCAATAGCCTGTAGAATTACTTCGAAAGTCATAGGACATGTAATTTTCGAGTAAACATTTTATTTGAAAAACACCCATATACAACACTATTAAAATAACATATCAGACATATTTCGGACAACCAGTACTTCTTCAGTGATACAGATTACTCCATTTTAAAATATGTAAAGAAAACGCGATTGTTTTTGCGCGATTTTATATCGACACTAGTTATAAATTTGTTTCGCCTTGCTAGGACATTCTAAAAAAAAAAAAAATTTCACTACAATCACTGTAAAACCGAAAAGCAACCGCGTTTCCATTATAAATTTTATAAATATTCGTGTTACCAGAAAAGATGTTTCTGGTTCATTTTTATATTTTATTTTAAAAGACTAAGGGTATGGCCACACCGGAATGCCAAGGTAGGAGTCAAGACACAGTTCGCATGTGATCACGCCCTGTGGCGCGGAGTGTATAGTGTGCCTGTCCCAAAGTGCGCCATACGTTAGTTCGTTGGGTGTTTATTTTAACTCCTACTTTGGCACTTCGGTGTGGCCGTACCCTAAACTTCTTATTCTTCTTCTTCCTCAGTTTATTCCCGTCCACTCCTGGACAAAGGCCTCCTCCATTCGTTTCCATGTCACTCTGTCTTGTGCAGACTGCAACCAGGTTATTCCGACGTGTTTGTTCAGATAATCTTTTCACAAGTCAGCTGTCTTCTTGTCCATTTTTCATCGGAGCTTTTGGCTACGTAACCTCCCCATTACCATTTTAGAGTCCCCACCCGGTGGATGATTGCAGTGACGTTTGTTTTTTCTCTCACCGTATCGTTTCAGACTCTGTCTCTAAGGCTCATTACTAACATGGCTGTTAACATGGCTCTTTGGGTCACTCGTAGTTTCTCGGTACTTTGTTTGGACAATGTTACAGTTTCAAGACCATAAGATCCAACTGGCAGAACGCAGGCTTCATAGACTTTTCGTTTCAGGTCGATCGGTATTTTCCGGTTTTTAAGGATGTAACTCATATTTCCGAAAGCTGCCCAGCTTAGTCCAATTTGATTTCAAGCCTTCTCGTGCCCATCACCTTGGTCTTTGCCAGGTTCATATTCAAACCTTCAGATTTGGATACATTGTGTAGTTCTTTCAGCATTTCAACTAGTTCCTCTGGAGTGTTGCTCACGAGTACGATGTCGTCGGCAAAACGTAGATGGTTTAAATATTTTTCTTCAACACGGATTTCTATAGTTTCCCAGTTCAGATTTTTGAAAATATATTCGAAGGCTAATGTGAAAAGTTTTGGGGATATTGTGTCTCCCTGTCGGATTCCCCTTTTAATTTGTATCTTGTCTGTCGACCAGTCCTCATTGAATATTACTTGTATAGTTGCGTTTTTATATATTATTATGTAACCATTTCACATTTAAAAATATATGTTTAACCTATTCGCATTCGCTGCCCAGCTTAGTCCAAATCTTCTTTTTAGCTCTGCAATTTGGTTATCTCGGCCCAATTGAATATTGTGTCCCAGGTATGTTCTTGGATACCCTAAACTACCAAGGATTTAATGATAATATATATTTATTTCATAGTCTTCAATATGAGCAGAACATAGCTCATCATTATGCAGAAAGAATCTGGTCCTGTCCAGGATTGTACATGAGTCCCCTGGATCAAAAGCCATGCGTTTTATCTCCTAGACCATGGGCCGGTTGTGAAAGGGCCAAATATTTGACGTGGGGATTAGAGCGGGCTGCACTTGGGTCACATGTCACTACAGTATACCTAATATATTTAACCAAACTAACCAACCATCACGCCGTCTCCCCGAAGGGGTAGGCAGAAAGAATGGACTGCCACACGTTAACCGATGCGGCACTCCATCCTTCTCTTTTCGCCCCCGCGAGAGACGCAGTGTGATGGGTTGCGAAACTCATCACCACCAAATTGGCATCTGTCACCTATACAACATGTTTGTACAAATATTTTCTTCTTCTACTTCTTCTTCCTTGTTGTAGGCCTAAGTTATCTGTTCTCCAGAGTGTTGCTCCTCCTGTGAGGTAGATTCTCAACTGTCCTTCCATATTTTAGGAGGTCTTCCACGAGGACGAGTCCCATGAGGCTGATTATGCAATGCAATATAGGGAAGTCTGGTGGTGTCCATTCTTTGAACATGACCGTACCAGTCCCTTTTTCGCTGTCTGCTCCATCTTATAATATCCTCAAACTCACAAATATCTCTTATTCTAGTGTTCCTCACGCGATTTCTCAGTGTCTTGCCTGCTATCGTCCTCAGTGTCTAGAGGCGAGAATCTTGCGGGTCGCTGGTTGCCGACCCATGCACTGGACCACTACTAGAATTACACACATGTCGTTTTACTAAGGCATTATTAAAACTATTTGAAAATATTTGTGCCTAATAGGGAAATGGCAAATAACAATGCAAAACCACACAGCAATGATATTTTATTTCACACCTTACATTTTTAGGTTAAGTAGACATATTTATTATTCTATTTTCTTTTTCTTTCATACATCTTCGCACACAGTTTTCACGAAGCAGTTTTATCATATTTTAACGTGCATTTCTTGTACAATGTTTCTTGTCAAACCGCGACACTCACACGAAATAATAAATGATATAACGATGCAAATTTGAATGTAAAAATAACACACGACTTTAAAACTAGGCTCAAATCTTTTACATTTGAGACTTACAACTAACACTGTTCTAACATAAGACACGCGAGTCCGACCAGCGCAAATTGGCTATCATATCATGGAATATGGTTGAAAAAAACCAGTTCGTGTTTTTTTTTGTATTGGTTGAGTTGTAATCGTTTAAATGCAATCCACGTAAAAATAAAAGTTTGTCTTACTTTTTATTTTCGTCAATTTGCATTGGTCGATCTTTGCTTTGGTACTAGGGTTGTTTCACGTGATTTTAATTGTGTTTATATTTAAATCGAAATAATGCAAAATTATTTGAATAAATATAGCTACACTTTGTATTATAACACGTTTTATTTTTACTGATCTGACATATTTCGGTTACAAGTAACCTTTATCAATGTATACAATTTTAACAGACAAATAAAATAGAACAGTCACATTTTTTACTAAATGGAGAACGAGTTATGTATACGAGTACAAGTGGAAGAAGTATAATTAGGGTTGAAGAGAGGGGGGATGTAACGGAAACATATCGAGTGGAATGGGTATAATTAGGATTGAGGAGAGAGGAGGTGTAACGGGAACATAAATAAAAAGTGTTGTAATACAAAGTGTAACTATAATCAAATATGAATCCACAACACAAAGTGAAGGCGAATATAGAAGAAATGTAAAATTATTTTATGAATAAATGAAATTTCAAAACTATACAAAGTACTTCGGGCACATAAGAGAAACGAAAAATTCAAACTGATGCAACTATTATCCAATGAAAAATATAAAAAAAGGGTTGGGAGAAGAAGAAAGTCCAGACTAGAAAACATTTAAGAATGGTTTAGTTGCAGCATGACATCCCTGTTTAGAGGTGTTGTATCAAGGGTAGAAATAGTCATGATGCTGTCCAACATCCGAAAGGAGAGGAAGAAGAAAAAGAGAATAAACAAGTGAAAAAAATTCAAATGTACTTGAAACATTAACCATACTATTTCGACTTTATATGTTAATTTTAAATTAATGTTATAGTATTATATATCTTCATGGTATTATGTTAGGAATTTTTTGCTTTTATGTGTAGGTACTTTTCATTATGTTAAAAACGACGTGAAACCCCCCTATCAAATAGAAATACATCTAAATATTGTTTGTAAATATAGTGTTTAAAATGTGTAACCCTGTGGTTATCAACTTACTTCGAATGCTTTTGTATGACTTAAGCTCTAGTTAACATTTAAGAAAGGTTTTGTTCTATGGATAACCGCTTTTGGAGGGTTACCCTTAACGGATAGACTAACAGACTAACAATCAAGTTTTAAATTTAAAATTGATTCTAGAACATTTGCAGTTTAAACCAAAAATGCACTTATATTAACGTAAACCCGATGTTAACACCATGTATCAAAGAAAATGAGAGTATTTTGAAATATATGGTGTTGAACTACAAAATATGTATTTAATTAATTTATTTCATTTAGATATCTATAAAATATTTTCTTTTATAAAATAAAATAATTTAATTACAGTATATTCAATGATTTTAAAAATAATATTTTTAGTAAATTATACAGTCTATAAAAATAACAAGTTTGTATATGATTTTAACATTGATTACCCATTTTATCTGTTCTATAAAAAATGTATTTATTATTTCTATTTTCTATAAATATTAAACAAATGTTTATTAAATAGAAATCCTATTTTTTTATTTTATAAAAATGGTTTTGGATAATATGTTTTATGAGTTCAATAATAATATCATATATAATGGGTATTTAAATAATTAAATAAACATTTTCACTAAATATTAAGTATATCTACTTAACCAAAATTATTCGAATACATAATTATTATACAATAATATCGAGTAATATAAAATTGTCTAATTGTGATAATTGTGTGAAATAAATAAAGTGATATATAAATAGTTTAAAGGCCTTAATTGAATCTTTTGAAAATTGAACATGTTAAAAATAAATTCATTTTAATTTACCCTTTGAATGAAGAGTAAACGTATTTGAATAAAATATATGAAATGCCATTCATTTTTCAACATATATTTTAAACCGATTGTTACAAAAAATACCAGTTCTTTACTAAAATAATTCACTGAAGCTATTTTATTTTTAATGTATCACAAAAAACACAGCTAAAATTGCAAATAATCAATTGTATGTCAATAGAGACGAAGATGTAAATGATGTTCTGGGAACAGAATATTGGAGGCGAGGCGCTCACAGGACTTATGACCTGTCATTGGTTGGGTTAAGCGATCGCTTTATGTTTAACAACATTCCCCTTTCCGCACTTCTTACGACCACCACGTCTGACACATTTTTGGAAGATATATTATGCTAGAAAGCTGAACTGCACTTCACATTTTTTAGTTCAATCTACATATCGTCACCTGAGAGTAAGAGGGTTCCAACTAACAAAATTTCACATTTGGCTTTTTTTGTGAAAAGGGTTCTTACTAACCTTATCTATACGTACAATAAAAAAAAACATGTAATAGTATCGTCATTTTGATGTTACGAAAAGAATCAAGTTCCTTCTGATCATTCAAAACACACGATTCACTGAAGAAGGATTCATTTATACTTAGAACTTTATTATTCCAACTGTTGCCAGACAAAATTTACACGTTTCTCGGTAAAAGAATCTCTGGAAATTGAACCCCTTTATTCCAAGATACACACCCGAAACCAGCAAAACTTTGACTTCATTTTTCTCAGTTTTTTACTTTTGTCAGTTGGAACCTTCCTACTCTCAGGTGACGATATTCTGTTCCCAGAAAACAATTTACATCTTCGTCTCTATTGAGATACAATTAATCCTTATAAAAAAAAAATTATCCGCAATGAGTAAAATCCAGTATTTGTCTACAAGTATTTGTATAGGTACATTCAAAATGTTGCAAAGAATCAATTTCAAAACAAGCAGATTTTTCAGAAAGTTGGTGAATTATTATTTTTATTTAAGAAATTGTTAAAAGTTTTTTTGTTAGATCAATTAACAAATTCCGAAATACACCCTGTATATTTGAGTGAATATGATCAATCAGTGAAAGGAAGCAAATTTAAAAAAAATACGACACTTTTACACTTAGCATTTTAATAAGCCAATCGTTTCATAGTTAGGTCTCATATGACCCATTTGTGAATCCCCACCCTTACAGATTGATGTTATAAATTTGTATATTTTGAAAGGCAACTGCTTCTTATATTAAGCATTGTAGATAATAATTATATGAAATACGAGTATGTATGTGCACAATTGTGTTCTTGTGCCGACCCTTATGTATGGAAGTGAAGCATGGAACTGGCAAAAGAAGGATGAAAGTAGAATAAATGCAGTAGAAATGAGATCTCTAAGACGAATGTGTGGCAAATCTGTTTATGATAGAGTGACAAATGCAAGTATAAGAAGTGAATGTGGTGCGAATGAAAGTGTTGTGAACAAAATAAGGAAAGGGTCATTAAGATGGTTTGGACACATGGAAAGAATGAGTGAAGACAGAATGGTTAAGAAGGTATATGTAAACGGCGTGAACGGAGCTAGAAATAGAGGAAGGCCGAGGAAAACGTGGCACGATCAAATCAATCAAATATTGAATGTCGGACACGTGAGGAGCCGGAGAAATCGACGTACGTGCATGACAAGATGTATGAATGTAGAGGAAGCGAGAGAAGTATGTCAGGACAGAACAGTGTGGCGTTCCATTCTTTCTGCCTACCCCTCCGGGGAGACGGCGTGATGGTTAGTTAGTTAGTTAGTTGTATGTGACAAATATACTGATTGATTATTTATTAAATATGATTACATGTTTCTCTGAAGCAAAAGTAGTTTTCGATTTTCCTTCTTAGAAATCTGATAGTATCATTCTTAAATCCTCAATATAATGACTTATTGTGCCCTAATAAAAATGTAACGTTTTAACTGTTATCTCGAGGCAGATAATCGTGTATTAAATCTGCAATATTGTTTCTTGAACAATGATATAAATCTTTACATTAAATAATTAATATAATAAGTATTCGTTAATGAGAAAAACATGGCATGACCAGATTAATAAAATTTTAAAGGTTGGTCATGTTAGAAGCCAGAAGAATCCACGTAGGTACGTGTATGACTCGCTGTATGAATGTGGAGGAAGCTGGAGAGGTGTGTGAGGATAGAGTAGTGTGGCGGTCCATTCTATCTGCCTACCCTTACGGGGAAACGGCGTGATGGTTTGTTGTTGTTGTTTAAATAATTAATACGAATGAAAACGTCTGTTTTCTAGAAGTTTTATTGTCAGTTTATGTGAATGACATGTTTTGCCTTTCTAAGGTAATATTAAAGGTAAAATTGATAATACCTTAGAAAGATGAAACATACCCTGACCATAAACTATAACAAAACATATAGAAAACAGACGATTTTAATCTTTTTAAAATCAAAATGTTTATTTTTATTGAGTTTGGAATGAAAAGTTTCGACTCGGATGAAGTCATTCAGAATCATATAAAAAGTTTTCATATTTAATTGAATAATTACTTAAATGATTTGTTCAACACATAACACCACAATTATATATCAAGTATCAATTCATCGTTAACGTTAAATTTCTCAAACCAAAATATTTGCATTAACAGAAAACTACAATCATATTTTTGGGTTTATGGCAATGATATTTCTTTGCAGCGAAATCAGCAAAAGTCACATATATGATATTTAAAAATGGAATAATACTTCCAGGATATTTATTCTTTTGAGGTTATAATCAGAAACGAATAACAATAGCTTAATATGATAAGTAATTGGGACATTCACAAATGGTTCAATAAATCGCCGTTTTATATCCTCAAGATTAAAGGCTTCCAATACAAACTCTGTATTAGCATATGAACACATACTTGAATCATTTAACAGCATTACGCAGGGTCGTTTTCTGTTTAAGAGATCCTTTTCCAAATCAAATTTAGATTTATAATCAATATCCAACATTTATAAAATTCAACAAAAAAGGTTTTGTGGCTTTACCTAAATAAAACTAATTTATAGTTTTATTCTTCCAATTAATATTTAAAATTCTAGAAATAAAATGAATGCTCGCGACAAATAGATATTGAAGAATGATCATGGGACCCAGACCCGATGTTGCAGCGGGAACTTGGAGGCATAGGACTAACCAAGAAATCCGTACGATCACCCAGCAGCCCCTTATAACGAGAACCGCGAGAGCTGGTGGCTTAGCATGGATTGGGCACGTATGCCAAGCCGAAGAAACCAGAGCAATCAAGACCCTGTACGCGTCCAGACCGACTGGAGTAAGACCTCTAGGAAGGCCTAGACAGCGCCTAATGGACAATGTTCTGGCTGATCTGGGCGAATCGGACTGCTGGGAGCAAAAGGCGCAGGATCGACGAGCTTGGCGAAAAATCACCAAGGAGGCTAAAACTTTTAAGAGTTGTATGGCCATAGGAAGTAAGTAAGTTTTTGGACAGAGATGTCTTCGCTGCAGTGATCACCAACGTCGGAAAGACCAGACACGGCGCCGAAAGAAGAGGAAGAATATGGTTTCAACCGGGTAGATGGAAAAAACACTGTCAACTGGGTCGTGATCTAGCTTGGTGAATGCTTGGCTCCTGATCCAGGGAACATGGGTTCAAGTCTAGACATGACCAGATTCTTCATAATAATATTTATTTTCTGCACATATTGAAGATTGTAAATTATACAAAACCTTCAATTAGAAATATCATAAATATTTATTTAGCTTTTATTGGAATACTAACAGTAGGCATTATTTATTGTATCTTGAATTTATTGTAAATTATACAAAACCTTCAATTAGAAATATCATAAATATTTAATTTAGCTTTTATTGGAATACTAACAGTAGGCATTATTTATTGTATCTTGAACAATGATGTAAAATTCATTAATAAATAATTAACACGTATGAAAACGCCTGTTTTATACAAGTTTATTGAATGGTTTATTGTATGTTTTGCCTGTAAAAGGCAAAATGAAATGTCATTTGATAATGTCTAAGACAGGCGAAACATGTAATTCCCATAAATTATAATGAAACTTTTATACATTTTCATTTGTATTAATTATTAAAATGTGAATTTCCGGATAATTATTTAAAAAAAATATTATGTCTGATAACACCCATAGATAACCAAGCTGTATTGTAGCGAGCTTATCTTTAAATTGAAATTGTATCTGAGGCTATTCTAAATGTCTTTATCTAATTAGGATCCCGTAAACAAAAAACAGCATTACCTTACATCTCACACATACTTATACATATATTTTATAATTAGTTTTGAATGCCAAAGGGTATACTTTAGTAACATAGATATCAAAAATACAACAATAACCAAAAATATAAAATTAAATAAAACAGAAATTTGTATATAAGATTATTATAACAAGTTTTATTGCAACGATAAAAACGGATTGTTATTTAATTAATGCAATGACAATGTCAACTTAAAACTAAGACAGAGGATGTTGTGTGGTCTGTTCTGTTACATGGGTGTGAGGCATGGACATTTAAAGTAAATAAGATGAACCGATTAGAGGCATTTGAAATGTGGCTTCACCGAAGAATATTCAGGATCCCACAGACAGACAGAGTGACGAACACAGTAGTCCCGAATCGTGCAGGAGTAAATAGAGAGCTGCTGACATTGATCAAAGTCCGCAAGATTTCATATCTGGGTCATGTTTTACGAGGAGGAAAATATCGCCTGCTGCATCTAATTTTGAAGGGAAAAATAGAGGGCCGCAGGAGGGCAGGCAGAAGGCAGATCTCTTGGCTGCGCAATGTGAGGGAATGGACGAGAATCGGAACTGTGGAGAGGAAGGGAAACCGATACGGCTCCGTAGAAGACGTCCAAGGGGCCGTGACGGCATCTCTGAAAGGCATTCTGGAAAGCGAGTTATACGCAGCGTACGCGCATACGCAGCTTACGCGCATAGGGGGTGAGTGGGAATCGCGTTATACGCGTTGTGTCGAAGCACAAGGGCGCTATTTCGAAGACTACTAAGGATTTGTACCGATTACTTCAACAACAACAAAAAAATTCAGTCCTACTACTTTTTGATCCTACCCTGTATACTAAGTATATAAAAAAGAAACATAAAATAAAACTTTACGAAAATTTAATAACTATAGTTTACCCTTGACATTACATTGTAATTTGTTCTAAAAATGAATAAGGATTACACATCAAATCATTGCTGAAATTTTCGAAAAGTGATAGAAAAAAAAATTGCATTATCTATCAATTTTAAATATTAGTGTGCAAAATTCAATTGTGATTTGTATTATATGAAAAAACTTTCAATCTCAATGAAACACACGAAAACACGAAACTTTGTAATTAATAATGTAATATAATATTGGTAAGAAACAATTTTTTCCAGAATTTCACTGAATAAATTTTTTTTAACACGTGATTTTTTCAGTTCTGAATTCGAATTATGAATATATTTAAAATGAAATTGCATAACTACACCAAAACATGTGAAAACAATTATATTATAAGTGTCTTTGTGATATTATATAAATTGTTTAATTATGCATTGCCAAAACATAATTATTGAGAAAAATATATTGTGTAATTCTATATGATATATAACTTCTTAGAACAAATTTGAATAACAAATGTAAACTATAAACAATGTCTTTAAATGTAATTAATTAACTAAATTTAGTACTAAAATACATATCAAATAACTATAGATTTAATAGAATTATATAAAGATGAATATATTTATTAAATTTGATTCCGACATTCGTGGAAAGAGATTTTTTTTATGAGATAGAAGAAAATCTTTAACGGAAGACATAAATGCATTTTTTAGATTAAGTTTACATTTTACGTGTAGCTTATCGACCCTTTCTTACCCCATTCTTGAAGAAACTAGTAATTAAAAATAAATGGACGTACTCTGAAGCATACGAGTGGCGAATTAAGGATAAACGATGCTCTAACATTACATACAAAACTGTTTATATATAATTCACCTAACATCATCACATACAACATTGCAAATATTTATGTAAATTTCCTTAATCTAATGCGACATTTTGGTGTGTGTGTAAGTATTTTATTTGAAACTTTCACCACGTAATTAAATAAGATGAACTCATATTTAAAAAAAAACTCACGCTGTATTGGTCTGTTAGAATTCACGTGACAATAAAAATGGCGATAGACTAACTACCTATCACATATCAAGAGAATCCATAGCTAAAGAAATGTATACAATAATTGGGTCCAAATAACCTGGTGTATGTAATCTACCACATTAATAAGTCCCAAGTCGCCTCCCAAAAAAACAGCAAAGCTGTTAATAGACTTTGCTGCAAACTATTGAAACTTTAAAATATATATTTATTATAAGAGATGCTTCTCACAGCGAAAAATTGTTGCCTAGCTAGGCTTTTACGCATTAAGGAGCTTAAATATCCAAATCCATTAAAACCCATTGCCAGAATACTTAGGCAGGTTTGCATAGACAATATGTTGGCTGATCGGGACAAGATGAGATCTCTTCTCCGGTCTCGATCTACTAATTGGTCTGCAGCAAGGCGACGCATCTTCTCTTCCACTCCGCTCGGTCCTCGGCAACTCTCTTCAACTCCGCATAAGAGGTGTTGAAGAGAGGTGTGAGAAACAGTCAAATCTGGTCTAGGTACTCTTGGCGAGGTCGTCCTCTGCCAATCGATCCCTCGACCATTCCCCCCAACACATTATGCAGGAAACATTCGTGTCGCAACACATGACCAATCCATCTTGCGCGCCTGATGCAGATGAGATGGGAATACGATATTGATGGCAACACTAAGGGTTGATTGCTTGAAGATTAAACGACACCACGAAGGAGGCTAAGGCTTTCTTAGAGTTGTATCAGAGATATTGTGTACATGTATTGAGAATGGATCCATCTAGAATCCCACATGTTGCATCATATTCCTGTTGCCTACCGTCTCCCTGGAAGACCGCCAAAGAGGTGGAGGGATAGCTGGGAGTCGACTTCCAAAGAGCCAGCCTGAACTACATGAACAGACTAAAGGTCTCAAAAGAGGAGATGAAGATGATATAATCTGGGAGTTTTATCTATAATTTAACCCATATATAGCAGGCAAGACACTGAGAGATCACGTGAGGAACACCAAAATAAGAGAGATAAGTGAGATTGAGGATATTATATGTGGAGCAGAGAGCGAAAAAGGGACAAGTATGGTCATGTTCAAAGAACGGACACCACCAGACTCCCCTATTATATGCACGTATGCACTTATTATGCACTACATAATCAACCTCGTGGGACTCGTCCTCGTGGAAGACCTCCTAAAAGATGGAAGGACAGCTGGGAATCTACCTCACAGGAGGAGCAAAACTCTAGAGAACAGACAACATAGGTCTATAACAAGGAAGAAAAGAAGAAGATGATAAACTATGGTGAAATTAGTGAGAAGTTTGTAGGGAAACAGGTTTATTCGTGGACAAATTTAATAGCGAGTACTAGAGAGTATTAAGCATAGGAAACAAGCTAAAACTAAAGATAAAACTACTTGGTGAAAGTCTGAGATAAAACTGTATGATGTTATAAATGTCATCATATATACATATATATGAATGTTTTCTATTGATTTTGTATAGAAATACCCACTAAGAATATATTGTACACTGCTTTTTATATGATGGGATTCTGGTCATAGTTGTGTGCTGTGATCAAAGTTAATGTTATATGACATTCGTCGTCGATTCAATTGATTATTGCTTTCAAAGTAAATTTACAAAACACAATTATGCCTTCATTTTATTAACGTTATGAGTAATCGAAATCAAGCAATAAAAATGGTGAGTTATTCAATATCCGTCAGCAGTTTACTAACCAACATCGTAATAAGGACAAATATTTCTTTCACAAAATGAATACAATTTATTAACAGGTTAACCTGTCTAGTAGTGAGTGTTTTTGAACTCTACACAATAATTAAAATTCATTGCTAAATCATAGAAAACGAACTTACAATACAGTTTACTTAAGAAATACTAATAAGCAATTTAGAGGGAAAAAAAAAATACTTTTTCATAAATAGTCAATCATTGGTCTATCAGAATAGATCATTAATTTATTTAAAATAATTAAGATTATGTATATATCATTATATGGTCTGTCTGGACTCTGAAAGTGAATGTAATGAACCGGTTGAAAGCGTTCGACATGTGGATATACCCCAGAATGCTCCGTATACCGTGGACCGATAGGGTCAGTAATGCAGACGCACTGCAGAGAGCCAGAGCCAATAGAGAGCTGTTTTCAAGTGTGAAAATTAGAAAGGTCTCATATTTAGGTCATGTGCTAAGAAGAGAAAAATTCCACCTCCTTTGACTGATATTAATGGGTAAAGTGGAGGGACGTTGGAGATTTGATAGAAGACAGCTTTCCTGGCTGCAGAACATCAACGAGTGGATAGAAATAACAAGAGTTCAGAAACTGTTCCAAGTGGCGCAGGATAGAGATGCCTTTGCTGTGGTGATCGCCAACGTTGGGGGGACCTGACCTGGCACCGAAAGAAGAAGAAGAATATATCATTATAAGAACCTTTTTATAATATTATTAATGCGAACCCTACGCTCTATCGCAGGCAAAACCCTCAGAGATCCGATCAGAAATGAAACGATAAGGTTTGTCTGTGGTATTAAGGACATATTGAGATGGGGAAGAAGTAGAAGGAGGGGGCTTTTGGAGAGACCAAGTGGACCGCATGGGGAATACAAGAATTGCAAAAATTGTTAAGGATGAAAACCCAAGCAGCAAGAGATTACCAGAAAAGCCGCCAAAGAGATGGAGAGATATATGGACATCATCATCTCAGGACAGTCCACCGTCACAAACAGGTCATACGACTTAAACTAAGAAGAAGAATAAGAAGATGAAGATGAAGATTATGTCTAGATAAATAAGAAGTAAAAAGTCTTATTTTTCCTTTTCATATAAAATAATTAAATTTTATTTTTGCAGCCTGATTCTAAACGGTTGACAAGCAACATGAGAGTGATGACGTCACGGGATACATTAAATGTGAATAACTCTATCGGTATTATAGTTACATTGCTAAAAACTTCGAACATATGAGACAAATGGTTCACAGTTGAGAGTATCGTTCGGTGTTCAAGAAAAAAATAGAAATTTATTATTTGTAGGCGCAACCGTACCGGTACTGCCATAACACCGGACAGGTTAAGCGGTTAATGAGATGTCAAAAGGTTGGCGTGTTGGTTATTGGCTACTGACGGTTATTGGACCCCTCTTCCTTATTTACGTCTACAGTAACAAATTAATAAATACAATTATATATTTGTTTAATAACATTTAAATATTCACAAAAAATATGTAAAAATCAGTCATTTATTTAAAAGTAAGCATACGTTATAATTTGGCTTTATAATGATGTCTTTTAAATTTTATAAAATTAGGCATTATATGCAAAATATTATCAACACTATATTTCACAAGAAACAAATAAAATTTAAAAATTAAAATACATAACAATCATTAATATTTATATTATATTATTTAACAAAGAGTGCTTATTATAAAATATATTAAATATTCATAATTTTTTTATTATAATAGTTAACTTGGTATTTGAGTAGTATACTACTGATAAAATATATAAACAATAGAAATAGGCCGTTTAAATGTATGCATTATATATTTTTTCAATTACAAATAATTATTATTATTTAAATCGTAAATAATAAATTGAAAAATCGAACTAAAATATTTTTACATAAAATACTATTTAAATAGATGGCACAATGGAAAAAAATATGTGTATTTGTTTGTGTTTTAACAGTATTCTTACCGACATCCTAATTTTTGTTTCAAAATCATAAGCGATATTAAATGATCACCCTCAAGAGATTGGACCATCTCTTGATATTTTATGATTATATGGGTAATGTTATTTACGTACAATGGATAACAATTTAACAATATTACAGCTAAAATAAGGATTCTTTGGATTCTCTATCTGTAGGTCTCGCAGTTTACCCAAACTTTAAAAGAATGAACTGAAAATTCTCTTTGTTTAAAATTTCATTCCATCATACCTAGTAAAATTATTTAATTATCCGTATAGCATCCACATTGGATCCACAATGGATCCATATTAGTTTCACAATGAATCCATATTACATCCGCGATAGATCCAGAAAGGATCCATATAAGATCAAAATTGGATCTAGAGTGGATCCACTATGGATACTTAAGGGATTCTTATTTATTATTTTTTGTTTATAGGGATGTTCTGAACGGTAAATAAATTTAGAAGAAGTAATGCAGAAAATTAAACCGATTGTTGAAATATAATTATTTAACTTAATGAACGCTAAGGCATTAACACTGTGGAATTCCATATAAATATACTTAGCAAATTGCAAATTGTTTAATCCACTAATTATTAAAAAAATATTTTAAAAACACGACATGTTTCGGAGGATACCTCCATCTTCAGGTGTAAAAATATAATAAAAACTAAACAAAGAAAGACTAATATATAAACGCATTTAAAATTCCATACAATAATCCAAATTTAAAAATTTACCTGGGCTATTTGTAATAAGTGGGTACTAATATTTTTTTTTACAGTAAGAACTAATATTATTTATAAGTTCTTACTGTTAAAAAAATATTATTTAATTATTTATTTTTAAACAAAAATATTTTGTTTACAAGTTATTAAACTTCTAAGCGGCGTCCATATGAGACGGAATACAGGTATTCACGTATGTTGTCATGACGATGCCAACAGATTTTCATACGCAAAGATAACGATTATCAAAAAATGCTTTTGTAACGACTCCAAAGAGTTCTTAGTGATTAAAATAAAAATTAATATCTGTAGTAATAAATAGTGACCATAGCTTTGAACCATCATTGTATTAAATGTGGAGCTACAACCAGTAGGTAGGTACTTACTGATTTCTAGCTAAATACTCCACTGGTAAAAAACGATGGTCATGTGTCCAGTATAGCCAGCTCTAGTATGTTCTTTTGGGTAGAGTTCTATACCATATCTACCTGGTGGAAAATGTTTTTTTACTAGCTAGTGAAAATGCCTTCTTTCGATTTTATATACCATCCGGAATAACCCTGTATAAAACAATTATGATTGTACGTTCATTGAATAATGTGAATTTAAAATTATTTTAATAACGTTCAAATGATTAAAATGGAGGTCCTACTTCATACCCTTGAGGAATCCTGATTTTAGCATTAATACGTATTACTCTTGCATCGAATATTAGTTGTGTCAATCTTCTTTATATCACAAATTTCTACTGCTATGTGGCCCATAGCTTCGCTTGGTTGACGGCAGATGGTGTCAGTGTTGAACATCTTTTGGTTGTGTTCATAATAATTCTTCTTTTGGGGACGTGTGGGTTCTTGACCGTGGTGGTCGGATGGTTGTCCCGATGGATGGGAGATCCGAAGATCTGATGATCCATCTGGGTTGTGGCTGACGAGCAGCACACTAGTTCTTTGAGGTCAGGATCGTGACGAATTCTGAAATCAGAAGACATTTCTTCAAAATAAATTCATAAAATAATGTGGTCTTGAAATCATCGTGATTATTTAAAAAAAACATTTTGACAAGGTTCCTTTAATATTTTGTGAACATTTTTAATTCATCTTGATTTTCTTATTATAATTAAGGGTATAAACATATTATAAATATTGAAGGTTAAGGCGTTAACACTATGGAATTCCATATTTTATTTGGAAGGAGAATATAAAAAAACTGCATAATCAATATATTAAAACTTATATTAAATCATTAGGGTGTTTTTTTAGAGGTTTGGTGTTTGAACTGGCAACATTGTTTCTACAGACTGTCAATTTGATAGTTGACAGTTGATTTGTAGTCAATACGTTTTGCCATTTTACCCAGTTGCTCAATTATATAACAATGTGTGCAAGGTGTTTTTTTAGAGGTATACGAATTCAAAATGAAAAAAAATGCATTAAATAATGTAAATGTCTATGATCTTGGCTTTATTTAATAGATAATTTTATGCCATTATTGTTTAAATATAATTTCGGGAATAATTATGAGCGCCACGGCTAGCTCGAATGTGAGTCCAATTTTCGACAATTTTATCGAGCAACTGGGAAAAATGGCAAAATGTACTGACTACAAATCAATTGTCAACTGTCAAATTAACAGTCTGTAGAAACAATGTTGCCAGTTTAAAAATCAAACCTCTAAAAAAAATAAACATCCTTTATATACATTTTATCCACAGCATGTTTCGAAGGTGACCTCCTCCATCCTCAGATCCTGTTAAATTTAAAAATGGATTGTAAACGTGTCAATTTTGGAAGAACCGCATGTGGCTCGCGAGCCGCGGTTGGCCGACCTCTGGTCTAGAGTAATTCTACGATAATAAAAATTTAATCCAAATTTAAAAGAATCGTTATTAATTGTTTGATCAAGAATACGAAGGAAATGATTTTCAGAGAGATTTAATATTACCGTAACAGATAGTTTTTCAGAATTTTGATGTGCAAATTGTGTAGTATCATACCGTCGTAGTTGACCATGCCGTCTCCGTCAAGGTCGGCTTCCTTGATCATGTCGTCCACTTCCTCCTCGCTGAGCCGCTCGCCCAGGTTAGTCATCACGTGTCGCAGCTCCAGCGACGAGATCATTCCATCGTTGTTCTTGTCAAACACCCTGTAGTCATAAATATACACTTTACATATTCGAGATTCATTAAATAATTTCAAATATTAAACGTCGACCACGTGAGGAGTCGGAGAAATCGATATGCGATCATGACAAGATGTACAATATGAATGTTGAGAAAGGAACAGAAGAATGCCAGAAAAGAAAAACATGGCTAACTTTTCTTTCTGCCCACCCCTTCTAGGAGACGGCGTAACGATTAGTTAACTAACTAACTAACTAACCATCACGCCGTCTCCCCGAAGGGGTAGGCAGAAAGAATGGACTGCCACACCTTTCTTTCCTGACATATTTCTCTCGCTTCCTCAACATTCATACATCGTGTCATGCACGCGCGTCGATTTCTCTGACTCCTCACATGGCCGACATTCAATAATTGATTTATTTCATCGTGCCACGTTTTCCTCGGTCTTCCTCTATTTCCGGTTCTATTAACATCATTAACATATAATTTTTTTACCATTCTTTCTTCATTCATTCTTTCCATATGTCCAAACCATCTTAATGATCCTTTCATTATTTTGTTCATGACACCATCATTCGCACCGCATTCACTTCTTATATTTTCATTCGACACTCTATCATACACAAAATATCCACACATTCGTCTAAGAGATCTCATTTCTACTGCATTTATTCTACTTTCATCCTTCCTTTGCCAGTTCCGTGCTTCGCTTCCATACATAAGGGTCGGTAGAAGAACACCATTGTGCACTGCCATTCTAGCTTTTTTTACGATTAGTTAGTTATAGAAATTTAAAAAATCAGATGAATCACGCATAAGAAAAGCGTTTAATGATGGTAATTTATTTATTTTTACTTTGACAATGATGTAAAACTCTATATTATTATATACTCGTATAATTAAAACAAATGAAAACGTCTGTTTTTTAGAAGTTTTATAATACCTTCGAATGTTGAAACAAGACTGTAGAGCCAGAAAGAAGAAGAAGATATTGCTCTGTACTCAAGAACTGTGACAATTTGTGTCAAAATTATGTAACACAAATGATCATCGTGGAAAGTAAAGTCAGAATTTACAAAACATGCACCATAAACATAATTACTTACTGAATCGAAGCAAGAGCAGACACTGTCATAACGGCAGGAATGAAAAAATTGCGACATACCGTGGGTAGAACCTATAGAGATAAGATATCTAGCGGAGAGATTCTCAGAACCTGGAATATTGATGACATTGTGAGATGTAGTGATGAAGAAGACGATTCTGGAGAGATTACGTTGAGAGGATGAACCAAGCTGGATTCTCCAGAGGGCCGCTGATCACAAACACGACCACCAAAAAGATGAAGAAAAGTTTGGCGTCTTTATCACAGGGCCAAAATTAATAGTCTATCTGAACAGATCGTAAGATCGAAAGAAAGAAAAATAATAAAAAGAAGAAAAAAAATTATTTGATTTCGTATTCATGTAGAAGGATAAACATATGAACATCGTGTGTTATGAAATATGAAGAGGCTGGCTTTAAATTTAGGTTGGTACGAGAAAAATATTAAAACATGATAATTCGGTACTAATTTAGCAAAAGGTCCCAGATGCGTTTTTTGTGAAATTGAGTTTTTTGAGTGAAATGGCAGTGCACAATGGTGTTCTTCTACCGACCCTTATGTATGGAAGCGAAGCATGGAACTGGCAAAGGAAGGATGAAAGTAGAATAAATGCAGTAGAAATGAGATCTCTTAGACGAATGTGTGGATATTCTGTGTATGATAAAGTGTCGAATGAAAATATAAGAAGTGAATGCGGTGCGAATGATGGTGTCATGAACAAAATAATGAAAGGATCATTAAGATGGTTTGGACATATGGAAAGAATGAATGAAGAAAGAATGGTAAAAAAATTATATGTTAATGATGTAAATGGTACCAGAAATATAGGAAGACCAAGGAAAACGTGGCACGATCAAATAAATCAAATATTGAATGTCGGCCATGTGAGGAGTCAGAGAAATCGACGCGTGCATGACACGATGTATGAATGTTGAGGAAGCGAGAGAAATATGTCAGGAAAGAAAGGTGTGGCAGTCCATTCTTTCTGCCTACCCCTTCGGGGAGACGGCGTGATGGTTAGTTAAGTTAGTTAGTTAAGTTAAATACACCATCAGCATTATTTTTGCACACTTTATGTTTGACAAAACGTTAGAGCTGTACTTTTTTTTCCATTTTTTTTATTTATTTATTTATTTTACAATTGCATTCAACCCCTATTTTTTTTAAATATATGTATACAAATACATATATTTTTTAAATTTAGTTACTGATATATCTTGTAGATAAAGTTATGCTTCGTAAATTGACATTTGAAATAAACAATTTAGAACAAAAATAACATTTTTATAAACGTTATAATAAAAACAATGTAAAAATCTTATTTTTGCTCTCCTGTAAAATTCATAAAAAAGCAGTTAGGACCTTTTGCCAAATAAGTACCGAATTAATGTTTAGAAAGTTAAAAGATGTAAATATGTAGGAGTTTATACCTGAAAGCCTCTCGCAGTTCGTCCTGCCCGTCAGCGCCCTTCATCTTCTTGGACATCATCTGCAGAAACTCGTTGAACTCTATCGTCCCGTTACCATCCTGGTCCACCTCGTTCACCATATCCCTCAGCTCTGTCTCTGGAAATCACAAATTCACCATTCAAAATATGTCAGGTAAGTCATAATGAGTTTTCTACTCATGGGAATACAATGTAACTATTGTATGTTTATAAATAAATAAAAAAATCTCGCATCATTAGGTATATTTCCTACTTAGATATTAGAATACGTTTTTCTTTGGGTTAAAGCTAAACAAATCGCGTATAGTGTAATGTATTTTTTAAACGAAATTTATATTATCCCTCATGAAATAAATTCTTCCAAGAATGTCTAGGACAGGGATGGCGAACCTATGGCACGCGAATGAAGAGAAAAAATAAAAGTTTTAGAAATAGTATAAAAAATTTAAAAAATATTTTTATGGCCATGCGTATTTTATTCGTTCAATAATAGTTTGATAAACGACGGAAACGAATAAATACTTTTTTTTAAATGTATTAATGCTTTGTTTATATATAAAAAAAAATGAAGTAATACATACAAACATTAGATGCATTTTTATTTTCATGGCATGTGGCACGCGACACATTATTATATTGAAAAAAATATTTTTTTGGCACTCAGGCTCAAAAAGGTTCGCCATCCCTGGTCTAGGATATCTTTGATGGACTTGATTTAATAACTTAACCCTCTGGTTGCCGAAATCCGATATACGCGACGCGATAGGTATTCACTATTTATAGGAGATGAGTACATAAAGACAATGTAATATGCTTTTTTTTATTCATTAGATTCTATACCATAATCCTTGCTGGTGGTTATATCAAGGATATTAATGATTTTTATAAAATTTTATTTCTAAGGATTAATTGTATCTCAATAGAGACGATTATGTAAATTGTTTTTTTTTCGTGGAAACAGAATATGGTAGTCGAGGTGTTTACAGGACTTATGACCTGTCATTGGTTGGGTTAAGCGATCGCTTTATGTTCACAACATTCCCCATTCCCCCCTTCTTACGACCACCACGTCTGACAAATTTTTGAAAGATGTATATATGCTACTACGTTAAAAATACTTCACATTTTTAGGTCAATATTCACTAACGCCATCTATTAAGATTATTAATAAAAAAAAAAACGCCTCGACTAACATATTTTGTTTCCATAAAAATAAAAACAATTTACATCTTCGTCTCTATTGAGATATGAGTCGGTGTTTTAACAAAAACAGTCTAAAAACACGTACGAATGAATAGCGTTAACATTGTGAACGATTATCGTATTACGAACGGATAGCGTTAACATTGTGAAAAATAGATGGATAGCGTTAACACAAGCCTCTGTCTAATGTTAAATCAATTATGATCTAAACCATAATCGGTCAGTTTACTATTAAGCGTGCGATATATGCTACTATGTTGAGACACATTTCACATTTTTTAGGTCAATCTACACTAGCCCCATCTATTAAGAATATATGCAATATATGTATGGACTTATGACTAACGACAGGTCATAAGACCTGTAAAAGCCTTGGCCAGCATATTGTTTCCAAAAAAAAAAAACAATTTACGCCTTCGTCTCTATTGAGATACAATTAATCCTTAAAAATGATTAACCCGCAATGGGTAAAATCCAGTATTTGTATACATTCAAAAAATAAATTTTATTTCTATATTTTACATTTCATTTCAAGTCTACAAAGCGACTCAGTCAAGCTCTGTGGTTTATAGGCTATCTTTTCGAAATCATCGTGGAAAACCCCAGCCCGAACATTTAGGGTCTATTGGGAGAATAAAAAGATGGTCAAAAATGTTTATTACGAGTATATAAGAACAATTTTGTAATATCCTTGAGAAACTTCTAATTTTTGGAAATCGGCTACATATTTACATTTTTAATTTACTAGGCATATTTGTACACACATATAAACTCCGTGTTTAATGTTCATAAATTTTAGATTTTAGACTTTTTAAAAAAGGTTTATAATTGACATACAATATTTTTTATGTTTATTATAGATATATAGAAATGATTTCGGTAATTTTGTTGCCGAATAACTCGCTATCATCCTAGCAAATTAAATTATGTAAGTCATCATTCCGCAACACAGATGTGTAGAATCAGGGGATCTGAAGAGTATACAATCCAAACTTGTCGGTTTATTCAACATATTGAATGATCGTGGGTCTTATTTTAGATACGAACTATAAATTAAATTGTCTCATGTATTTGTAATTTAAAACTTCTCTATTACGAATATGCTCTAGTAAATGTTTTACTTAAATATGTTGATTTGGAGCGATAACTCGAGGTAGGATTGAACAAATGAAATGTTACCGGTCCGGGTTATGGGCTATTGTGCATCTAGAGTATGAAGAGATGAGTCTTTCTGTTGATGGGAGAAGGTGGTTCGAGGTCCGTTATCGAAGACGGCAATTGAAACGTCCTTCGGACGGCGTTCTCTCTATATGTCCGTTTGGTCTATGATGGCGTCCACACGTCCGAGATCTGCGCAGGCGCAACGCCAGACAACGCCACCTATCGTCGTGTCAAATAACTTCCCACTACAAATATATAAGATTATTCGGAAATTTTTCTTCTTCTTCTTCTTTACCATTCTTTATTCTTTAATCGGGAATTCTGAAGTCGATTTTCGTTAACTGATTTCTTGCATTCAATTTGTGTTTCTATGATTAACTATATAATATATTATGTAAAATTTGTTAAATAAAATTGAAAATATGATAAATCAACCAACTATTATTTTTTAACAATTTTTACTTTGTAAGATGTTTTAGTTTCTAAGTATGTGTTTTCTTAGTGTTTTTCGATATTTCCTTAATGTTGTAATTTTGAAAAATTTGTAAGAAGTTTTAATTTTTAAGTTTGTGTTTTGATATTTCCTCAATAATTTTGTATTTTTGTAATATGTTTTAGTTTCTATATCTGTTTTTTGATTTTTCCTAAATGTTTCTATAATTTTGTAAACTTTGTAATTTGCCTTAGTTCTATGTCTTTTTATTGACATTTCTTTACTGATATTTCCTGAATGCTTTTGTAATTATGTAAACTTTGTAATATGTTTTAGTTTCCTATGTCTTTGATATTTCCTGAATGCTTTTGTTTTGTTGTAAGATGTTTTTATTTTCTAAGTCTGTGTTTTGATGTTTCCGTTTACAATTGTTGTATATTTATATGTTGTTATTAAGTATGTTAATTGTCCTTTTGTCCCAGAATAAGTAGTGTACTCATGGGAATACAGTAAAACCACTGTATGTCTAAGAAATATTTTAAATTTTTTTTATTTATAACACAACACTTGATTTTTTAAATACGAATAATAATAAATACTCCTTAACCAATGTATGGAGGAGGGGTATACGCTGGACAGGAGGAGAGCAGTTATCATGCCTCTTTACAAAAGTAAGGGAGCCCGTGTGGACTGTGGGAGCCACAGGGCCATCAGTCTGCTGATCTCCGTTGGCAAACTATATGGCAGGATACTGATAGAAAGAGTGAAGAAAGTGACATCTAGAAAGATTTGGGATGTACAAGGAGCCTTCATGAGCGGACGTGGATGCATGGACCAGATTTTCGCACTCTGCAGTCTAACAGAGAAGGTTTTGGCCAAGAAGGTTTAAAAAATGAGTGCTGTGTACAAAGTATATAAAAAAATATATAAATTTATTTGATTATTTCTTTATTTTATAATACTTTTTATTATTTTTAATGGCTTATTTTTTTTTCTAAACGTAAAATTTCAACGCCGTTATCTTTATTGTATATACTCGTATATATTATTTTAACTACACTGATGAAGGCCTTCTGTGTCCCGAAACATGTTTGGATTAATGTGTAATTTAACATTTTATTTATTTTTCAAAATTAAATGTTGCGTTACAAAAAAATATTGTTCCATAATGAATCATGATGATGATGATGAATTCGCAACAAGTAATGGTGAATACAGAAGAAAATATGATTCTCGTTGTTTATTTAATTTTGACCATGGACAATTGAATGTTCATACCTGTAGGTCGTTGTCCAAGCGATCTCATGACCACTCCAAGCTCTGCCATGGTGATGGTACCATCTTCATCCTTATCGAACAGCATGAAGGCTTCTTTGAACTCTGAAACCATTGCATGAAAATGTTAATATTACGAATACACTAAAAAAAATTCGATTACGAAACAGAGACGCACATTTAAGAAAATACCAATGTCATTTTATATTACAATGAACGCTTTTAATATATATTTCTGAAAATGAAATAAACGTAGTAGAAAATAGAAATATTAGACGAATGTGTGGTAAATCTGTGCACGATTGAGTGTCAAATATAAATTATAAGAAGTGAATGAATACTGCACGTAAGTGTTATGAACAAAATAATGAAAGGGTCATTTAAATGGTTTGGACACGTGGAAATAATGAAAGAAGACATTAGAAGGTAACGATTTAAACGGAACACTAAATAGAAGAAGACCGAGGAACATGTGGCACAATCAAATATAAATTTGGACCACGTGAAGAGTCGGAAAAATCGACGTGCGTGCACGACACGATGTATGAATGTTGCAGAAGAACAGAACGCTATATCACAATTTGATATAGATGAAAAAATATTGATTAATTTTATAATTGAAATAAATATATACATTCATATATTTTTATGAAAGTACAGCATGTAAAGTCATAATTTATAATTTGTATAAATATGAAATGTTTTAAATAATAATGAAATAAAAATATGTCATTTTTAACGCTCTGTCGATGCCAGCGAGCCTGGCGAATCCGGTCGCTGTCGAAATAAAGACAAAAGTGGAAGTAGTTAAAAAAACATCGTTTTATTTAATTATTATTTAAAATGAACTTCCATCAAGAGATTTCAGTAAAATCATTTGATTATCTTAAAAAAGTGTTTTGTTTAAAATATTCATATGAAGAATTCACTTTGTTGTTCGACATTTTAAACTTATAGACATAAAATAATAAAACACTTTGTATTTTTAACCACGGTACCGTGTTTTTTTTTTTTAAATTAAATCCAATATGATTTATCGTAATGGCGAAAAAAGAAGATTTAAAATCAAACATTGTCTAATTATGATAAGGAAACTTTTTTATTGTATATTCGAAATGATTAATATAATTTCGATAGAGAATATTTCAGTGAAGTTAAGCTTACCTGCCACTTGGTCTTCTGTGAGCCCATACTCAGTCTGAAACAAAAGCAAATATTAAAAAAAAAAAAATTAATAACTTAAATAGACCGCACGCCACTGATATATACTCGGAAAATAAATATAAGTTTTGATTTAAAAACATAATTATATTGTTTTCGCACATTTCTAGTAGTAAAAATTGTGTTTGACACTGTTTAAGGCTCGACACCGGAGAGAGAGAGCCAGCGTATATTTTGGATCTCTGTGTGACTCCCATGCCTACAGAAAGGCAAACGTTCACTCCGATCAGTAGAAACAAATGCGAGCAACATTACAATTCCATTAAGAGCCAATAAAACTAGTTTCTACAATCGTGCTTTCAGCGTTGCGGGTCCGTTGGCCTGGAATAACCTCCATGTTAGTATTAAGTGTGAGGATAGTGACGTTATCAATAAAACTAGTTTCTACGATCGTGCTTTCAGCGTTGCGGGTCCGTTGGCCTGGAATAACCTCCATGTTAGTATTAAGTGTGAGGATAGTGACGTTATATTTGGGAAACTTCTAAAGACTGCACTTTTCGGTCATTCTTTTCATAGTGCGCCCTTGGAGTAATTGATTTTACGAAACGGCGCACTAAAATATAAATCATTATTAATATGATCTTCTTATTTCCCTACGCCTCTTCCCGTTACTCGGTTTCGGCTTTTCTTATCATTTGGCGCCAGGTAATTCTTTCGTAGGCAGGTTCCTCCATAAGCCCTAGGGCCTTCATATCCTTCTGCACATTCGTCAGCCAGGTAGTTTGAGATCTTCCTCTCCCTTTCCTACTAGCCACGGAAAGACACATTTTCACGACATGGTCGTGAGGTCTTCTCATCACGTGACCGTACCATCGGAGCTTCTGATAATTTTTGTTTTATGGGGGCTACCTTGAAACTTTCCCTCACATATTCATTGCGCACTTTGTCTTTCAATGTGACTCCTTCCGACCATCGCAGCATGCGCATTTCTGTTTTTGTTCATAGATCTTTTAAGGTAGCCATACTCTGTTTCCATATAGTAAAGCCGGATAGCTGTTTTAAAAATCTTGCCCTTTGTCCTTATTGTCATTTTTAAATCATACAGAATTCCAGTTAGCGTTCGCCATTTATTCCATCCAGATATTGTTCGGTTCCATCATAAAAATGATAATCATAATAATTTATAACGTAATATTTTTATGCACAATAGTGTTCTTCTACCGACCCTTGTGTATGGAAGCGAAGCATGAAACTGGCAAAAGAAGGATAAAAGTTGAATAAATGCAGTAGAAATGAGATCTCTTAGACGAATGAGTGCATACTCTGTGTATGATATATGGAAATAATATATGGAAAAAAATATATGGAAAGAATAAATGTAGAAAGAATGGTAAAAAAATATATGTTAACGATGTAAATGGAACCAGAAATAGAGGAAGACCGAGGAAAACGTGGCACGATCAAATAAATCAAATATTGAATGTCGGCCATGTGAGGAGTCAGAAAAATCGACGCGCGTGCGAGACAGGGTGTATGATTGTTGAGGAAATGCGAGAAATATGTCAGGAAAGAAAAGTGTGGCAGTCCATTCTTTCTGCTTACCCTTTCGGGGAGACGGCGTGATGGTTAGTTAGTTAGTTTTTATATTTTTGATCGAACGTTTGGAAAAAGCAATTTTGAAATGAATTGAGTGAGCTATTGCTTATTGTAATAGGCTATAGTTTGTTTGATTTTTCAGAAGATATTCTGCCTTTGTGGGCGTATACGGCAAGCCTTTATTTTATAGAATGTCACGTATTTTGGCAAAAAAAAAAGCGATCTTGGCTGAAATGACCCAGAACCGAACGAATACGACAAGAAAAGAAAATATATAACACATACGCAACTTGAGCTTAGCCAAAGTGATATTTTTATTTGCAAAAAAAATCAAAAAATATATCATCTATATATTGGAAGAAGTAACTAATCAGATGATGCCCGTGAGGAGAGCAATCAACTGATGAACATGATATCCTAAGAGATCGATCTTTTTATAATAAACTTACCACCAAGCAATTTCCCCGGAGGGGTAGGCAGAGATGATGGACCGCCACACTGTTCTATCTTAACATAACTCTCGCGCTTCTTCGCTATTCACATATCGTAACATGCTCGCTCGTAGATTATTCCTACTTCGAACATCGCCGCCTTTCAATAATTGATTAATTTGGTCATGTCATGTCTTCCTTGGCATTCCTCGACATATTTTTCCATTCACACTATTTGTATACAAATTTTAACCATTTGTGTATATCTTTTTAACCTTTCCCTCACGGTGATAAAATAAAAACGCGCGTTCCTGTGTTGGGTAGTCAGCACCCAATAAAAAAATAGCGATTTTAAATCGGAAAAATAAGAACATTTATAGGTAATCCTCTTAATTATTTATAATTGAAGTCAAATAATGTAATAATTGGGATTTATTTGCTAAAAACATTAAAAAAAAAAAACATCTGGCTACGTCTCACGGAACTAGTATAGGTCCACTCTGGTTGCAAACCCGAGAGCTACTGCCGGGCAGTAAGAACATTGAGCTCCTCGCGCTTCCACAGTGAAGTATGCAAGAGTGAGATGCGAATATAGTGTCGCGCACTCAGCGCTACGAATTTTGTTTCCGATGTTCACAAAATACCTCCGATGCACCCGATAAATTCTAATTATTATTAATATTATTTTTTTAATCAATGCGTAAATATATTATGGAGGAATACCTAAAATCTAAACCTTGTATTTATTATATTTATAGAGATATTGTTGGTTATTAGAAGCAACGTGTAGAAGATACCCATCACAGGGAAGGGAGGATTAACCCAGATGTGAAATTTACATTTTTCGATGTATCTGTGGGGATTTGTTGTGGGAGTTGAAAGACGGCGGAGGTTTCAGCGTTTATTGCGGATCACAAGTAATTACACGTAACTGTATGATATACTCGTGATGGAGCGTGGCTGGATGTCGATGACAGCGGGGCGGAGTCCGGGTGGTGAGTCGTAGAGGATGAGGGCTCGCTGGGCGGTATCGTCGAGTAACTGGAGCGAGGAGTCGTCGGAGGTTTCTCGTACGTAGACTGGGTAGTGGAGACTCGTGTCTCTTCGAGATCGCGATACTGGCTGACGTTTAGAGTTGGCTGACGTTAGAGTGGACTGACTTAGCTTCGTAGCTCGGCGTCGGAGGGAGTCCGATATCCCTCGTGGCGTGGACTTATTAACGTAGATTCGCGTCTGTTAGAAGTCGTAAGAGTAACTGATCCTATTGGGTGCTCGGAAGTACTGCTTTTATATGCTTTGCTTTCGTGATCTACGATGCCCGACCTAATGACCAAACCTGAACAATTCTAGGCCTCCGTGTCATCAAATTTGATAAGTAGGTCTTGGGTCAGCGTTTTTGTGTTTATTCGTGTCATGTATTTCTTCATGAAATATGTTTTCTGGGTTATGCATTTAACCCCGACATATCTTCAAACAAATTTGTACATTGGAAAATGTTGAGTCACAACCGAAACATGTCTGTGAAAAGTGTAACAAAGTGTTGTAAAATACGAAGTGTAGTTAAATTTATTCGTATGTCTTTTCCAAATTATCGTTGGAAATATTGTATATTTAATGAGAATAAATAAATATACTCGCGAGATGCCGAAAACGTCACGAAGTGATGGGTAAAGCTAACAGCATTCGAAATTTAAATATTTTGGCAAACTTACAAACAAAAATTTGTGCCGGAATATTATCTCCGAGTTCCCGATTCTCGTTGGGTGATTAATCTTAGTTGTCTCTGAATATTTTACTCAAATAAATGCTACACGCATGAGTTGGTTTAATGCACGTTTTATAGAAAATAGAATAAACATTACGCTTATAATGCAGACGAGTTGTGAAACTGCCAAGTGCAAATTTACTGAAAGGCCACATGACGGAATTTTTAATAACTACAGCATTTCTAAGAAGCGCAGAGTATCTTAATATGCAAACTATTTCTTATTTGATTTTAATTGCTGGCCTTTGCAATAATAATAAACAATTTCCACTTTTTTTAGCCATCAAAGAAGATAATTTTCCGAATTCCTACGGATAAAGCAAAGTATTTTTAACCTTTCCCTTACGGTGCTAAAATAAAAACGTGCGTTCTGGTGTAGGGTAGCCAGTACGCGTTAAAAAATTAGCGATTTTAAATCGGAAAAATACATATATTCATAGCTAATTCCCTTATATAATTATAATTGAAGTCAAAAATTACAATAATTGAGATTTAATTGCCAAAAACATTAAAAAAAACCATCTGGCAACGCTCACGGAACGGGCATAGACCCGCTCTGGTTGCAAGCCCGAAAGCAACTTTCGGCGCGGCGGGACGGCGAGAGTGAGAATATTGAGCTAGAACATATGCAAGAGTGAGATGCGAATATAGTGTCGCGCACTTACAGCGCTGTTTATACGCGAATTCGTTTCCGATGTTCACAAAATACCTCCGATGTACCCGATAAATTCTGATTATTATTAATATTATTTATTAAATCAATGCGTAAATATATTATGGAGGAATACCTAAAATCTTAACCTTGTATTTATTATATTTATAGAGATATCGATGGTTTTTAGAAGCAACGTGTAGAAGATACCCATCATAGGGAAGGGAGGGTTAAATAGTCCTTTGTGTTGGCCGAAACACTATGATACTGAGGTCACTTAGAATAATGTGCGGAAAAACAATATATCTAATGATGAAGTAAGAAAGGAATGTTAAGCGGATGAATGCGTGATAAATAAAATTAAGAAAGGGTCACTAAGATGGTTTGGACAATAAAGAACGAAAGAATGATGGATGAATGGTTAAAAAGATATATACAAGTAGCGTGAATGGAAAAATAAGTCGACGAAGGCCAAGGAAGACATGGCATGACCAAATTAATCAATTACTAAAATGCGGCCATGTTCGAAGTAGGAACAAACGAAGAGCGTGCATGTCACGATGTGTGAATGTAGATGAAGCGCGAGAGTTATGTCAGGATAAACAATGTGGCGATCCATCCTCTCTGCCTACCCCTCTGGAGAAACGGCGTGAAATCTAGTTAGTTTAGAAGAAGACTTGGACCCGAAAAAGGTCTCTACTTCTGCCAGAAAGTGTTTATTCTACTCGTAACTTCAGCGTACACATTTTTATCAATTGTGAGGATGGATCCGAGAAACTTCAATTATGCTACTTTTTGTCCTGTCACACCTCCGTGGTGCATAGGGCCTCAAGGAACCTTCTCCACCCGACTTTATCGCATGCCTGATGCCCAACATCATCCCAAGTGAGGCCTGCCGCTTTAACCTCGTCCTGCAGGGCTCTTCTCCAGGTGGCTCTAGGTCTGCCTCGCTTTCCCCCCATAGGGGACCAGTCAAGTGCACCCTAAGCGATGCAGGCTGGGTTCCGTCTCAGAGTGTGACCGATCCACTGCCATTTGCGTCTAGCGACCTGTTCTCTAATTGGCTTTTCGCCTGCCATAGTCCAGACTTTAGACCCTTAGGTTGTTGATATGCAACGTTCATCATTGCATTGTTTGTATAAATTCCCCGTCCTGTCGATACGAACACCGTTATGTTCCAAGGCATTGATTAGCTTATTCTCTATCATTTTCAATTTACCATCTCTTGTAAATATGTTTCCTTCACAAATAAATTCGGTAAATCGCTTCAATTTCTCGCCGTTCGCACTTCCTCTTCTGCTTCTTCTTCTTCATCATCCTCAGCCTATTCCCGTCCACTCCTGGACAAAGGCCTCCTCCATTTTCTTCCATGTCATTCTGTCCTGTGCAGACTGCATCCAGGTTATTCCGACGAGTCTGTTTAGATCATCCTTCCACCGTAGTTGCGGTCGCCCTGCACTTCTCTTCGCCGTCCACGGTCTCCAAGTCAGCAGTCTTCTTGTCCATTTTTCTTCTGAGCTTCTGGCTACGTGACCCGCTCATTGCCATTTTAGAGTCGCCACCCGGTGGATGATGTCAATGACCTTTGTTTTTTCTCTCACCGTATCGTTTTTGACTCTGTCTCTTAGGCTTATTCCTAACATGGTTCTTTCCATGGCTCTTTGGGTCACTCGCAGTTTCTCGGCACTTTTTTTGGACAATGTAACAGTTTCAAGACCATAAGTACCAACTGGCAGAGTACCATAAGTACCATAAGTACCCTTTTAATTTAAGGATTGTCGCACTTATATGACAACCCTTAAATTAAAAGGGTGCTTGTCGCTTTCATGACACGTGAATTTAACGGTTCACGGGGTATGGTCCTCAAGACATATCCAGCACATATTTTTTTAGCCAAGGGCTGTTGGTCCAATACTTCACCAACTTCGTGACAGAGTGATAAGAGCTCTGACTTCCATACCGAAGGTCCCGGGTTCGATTTCCGGCGATCGATGGCAGTGTGATTGTCACACTGTCTTTGGTCTGGTGTAGAATTCACGTGACAATAAAATAGCGATAGATTGGCTAGAGTCCGTTCACTACAGGGAGATCGTTTGCAATAGTATGAGTGACAGTGCGTTTGAAAAATTATAGACAATGTTTTTATTTTATGATTGGAAAACCAAAAAATGTTTCAATCATATATTCAAACATTGAAATAAATAAACGTGTTATGTTAATTTTTTATTCACAAATCTGCTGTCAGCTTAATTGTAATGATTATAAAAATTAAGTTAATTAAAATGATAATGGGTGGGATATATATTAACAATGATGCTTTTTTTCCTTTATCGGTTTCAATTACAATATTTGATCCTTGCAGGTGTTTATTTCTAGTGATTATAAAATTTCTTTCTATATTCTGTTTTTAAACTGACTCGAAAATGGCTTTCTTTTTCCTTATTTCGAAATGGTAAATTGACGATTAATCAATAATAAAATCAAATTTTAAAAACACCCCTGCAAAACAAACATTTTTCGAATAACCGAGTATATGAGAGGGCCAAACGCGTGCTTTTCGCCTCGCGTCTCAGAAGACATTGACCGTTTGACGCATTTGGCCCGGCAACCAATCAGATTCCAAGAAATACCCCCATACTAACACATAAGATATAGCTCTTCGGTTTGTGAATCAACTATACCTATCGCATGTCACGAGAATTAATATAATAGCTATAAAAATTAATTATATACAGTAATTGGGTTCAAACAACCTGTTGAATATATAAAAAAAAACTCATAAATTCCTTTTTCTCATCCTTTAGACTTGAAAACATTCATCACAAGGTCACTCTTATTGCATGCTTCTTTCATTTTTGATACTAAGTCTTGCAGAGGTCATGAATGTAATCAATATGATAACTTACAGATACTTGTCTGATGTGTAAATCGCTCGTAAGTCTCCGGAGCCTCCTATATTCCCGCCCATATTTCTCTTCCATAGCCGCCATTTTAACACACTAACTTAAAACAAAATGTCCTTTCATCCTCCATTACCACCGAAATCTTCAACTGTTAGAATTCACAATTTTCAAGTTTATTTACATATAATAATTTTCAAATTAAAGTCATTGTTCATTTCGAAACGCAAAAACACATCAATCAATTTTAATGAGTCGGCTTTGTAGAGAAAGAATAGTCTAAAGATTTTGTCATGATATAAGAATTTAAGAGACTATTTCTATATTTGATTTATCAATCGTATTTTTAATACTTATTTATAATAATAATATTTAAAGACAATATTAAATTGTCGAGTAAAGACGAATGTCGTGTATATAAAGCATTTGTAAATGGATCGGCTTTGGATCTGTGGAGACACAGTTTTAAGTGAAAAAAATATCACTGATTAATTCACTAGTATCACCACAATTATCCATTGCTTCGTAAAGATTCACTAGTTAACTAACTAACTATCACGCTGTCTCCCCGAAAAGGTAGGCAGAAAGAATGGATCACCACTCTGACATACTTTTCTCGCTTCCTCAACATTCACACATCGTGTCATACACGCACGTCGATTTCTCCGAATCCTTACGCGGCCGACTTTCAATATTTGAATTATTTTAATTGCAACATTTTCTTTTATTTCTATTTTAGTTCCATTCACGTCGTTAATATAAAATTTTCTTTCCATGTGTCCAAACCATCATAATCATCCTTTCAAAACTTTGTTCATAACATTTTCATTTGTTCGTAACAATTTCATTATATTTTTTA
Source organism: Lepidostoma basale (assembly GCA_022606425.2). Classification (NCBI taxonomy): domain Eukaryota; kingdom Metazoa; phylum Arthropoda; class Insecta; order Trichoptera; family Lepidostomatidae; genus Lepidostoma; species Lepidostoma basale. Next base: position 455,788 of record JAHDVF020000316.1, on the reverse strand, counting down.
AAATAACTTTAAAACACTATACTTATTTTAAAAATATTCGATTTGTTTTGTAACTATGACGAAGCTCCGGTGGGAGTGAGACCGGTTTGTTTGATAAAACAAAAATAAAGTGAAGAAAAGTCGAGTAGAAAATTATTTTTAAATTACTTTTAATAATACTATACCACAAGTAAAGTGCTTCATACGAAAATATAATTATTATTTTATTTATTTACTAAGTTTTAATTAATGCGGTTAAACTTTATATAAAATTATTTATATTGATGAAAACGACAGCTTTCTAAAAATTTTCTATTTAGTTTTATACGAGTGATTTGTTATGCCTTTTTAAGCAATAATCAAATGCAATAAATGCACATTAATAATTTTTTTCAAATGTTCGTTTTCATGCGTATAAAATTATCGTTTTATTTATTGCACTTTCACACATTTTAGAACACAAATAAATAAACAATCTTTAACGAAATCGCGCGAAAATAATTAAGATATCAGTTTGTTATGTTGTTATGTAGAAGTTTTTAAGGTTTTGTTTATAGCGAGGGTCCCGATCATAACAAACTTGACCTTTCGTAACGAAAGCTTATTGCCCGACTGGTCATCCAGATTTAGATTCTGTAATCTTCGCTCAGTGGTCGATTGTCTGACTCTAGTGGCTTAATCAGAGGTGTATCGTGGATATTTCCGATTTACAAAATATGCAAAGTGAAAAAAAATCAATTAAACATAATTCAAACGTAGGGATCATTCAGATGGTTTGGACATATGGAAAGAATGAATGAAAAAAGAATGGTAAAAAAATTATATGTTAATGATGTAAATGGAACCAGAAATAGAGCAAGACCGAGGAAAACGTGTCACGATCAAATAAATCAAATATTGAATGTCGGCCATGTGAGGAGTCAGAGAAATCGACGAGCGTGCATGACACGATGTATGAATGTTGAGGAAGCCAGAGAAATATGTCAGGAAAGAAAAGTGTGGCAGTCCATTCTTTCTGCCAACCCCTTCGGGGAGATTTGACGTGATGGTAAGTTAGTTAGTTAGTTGAAACGTAGGGGATTTAAGAATTTTGTTCTATTTCTTTAAATGGATCTGACAATTCGTAACACAGAATTAAATCATTTCATTATTGCGACAATTCAACCCTTGAAATTAATGAAAGAAACATATAGTTGGTTTGTAAACATGAAAATAAATAATGAAGAAAGAGGGGTTAATAAAGTATTTACGGATGCATTATGTTAAAAAAAAGTAAATAAAACCACAGCCCAGCATCATTTTCAATTAATGGTCAAAAATTCCCTCCCAGAAGAACTCAGAAACCAGGTCTCAATAATTGTAAACATTCAATCAAAAACATTAAAATGTAGTGAATGTGACTTTTCGGTGGCATAATTGTCTGTCGGGTCCCCCCAACGTTGACGATCACCTCGGCAAACCTGTCCCTGTCCTGCGCCGCTCGGAACAGCTCCTCCACACTTCGGATGCCGGTCCACCCCCTCACGTTTCGTAGCCAGGACATCCAATATCAGTTGGCGAAGGTGGAACTTTTCCCCATGCAGTTCGTGACCCAGATGTGAAATCTTCCGAACCTTGATAGTTGATAACAGCTCCCTGTCAACTCTAGCTCGCCTCAGGACTTCGGTATTGGTAACCATGTCTGTCCAGAGAATTCTGAACATTCGGCGATAGAGCCAAATGCTCTCAGTCTACTCATTGAGTTGATTTTTAAGGTCCAAGTTTTACATCCATACAATAAAACAGACCACACATAGCATTTGATCATTCTCTGTCGGAGTTTCAAATTTATGTTATCATTGCAGAAGAGTAATTTCATTTTATGAATTGTAGCTCTTGCTGCCTCAATTCTGCATTTTATCTCTACATCTGGGTCAAGATTGTGTTAGTATTTAAAATTCTCCACCCTTTCAACGTTTCGGCCGTTCAAATGCAATACTGATCCACTGTATTCAAACCGTCCGAATGTCATCCATTTGGTTTTGCTGATATTTATTGTTAGCCCCAATCTTTCACCGGACTCGTCAACAAGATTAAGGAGGTCTTGAAAATCACTGAAACTTTCAGCCAGTAAACTACTCGTATATTAGGATGTCGTTTATTCAAAATATATTGTTTATCAAAAAATGAAAAAAAAAATGTAGTTAGGTTTAAATGATGTAATTACAATAATAATTTAAAAACGCAATGTGAAGAAATTACATAAGAAATTTAATAGAGTAAAATTATTATTTTTTTCTATATGAAAGTTTTATCAAGATGATCCTATCAGACTGCCACTGCTTTGGGATAGGTTCAAGTCCCGGGAGTGCGAAAATAGAAATAGCGGAATCCGAACGAGATAGGCGCCGACTGTCATGTGTGGGAGGAAGCGGGATGGTAGATGCAATAATTATGATTGTTTCTTTTCTTCAGTACGGAGAGATTGTTACCAGACTAATAGACGTGAGAAAAATATATTGCGTGCAGGGCCGAACGGGAACTTATAAATATAAATAAACCAATTAAATATAATAATTATTCCAATTTATAATATATAAAACCACTAGACCTGAGTTGGAGGGATATGGCATCACTGTGAGCTATCTAAAATACCTTTTTTTTTAAATAACGCGTTTCCTCTACATTCATACACCGCACACACGCTCATCGATTTTTCAAGTCTCACGATCTCGATTAATGTCATGATATAATCTGGCTTCAACAACTTATTTTTTAAATAAAATAATAATACCCTTTTAGTATTTGTATCTAAACCACTTATTTGAGAGAATAAACTAAACATAAAATCAGAGAACAACAAATGAAAATAGAAATATCAAATGGAGAGGAGAAAGAGGTGTAGGAGAGAGTGTGCGCGAGGACGAATAGGATGTTAGAATGGTGAGTCGTGATCATTGGGAAAAAAATACTTTAAATAAATTATTTACAATGGGGAACGTGGCTAAAATGGGGCATGGGAAAGAATAGTTTTATTATTTATTAAGGGTAGATCATTGTTAAGGGCTAAAAAATATATTTTTTTAATTTACAATACTTAACTAACTAACTAACTAACCATCACGCCGTCTCCCCGAAAGGGTAGGCAGAAAGAATGGACTGTCACATTTTAACCGATGTGGCACTCCATCCTTCTCTTTTCGCTCAGCGGGAGACGCGGTGTGATGGGTTGCGAACCTCATCGCCACCAATAGGCATCTCCCACTCACACTTCGATCAATATAAACAATATAAACAATATTTTAAACTATTCTTCCTTTATCTATTCATTCCATGTGTTCAAACCATTAATATGACCCTTTCTCAATTTTATTCAAGACGCATCTTCATCAGCCTTACATCCTTTTCATATTTCTTTGTTCGGTATTCTATCGTTTATTGTGTACCCGCCCATTCTTCTAAGCGAACTCATTTCTATAGCGTTTAGTATATAATCCTTCTTTTGCGTATTCCAAGCTTTATTTTAAACTTCCAGACGTGATGTTGAGTGCGCCATTAATTTTGTTTCCAACATTACACCTTCTTTCAACGTCTTTCTCAATTTTTCTCTTCTTCTTCTTTCTTGTTGACCTGTGTGGTTTGTTTTCCAGAGTGTTGCTCCTCCTGTAAGATAGACTCCCAGCTATCCTTCCATCTTTTAGGAGGTCTTTCACGAGTCCCATGAGGCTGATTATATTGTGCAATATAAGGAAGTCTGATGGTGTCCTTTCTTTGAACATGACCGTACCAGTCCCTTCTTCGCTGTCTTCTCCATCATATAATATCCTCAACCTCACATATTACTATTATTCTGGTGTTCCTCACGCGATCTCTCAGTGTCTTGCTTGCTATCGCCCTCGGTGTCTTCATCTCCGAAGTCCTCAAAACTTGTTTGGCCATTTTTATCAAAATTTATAAACCATTTTTCTCAAAATTTTAAAAATAATGTAAATAAAATAATTAAAATGGGAGAGGGAACAGTCAATGAAAATAAGACCATTTTCTAATACCTATAACGAAAAAAAATGGAATGAATCGGTTATGAAAATTTAATATAAATAACATAACAGACTAAGGAAAGCAAAAGTGATTTGTCTATTCGATTTGTGTGTATCACAAATACTTGTTAAATAAGAGAACTTTTTTTAAAGGTATAAGATTACATAAATATTACATTTTACAGACAATATTCTTAGATGTTTAAAATGAAGGTAATTGTTGTAATTCAATTATAAAAATAAGCAAAAAATTAACTAACTAACTAACTAACCATCACGCCGTCTCCCCGAAGTGGTAGGCATAAAGAATGGACTGCCACACTTTTCTTTCCTGACATATTTCTCTCGCTTTCTCAACATTCATACATCGTGTCATGCACGCGCGTCGATTTCTCGGACTCCTCACATGGCCGATATTCGATATTTGATTTATTTGATCGTGCCACGTTTTCCTCGGTCTTCCTCTATTTCTGGTTCCATTTACATCATTGAAATATATTTTTTCCATTCTTTCTTCATTCATTCTTTCCATATGTCTAAACCATCTTAATGATCCTTTCATTATTTTGTTCATGACACCATCATTCGCACCGCATTCACTTCTTATATTTTCATTCGAAACTCTATCATACACAGAGTATCCACACATTCGTCTAAGAGATCTCATTTCTTCTGCCTTTATTCTACTTTCATCCTTCTTTTGCCAGTTCCATGCTTCGCTTCCATACATAAGGGTCGGTAGAAGAACACCATTGAATTGTTAATTACACCATTAATTTCGTAAGAACATATTTTATATAAATATTAATACTTCAGGTAGGTTTATTGTTGCTATCTTCAATCAATGATTGTATTGTGATGAAAGCGGTCGGGAACGTTATACAAAAAAGAATAAAACATTTTTGAAAAAAAGCAAAACATTTGTTATACTTATAACTTTGATTAAAAATATCATTATTTATCAACGAGCATATCCAACGTGATAAAAAATTCAATAATCCAAGTTCGAATCTAACATTCAACTCCATTCTACAATGGAGTGATATAGAGATTTCCCCCATTGTAGTTGTCGATTGAAAAACAGTCATTTGTTGAGCTTTATTCTGCCGCGTTTATCCGCTGATCTCATTCGTCGTATAAACAGGCCTGGAATAAGACGTTATCTGCGATCCCATTCGGTCCCGCCATTGAATTGTCAACGCTCGCGAGTCTAATCCAAAAATAATCGCCATGATACCAGCTAAGTCAACAAACGGCCCTAGAACGCTCTAAATGAAAATAAATACGCCGGCGGCGACATCTGTCGGCGGAAGCTCGAAGCTAGCTGTCGGTAAAATCGCTTCCTGCTAAAAAAATATTTTCCCGCTTCAAAGTGACATTTGGCAGATACGGGCGGGCATTTGTTTCGCTGTGAAATTGTAAAACGAATGACAATGGAAAATAAAAAATAATTTTATTTTTATCAATTATTAAGAGCCAAGTATTGCGTCCAAATGCCAGTTCGATTCAGGTAAAAAATAATGTTTTTTTTTTTTATAACTTTGTAATATCATATGGTATATTTTTTTATAACTTGGTAGTCTCATAATCGTTTGGTATCTTTTGAAAAACTGGCGTTAAGGGCGTAAGGTTATAAGCTAAACACTGTGTTATAAAGAAAAATAAACTCAAAAGTGCAAATAACAGTGTTTTAATTTATAAATAAATCACCATGTGGTATCATTTATTTAAATACTTTATAGTATATATTGTAGTATTTCAGAGTAATACCAGATGGACATCTAGAATATGCCAATAGAGACCATGGACAAATAAATAGAAGGAGTGTCTAGAGGCCACCTAAAAGATGGACTGACGATATCGTCCGAATAGCTGGAACGACTTGCAAATGCAAAAGTCATTGTAGTGTCATTTTTTCTTGTTTTATTATACAGGGTGTCCCAAAAATCAACGTCAAGCCGGAAACGGGTGATAGGCCAATTATTTTAAATTTGCACCTAAAATTAACAAAAAACCAAAAGGTAAGGTAATTTTAGGTAAGGTAAGGTCAAGATGGAGTCTCTTTCTGTTACACTCACTCTGTTGTCGAAATGGCGTGTACTTGAATCTGTAAGTTGTGGACTTAACCAAGCCTAGGCTGCATTGCCAACATTTTATCTTTTTCATTATCAAAAAATGTATGGAAGCGAAGCATGGAACTGGCAAAAGAAGGATGAAAGTAGAATAAATGCAGTAGAAAGGAGATCTCTTAGACGAATGTGTAGATACTCTGTGTATGATAGAGTGTCGAATGAAAATATAAGAAGTGAATGCGGTGCGAATGATGGTGTCATGAACAAAATAATGAAAGCATCATTAAGATGGTTTGGACATATGGAAAGAATGGTAAAATAATTATATGTTAATGATGTAAATGGAACCAGAAATAGAGGAAGACCGAGGAAAACGTGACACGATCAAATAAATCAAATATTGAAAGAGGAGTCAGAGAAATCGACGCGCGTGCATGACACGATGTATGAATGTTGAGGAAGTGAGAGAAATATGTCAGGAAAGAAAAGTGTGGCAGTCCTACCCCTTCGGAAAGACGGCGTGATGGTAAGCTAGTTAGTTAGTTAGTTATCAAAAAACAGAATTGGCCAGAAATTAGGTTGAATTTTTTTTTTCCTCAATTCAGAAATTTTTGAGCAAGTATTATAACATTTTAGAATTCAGACTAAATGCGCCAACTTTTAAAGTCACTTGCCGAAATAGCGTAGTACTTTTTTTTCAGTACAGTCGGTTAAAGTTGGGCGATGTAATTATTCTGAATTCAATGTTGGGCAAAACTCAACAATTTTATTAAAAACTGAGGCAGTTACGTTTTAATTTAAAACTGAAATTTACAGAAGGGTTATTCATGGTTGGATTACAGAAAAAAAATCTAAGAAAAGTTAATATTTGTAGTCACGGGAATCGAAAGATCATCACAGGGACAGTTTTTCCGAATTATTTTTTGATAGATATATTGATTGTGCTTTCGATAAACCGGTTGGATGCAGAGCGGAAGCTTTGTAGACTTCACGAGGAAGCGGCAAAAGTAGGTCTCAAGATTAACATGTCCAAGACAGTGGACCTACGAGTGTCCACAAATGATTCCACCCCAATCTTGCTCCACGGCGTCCCCCTCATGACCACGACCAGCTTCTGCTACCTCGGTAGTATAATAGCAGGCTCGGGAGGTACGGAGGAAGATGTAGCCAGCAGACTTAACAAGGCAAGGGGAGCTTTCGCTATGCTTCGCCCTGTATGGCGCTCCGGTATCATTTCGAGAAAGCTAAAGCTCCAAATATTCAGCAGTAGCGTTAAAAGCGTACTGCTGTACGGATGTGAGACTTGGAAGTCTACCGCGGACGTTATAGGTAAACTTCAGGTGTTTATAAATAGGTGCCTTCGCTCAATATTCAAAATCTATTGGCTCCAAACAGTGTCAAATGCCGTTCTCTGGACTATGGCAGGCGAAAAGCCAATTAGAGAACGGTCGCTAGATGCAAATGGCAGTGGATCGGTCACACTCTGAGACGGAACCCAGCCTGCATCGCTCAAGGTGCACTAGACTGGTCCCCTATGGGGGGAAAAAAAGCGAGGCAGACCTAGAGCCACCTGGAGAATAACCCTACAGGACGAGGTTAAGGCGGCAGGCCTCACCTAGGATGATGTTAGGCATCAGGCATGCGATAGAGTCGGGTGGAGAAGGTTCCTTGAGGCCCTATGCACCACGGAGTTACACTCTATGCTCCGCTCTACTTTATTGAATAAATAAATAATCATAATATATAATACATGAACAATTTAGGAACATTATATAAAATATAAAAAGAATGATACACCACAGGAATATACAGCGGGAAGAACAGGAGAGGCAGAGGAGACAAATGCGGGATGGGAAAAAAAAATGTGGAGTACAGTTTTTGGCATGTAGGACAAAGGACGAGGTTTAGGAAGTATTTCATAATAACAAATGAAACTCACCAAATTGATGGTGACGATAAGCTCGTACTGCTGATGCTTGTGCCCCTTCTTCTTCTTGCCGGGCTGCGCCTTGGCGGAGGCCGCGGCGGCTGCGGCCTTCGGGGGGGCGGTCTTGACCTGCCCTTTCTGCGCCGAGGGCTTGGACGGGGTCCGCGGCGGGCCCTTGCCCGCCCCCGCCGGCTTGGCGGCGCCAGTGACCTTCTGGCTCACGTGGCTCCCGTCCGCGGGCTTGTTGCGGGCCTGGAACAAGGGAATACATACATATTTTAACACACGAACATAAACTTCCTGTTCCCTATTCCACATATTAAATAAATTTCCTTATTAAGTGTATTTGGGTAGTATGTTTACAAGAGATGGGCGAGTGGAGAGGGATATTGAAAGAAGGGTTGGGGCAGGCAACAAAGTGAATGGTGCACTTACAGTTGTCATCGCAAACAAAAACCTATCAAAAAAAGCTAGAATGGCAGTGCACAATGGTGTTCTTCTTCCGACCCTTATGTATGGAAGCGAAGCATGGAACTGGCAAAAGAAGGATGAAAGTAGAATAAATGCAGTTGAAATGAGATCTCTTAGACGAATGTGTGGATACTCTGTGTATGATAGAGTGCGAATGAAAATATAAGAAGTGAATGCGGTGCGAATGATGGTGTCATGAACAAAATAATGAAAGGATCATTAAGATGGTTTGGACATGTTGAAAGAATGAATGAAGAAAGAATGGTAAAAAAATTATATGTTAATGATGTAAATGGAACCAGAAATAGAGGAAGACCGAGGAAAACGTGGCACGATCAAATAAATCAAATATTGAATGTCGGCCATGTGAGGAGTCAGAGAAATCGACGCGCGTGCATGACACGATGTATGAATGTTGAGGAATCGAGAGAAATATGTCAGGAAAGAAAAGTGTGGCAGTCTATTCTTTCTGCCTACCCTTTCGGGGAGACGGCGTGATGGTTAGTTAGTTCCTTATTTGCCCCATCATGCATTTTGTCTCCTCCCTCCCTCTTGTGCTTCCTGCTGTGCATTATTATTATTTTTTTTTTTACGTATACAACAGGTCGCTTGAACCCAATTACAGTATACAATTTGTTTTTTTTAAGCTGATATATTGATTCTCGTGACATGTGATAGGTAGCCAATCTATCGCCATTTTATTGTCACGAGAATTCTACGCCAGACCAAAGACATTGTGACAATCACACTGCCATCGCCGGGAATCGAACCCACTCTGCCACGAAGGTCGTCAACGTATGTTATTTATCTTTCTCTAACATTTGTTATTTATGTATCAATTGTGTATTTTCTTTTGCTGTTGTATTGCTATGTATGTACGGTGGGACATCAAAGGGAGAGTACCGTAGCTTAAATGTGGTCTGGGTCCCCCTTGGTTGCAAATATACATATATTATTATTATTATTTTTTAACATAAGTACCGCATGGACGCACATAGGTGGATTTAAATGATTTAGGCGGTCAAAATTATTTTACGGTGTATTTTGACTTCAAATCATAAATATTATCGTAAAAAATTGTCCTCAGTAAAAAAAATATTTTTTCCCAGCCAAAAATATAAAAAAATACTAAATCTCGAGGAAATTTTTTATTTTTTCTTACAAATTTTACAAACAAAAAAAAATCTAGTTGCAGATTAATAATTGAGGTGCAAATAAGTATTTTAAATTTGTTTATACATTTATGGACAAATCTTGATCCATGTCTGAAATATCGGTTTCGGTATTAGGGTCAGCTGGTAGTATTCACATATTCTTTGTTTCAGGGCAAAATGAACCTGGTTTAATCGTTTTTTTGTTTGTTTCATGCTACTTAATAGTGGATCTGAACTCAATAATAATCTATTATATATGTATATCAAGGTTGCATTCCTCCCTCGAGAACTTTCTTGCGTAGTTTTCGCGGTATAATCGAAAGTGCTTATTTCTGGCTTCTGCTGCCTCTTCCGACAACTGTCCTATGGGTAATAAGGCATTTTCAATTACAACTGCACCATGAATCAATATTTTATGCAAGGTCGGAGTCATTGGGTGCCAACTATATAACTCGACATACAATTTCGCAGTTGCCATGGCATATTCATCAAATCGTTATATTTCCCGTAGTATTTTCGAAGCATCCCTTTTCCCTCGAGCCTGTAATGTTGATTGCGCTGCATGAACGATTACTTCTTTATTAAGCGAAGAACGTATTTCCTCCGTTTTTCTTCTTTTAGTCCTCTCACTAGAATCTTCAAATGATTTAGAAGGCCGACCTGGTCGAGTTTGCTTGTTTGCTGAAAGTTCAAATGTTCCTTCTAACCACTTTTCATGAGTTTTAAGAAACATTGCCTCTTTTCTATGGGCTTTCGACCATTTTTCTTTCATTGGTGTTTTAAAATATGCAAATCTTTGTTTGAAACTGCTTAGATTATCTAGAGTGTCACCACAACAGGACAATAGGTGATTTTCTAGATATTTAATTTTTTCATCTAAATTAGGTAAATCTTGCTGCTGCATTTGATCGTAAAGATATTAACAACTTATGGTTTTTGTACCCAATGTATCAGATATACCTAAAATAGAGAAAATCACACTTATTTACATTTTAAGAAAAAGTTGATTAAAAAAAGTGATGTCATCCTTTTTAAAAAAAATAACTGTAACTTGGTCAACCGCAGCTATCCGCAACCAAATTAAATGTCATTAATTAGTCAAATAAAAGATGTATACAATACAGGAACAAACATTACGCGATAGGACGCGATAATATAACAAAATGTCTTATAAACGTGAAAATTAAGTAAAAATTTCATTACTAGACCACCTTTTTTTGAGGTTCTACAAATAATATAAAATAACTTTTAAAGTATGTTAAACATATCAAAAAATATTGATCATTACCTAAGTTATTCGAATCCATAACGATAACTTCGAAATATCAGGTGGACAAGGCAAAATTCTCCTTGTTAAATGTTTATACTGAGAGCGCTAAGAACAATGACGACGTGCACTTCGTTAGGCGGACATGTTTCAACCACCTGCGTGCGCACACGGTAAAAGATTCGAGTTTGGGGATAGTCAATTATTGTTACTGAGACATTTCTTTGGATCTAGGATTTTTTTGGTATTTTTAACATCGATTTTGAAATTTGACTTATGACCGGCTAATTCTTAACAATCCACGTAAGTGGGACGGGTGACTGGCCTTAGAGTGCACGAGTGAAGCTGACGAAAGGCGCCGCTGCGCCTATAACAGCTTCGGGTAAGCGGAGGGAGCCCTCTATGGCTTGGCCACAAAAAAAAACACGAAAATTAACTTTAAAAAATATTCAAATTGTGGCTTTATTATGTATGAAAGTGAAACTTGGAGCTGGCAAAGAAAGGATGAACTAACCAACTAGCTAACTAAACGTCACGCCGTCTCCCTGAAGGGGTAGGCAGAAAGAATGGCCTGCCATACGTTTCTTTTTTGAGTAGTCCATTGTTTTGGCCAAAACACTATGATACTTCAACATTATTATTGTTAAAATTTAAAAAAAACTGTTATAATATCACAATTTCAATTGGCATCATCAGGTGTTACAATAAACTCAGTTTATTGTAACAGTAACAATAAACTCAGTTTATTGTAACACCTGATGATGCCTACATCGGTTGGCGAAACAGCTGTCGCGACACTCTTAATAAAAAGAAATTGTGCTATTATAACAGTGTTTTAAATTTTAACAGTAATAATTTCTTTTTTAGCATATTTCTCTCGGTTCCTCAAAATTCACACATCGTGTCATCCACGTGCATCGATTCTCCGAATCCTCATGTGGACGACAATCAATATTTGATTTATTTGATCATGCCACGTTTTCCTCGGTATTCCTCTATTTCAAGTTCCATTTACGTCGTTAAGGTATACCTACTATTTTTTCATTCTTTCTCCATCTTAATGATCCTTTCATTATTTTGTTCATAACACTATCATTCGCACCGCATTCACTTCTTATATTTTCATTCGACACTATCATACACAAAACGTCTTTATCATACAAGGAAGGTTGAACGTAGGGTAAATATCGTAGATGAGATCACTGAGAAGAATGTGCTGGAAAACGCTGTAAACGAAATAAGGAAGAAATGAAAGCCAGACGATTGCAACCTAAGTAAAATTATAAATGGATCCTTGATGGTTTGGACATATGGAACGAATGGACGAGAGAAGAACGGTTAAAATGTTGTTTACAAACAGTGTGAGTGGAAAGAGAAGCCGTGAAAGACCAAGGAAAGCATGGCATGTCAGAAACACATTCGATGTCTGAAAAATCGACGAACGTGCAAGCTACGGGGAAACGGCATGATGGTTTGTTGTAGTTGTTGTTGTTTTATTTTATTTTTCAACAGAGAAATCAATATTTTCTGAAATATTGTTTTGGACATTAATTCATTTGACACTTATATTTCCCTGAATACACAAATGAAAACGATAGCCCAGACTATCTTACTCCCTTTCTATGCCGTTCACAAAATTATAATTAATGTTAAAAACCTCTGTTATCAACTATCTAAGAGAGTGGTAAGTAATCGATCTAATTTATGTTTATTTAGAAGTAGCAAACAAAGTTTGAACTCACTTCGGCTCATAACCCCAAAATGTCACGTTTTAAAACAAAAACACACTTATAAATTGTTTGTTCGGCGGTTTAACACATTTGTAATACGGGTCACTTTGTTAATAGATGATGGACATTGTTTGCATTCTGTTATTTAGTATTAACTAGATTTAACTTGTTAATTACGCACTATAGCAATTCGGCGTGTTTGACAGTTTTTGCAATTGTTAGTAATAGTAAATTACAGTTAACAAAGTTTATAAAAACACAGTACCTACATATACCGATGGCGCTTGCCGTGTGATAATCAAGGCTAACTCATTAATTTATAATAGTAAACACGATTGTTAAGTGGTTTTACTTGGATTTAATTGATATAAATTATATAAATTGGTTTTCCGAAATATCCCTTTCCAAAACACCCAAAACATGTAACCTGGTTATAGAAAATCAACCCATAGAACAGGTCAGGACCTTCAAGTATCGAGGCATAGACCTGGTGAAGGGAGCTGATCTGCAGAAAGAAATACAAGCCCAAGTAAACAAGGCAGCTGCAATCTCTGGGGCTCTAAATCCACAATATGGAAAAACAAAGACATGCCCATTAAGAAGTAAGATGATAATCTATAAAGCATGCGTAAGACCAATAATAACATATGGCGTCGAAGCAAGGGCAGACACAGTAAGGACCAAACAAGTTTTGAGGACTTCCGAAATGAAGACACTGAGGACGATAGCAGGCAAGACACTGAGGGATAGCGTCAGGAACACCAGAATAAAAGAGATATGTGAGGTTGAGGATATTATAAGATGGAGCAGACAGCGAAAAAGGGACTGGTACGATCATGTTCAAAGAATGGACTCCACCAGACTCCCCTATATTGCATTGCATAATCAACCTCATGGGACTCGTCCTCGTGGAAGACCTCCTAAAATATGGAAGGACAGCTGGGAATCTACCTCACAGGAGGAGCAACTCTCTGGAGAACAGACCACATCGGTCTACAATAAGGAACAAGAAGATATAAATTGGGACAAATTTGTTTCGCCTTGCGAGGGCATTCTCAAACTTAATTGTTTGTTCTCTCTAATCTTCTAATCTTAGAGTTATGAAAATAGTTAACGTATACTTTCTTAACCATTGTTTCTTTATCCAGGCGTTCCATATGTCCAAACCATGGCAGCGATCTTTTCATAATTTTGTTCATTATACTTTCTTCCCCTCTTCATTCCTTTTTGATATCATTATTTTAAATTCGATCATACATCGTTTTACTACACGCACGTCTAAGATTTAACTAAGTTCTCATTTCTACCGCATTTATTATGCTCTCATTTTTCTTCTTCGTTGTTTTAACATGAGGTTATTATTTTGTTTTTCAGATATACATAAATATATATTATTCAATTCAATTCAATTCAATTCAATTTATTTTTAAATCATAAACATTACAGTATTAAACCAAGGCGCTTATGACTATACAGGTAGGTAAAAAAAATTAATTATTTTAAACAGTAAATACAATAAAGAAATTTAAAAATAGACAAAAACACAAAAAAACACCAGATAATTAAAAAATAAAGACCAAATAAATAATTAGAAACAATAAGAAGAACAACACATTATTTAAGAGATAGATGTTTTCTGAGGGAAGCCTCACTATCGTGAAAGATGTCCACATCCGAAGAGATACGATTTAGAAGGATTATTGCCCTGCCCACGGGCATAAATTTAGGTAAATTGGTTCTACACAGTGGCAGGTGAAATAATCTATGTTGCCTTTGTCGCAGATAATTGTCAGGGACAAACAAAGTCAAGTCATTCAAAATATCCGAGTTATGTATTCGACCACGAATCAGTTGAAAAAAATGAACACCCAAATGGATAGTTCGTCTAATTTCTAATGATTGGTAGTCCAGCATACCCAGCAAGAAATCAGTTGGGTACAGCCAGGGGTAATAACCGTTATCTTTGAGGTACAAAAAACGTAAGAACTTTTTTTGTACCTTTTCAATCAACAGGCAATATTTATTTTCATGTGGTGCCCACACCAGTGTACCAAATTCCAACCGACTTCTTACCAAAGAGTTATACAATAACTTCAGAACTTTTGAATTGGTAAAATCTTTCCCATTCCTAAGAACAAATCCCAAAATCTTATGGGAGCTATTACTTACTGAAGTAATATGAAGACTGAAAGATAATTTAGGATCGAATGTAACTCCCAAATCTTTCGAAGACGTAGTCCTATCCAGTGATATACCATCCATTGTATAGCTGTGATAGATCGTCGTGCGAGCCCTAGTATAGGACATGATGAAACACTTCGATATATTAAAATACAATTTGTTTCTTTTACTCCATTCCAAGACGCTGTGAATGTCTTTTTGGAGTTTAAAACAATCTTCGACAGATTTAATTTCTCGAAATATTTTTAAATCGTCGGCAAACAAGAGGCTATTGGAATATTTGATATTTTTAGTAATATCATTTATAAAAATTGTAAATAACAACGGCCCTAGGATGGAACCCTGAGGAACTCCAGAAGGTGTGGAGAACTGATTGGATTGGAAGAGTCCATAAGCTACGAATTGTTGTCTATTGGAGAGGTAACTATTGAAAAATTGGACTAAGGTATCACTCAGACCAATTTTACGAAGTTTAGTTAAAAGAATTGAATGATCAACTTTGTCAAAAGCTTTTGAGAAATCACTGTATGCACAGTCAACTTGAAAACCTTTATCCAGGGATTTCGAGACGAAATTTGTGAACACCATAAGATTCGTATTGGTAGAACGTGCCGGTCTGAAACCATGTTGCTCATTGACCACGAAGGGTTCAATTTTTGGATTAATAACTGAATGGATCAATGATTCGAATGCCTTAGCAGGGGCTGACAATATTGCAACCGGTCTATAGTTTTCGACACACGATTTAATGCCTTTTTTGAAAACTGGAGAGATTTTTGAAGTTTTCCAGAGTTCGGGAAATACACCATTTTGTAGAGACATATTAAAAATTATCGATAAAGGATTTTTAAGTATATGATTACAACCTTTGAGAATAAATGTGGGAACGTAATCGGGACCCTGAGATGTTGTATTTTTAAGTCTTGAAATTGACTTAAAAACGTCATTTTCATCAATATGATAAATGGAAATATCCTGGGCTCCTTGGTGTGAGATATCACATTCACTGTCAATAAAATTATGCGATGAGGAAACATTATAAACAGAATGAAAATTGTCTGCGAATGCATTTGCAACATCTGAATTTTGCACAGTCTGTCCTTGCCATGTCATAGAATCAATTATTCCACCATCCTGACGTTTAGACTTTATGTATTTCCAAAAGTGTTCTGGATTATGAAGAATATTTGATTCTACCTCGGTGATATACGACTTGTAAGCAGACTGCACATTACGTTTTACGATAGCTCGATACTGACTAAAAGAATTGTAATCATTCGAACTACCCGAAGACTTCCATTTTTTATGGTACCGATGCTTTGTTTTGATGTCACTGATAATCTCACGAGTGAACCACTTCGGATATCGCCTTCCGCTAACAGCTTGGGCTTTCCTCGGAAAACTTCTATCGAAACACGAGTACAATAATTCATAGAAAATTTTAACAGCATCATTCACGTCAGCTGCCGCATTAATACACTCCCAGTTGATTTGGCTCATTGTATCATATAAATGTCGAAAGTCTCCTTTCGCAAAATTCCACCCTCTCCATGAAACTGTATCCGTGGATGGCACATTCGTACGAGTCTGCGACGACTGGGAAGTGTATTCAAAGTGTAATGCAGGGTGGTACGGATCTTCAGATGTAAGGGGAGATGCGCTTCGAGAAACGGATATCGGAGTGGTTGATAAAATCAAATCTAGGACGCGATCTTTAGAATTAAGAATGTCATTATATTGAGTGAGCCCCAAAACAGAGCGCAAGAAATCGAGTTCGACTTGAACATCTTTGTCTTGCGCCGAGTGCAAATTGAAATCACCCAATATAATAACACGTTTCTTGGAAAACAATTGTGCATTCGAATAAATATTACTAAAAAATATATTATAACTATCTGGACTACTATGTGGAGGAAAATATACAACACATAAAAAGATCGTAACGCCTCTATACGATATCTTCAGCCAAAGGTCTTCATTGCTGGTTTCTAAAGCAGACAATCTTTGAATACTCAAAGATTGTTTGTTTCTCACCGCCAATAAACACCCTCCGCCTTGTTTATGCGCAATAGCAGAGGACTCACGATCTCTTCTGTAAACCAAAAAGTCTCGAGTGAACAATTCCGAGTTGAGAACGCTTTCACTAATCCACGTCTCCGTCAAACATATAAGTATGTCATTGGGACCCAGTTGATGTGCTGCAGCAGAAATCATAGGAGCAATTAGAGAACTTCACAATGATCCACCAGTCATTTATAACGGTTACTATACAACGCATTGGTTCGGAGCGGACTCAAAGGTGGTTCTGTGATATGGAGTCCTCACGAGGCGAGATATTCCGTTATGCTGGAAGTATGGTAGTTATTCGTGGCTCTATTCCATGGCATTTCTTTTGGGAATGCTCGGAACCAATCTGGCATCTCATTACTCATTTCTTTAGATTAATCAGAGGATATTTAGAGAACGCCGTGCTAGAGGGTGTTGGTCTTTTTTTCCCTGATAGATATCTCCGACAGCAACAGCACATATTGTTTTACCTACCGACCGCCAGAACTAATCTGCCTCTGGTGAAACCGGTGGGAAAAGCAATTAATCTGCTGAACGCGGTCTCCTCGGAGATCGACGTCTTTCATATTAGTGGACAGGGGACAAATGCTCTTGGCTTTAGTAAGTATCTTGTCTTCCTAATGTCGAACCATCTCTAATGCGTTCCTGGTATTATGTTGTATTTTTATAATATTTGACCTGTACTTAATCGATGCCTTAAACATTTCGATGTTTGTAATACTCCCACACATTCGTTGGTGGAGGAATCGCACATCACTT
Organism: Lepidostoma basale; assembly: GCA_022606425.2. NCBI lineage: Eukaryota > Metazoa > Arthropoda > Insecta > Trichoptera > Lepidostomatidae > Lepidostoma > Lepidostoma basale. Next base: position 438,165 of record JAHDVF020000316.1, on the reverse strand, counting down.
CTTACATACGAGTTAGTTCTATTATTTAATACGTAGTAAGAAGTCTGGTTGACATTAAATAAGTGTTTTGCTTTCAAGTCGGAGGAAAGTAATCGGCAAGAAACACAGACGGCAAGTTTAAATTTTTTTGTGGCATTTCTCAAGAGTACAAGCGCTTAGGTTCTCTGTAAATTATTGCTTAGTTTTCTCTACAGGGTTGTTCTGAAGGGACTGCAAAAGGTAAATAAAACATAGTACTGACGAGTTTTTTTCAAATCAAATCAGTTTATTTTCTCAAAAGACATTCAAAACAACAATTATAATTTAAGGCATCTATTGAGAACAGGTAAAAAAACAAACTAACTAACTAACCATCATGCCGTCTCCCCGAAGGGGTAGGCAGAAATAATGGACTGCCACACTTTTCTTTCCTGACATATTTCTCTCGCTTCCTCAACATTCATACATCGTGTCATGCACGCGCGTCTATTTCTCTGACTCCTCACATGGCCGACATTCAATATTTGATTAATTTGATCGTGCCACGTTTTCCTCGGTCTTCCTCTATTTCTGGTTCCATTTACATCGTTAACATATAATTTTTTACCATTCTTTCTTTATTCATTCTTTGCATATGTCCAAACCATCTTAATGATCCTTTCATTATTTTGTTCATAACACTATCATTCGCACCGCATTCACTTCTTATATTTTCTTTCGACACTTTATCATACACAGAGTATCCACACATTCGTTTAAGAGATCTCATTTCTACTGCATTTATTCTACTTTCATCCTTCTTTTGCCAGTTCCATGCTTCACTTCCATACATAAGAAGAACTTCCATTGTGCACTGCCATTATAGCTTTTTTGGATAGGTTTTTTTTTGCAATGACGACTTTAAGTGCACCATTCACTTTGTTGCCTGCCCCAACCTTTCTTTCAATATCCCTCTCCACTCGCCCATCTCTTGTAAACATACTACCTAAATACACGAACTCAACTACTTGCTCCAAATTTTCACCATTCACGCTAATGTTGCAGACAGGTAAAAATAGCATATATAATACCAGGAACGCATGAGTGATGGTTCGACTTTTGGAATACAAAATACTGTGCTTTCACTAATATGAAAGACGTCGATTTTCGAAGCGATCATGTTCAGCAGTTTGATTGCTCTCCCTACCGGAATCACCAGAGGCAGGTTGGTTCTGCGTATTGGGACATAAAACAGTCTGTGCTGACGCTGTCGAAGATAACCATCCGGAACATAGAAGATGGATACCCTCCAAGATGTCAGAATTCTCAAAGAATCCCCTGATAAGTCTGAAGAAATGGGTAAGTGTGAACCCATCCCTCCGTATCTGTAGGCTATTGTGCTCCAGCATGCCCAAGAGGAATGCAGTGGGATTAAGAAAGAGTTACAAGTTTTGGTGATGCATGAGGTGTGCAAGGATTAGTGAAAAAAAAAGATAAATTGATTCTGAATTCTATTCACGCCGTTAACATAATATATATCTTCTTTAGCATTCTTTATTCATCCATGCATTTCATATTTCAAAACTAAAGCAAGGATCATTTAAAAAAATCAAAATACTTTCTATATGGATATGGAATATGGAATAGAAACGAGAGCTGACACCATCATAACAAAAAGTCTCCTAAGAACCAAAGAAATGAAGACTCTCCGATTCGTTTGCGGGAACGACACTCCGAGACAGAATAAGAAATTATGAAATAAGAAAGATCTGCAATGTGGAAGATGTCGTGCGATGGGGAAGACTGAGAAGACACTACTGGAGAGATCATGTGGAAAGAGCATGTTCTAAAAAGTGATAATAAATATAGCTGCATATAAAGTACCATTAGGAAATCGACATGCAGGAAGACCACCTGAAAGATGGCGAGACAGTTGGACATCTGTATCCCAGGAACAGGCTTGGGAAATAACAGGACACAGTCCTAAATAAAGCAGAAGAATAAGAAAATTCTTTCTTCTGCTCTACATTCCATTTTGATTTCATTTTAATGCACATACATCTAAGGGTATGTGCATTAAAATTGGTTTTTGAAAATTTGGTTTGGTTCATTTGGTGCTCCTGTTAATTTGGAGATATTTCGCGTATAAGTGAATTGTTTTGGTCAATTTAACTGTTGCCGCACTTTATAATAGTTAATTGTGACACGTAATACGTTTGTGCTGTTTTGCTGTTAAAATTATATCAGTTTTAAAGTTTTTATAAAGAATTTTGACAGGTGTAAAAATAAATTTTTCATTTGTTCTAATGTCAATTTGAATAATTTCTTCAATATTCTTTCAAAGTTCTTGTTGGTTAAGTGCCTACTTGCAGCTAATTTAAAAAATGGTGGATACGTTAAACATAAATTAAATAAACGCAAAAGTCCGGATCGTCCATGTCAACATGTGCAACATCGAAAAAAACATTGTGTTATTACATTATGTGCTAAATTAAAAAAAACGGTGGATTCGTGGAACATAAATTAAATAGACAATATGTGCACCATCTAAAAAGAACATTTTGTGTTAAATTATTTTTATTTTGTTATTTTATTTTATATCATTGTATTTTATATGATTTGTTTTAGATTTATTTTGTGGGTGTTGCACGATCGAAGTGTGCGCGGGAGATGCCTATTGGTGGCGATGAGGTTCGCAACCCATCACACCGCGTCTCCCGCGGAGCGAAAAGAGCGAAAAGAGAAGGATGGAGTGCCGCATCAGTAAAAGTGTGACAGTCCATTCTTTCTGCTCACCCTTTCAGGGAGATGGCGTGATGGTTAGTTAGTTAGTTAGTTTACATCTAAGGGATTTCATCTCTACCGTATTTATTTTTCTTTCATCATTTTTTACCGGTTCCATGCTTCGTTTCCAAACATAAGGGTTGTAACCAAAACTAAATTATAAACAGTCATTTTCGCTTTCATTTATATTAGGTCCTTACATATGAAATTGGCGTTTTGCCGAACTGGCAACTTTGATCTCAAATATCTTCTCTTTGGTTAGGAATTCCAAATTCAAATTTATACAGCTATTTATTCAAGTATTTGTGTTTCGAAAATTACAATTCATTTGTTTTTTCCTCAATTGTTTTTTTCTTTGCGTTACTCAGTTTACAAAATGGAAAACTTGAAATATCGCGTTATTTACGAGTACGAGTTCCACCGTGGCACCAGTGCTGCAGAAACGGCTCGAAGGATTAATGATGTGTATGGCGACGGTGCCGCAAAAGAAAACACAGTGCGTTTTGGTTCCAACGTTTTCGTTCTGGAAATTTCGACCTGCAGAACAAGCCCCGTGGACGGCCGGAGACCAAAGTTGATAATGAAGAATTGAAGGCTATTGTGGAAGCGGATCCATCGCAAACCACGTCCGAGTTAGCTACAGGCTGCGGTGTTAGTGATAAAACTGTTTTAATCCACTTGAAGCAAATTGGGAAGGTAAAAAGCTTGAAAGGTGGGTACCTCACGAATTGAGTGAAGCAAATCAACAAACGCGCGTTGACTGCTGCGTTGCATTACTCAACCGTCACAATAATGAAGGGATTTTGAATCGAATCATTACCTGTGATGAAAAATGGATCCTGTATGATAATCGAAAGCGCTCATCGCAATGGCTGAACCCTGCCGAACCAGCCAAACCATGCCCCAAGCGAAAATTGACTCCAAAAAAGTTACTTGTGAGCGTTTGGTGGACTAGTGCTGGTGTCGTTCAATACAGCTTTCTTAAATCTGGCCAGACGATTACGGCAGATGTCTATTGTCAGCAACTGTAAACCATGATGGAAAAGCTAGCTGCTAAACAACCGAGGCTGGTTAATCGCTCTAGGCCACTGCTGCTTCATGATAACGCTAGACCACACACTGCACAACAGACGGCTACCAAATTAGAAGAGCTTCAATTGGAATGTCTAAGATATCCACCGTACTCTCCGGACCTTGCCCTAACAGATTATTATTTTTTTCGAAATTTGGATAACTTCTTGCAAGGGAAAAAATTCAACTCCGATGGGGCAGTCCAAACCGACTTCAAAGATTTTATTGATTCCCGTCCGAATGTTTTTTTTAGTAAAGGGATCGATGAACTACCTATGAGATGGCAAAGTGCATAGATAGCAATGGTACATACTTTGATTAAATAAATATATTATATTTAAAAAAAATCAACTTTATGTTCCTCCCATACAAAACGCCAATTTCATATGTAAGGACCTAATATTTTCAAGTTTTAAAACCCTGTCCTCTTTGTTACCGACACCAACCCTTCTTTCAACATTATTGTATGATCGGCAGCTTTCTGCTATCTTCTGCCTGGTATACAAAACTAAAAATTAATTTAATAAACCAAATAAAATCGTAAATTATTATTATTATTTGTTGAATCGCTCTTTACATTATTACAGCGTGAGCCAAATCGATGTAAAGCGTATAGCTATCATATTGATTCTCGTGACATGTGACAGGTAACTTATATATCGCCATTTTTTTGTCGCGTGAATTCTGCACTAGACCAACGACAGTGTGACAATCACGCTGCCATCGCCGAGGAATCAAACCCGGTACCTTCGGGGTGGCAGTCAAAGCACTTATCACTTCGGCCACGAAGGTCGTCAATGATTTAAGTTCGAATATATCTTTATGATTTAAATAATTAAGGTTTTTATTTGAAATTTCTTGGTAGAAGTTCATTTTAAATAATGAAACCAAAAAAAAAATAATACCAATTTTTTTTATTATTATGTACATATTTAGTGTGCTTCCAATTGTATTTATGTTCGACCGGTTTCGGTAGCTTGCTGCCATCTTCTGGTCATACCAGTTAGATGGACTTGACCAGAAGATGTCAGTAAGCTGCCGAAACCGGTGGAACATAATCCAAGTGGAAGCACACTAAATACATAATAATATAGAAATTTTGCATAATATTTTTTTTGTTTTCATTATTTTATGATTTATGTTCGAATATATCTTTATGCCTTAAGTTCGAATTTATCTGAGCATTCATCTTAACGATGGAGATTATTACCATCGCCGAAACGTCGGTAGCAAAAGAGACTGCTCACTTTAACACGTGATTTAGAATATCCCTGTGAGGGCTAGGGAAAGAATGGGAATATTTTTATATTAGAAATTTTTTTCACGTACCGAAACAGTATGTCATTGTCAACAAACACTTTTGCGCCCCAAATAATTAAAATAAATGGCGCTGCCTCGTAGCGTGCTACGGAAGACTAAGCAGGGGATGGAATTAACTCCGTAGACCTACGGTTCGGGGATGAACTTACACTTCTCGTTTGTGTGCTGTTATCAAGAAAATTGTTATCTTTCTTATCTAATCGGAGAAGACGACCAGGTCACGATCTTTAAACAATTAGTTCTAGCTTAAATTTTGTGCTTTAAATACAGTTTTTAAATTATGAAGAAATAATTTGTTAGCATAATTTTCTCCGAAAACCAACTCACAATCTGGACCCAATTTCAATTATCAATTACTCTTATTAATTTTTTACGAGAGCCATTAATATCTTAAGCATTTATTTCTAAGTGCGGGTGAATGGTTCTCAGTACAATATATATTTAAAATTTCTTCCTCTTCGATTTTCAGCGCGTCGAGTCCGTCCACTCCTGGACGTAGGCCACCTCACGTATTTTTCATTCCCTTTTGTCCTGAGCGATCTGCATCCAGGGACTTCCCGTACTTCCCGACTAAACTTCCCGAAAGGCAGCCGTGTTCGAAGTAGGAACAATCGGCGAGCGTGCATATCACGATGTGTGAATGAAGAAAAGGCACAAGAGTTATGTCAGGATAGAACAATGTGGCGATTCATCCTCTCTGCCTACCACTACGGGGAAACGAGGTGATAGTTGATTAGTTTGTTAGTTAGTCGTATACCGATTGATCACACACTCATCTAAGAGATCTCATTTCTACTTCATTGTTATTTATTTATTCTTTAAAATGTTAAAACTAATAATGATAATGAAATAAAACATAATATTTTAATGAATAATAAAATAAATATATAACATTAATAGTAAGGTAAAATGTCTATAAAACTGACTTTTAGCTTATATAAATTATTTAATTTGGTTAATACGAATGTAATCGTCAGTTTTCTAGAAGTTATATTATACTTTATGGGAATGACATGTTTCGCCCTTCTAAGGCATTATCAAATGTGACGAAACTTAACTCGTTGCAGTTTATATACTCGTACACTAGTAAATGGAGCAGAATATGGTAATTAACAAATATTGACGTGACTTTATACATTTTTAACAAATAATTATTTGGGTAGGTCCAGAAATATTGGAAAGTGTTTCTTGGAACTCGTAATTTTATGACAATGGTTACATAGTTAGGTATAAAAAGAAATATATAAAATCATTCGTAAACAATTTGTAAAAATATGTTTTTCTTATAAACACTTTATTTTGTCCTTACTCAAATAACTAATTATTGATTTATATAATATCATTTAGTATCCCCTAACTATGTAACCATTGTCATAAAATTCCTTAACGAGTTCCAAGAAACACTTTCCAATATTTCTGGACCAACCCAAATAATTATTTGTTAAAAATGTATAAAGTCGCGTCAATTTTTGTTAATTACCATATTCTGCTCCATTTTCTAGTGTATATAAACTGCAACGAGTTGAAGTTTCTTCACATTTGATAATGCCTTAGAAGGGCGAAACATGTCATTCCCATAAAATATAATAAAACTTCTAGAAAACTGACGTTTCATTCTTATTAATTATTTAATATGGAGTTTTGCACAATTTTTTAAGAAACAATAAATATTTAATTTGGAGTTTCACATCATTATTCAAGTAATGAAAAAACATTTTAATTTCGCTTTATGAAAAAAACAAAAAAATTACCCAGTCCGGTCTTTAGTAAAGCTTTATTTTTTCAGTGCACTTTTGAGAATAAGCAATTATTCATTTCGCTTTTCAAATAAAAAAAAACATATTGAATTTAGCCCATCAAATAGTGAGCTTACGTTTGGCTTCACTCAAAAGTGGAAAAAGCTATTGCCCACCGCACATCTGCTGGCTCTGATGATGTAAACAAATAGCTTATTTTCGGAGAATTTTACAAAAAAATTTACTTTCTCATTCAAACAATAGCTTTTGTTGGAAGCTTTTTATAGCTGTTTTAATTTTTTTCTTCTATCATTTGCATTGATTTGAAGCAGCATCCGTTCCCACTAACGCGTCACAATTGAAAAAAAAAAAATTAGATGTTTGTGACTTGAGCGATAGTATAAATCACAGTTAATTTATTTGCGTATGATCAAACATTCTTTTCCAACGATAATCTTAATTTTAAACTCCGACAAAGAATGATTAAATGTTATATATGGTCTGTTCTACTATATGGCTGCGAAACCTGGACTCTGAAAGTGAATTTAATGAACCGGTTGGAAGCGTTAGAGATGTGTGACAATCAAGGATATTGAACAATGGACTGAAACTTTACAATTAACTACCAAAAGACACGGGGAATCTTACTACAATTTAATTTAAAATATACCTGAAACATTATATAATTACAAGTAAGATCTGAAAATGTACCAAATTGGGTTTGAAAAAATTAAAATTAAATAAATAAAAATATATGGAAGACGTCGATCTCCGAGCAGAAAAACAATTTTCATATCTTCAATAGATAAACATATAAACAAGAGATTTCTATCTTCAATAGATAAACATATAAACCACCAGACTCCCCTATATTGCATTGCGTAATCAGCCTCATGGGACTCGTCTTCATGGAAGACCTCCTAAAAGATGGAAGGACAGCTGGGAGTCTACCTCACAGGTGGAGCAACACTCTAGAGAACAGACCACATAGGTCTACAACAAGGAAGAATAAGAAGATTAATAACTGCCCTACCTCCAGGTAACTTTCCGAGAAACACGCAAAAAATCGTTTTTTTTTAAACTATATATTAAATATGCTGTTATTACGGAGAGCAAAATACGAATCTACAAGACATGCGTACGTCCTATAATGACATACGGAATAGAAACGAGAGCTGACACCATCAGAACATAAAGTCTCCTAAGCACCACAAAAATGAAAACTCTCCGATCAGTTGCGGGAACGACACTCTGAAATAAGAAAGATCTGCAATATGGAAGATATGAAAGATAAACAAGAGATGTATAGGATTAAGCAGTTCTACGAATATGACTCCAAATTGATTGTCCATGTCGGCATTAATGGTCTATTTACGAACGTCATTAAAGTTTGATGGTTGGGCACTAGTGCACCGGTATCATGGGGAGCGGTGGGGCCGAGGGGGGTACGAGTCCAGTGGTTGCGGTTCTTGGGTGATTTTAAACGACTATAAATTGGAAACGTCTGTTTAAATTACTACACCCGATGGCTCGTAGTTTATAACAGAGGGCACATCTATAAAATCACGAATACCTCTCTACCGAAATGCTAAGGTGTACATTTAAGGTCCTTGCATAAATTATCACAACTGGCAGTTATTGCTGGTAACAGTTGGCGTACTTTGAAAAGTCAGTGTGAGTGGTTGTTTAGTTTAGAAATGCCGTAGCTCTATCCCACGGCATTTCTTTTGGAAATTATGGGGATCAAGTCTCTACAGCTTCGAAGAGATGGGCATCTCGTAACCGATTTCTTTAAATTAATCAGGGGACTTCGGAGATCAACGTCTTTCATATTAGTGAAAGTACATTCAGAAGACAAATACTACTGACTTTAGATAGTAACATGTCTTTCTAATGTATAACCATCTCTAACCATCGCTATGATGTAGGCTGTATTGATGTAGACTATGCTGATGTAGGCGATGTTGATGTAGACTAAATTGATTAGGCTATGTTGATGTAGATTGGATGTAGGCGATGTTGATGTAAGCGATGTTGATGTAGGCGATGTTGATGTAGGAGATGTTGATGTAGGCGATGTTGATGATGTGTTGATGTAGGCGATGTTGATGATGTGTTGATGTAGGCGATGTTAATGTAGTATTGATGTAGTGTTGATATATAAGGTGTTGATATAGAAGGTGTTGATATAGGCGATGTTGATGTAGGCGATGTTGATGTAGGCGATGTTGATGTAAGCGATGTTGATGATGTGTTGATTTAGGCGATGTTAATGTAGTGTTGATGTAGTGGATGTCAAGGTAGTGTTGATGTAGGCGATGTTGTTGTATTGTTGACGCAGGCTATGTTGATGAAGTAAGCGATGTTATTGGATTCGAATGACTGGAAATAGCACGATGTGACATAAAATCTTCCAACAAAATAATAATATTAAGAATATGACTTTGATCTTTGATTTATATATAAATTTAATTTATTGTTAACATATTCGTGTTTTTTTTTTAACAAATTCAGTATTTAAAATTGATAAAAACGTTGGTTTTTCTAACCTTTTATTACATTTTACGATAAGAAAAATATTTTATAAAGAACTTTGAACGAATTCAAAAACAAATTATTTAATTCAAACTATTCCTCTTGTATAGCAAGGTGAGCCATTTGGAATAACAGTGGGTGTTTGTTCCCCCAGCGAAACTTTCTCTGGAGTCGCGAGTTCTCGCACGCAGTTCTTCCGCGAATCCTGGACGGCTCTCATCTGTTCTTTCATCCACACCATCCTAAATATTTGAACCGCCTTTAATTACAATGGTAAATATTGCTCAAAAATATTTAAATAGTTTACTTAAAATTTTACGTAGTTATATCAATTATATGAAAGGTTAAAAACTTATTTTCAACACAGCACAACATTTGATTTATTTTTAAGACAATCACAAAGAAAAAAAATGCAATTAAAAAAAAAATTCTTGTGCATATTAAGTATTATTCCACTTCGGTTAATGGCTTCGACCGGTTTCAGCAACTAGCTGTTATTTTCTTAAAATTATTTGATAATTGTTAAGAAGTATACGTTTACTGTGTGAATGGAGTACACAGTCGTGGGAGACGTTTGGAATGCCAGATTTATCAAAATTTAAAGGTCGGTCATGTGAGAAGTCGGAAGAATCGACGCGGGTGTATGCTGAATGAATGTGGATTAATCTAGAGACGTGTGTCAGGATCGAGTAGTGCGGTCCATTCTCTCTGCCTACCCCTTCGGGAAAACGTTGAGATGGTTTGTTGTTGTTCTTTTATATTTAAAAAATAGCGTTGTTTCTTAATTTTTGATTTATTCAGAAATTATGTGAAATTCTGTATTGTATATTGAAAATTGGCGGAAATGTAATTGTTAATGTTTGATGTAATTTATGAGAGCGAATTGTTTAATTTAATAATGACCTTACAAGGAGATACAAGTCACTACTATAAAATATAACAAAATTTATAAAAAAACAAGTATTAACAATACTCTGTGCAAAGATATGTCGATCGTCCAAAGTACATTTGTTTTAATAATAAATTAAAAGGGTTTTTGTTTAATATTATTTATTAGTTCTTACTGATAAAAAATAATTATAAGTACTTATTACAATTAGCCCAGGTTAATTTTTAAATGAAATATATTGTATCGAATTTTAAATGCGTTTTTTATATTATTCTTTCTTTGTTTAGTTTTTATTTTATATTTACACCTGAAGATGGAGTTGTCGAATAAATTCGTTTCTAAATCTGTCCGTCAAGGTTATTCCAAGCATGGCTCTCTACATGGAGCGCTGGGCGACCTTGAATCTGTAGACTATACCTTTTGTTAGTGTCCACGTCTCGGCTCCGTACGTCATGACTGGTAAGACGCACTGGTTGAAGACTTTAGTCTGCTTGAATGAAGTTCGATATTTCTTAAATATAACGCTTTTTAATTGACTTATTCGGGTACATTCATACTTCAATCAAAGTTAACGATATAAAGAATTATATAAGCATATCTTAAATAGGAAGAAGTTGGTAATAAACACGTTTGAATTGTGTTTTTTTCGTAATCGACCGTTTAAATTCAGGAGGTGTTGGATGGTAGCCAAGCCCAAAGGAAATCTTTCAATCCTTGAGAAGTTTTCCCCAAGCCACGTTCTGAGATGCAATGGCGGCCGGAATACCGCGGATGTGGTTACGAATAAATAAACGAATAATGTGTGAAAACTTCCAAACTGTTAGCCATTTTGATTGCCGTATTAGACTAGAATGTTAAACACTTCGGAACGATCTCGTTTATACCTCTTATATAAACAAGTAATCATATTAAAATTATTTTTATACCAAAGATTTCCAAATGGTTTTTTCGATTTTCTTTCAATGCTCAGTTACTCTTTTGGTGCATTGCTCAATATACTTTTTATTCTTCTTCCTTGTTCAAGGCCTTTGTGGTCTGTTCTCCAGAGTGTTGCTCCTCCTTTGAGGTAGACTCCTAGCTGTCCTTCCATCTTTTAGGAGGTCTCCCACGAGGACGAGTCCCATAAGGCTGATTATGGAATGCAATATAGGGGAGTCTGGTGGTGTCCATTCTTTGGAACCAGTCCTTTCTTTGCTGTCTACTCTATCTTATAATATCCTCAACTTTACATACTATATCTTAAATCCTGTTTTCCTTACACGATCTCTTAGTTTTTTCCTGACTGTGTCTGCCCTTGCTTCAACGCCATACGTTATTATTGGTTTTATGCATGCTTTATAGATTTTCATCTTACTCATAATGGCCATGTCTTTGTTTTTTCCATATTGTGAATTTTAAGGCACCAGGGATTGTAGATGCCTTATCGACTTGTATTTCTTCCCACAGACCAGATACGAAATACTAAAATACCAAGTACGAGTAGGTCGGGAGTAACGAATATCACCGAAAGGGTGTCCCATGAGGCTAATTATGCGATGCAATATAGGGGAGTTTGTGGTGTCCATTCTTTGAAAATGACCGTACCAGTCCCTTTTTCGTTGTCTGATCCATCTTATAATATCCTCGACCTTGCATATCTATTTTGTTCTGGTGTTTCTCACGCGATCTCTCAGTGTCTTGCCTGCTATCGTCCTCAGTGTCTTATATTTATTGTTTCTTGAAAAAGGATGTAAAACTCCATATTAAATAATACATATAAATGAAAACGTCTGTTTTGTCTATTATAATTTAATTGAATGACATATTCACATGATTTTGCCATGAAATTTGATAACAACTAAGAAAGGCAAAACATGTTCTTCCCATAAACGATAATAAAATTTCTAGAAAACAGACGCTTTTATTCGTATTAATAGCATATTATATATTTAAAAATCATGTAAAAGTGTATGATACAAATAATTGTCTTATAAACTGACGTTGTTCAGGTATCCCCAATTCAATTTTAATTTTCCACGGACCCCCTTAATGATCCCGGGGACCCTCGGGAGCCCGTAAGGACCTCTTTGGGAACCACTGGTCTAAGAGATCTCGTTTCTACTGCATTTATTCTACTTTCATCCTTCTTTTGCCAGTCCCATGCTTCGCACGTATGGAATAATGTTTAAATTGTTCATTTAATACAATTTTAACACACAGTGATCTAGCAGTACAAATGCGTTTTACTTCTTCAAATAATTTATATAAAACTTAGAACAGTTTTATTTCATTCTAGAGACATCATTTTTATTTGAATGTTCCCAAAACTAATTTTTGATAAAAAAAATTACAATTTCACATTTGTACGCAGCAGTACAATTAGGTTATTTGAACCCAATTACTGTGTACAGCTTTAAGCTATTTATTCTCATGACATTTGATAGGCAGTTAATTTATCGCCATTTTATTGTCACGTGAATTTTACACCAGATCAAAGACAGTATGACAATCACGCTGCCATTTGCCGGAAATCGAACCCGGGTCCTTCGGTGTGGCAGTCAATGCACTTACCACTTGGTCACGAAAGTTGTCGTATGCATTAAATATGTTTTCAAGTGACGTTTGGCATAAACTAAAACAAAACTGAATTTTGCATAAAAATATAAGGGAAGTAATTTGTAAACCAGAGCGCGGAATGACAAGGGGACAATAGTGTCAAGGGGAGTATAAAATATTGTTTTCGCAAATGCATTTTGGAATGCAGAATATTTCAAATCTGGAATAAAATAAAAGAACGCAGAAACGAGATGAAACCCAGTTCTTTTATCTAGTTTCCGCTATATTATGTAATACTCGTACATACTCGCATATTTCATCTTGCGAAATGAGTCTGGAAACGAAATGATACAAGGTGGTTCAGAATTAAAGAAAATCATTGATATACAGCTAATTCAATTAAATTATTATATGTTATATTAATACACATAGTACAGACAATTGTTATATGTTATATTAATGCTTAGTTTAGTTTATATTTAAACCTGTAGATGGAATCATCTGTCGCTTCCGAAACTAGTCGTATAAAATATAAAACTCAAGTGGTGAAAAACAAGTGTTTCATTTACAATTAAATCATGTCCTACCACAAAGTGAATGCCGAAACAATAAATAACATAAAATTATTATTACATATTTTTAAAATTTAAAACACTGTTTTCATATGTATAACAATTAATTAATTAATTTTTATGAGATTGTCGCAGCAGCTGTTTCACCAACCTATGTCGGTTTCAAGCGTTCAAGGTTGGCGGGAGATGCCTATTAATGGCGATGAGGTTCGCAACCCATCACACCGCGTTTCCCGCGGGGGCGAAAAGCGAAGGATGGATTGCCGCATCGGTTAAAATGTTGCATTCCATTCTTTCTGCCTACCCCTTCGGAGAGACGGCGTGATGGTTAAAGTTAGTTAGTTATTTTGGTTTCAAAATTAAAAAAATCATAAGTGTTAAAGTATGATGTTTTGGGCAAAACAATGGATTATCTTTTTAACTAACTAACCATTACGCCGTCTTCCCGAAGGGGTAGGCAAAAATAATGGACTGCCACACTTTTCTTTCCTGATATACTCCTTTCGCTTCCTTAACATTCATACGACGATCTTCGTGGCCGAGTGGTAAGTGCTTTTACTGCCACCCCGAAGGTCACGGGTTAGATTCCCGGCAATTGCAGTGTGATTGTCACACTGTCGTTGGTCTGGTGCAGAATTCACATGACAATAAAATGTCGATAGATTAGCTACCTGTTACATGTCACGAGAATCAATATGATAGCTTTACCATTTACATCAATTTGGCTCGTGCTGTAATGATGTAAAGAAGGACTCAACAAAATAATAATAATATACATAGTGACATGCACGCATGTCGATTTCTCCGACTCCTTGCGTGGCCGACATTCAAAATTTGATTGATTTGATCGTGCCACGTTTTCCTAGTTTGTCCCTTATTTCTAGTACGACACACCAATGATTTAATTTACTATACAAACTTCAATATGAGAAAAAGATAGGTCATTGTTATGAAGAAGGGAATCTGGTTGTGTCAAGACTTAAGCCCTAGTCCCCTGGATCAGAAGCCAGGCTTTCTATTTTCTAATATCACCACCCGATTTGATTTCTTCTTGCTATCCTGGGTTTGAGCAGCATGCGTTCCCAGCACAATATTTAAAAAGGATCAATGTTGGATTTCTCAAATGTTCGCATTAGCCCAAGAAGATAAAGATTAGAACCAGTCATATTTTGGGTTATAAGTGACATTCTTATCTTGTTAAATCTTGTTGAGAACAAAAACAACAACAAACCATCACGCCGTTTCCCCGCAGGGGTAGGCAGAGAGAATGGACCGCTCCACTACTCTATCCAGACATACCTCTCTAGCTTCCACTACATTCATACAGCGAGTCATACACGCACGTCGATTCTTCCGGCTTCTGAAATGACCGACCTTTAAAATTTGATTAATTTGGTCATGGAAAGTTTTCCTAGGTCTACTTCGACTCCGTACTTTAATAACCCTTAACGTACCGTGTTCAAAACAAAACGCTCGCTCCCATGTGGTCAATTCAGTTTACCGCTAACTTTATCTAAATATCAAGCATATGACTCGATGAATCAAAATTTAATTTATGTCATCTTGTAGGGAATTTCATTAGGAATAGATCGATATCTATAACATACATGGATTATTTGAAAAACATATCATTATTAATTTTTTTCTGGAACCATGCGATTTCTGATATGGAATGCGTCACAGCATACGAGCGACTGACACCAAGTATAAACTTGTCTTGCCCCGCCGCGCCGCGCGGGGCGAGACTTTACGAGATTTTACGTATGATAAAGGCACCTAGGCAAAATGTATAGTACGTTCAAGACAACGAGTACGTATTAATATTTGTCCCTTTTGGTAAAGTGTTAATATTTTCACAGTTCTGATATTATTAAGTTGCGTGCTGCGTTTCCGTCCACAGTCGGTATTATTACGTACCTATGAGAAAAGGCCAAAGATATAATTTATAATACGTTCAAAACAGCGAGTAAGTATTTGTCACTTTTGATAAAGTTGTAAATATTAGCAAAACAAATACTACCTTAACACGAATGAAGGTGAGGGCAGTCTTAGAAATTTTTTTTTTTGGGATGAAGGAAGTAATTTTTTGCTTTTTTTTATTATGAAATATTGAGAACACTTCAATGGAGGATTACAATTTTTTTTATAATATAAGGGTCCATAGGTTTTAAGAAAATCAACTTTAAATTGGCAGTGGAAACTCAATTGACCACATGGCAACGCGACGGTTAACATCGTTAACGTATACTTTTTAACCATTCTTTCTTCACCCGTGCGCTCCGTACGTCCGAACCAACGCAGCGATCCTTTCAAAATTTTGTTCATAATGCCTTCTTTCGCTCTACATTCCTTTCTTATATCAGCATTTGAGATTTTGTCGTATATCGTTCTACCCCACATACGTCTTAGGGACCTTATCTCTACCGCATTTATACTGCTCTCATCCTTCATCTGCCAGTTCCATGCTTCGCTTCCATAAATAAGGGTTGGGACCAGAACTACATTGTGAACGGCCATTTTCGCTTTCATTGATAAATAATCTTGTTGAGCTTTATCAATATAAGCCACTTTATCAATATAAGCCAAATCTTATTGGACTTTATCAATATAAGCCATTTTGGTTCTTCGTAAAAACTCCTTCTCACGTCACTACCCTAATGTTAAAGGAACTCATTGACAATCTCCAAGTCTAAGAGAAGTTTCATGTTTAGTAGTTGGTTAACAATCAAACTATAAACAGTTAAAAATATTATCTTATTTATAGAGATACTGAATTTTAAAGGCTATTCAATATCCAAGGAAAACCGATAGGAAATTGGGTTGCTCAACCCCGAATCGATTATAAGACTTCCTGATTCATTTTCCGCTCTGTTTTCACAAGACTAACTGTTCCATCTTAATCAAATAACACAAAGTTATTTTGTTTTTCAAATTTATATTGAAGCAAAGATAAGAGTTAGCAAAAGAAAGACAAAAGTAGGGTAGATGCTGCAGAAATTAGATCACTGGGAAGAATGTACGAGAAGAAAATAATTGATAAAATAACGAACGAGGAGAAGAGAAAGAAATGTAAGGCAGATGATTACATCTTCAGTACAATTAAAGAAAGATAACTTAGATGATTTCGACATATGTTTATTTTGTTGAATCGCTCTTAACATCAAGAAAGCAAGAGCCAGATCCATGTAAAGGGTATTATAGCTATCATAGTGACATGTGATAGGTAGCTAATCTACCGCCATTTTATTGTCACGTGATTTCTACAAAATTGAAAAATTGATCCTGCAAAATTGAAGACATAGTGAGATGGAGTAGGCAGAGAAGACGATTCTGGAGGGACCACATCGAGAGAATGGATCCAGCAAGAATTACACATATCTTGATGCACAAGACTCCAGAGGGCCGTCGACCACCAGGACGACCACCAAAGAGATGGAGAGAAGGCTGGTCGTCTTCATCACAGGAAGAAAGATGATACCCTGCATAAACAGATCGCTAGATCTACAATCAAGAAGAAGAAGAAGGTTTCTACACTAGACCAAAGACAGTGTGACAATCACACTGCCCGGAACCTTCGGGGTGGCAGTTAATGCACTTACCACTCGGCCACGAAGGTCGTCAATGTGGAACCATTGGATGAGAAAGTAATGTTTAAAAAGTTTTAAATAATCAGTGTGAATGTTAAAAGAAACAGAGAACGGTCGAGGAAAATTTATATACATAAAATAAGCGACCACTTTCAAAGTAGGATAAATCGATGAGCGTACATGTTACGATGTATAAATAAAGAGGAATCTCGAGAGGTGTGTCAGGATAGAGCAGAAAGGTGGTCCAATATTTTTGCTAAATCCTCCAGGGATACGGTGTGATGGTTAGTTAGTTAGTTGGATATGTTGATTATGAAACTTTTGAGTTTCCCTATACAAGAATGGAGTGGAGGGGGTAGATCGGAGGTAACCTCAAAACAAGTGTGTCAAGTATAGGTCGGATGGCAGGAGGAACGAAAAGACGTTTGTATTGTTTAGGGAGATTTCTATAACCACGTAGCTCTATATTTAGAAGGAGCGCACAGCCATGCGAATGAAGACGCTAAATTGAGGTCAGGTTATTTCATATAAGTAACTCAATATACAAGATCATTAAATTAAAAAGTGATTAATAACCATTGTCAGTAGTTTTATGATACATCAACGTTTTTATTAAAATTAATTCAAATGATTTAATGAGGAATGTCGGAAAGAACTCAGTTTATTGTAACACCTGATGATGCCAACATCGGTTGACGAAACAGCTGTCGTGACACTCTCAGTGAATAAAAAGAAATTGTGATATTATAAGTGTTTTAAAATTCAACAGTAATGTTTATGTTACGTACGAGTATTTAAAACTTGTAGAATATGTAAAATTTACAATTTTAAATACTTAAAATGGAGTTTTATTTCGTTGATAGAATAAGAAAATGTTATCTTTGATAATAAGCCATTACTTGGTTGTTTGACGTACTTAAAAAAACAAACACCTTTCTTCTTCTTCTTTTCCCCCCCTTGTATTAACCACTTTATTTTGAGTAAGTGGGCCAACCGGTATCACTTTTTAACGAGCTTCTTCAGAGCTATACACAAATACACAAATACACAAATGTTTGTGCCACCCGGTTTCACCCCGAAGCTCGCTACAGATTGAAACCGGTTGGCCCAACTTACTCAAAATAAAGTAGTTAATACAAGGGGAAACAAAATAAAAAAAAGTGTTAATTTTTTTGAGAAAAAAAAAATTCTTAATATAATATAATATTAAAAGTGATAGCATTATATTTTGCCTAGATGGAGTCGCATTTGTAAGCAATATATGAATGGTTGAAGTAAAATACCGCTTAGTAAAAAAAAATACATCATCATCATCAGCCGTCTGTCATCCACTGCTGAATGAAGGCCTCTCCCAAAGCACGCCACCGCCCCCTATCCATTGCCGCTCCCATCCATCCATGTCCAGCAATCCTCTTCAGTTCGTCGGTCCAGCGGGCAGGGGGACGTCCAACTCTACGGAATCCTGTACGTGGTCTCCACTCCAGAACCCGTCTTCCCCCATCGGCTGTCGGTTCTCCGACAGACATGGCTAGCCCACCGCCACTTCAGCCCGCCTATCCGTAGAGCCGCCTCAGTCACCTTGATTTGTTGTTGAATAAATTCGTTTCTAAATCTGTCCCTCAAGGTTATTCCAAGCATGGCTCTTTCCATGGCGCGCTGGGCGACCTTGAATCTGTAGACTAAACCTTTTGTCAGTGCCCACGTCTCGGCTCCGTACGTCATGACTGGCAAGACGCACTGGTTGAAGACTTTAGTCTTGAGGCATTGTGGTATTTTGGAAGTGAGAACATGACGTAATTTCCCAAAGAAAAAAAAATACAGTAGATCAAAACTACATACATAGTTTTTTTATTTTTATTTACTGCCTATTTTATTTCGCCATTCATATTGAGAATTCTGCCTCTGCTCTAATGTCAGATGACCACACAATAATAGTTGCCTATAGAGCTGAGCATTTCACTCGTAATTGCGGTACATTTGAAGAAACTGGGACAATATATACATATAAAAGTACGTACAGATTGAAAATTGAAAATGAGCTGGAACTTGGCGAGATTGTGTTTACTTTCATGGTAGTAGATGTTATTTGCTTTTACTGCGATGCAATCTCTTGCTTCTCATATATCGTATATATTTTTTTTATAGAATAAATGCAGTAGAAATGAGATCTCTAAGACGAATGTGTGGCAAATCTGTTTATGATAGAGTGACAAATGCAAGTATAAAAAGTGATTGTAGTGCGAATGAAAGTGTTATGAACAAAATAAGGAAAGGGTCATAAAATGGTTTGGACACATGGAAAGAATGAGTGAAGACAGAATGGTAAAGAAGGTATATGTAAACGGCGTGAACGGAGCTAGAAATAGAGGAAGGCCGAGGAAAACGTGGCACGATCAAATCAATCAAATATTGAATGTCGGTCACGTGAGGAGTCGGAAAAATCGACGTGCGTGCATGACAAGATGTATGAATGTAGAGGAATCGAGAGACGTATGTCAGGACAGAACAGTGTGGCGTTCCATTCTTTCTGCCTACCCCTCCGGGGAGACGGCGTGATGGTAAGTTAGTTTAGTTAGTTATATTTTATCTCAAAAACAGTTCATCGATTTGAATTTTTGCCATCTAGCGTCGTAAATTATAGTCTAGTGAACATTAGTGTCATCAATTATCTGTCTATGTTACCGCATTCAAAAATATGAATATAACTATGGTGCATTTTCGAAAAGATGAATATTTAAACATAAATAACATAATTTGTTTTTTTGAATGTATAAAAATACTTGTAGACAAATACTGGATTTTTACCCATTGCGGGTTAAACATTTTTAAATAAATTATCTTAATAGATGGCGCTAGTGTAGATTGACCTACAAAATGTGAAGTTATTTAAAAATAGAAGCATATATACAAGTTCTAAAAAATTGTCAGACGTGGCGGTCGTAAGAAGGGCGTAATGGGGAATGTTGTGCACATAAAATAATCGCTTAACCCAACCAATGACAGGTCATAAGTCCTGTAAACGCCTCGACTACCATATTCTGTATCCAAAAAAAATTACATCTTCGTCTCTATTGAGATACAATTAATCTTTGTAAATTACACATATTACGGTTGAAAAGCCTGTGTTATAGAAGTTTCATTATATTTTATGGGAATGATATTTTTCCTTACTCACCTATTTTTATATCATTGTTCAATGAACGATATGTATGTATTTTTTCCACATTTAATTAATTGTTTACATAGGCACTTCATTTTGAAACTTAAAATCATACATTGAACTATCGATTTTAGCAATAACAAACATTCGGTGCGGCTATTGTTGTGTGTGTAACCAGCTGTCGTCCTCGTTGACTCTGGGAGGGAAATTGTTTGACAAGCAGTTTATTCAGGGCCTGTTAATGGTGACAGCTCACCCCCCTTCGCCTAGCCTTCCCCCACCCTTCAAATCGCCCGGACCGTGTTTTCTTACAAAACAGGAGACGTAGATCGAAAAACAGATTATACTTAGTGTGGAGAGGTCCAACTCATAGAACTTCGTAGATTTATGTACAAATCAAGGATCAAAAACAGATTACAATTGTTAGTTTGGTCAGCTTGTTAAGACATTGTTAGTGAGTTAATATTATACATTATTAGCTAGCACTTTCAGCCTCGAAACTGTAACATTATTCAAAAAAATTACTGAAAAACTACAAATGACTCAAATAGCTTTGTTGAGAATAAGCCTAAGAGACAGAATCAGAAACGATATGGTGAGAGAAAAACCAAAGGTCACTGACATCATCCACCGGGTAGCGACTCTAAAACGGCAACGGGCCATACACGTAGCTAGAAGTTCGGATGAAAAATAGACAAAAAGACTGCTGACTTAGAGACCATGGACTGCAAAGCGAAGTGCAGCACGACCGCAACTATGGTGGAAAGATAACCTGAACCAGTTGGCGCCGGGGTTCAAATTGTCAGTAGGGTCGCGGCGAGTCACATCTTGCTGGAGGGTGTGATTCTATAAAATGCTGCAAAACGCCCAGTTGCATTCCACCAGCAACACTACTGACTAGTCCAGCTCGTTAGCGTCCCTGTCGCGAACCCCGAGTAATGGGATCACACTCATAACCGTGTGATCACAGCAGATAACGAGGGGATGAAAGGCGAGTTTCTGGCGCCTCCAAACTAGATCCAACCAGCTAAGGAAAGGTAACCCCGACAGAAAAATCTACCAGAGAATGCAACGGGAAACCACTCTGGTCACCTTTTCACAGGAACCACTATGGCGAATACCTTTGCTGTAGTGATCGCCAACGTTGGGGGGACCTGGCACGGCACCAAAAGAAGAAGAAGTCGGCGCCGGCGTAACCTGGATGCAGTTTGCAAGAGACAGAGTGGTGTGGAAGCAAATGCGGAACCCACTGTCCAGAAGTTGACGAGAATAGATTGTGCAATAAGAAATATATTGTTAAGTAATATAATGAAATTAATACGCTTACGTAGGTTGAATAGGCACAAAATACTCTTTTGGAGAATAGGTTCATTACCATATGAAAGACGGAATTATGAATGCGCGAGCAACTCTTGTATCGACCGGCGATCGAGCAGAAGTGAACGTTTGAAGTGTTTGAATATATTTCATGCTTCATCAGGGCAATATAATAACTAAACTCTTCTTTTTCTTCTTCTGCTATATTTAGAACTGTGTTCTGTTATTTCTCGGAGCCTGTTCGTGGGATGAAGATGTCGAACTGTCTCGCCATCTTTTGGGTGGGACATGTTCTTTCCACGTGATCTCTCCAGTAGCGTCTTCTCAGTCTTCCATTGCAGATCTTTCTTATTTCAGAAGTTCTCACTCTGTCTCGGAGTGTTGTTCCCGCAACGGATAAGAGAGTCTTCATTTATATGATTCTTAAGAGACTTTTTGTTCTGATGGTGTCAGCTCTCGTTTCTATTTCATATGTCATTATAGGACACACGCATGTCTTGTAGATTCGTATTTTGCTCTAATAACTAAATATAATATAAATCTTATATAAAAAATAAACAGTGGTGAAGTCAGAAGTGTCGGAAGGCCACCGATGAGATGGACCGATGATATATATATATATTTAAAAAAAAAAAGACTAACATCAAAGATTTAAATCAATGATATTAGAATTTATTTTAGAATCTTCAATATGAGCAGAAAATAGCTCATTATTATGAAGAAGGAATCTGGTCGTGTCCAGGCTCGAACCCATGTCCCCTGGATCAGGAGCCAAGCATTCTATCCCCTAGACCACCACCCGATTATTATTATCAAAAGAGTTGGAAAATCTTGGATACAAAGGGGGCAGGATAGAGACGAGTGGAAGAAATTGGAAGAGGCCAATATCCAGCAGTGGAGGGAAGAAGGCTAGCAAAGAAGAAGAAGAAGAAGAAGAAGAAGAATAAGTAGGGGGGTTGGGAGAGGGAAAGGGATGTGCGATAATGTTTACCTTTGAAATAACAAATTTCTAGGAAACGGAAATGAATAAATACTAATAATGCTAAATTCGTTTATAATATATCAAAACGAAATAAATTTTTAATGGAGCGGGAGTGAGGAAAATAAATGGCGAGTTTGCAAATGATTTAATCCTTTTTTATTCATGGTTTAAGTGGAGTGACGCTTCCACAGCTCGTGTGAACGCTTTGCCTTGATAAATACATTATCCTTTCACCCGACGCGCCCCGCAAGCTCTCGTCTCCACCCCCTCGTGAAATGTGCCGAATCATGTAAACAGTTGAAAGCGCCACCCCTCCACCATTATTACTTCTTTATTTGTCTCTTCACACTTGACTGACTGTTTTGTTACTTTTCAGGCAGCTATTGATGAAGAGCAGATGGCGAGTAAGTAACGTTAAAGATTTCTATTTTCAAATAATCAACGTTGTATGAATGTAGAGGAAATAGTATGGCGGTAGACAGAGAAGTATAGTGGTCAATACTGTTATCATTTGTTTATTCTTTCTTGCTTATTTTATTTTTTTATTTTATTTTTTTAACTTCGGCCAATCGTCTCGACCGGACGTTGCCGTTTTGTGAAGTCACTTGCCCCTTTGAGGGGGTGTCGATTATCTTGCTGGGGGGAAGGGAGACTGATCCACAATGCCGGACCTCGTCCTCCTCCTCCTTAGTTCAATTGCATGATTTTTCTTCTCTTCAATATTATTATAACGGTGGATACGTGTAACATAAATTAAATAAACACAAAAGTCCGGATCGTCCATGTCAACATGTGCAACATCGGAAAAACATTATGTGTTATTACATTATGTGCTAAATTTAAAAAACGGTGGATTCGTGGAACATAAATTAAATAGACAAATGTGCACCATCTAAAATAACATTTTGTATTAAATTATTTTTATTTTGTTATTTTATTTTATATCATTGTATTTTATATTATTTGTTTTAGATTTATTTTGTGGATGTTGGAAGATCGAAGTGTGCGCGGGAGATGCCTATTGGTGGCGATGAGGTTCGCAACCCATCACACCGCGTCTCCCGAGGGGCGAAAAGAGAAGGATGGAGTGCCGCATCAGTAAAAGTGTGACAGTCCATTCTTTATGCCTACCCTTTCGGAGAGACGGCGTGATGGTTAGTTAGTTAGTTAGTTCAATATTATATATATAGAATAAACTTCCTATGTTACCTTCCTTAGTCCACACATTAAATAAATTTCCTTATTTCCCCCATCCTGCATTTTGTGTGGATGGAATGGATGAGAGTAGAATGGTTAAAAAGTTGTACACAAGCAGCGTGAGTGGAAAAAGAAGCCGAGGACGACCGAGGAAAACATGGCATGACCAAATTTATCAATTACTAAAAGGCGGCCACGTTCGATGTCGGAATAATCGATGTGCGTGCATGGTACGATGTATGAATGTAGAGGAATCCAGAGAGGTATGCCAGGACAGAGTATCCTCTCTGCTTACCCCTCCGGGGAAATAGCGCGATGGTTAGTTTAGTTAGTTAGTTTTTTGCCAGCTTTAAGCTTCGCTTTCATTCACAAAGGATTTGATTATGTTTTTGTTATTTGTCAATTTTGTTTGTCCTTTTAATAGTGCTAAGGAGGGCTTTCTCAATGTTTGACTCGAGTAAGCAGGGCAAGATCGAGAAGGAGAAAGTGAGGACTATACTCAACACGATGGTCCATAGTTTTGACGACAAGGAACTTGAAACACTCCTCGAGGGAGAGGATAACGAAGGTAATGGTAAACCCCATATAACGAAACTATTTACATCTTATGAGTGATAGAAAAGTTGAAGAATTACGTGAAAAATATATTTTTTGAACAAGCAAGGAGTATATGTAAATCTATTGTATAAATTTCCAATTATAATTTATGGTACTATTATATTTACGCTATGAAAAAAAAACTTAAAATGATTAGTTTAGCATATATATATTATTTTTTATAGTGGATTCATATTTGAATAAATATAATTATACTTGGTATTACAATACTTTATTTCACTTAACACAGACATGTCTCGGTTATAACATTACTTTTATCAATTTACACAATTTTTAAAAATAAAATAAAATAGAGTGGTCACTTAAACACTTAAAGGAGGTGGAGTTATGTATTAAGATGGAGGTGTTATAATTAGGATTGAGGAGAGAGGGATGTAACGGGAACATTCGAACAAAGAAATTGAATTTAAATTTATTTATTTTCCTCCACCTCCTTTTAGTCTATAAGTGACCACTCAATTATATAAAATTATACGTTAACGATGTAAATGGAACTAGAAAACGAGGAAGACCGAGGAAAACGTGGCACAGTCAAATAAATCAAATATTGAATGTCGGCCACGTGAGGAGTCAGAAAAATCGATGCGCGTGCATGACACGATGTATGAATGTTGAGGACGCGAGAGAAATATGTCAGGAAAGAAAAGTGTAGCAGTCCATTCTTTCAGCCTACCCCTTCGGGGAGACGGCGTGATGGTTAGTTAATTAGTTAGTTAGTGACCACTCTATTTTATTTTTTGTTAAAATTGTGTACATTGAAGAGGGTTTAATAATATCTCTCTGTTTCGGAGTGTCGTTCCAGCAAAGGATCGGAGGGTCTTCATTTCTGTGGTTCTTAGGAGACTTTGTGTTCTGATGGTGTCAGCTCTCGTTTCTATTCCATATGTCATTGTAAAACGTACGCATTTCTTGTCGGATGATGAGATCCAGCTGTCCCTCCATCTCTTAGGCGGTCTTCCAGGTGGGCGGTGTCCGTAGGGGATTTCATAAGCGGCTGTATATGCAAGTCTGTCACTATCCATTCGGGCTACATGGTCCCTCCAGTATCTTCTTTTGGATCTACTCCACTGAACGATATCCTCTATTTCGCAAGTTTTTCTTATGTCTACGTTGCGGACACGATCTCGGAGAGTTTTTCCAGTAATTGATTTTAGGACCTTCATCTCCGATGTTCTTAGTAGTCCCTTGGTTCGCACAGGGTCAGCCCGCGTCTCTGCAGCGTACGTCATGATAGGTCGCACGCATGTTTTATAGATTCTGATCTTGCATATTTCAAAAATTTCATTTAATTTGGTTTTCACTTTCAAATTATTTTAGGGCAACAATTTTTCAAGAGTAATGTTTAATTTTTCAGGAACTGGAAAACTCAATTTCGACTCATTCTGCAGAGTGGCAACTCACTTTTTAGACGAGGATGACGAAGCTCTTCAGAAAGAATTGAAAGAAGCATTCAGACTCTACGATAAAGAAGGTAGCTGTAATTTAATTTGTTTTTATGAAGCAAATATGAAAACATAAAGGTTCTTTTAGATTGCTTGCAAGAAAAAAGTTCCCACTTGATGGGTTTCTTCAAAGAAAAATTGAAAAGAAAGTTTGAATTATTTGTTTTTATAGGAAATGGATACATCCCAACCAGCAGTCTCAGGGAAATTCTGGCAGCTTTGGACGACCAGTTGACGCCAGACCAACTAAATGAAATGATTGCGGAAATTGACACCGATGAATCTGGGACTGTGGACTTTGACGGTTTGATTTTTGTATTATTTAAAGCGTTTCTCATGCTATTAACCTGTCCGGTAGTAAATTTATTTGAAAAAAAAAAAATAAAAATAGTTGCCAAATTAATGAATACAAATTTACAATACATTTAAGTTTGGAAACTATTACCAAAAATAAATGTTATGCGTTTTAGATCATGCATGATCATAATAACAATGGTGGAATGGGGAATGTTGTAATTACATAAAGCGTGCGCTTAACCCAACCAATGACAGGTCATAAGTCCTGTAAACACCTTGATAATCCATATTCAGTTTCCGGTTTGCGTCTTCGTCTCTATTGAGATACAGTTAAAAATTTGAATTAACCACCCACAGGTGAAAATCCAGGATTCGTATACAGATATAAGTATACATTTCACAAATATTAATAAATAAAGGTTTTACATTAATAGTTAACTATCGGCCTATCTGCACAGAACACCATTGGGAATTATGTCAAGATTATTTTTATTGTTTAATTATACAAACATTGCAGACTAACATTAAAAGTTTATGAAATTGAAAATAACTTTGTTTAATCCACTAATTATTAAAAAAACATGACATGTTTCGGAGGATACCTCCATCTTCAGGTGTAAAAATATAATAAAAACTAAACAAAAAAAGACTAATATAAAAACTGATTTACAATTCGATACAATAATTCAAATTTAACAATTAACCTGGGCTATTTGTTTTAAGTACTAATAACAAATAGCCCAGGTTAATTTTTTAATTTGAATTATTGTATCGAATTTTAAATGCGTTTTTATATTAGTCTATCTTTTAATTATATTTTTTCATCTGAAGATGGAGGTATCCTCCGAAACATGTATTGTTTTTTAATAATTATTGGATTAAACAAAGTTATTTTTAATTTTCTAAGTATATTACTATGGAATTTCACAGCGTTAATGCCTAAGTTGATTTAACATTAAAAGGTTGGCAATAAACATGAGATTTATGACGTCACGGAATATTTAAAATGTGAATTATATCGTTGGTACCATAGTTACTCAAAACTTTGAACATTTATGACAAATGGTTCACAGATTCCAGTATTGTTCGGTATTTAATTATTGGTTGGAAAAGTAAATAAATTATTTGTAGACGCAATAGTATTGTTTAAAAACTTCAAAATCATTTTATCGTGCAAACCTACAAGATTCAATTATTCTTTTTGTATGTGAAAATGAAAAACAGTAAATATAAAATAGGTCCCAAATGGGGTCCTTGGGGTACCTCACCGTCGGTAAAATGAATATTTAACTTATTTAATTTTTTTTGTTTATACCTATATCACGGGGAAAACATGTTCAAATAATTAATTATATATTGGAATGAAAGGATATAAAGTCTGTTGGATTACACGGAATGTAATTAGTTCAATTAAAAACTTTGTTTTACGGTTAGCTGTTTTTCAAAAAGAGACGCACACTCCACCTAATTCTGAAAGTCATATCAATATCAATTTGGAAAGTGCGATCCGTAATAATATCTGAGAGCGAAACCCAAAAAAAGAAACTTTCGATATCCATCGCGGATCCAATTTATTTCATTCCCAAGTTTTAAGTATTCTAAATCTGTCAGAAGTGATAACTGTTATCAAACTAATAAAAAAACGATATCCGTTTAACGTTTCCATTTCGAAATTATTAAATTATTCAAAGCCGAGACGCAAAGGATGTTACCGCGTTCCAAAATGAAATTTGAATCTTGAGACCAGTCGGCGTATAAAATTGACCATTTTATGGGTTCTTCGATTTGGCGGTGTAAATTTCAATCACTGAAGTAAAAAAATGAGATTCAGATGGGTAGAAGATATGATTTTATGTGTAGATAATCTCTGAGGTGAGTTCAAACGTCCTCTATAGCCAAGGTCGCTTGTTGTTAGATTATATATTACATTTTTAATTCCGTTCAAAATGGAGTCCTATTTTAAATCAAATCAAATCCAATCAGTTTATTAACTCAACAGACATTACAAACATCATAAATGTTTGAGGCATCTGTTCTACTATATGGCTGCGAAACATGGACTCTAAAAGTGAACGTTATGAACCAGTTGGAGGCGTTCGAGATGTGGATATACCGCAGAATGCTCCGTATACCGTGGACCGATAGGGTCAGTAATGCAGACGTACTACAGAGAGCCATAGCCAATAGAGAGTTGTTGTCGAGTGTCAAAATAAGAAAGGTCTCATATTTAGGTCACGTGCTAAGGGGAGAAAAATACCACATCCTTCGACTGATATTAATGGGTAAAGCGGAGACCGTCGGGGAATTGGTAGAAGGCAGCTGTTTTGGCTGCGGAACATTAAAGAGTGGATAGGAATTAGAGTTCAGAACCTGTGGCGCAGGACATATATGCCTTTACTGCTGTGATCGCCAACGTTGGGGGGATCTGACACTGCACCGAAATAAGAATAAGAAGAAATGAGAACCCTTAGACCAGTGATTCCTAACGGAGCGCCCACTTGTGGACGTTAGAGGTCTGGGGGGTCGTTTATATATTTTTTGAATTTAGGGGGCGCTGCAGGAGTTCCAGTGGGCGTTATGTCGAATTACAAAAATAAGGTACGCTCAATTGGAGCGTGCACTGCACACATCATCGCGTACACAATCGCGAATAAAATATTGCGATCGGGTTACCATGTAGGGTAGTTTTATTTATAGGGGGCGCTGGATAATTTTACCGTGGTAAAGGGGGCGATTCTTTCAATACGGTTAAGAAACACTGTCTTAGACGAACGAATTTCAAATAATGATATCAAGAAGGAATGTTGAGGGAAACAGACATTTTCATTCGTATTGATTATTTAATATGGAGTTTTACATCATTTTTCAAAAGAACAAATAAAACCTCATACTGTTTTTTTTAATAATTCAAATCAATGGCAGTTATTACAATAAAAAAGTCTCAATTACTTTAATTTGTACTACTTAAATATGGCTAATCTCTTTTTGATTTAGCATTGTATAGTATCGAATCATTCATAAAATTTTCACGATGATTACGACACGCCATTCCGCCTATTGTTCGGTCTCCATGCAGGCTAAACGTGCCACTATCTTCATCCAATCGAACGTTGGCAAACAGGGCAATAGAGGATGCTAGAGCGGCGCATTATTGATGGCACTCCCTTTGAACGGCAAACAATGGATTCAATACTCCACGTGGCCATGCGGGCTATGTGGCTCCGTGCTGCAAGGTTCAGGAATATAGCGGAATACTTCATCTTTTTCTTTTCCTTTTAGACCCTTGGTCTGTTCCTATGATGTAAACAAAATGAATGGTGCACTCATAGTCATTACAGCAAATAGAAATATATCGTGTAAACTTTATATATGGTGTTCCTCTACCGACCCTTCTGTATAAAAGCGAAGCATGGAACTGGCAAAAGAAGGATGAAAGTAGAATAAATGCAGTAGAAATGAGATCTCTAAGACGAATGTGTGGATACTCTGTGTATGATAGAGTATCGAATGAAAATATAAGAAGTGAATGCGGTGCGAATGATGGTGTCATGAACAAAATAATGAAATGATCATTAAGATGGTTTGGACATATGGAAAGAATAAATGAAGAAAGAATGGTAAAAAAATTATACGTCAATGATGTAAATGGAACCAGAAATAGAGGAAGACCGAGGAAAACGTGGCACGATCAAATAAATCAAATTTTGAATGTCGGCCATGTGAGGAGTCAGAGAAATCGACGCGCGTGCATGACACGATGTATGAATATTGAGGAATCGAGAGAAATATGTCAGGAAAGAAAAGTGTGGCAGTCCATTCTTTCTGCCTACCCCTTCGGGGAGACGGCGAGATGGTTAGTTAGTTAGTTAGTTTCGTGTAAACTTTCGTATAAATAAATATTTGTGGTGTGACATAATTAAATAAATATAACATTTTGAATGTATACCGATACTTTTACTTTTACCCATTTTGGGTTATCATTTTTAAGGATTAATTGTATCTCAATAGAAACATTCAAATTGGAAACAGAATATGGTGGTCGAGGCGTTTACAGGACTTATGACCTGTCATTGGTTGGGTTAAGCGCACGCTTTATGTAGTACAACATTCCACATTCCGCCCTTCTTACGACCACCACGTCTGACAATTTTTTGGAAGATGTATATAGGCTACAATGTTGGGATACATTTCACATTTTTTAGTTCAATCTACACTAGCGCCATCTACTAAGATTGGTTGTAAGCATTAAGCAGAAGATCTTTATTAACGCAATGTGAAAGGCTACCCCCATTAACATACATTGCTAGATAACGCCTGGAGATATCTCTCCATTTTTTATGCTTTTTTTAACTTGGACCAGTTTTTTTTACAACATTTTGAATGTATACAAATACTTGTAGACGAATACTGGATTTTACCCATTGCGGGTATCCACTATAATACACTGGTATGGTTAAATTTTTATTTAACCACTTTATTATTAATTAAATAAAGAGGTTTATAAACAAATTTTACAAATGCATTATTATTATTCTATTTAGAAATATATCGACTAGAGGTGGGCAAAATGAATCACCTCAGGGATCTAAGCTGGATCGTTCAACAAAGTGAACTGACTCTTTTTCATAACTCGTGACTCATATTTTGAGTCGTTGTTTTTATAAAAAATCGAGGAATTGTGACACATTTTTATCTGTAAGAAATTCATTGGCGACCTTTGCGAAAGGTCGCACCTCCCCAGGCATCAACACAGCCTTGCCCATTTTTCATGTGGATCACGAGTGAAGTGTCCCGCTTATTGCCACTTAAGGGTTGCGGCCAACTTGGTGACGTCGGAGACTTATGCCCTGGCTCAAATGTCCTCATTTCTGACTCTTTCCCGCAAGTTGATACCCAACATGGCTCTCTCCATTGCTCTCTGTGTAAATCTTAGTTTCTTGGTACTTTTTGTGACATTGTGACTGTCTTAATACTATAAGTGAACGGTTTGGATTCTTCAAATTGTGGCCAGATTTTTGAACGCTGCCCAACTCAATCCGACTCTTCTATTCAGGCATTCTTTAATTGTAAATAACAGTAATAAACATACTCTGCTGGAAGGTTTTTAATCGAAGGGTCGAAATCCACTAGTTAGGAGAATGAAACCCTTACAGAAAATCCCTGAAGAAAGCCATTCCAGTGACACTTTCCAGGAAATCATTGCAGCGAGAAAGCATTCGCCACAGTGATTACCAACGTTGATCAGACCTTGCACGGCACTATAAGAAGAATTTTAATAAATATGTTAAAACTTTAAAGAAACGGCTGTTATGACGATGATTATGATGTTGATATTTTTAGCGTTCTTTTCGTGAGAGATACAACTCATTAGCTCTCTTCTTCCGGAAAGCTGCTCTTAAAAAAGAATATTTGAAAAGAGCTTCTGAATTCTCTTTAGTTGTTCTAATTTCGGATATTATAGAGCAAGCCTGTTCCACGCCGCTAGTTCCGTGCTGCCAAAAGCACGATCCGCGAAATTTGAATCTCCTTGGCACCGCGGGATAAAAAGTTTGTTTGTTACTTCTTATTTTGCAGATTGTAGCGTTGACTGCCGAGGGTTCAGGTCGATTAGCTTCCAAAGGTCTGTGAGATAGTAGGGTGCTTGTCCATGCAAGACTTTGTGAGCAAGTAGTCATAGCTTATAATCGATTTGATCGGGTAACAATCAAACAAACAAGCCATCACGCCGTTTCCCCGCAGGGGTAGGCAGAGAAAATGGAACGCCACACCACTCTATCCTGACATACCGCTCTAGCTTCCTTCACATTCATCGTCGATTCTTCAGGCTTCTAAAATGACCAAACTATATTATTTGATTAATTTGGAAATGTCATGTTTTCCTCTGTCTACTTCGACTCTGGACTCCATTTACATCGTATATTATATACTTTTTAAACCATTCTTTCTTCACACCTCCATATTTCCGAACCAACGCAGCGATCATTTTATATATTTTTTCATAATACCTTCTTTCGCTCTACATTCCTTTCTAAAATCAACATTTAAGATTCTGTCGTATATCTTTATACCACCATACGTCTTAGGGAACTCATCTTTACCGCATTTATTCTGCTCTCATCCTTCTTCTGCAGGTTCCATGCTTCGCATCCATACATAATGGTTGGGACCAGAACTCCATTGTGAACGGCCATTTTCTCTTTCATTGATAAAGTTCGGGTAACCTAAACCATAATTGTTACTATAATTATTAAATATTATTTTTAATTACGTTAACCCACCAAAATCATGAGCCAATCATATTCATAAATGGATTTGCGATTTATTCCATTGTGAGGCCTTTTGGTTCACTAGTGAAATGGATTTCCGAATGCACTGTAATCCCCAGAATAATACCATCGGACAATGAGGTATCGATTTTAATTTCACTTCGTGTCACGTGTTCTGTTGCGATATCGTAATATTGGCGTTCGACTATGTACCTTATACTCGTATATAATATAATATACTAGCGCTCACGTTTGTATAATATTATATATTCTTATGTCACACACATTCAAAGAGTGCTCATCGGATTTACATGTGACCTGGAATCCCCATTGCTTTGATCAATTCATAAATATAATTGAATATCAGTTTCACATGGACGTAGGACAAGCCTAGGAAGTGCAAGGATGAAATTGACGAAAAGACGCCGCTGCGTCATATAACAATGTCTAGTGTGTGGTATTCTTATTATTCAAATCTTCATTGTCTTATTTTATTAAATTCCTTTAAGCATTTATATTGCATTTGAACGGCCGTAACGTTGAAAGGGTGTAGAAATTTAAATACTTCAGCAGCATACTAACGCAATCTCTTGACCCAGACATAGAGATAAAATGCAGAATTGAGGCAGTAAGAGCTGCATTCAATAAAATGAAATCACTCTTCTGTAAGGAAGGAACAATTACACATAATTGTTTAATCTACCGGTCGCCAGAACCAATCTGCCTCTGGTGAAACGCGGTCTCCTCGGAGATCGACATCTTTCATTAGTGAAAGTTCGTTCAGGGGACAAATACTCTCGACTTTAGAAAGCATTTTGTCTTCCTAATATCGAACCATCTCTAATGCGTTCCTGGTATTTTGTTGAATGTATATAATATTTTACTTGTACTTAATAGATGCCTTAAACATGTATGCTGTTTGTTATGTCTTTTAAGTAAATAAACGGATTTGATTTGATTTGATTTGATTGGATAATATAGAGTAAAAAACGATGAATCATAAAATATTAAAGATGCATAAAAATAAAATTGCGATCTACAAAAACAAAGTTTTATAATTTAACAGTTTATCTTTTTTGTTTGTAATGTCTACAATTATATAAAATAAACTGATTTGATTATATAAGTTTTAATTATGCTTGTAAATATCAAAACGAATTGCAAACTTACTTTTCTTGTCCATATTGTAATATGTGAATGTTTTATTTTACAGAATTCATGGAGATGATGACCGGAGACTAAGTATTATATATAAAACTATATAAAATATGAAAATAAAACTCCCAGCTTCTTAACGGATGACCTATTTCTCTACCCTTCCATCCCTTAACTTTTAACCTAAGAGGGTCTGATGTAAATTACCGTGGCTTATAAAATATCTACACATTCTCCTAACGTAAATAAGATTTGAAACAATTGAACCCGGGCGGCGGTCCCTCTTATCCAATTTACAAGAAGAATTCACAATACAAAGATTTCTACTTTTATACGGGAAACTTTGAAAATTGAGAAAAATTGTTTCTTTCAAGGATTTGTTGAATAACGTATATCGCAGGTAGGGGATGCTGGGGTAAATAAACGCATTAGGGTAAGTTAAAAAAAATTCAGGTACAAAATGTTATCGGTTCGATTTTACATTATCATTGTAAAATTTGTGATTTAAAATAAAGAAGATTTATATAAATATAATATTTTATTTATTTATTTCATTTATATATTACCTTATGTGTGGAAGTAAGGCTTGGAGCTGGCAAAAAACGATAAAAGTAGGATAAATGCCGTAGAAATTAGATCACTCTGAAGAATGTGTGGGAAAATTATAAATAATAGAATACCAAACGACGATATAAACGTTGAATATAAATTAAATAAACACAAAAGTCCGGATAGTCTAGCTGACTACATGTGCACCATATAAAGTAACATTATGTGTTATTTAATTTTTAATTTGTTTGTTTTATGTCATTGTGTTGTATATACTCGTAATTTGTTTTTAGATTTATTTTGTGGATGTTGGACGATCGAAGTGTGCGCGGGAGATGCCTATTGGTGCCGATATTGGTGCTACGGCGTGATGGTAAGTTAGTTAATTATTTTTTTTTAATAATGAAACAATTTAAGTGCATCATAAACAAGTAAAAATATATATAAATACCTACACAAAAGCCACGAAAGGGAAATCAATATTTTTTGTTTCTACAAGTATATGTGATTTTAATAAAATAAATAATTTATCATAGATAATAAGGGTTTTTATCTATTCTTCGTAGACCCTATGCATGCCAAGGCTTATACGCATCGATTTTGTTGACACATAATTTATTTATAATAGTTTACGATCAATTCGGTGTGTGGTAATATAAAAACTTGGCATTTGCTATACCATTATGATAACAATATTGAGAAAACGTTTTATTTTCATTTGAATTTACCTGTTGTTAAGTGTAGAACTAACTAACCATCACGCCGTCTCCAAGAAGGAGTAAGCAGAAAGAATGGACTGCCACATTTTTTTTTCCTGACACACTTCTCTCGCTTCCTCAGCATACTTCAACTTCACACATCGTGTCATGCATGTACGACATTTCCTCCGAATATTTGATTTATTTGATCTGACATGTTTTTCCTAGGTCTTTTTCGTTTTCTAGTTTCATTTACATCGTCAACATAAACAAAATACTTTTTTTACCATTCTTTCTTCATTCATGCTATCCATGTGTCCGAACCTTCTAAATGATCCTTTAATTTTATTCATAACACTTTCATTCGCACCGCATAAACTTCTTATATATTCATTCGACACTTCATCATACACAGTTTTAACAAACACTCATTTAAAAGATAATTTTTCTTCTGCGTGTATTTTGCTTGAATCCTTCTTTTGCCAGATCCATGCTTT
Organism: Lepidostoma basale; assembly: GCA_022606425.2. Lineage (NCBI taxonomy): Eukaryota > Metazoa > Arthropoda > Insecta > Trichoptera > Lepidostomatidae > Lepidostoma > Lepidostoma basale. Next base: position 403,000 of record JAHDVF020000316.1, on the reverse strand, counting down.
GCTTCCATACATAGTGTAAAACTAGCAACATAAAAATTTATTTATTGTTTTTTTTTTATTAACAATGATGTAAAACCACATATTAAATAATTTATACGAATGAAAACGTCAGTTTTCTAGAAGTTTTATTATATTTTTGGGAATGACATGTTTTAACCTTCAAGGCATTATCAAATGACATTTAATAATGACTTAGAAGGGCGAAACATGTCATTGCCATAAAATATTTAAAAATAAACTTCTAGAAAACTGACATTTTCATTCGTATTAATTATAATATATTACGTTATTATTGAAATTATAATTGTTTATAAACATTAATTGGGATGATGTTAGGCACCAGGTATGCGATATAGTCGGGTGGAGAAGGTTCCTTGAGGCCCTATGCACCACGGAGGTATGACAGGCCAAGAAAAGAAGAAGAAGATAAACATTAATATTCTCGTATTAGACATTTAAATTAACATGCTTAAAAACATACTACATAGTATTTAAATAGATAATAAAATTATAAGCTAATTACATGCTCAATTTTTGACCTATAGTCCATGCAACCCTATTTAAAAAATATATTACGTAATTTTTTTTTAAATTTGGTTAAGCTCTCGTGTAATATTATTTTGACATATGTTATTATGGATTTTTGAAAAGGAAGAAACCATGACAGTCTGCAACATTAGCGTGAATGGTGAAAATTTGGAGCAAGTAGTTGAGTTCGTGTATTTAGGTAGTATGTTTACAAGAGATGGACGAGTGGAGAGGGATATTGAAAGAAGGGTTGGGGCAGGCAACAAAGTGAATGGTGCACTTAAAGTTGTCATCGCAAACAAAAACCTATCCAAAAAAGCTAGAATGGCAGTGCACAATGGTGTTCTTCTACCGACCCTTATGTATGGAAGCGAAGCATGGAACTGGCAAAAGAAGGATGAAAGTAGAATAAATGCAGTAGAAATGAGATCTCTTAGACGAATGTGTGGATACTCTGTGTATGATAGAGTGTCGAATGAAAATATAAGAAGAGAATGCGGTGCGAATGATGGTGTCATGAACAAAATAATGAAAGGATCATTGAGATGGTTTGGACATATGGAAAGAATGAATGAAGAAAGAATGGTAAAAAGTTATACGTTAATGATGTAAATGGAACTAGAAATAGAGGAAGATCGAGGAAAACGTGGCACGATTAAATAAATCAAATATTGAATGTCGGCCATGTGAGGAGTCAGAGAAATCGACGCGCGTGAATGACACGATGTATGAATGTTGAGGAAGCGAGAGAAATATGTCAGGAAAGAAAAGTGTGGCAGTCTATTCTTTCTGCCTACCCCTTCGGGGAGACGGCGTGATGGTTAGTTAGTTAGTAAGTTAGATATGTTTGAGAATTTTGTGACTTTAACATATACGAGTATAGCAAGCATGAAAGATATGTTAAATTAATATCTATCTCTCACAATACTTACCTAAATATTCGTTGGATAATGTTTCCAAAGACGCCATTGCAGTATAAGTTTGTAAAGAAGCTTTGAAAAGCCAATTTTTATGTGTCTTCTATGTATCCAGGGTAAAGTTTGTCAATAAATAACATTAATGTGTTGTAGTAATTTTATAAGCCAACTTCGATAAAGAAAACGTCTTTTCGGATTTACTTTTCAACGTGTTTCAAGTTGTTGCCAATGGTGTTTTTCTACCGACCCTTATGTATGGAAGCAAAGCATGGAACTGGCAAAAGAAGAATGGAAGTAGAATAAATGTATTTGAAATGAAATATCTTAGACGAATGTATAGATACTCTGTGTATGATGAGTTTCGAATGAAAATATATTAAGTGAATGCGGTGCGAATGATGGCGTTATGAACAAACCAATGAAAGGATCATTAAGATGGTTTGGACACATGGAAAGAATGGTTAAAAAAGTATATGTTAACGATGTAAATGGAACATAAAATAGAGGACGACCGAGGAAAACGTAACATGATCAAAAAAATAATATATTGAATATCCAACAGGTTAGGAGTCGGAGAAATCGACGTGCTAGACGCGCGTGCATGATACGATGTATGAATATTGAGGAATCAAGAGAAACATATCAGGAAAGAACAGTTTGACGGTCCATTCTTTCTGCCTACCCCTTCAGGAGACGGCGTGATGGTTATATTTTTTTGTTGAATCGCTCTTTACATTATGACAGCAACAGCCTAATTGATGTAAAGGGCATTATAGGTATCATAGTGATTCTCGTGACATGTAATAGGTAGCTAATCTATCGCCATTTTATTGTCACGTGAATTCTACACCAGACCAAAGACAGTGTGACAATCACACTGCCCTCGCCAGGAATCGAACCCGGGACCTTCGGTGTGGCAGTCAATGCACTCATCACTCGGTCACGAAGGTTAGTTAGATAGTTAAGTTAGATTGGATGAATTTATGTATTTATTTTTGTATATAATATATAAAATTATACGATAAGATTGTCATATGTTTCTTTTTTAAAACTGTAAATGAAATAAAATTCGAATTGTAAATGTCTATTTTCTAGAAATTCAATTATAGTTTATAGGAATAATACGAGTATGTTCCGCCTTTCTAAATTATTATGAAACTAACATTTGATAATGACTTAGAAAGGCGAAACATGTATTTTTATTCTTATTAACCGCCCTACCTTTAGGTAATTTTCCGAGAAACGTGCAAAAAAAGCAGGTTTTTTATTAATGAAATTTAATTATATACTCATTTTTTTTTTAAATTACGAAACGTCAAATACTTGTACACACACTTCGCTTCACCCTTGTAAAACTATCATATTTATGAAGGCTTGTACTCAAGTGTTGTTGGCACACGCGCGTATCCCTAACAGTTTGTACATTATTTTTTCTCAAGCGCGTACGTGATACGGGATAGCGCAGAATGGTACAGTCAACGTGAACGTATCACGTACGTTCAAATACGTAGGGTGGTTAAATATAACTCGACATAATCTGTCTCCTTGCGCTTAATTGGGGATTCAAGAAGAACTGGGTGAAAAGGGATACCTTTTTCATTTCAAGGTAAGTTTTAATTCCGAGTTCTGCGGAAAACTTGGACATCTTTTAAACTGGGATGACATTACTCCTACATTAATTCCTGCGAAGTGGGGCGACCATGAAGTGAGAGGTAAGCAGTTATTTCATGCTTTAGTTAAAGCTGGGTAAGTTTATCCTACAGAAGCATAACTTTGTGCAAATTAACTTCGGGACCAGCTTGTCTAAACTTGTATGAGGGTGGAACTGTTTCTGTCTTATACCTGGTGGCTACAGATGAACGGGTGTTTTGTAAATTTTCGTTATTAATGGTGTCCTTGTGCCGACCCTTATGTGTGGAAGTGAAGCATGGAGCTGACTAAATAAGGATGGAAGTATGAAAGAAGAAAGATGAGAAAACGAACATGTAATATAATAAATCTGTATATCGTAGAGTTTCAAATCCAAACATAAAATAGGAAGTGAATGCGGTTCGAATGAAAGTGTTATGAAACTTACCATCTAACATCAACTAACTTACCATCACGCCGTCTCCCCGAAGGGGTAAGAAGAAAGAATGGACTGAAACACTTTCCTGACATATTTTTCTCGCTTCCTCAACATTTATACATCGTATCATGCACGCGCGTCGATTTCACTGACTCCTCACGTGGCCGACATTCAATATTTGATTTATTTGATCGTGCCACGTTTTCCTCGGTCTTCCTCTATTTCTGGTTCCATTTACATCGTCAACATATAATTTATTTACCATTCTTTCTTCATTCATTCTTTCCATATGTCCAAACCAACTTAATGATCCTTTCATTATTTTGTTCATAACACCATCATTCGCACCGCAATCACTGCTTATATTTTCATTAGACACTCTATCATACACAGATTATCCGCATAAGTTCGTCTAAGAGATCTCATGTCTACTGCATATATTCAACTTTCATCCTTCTTTTGCCAGTTCCGTGCTTCGTTTCCATACATAAGGGTCGGTAGAAGAACACCATTGTGCACTGCCATTCTATGTTTTTCGAATAGGTTTAAAAATAACAAAATCTATAGTAGAAAAAACAGCGTTTGATTTATAAAAAAAAATCGTAGATGTGTATTTAATTATAGGGGTTTTTGTTCAAGCATTTAATAAGCTTTCGGTTTATGCGTAATCTATTATAAGTTCGGTTCACATAATATGTGCTAATCAATATGAGTTTGAGGCATATTTGTGTAAACTAAAATTGATTTTGGGCAAATATGAGTAATCTAAATGACGGCGCAAATATTATTTATGTGAAACTCAGTAATAGAAAAAGCTTAGAGCTAACATATGAAAACTAATTGTAGCGAGTCAAGAATAATTACTGAATTCTAAGGCAAGTTTGCAATTTAAACATATTATATGTACGTTCTAAGATGAGTTTGGAACAAATATCTATAAACTAAAATAACTGGTAACAAATACGTGTACTCTAATATAATTTTAGAGCAAATAATTGTGTCCTAAGATGATTTACGGTAAAAATGAATTAGGTACAAACGGTGTCTAAGGTGAGTTTGGTTCAAACAATTGCGTCTCAAGATGAGTTACAGTAAAACATAAATTAGGTACAAACGGTGTATAAGGTGACTTTATTTCAAACAATTGCGTCCTAAGATGAGTTAGGGTAAAAAAATGGGACAAACGGGGTCTAGGGTGAGTTTGGTTCAAACAATTGCGTTTTAAGATGAGTTACGGTAAAAAAAAAATGAATTTGGGATAAACGGTCTCTATGGTGAGTGCGGTTCAAACAATTGCGTCTTAAGATGAATTACGGTAAAAAATAATCTGGGACATACGGTCTCAAAAGAAGTTTAGTTCAAATAATTGAATGGTTGCAGTAAAATAGACACTAAGTACCAAAAAAAAAATACAAAAAAGGTCATTCTCATGTCATATAGAACAAAACTGCGTACTTTTTTTTGGTACTTAGTGCCTATTTTACTGCAACCATTCAATTGCGTCTTAAGATGAGTTACGGTTAAAAAATAATTTGGGGCAAACGATGTCTAGGGCGAGTTTGGTTCTACCAATTGCGTCTTAAGATGAGTTTGGGGTAAATTGTATACTAAAATGATTTTGTGGGTTTATTAGTTTAATCTAAGATGTTGTTGGGGCTAAATTGTGTCACTAGATGAATTAAGGGTAAATTGGATGAGTTGAGGGTAAACTAGAGTGGCGTTGGGGACAATTATCTATCTCTAGAAAGAGTGTGCTCAGGGTTACCTGGCTGACGCTCCTAAAGCTACTTGTGCTGGCACTGCGAGCCTGAAAGAGAATAATAACACTGATACACACGAAAAACACTCATAGCGGACCAACGATAGCAAGATCGGAAAACAGGTGTGAAAAAACCGCACCAACTTTTTTATTTTTTTTTTATATATATTTTTTTTATGTACACAACAGGTCGTTTGGACCCAATTACTGTGTATTTTATTTTTATTTTTTAGCTATTATATTGATTCTCGTAACATGTGATAGGTAGCCAAACTATCGCCATTTTATTGTCACGTGATTTCTACACCAGACCAAAGACAGTGTGACAATCACACTGCCATCGCCGGGAATCGAACCCAGGACCTTTAACATGGAAGTCAGAGCTCGTAACCACTCTGCCACGAAGGTCGTCGTATTAAGAGTATTCACAGGAATACAGCTATTAAAATCGTATTTATATTACTTTATACGATAATATCAAAAGATATATACGATATATCTTTTGATGAAAGTTCATTTTAAATACAATAATAATTAAATAAAACGATGTTTTTTTAACTACTTCCGCTTTTGTCTTTATTTAGACAGCGACCGGTTACGCCAGGTTCGCTGGCATCGACAGATTGGTGATGGACTAGTCTGTCGATGCCAGCGACCCTGGCGAAACCGGTCGCTGTCTAAATAAAATTACTTTATACACTTAATATATTTATATTAAAGTATAGACTTCTGATTATTTAATTTAGAAAATCAATGGAAAAAATATACATAGAGTATTTTCACATATTTTTATTTATTTATTCAATGAATGAGCAGGAATTCTTTATATTTTTCGCAAATAAAGTAATATTGTTTTTTTCAAATAAATAATTTCGACAAAAAAACCTGTATATGAAAACAGTAAATAAAATCATAAATAACGAATGTTATATTATTTGTATTCAACACGTTATTAAAAATTAAAATTAAATTATCACAAACAAGTTTCGGAACCAGAAGTCCTTCATCATTGTAGTTAATTATTGTATGTTACTGTTGTTAGGAGAAGTCGGTAGGATAAGGTTCCTTGAGGCCCTCTGCACCACGGAGGTGTGACGAAAAGAAGAAGAGAGGAGATACACTTCATACTTTATTTTTTATACATAATTCATTGAATTATTTTATATTAAAACTAAAATAAACAATAATTTTTTTTTCTATTTACTCGAATAATAAAATGATTTCGATCATATCAAAACAAGGAATACCTAAAAAAATTGTATTTTCAAATATGTATCATGATTTTTTTTTCATATTCGCCATAACTTTGGTTTGCAGATTCATTGAATAATGTTTATTTCTTTGTAAACATGGCTTTATTAATGAATGTTTTTAATTGAAATTTCTTGGTAGAAGTTTATTTCAAATAATGAAAACAAAAAAAAATTATACAAAATGTCTTTATTATTATGTTTTTAATGTGCTTCCACTTGTGATTATGTTCGACCGGTTTCGGCAGCTTGCTGCTATGAGACCAGAAGATGGCAGCAAGCTACCGAAACCAGTCGAACATAAACACAAGTGGAAGCACACAAAATACATAATAATAAAGAAATTTTGTTTAATTTTTTTTTGTTTTCATTACTTTATTAAAAAATTTAATTTACACAAACATGTTTCGGACACAAAAGCTCTTTATCAGTGCAGTTAATTATTATATGTACAAAATAACTATTTAATATTTTTTTGCATACAAAAATTAACTACACTGATGAAGGACTTCTGAGTCCGAAACCTGTTTGTGTTAATTTAATTTCAATTTTTAATAAAGTGTTGTATACAAATAATATATAATAACATTCTTTATTTATGATTTTTGTAATGATTTATTTTATTGACTGTTTTAATAATACACACGTTTTTTATGAAACTTATAAATTTGAAAAAACAATATATCTTTTACTTTATTTTCTATAAATATTTATAATAGAATACCTGCTCATTCATTTAATAAATAAATAAAATATGTGAAAATACTTTATATTTTTTTCGTTGATTCAATAAATTAAATAATCGTAAGGGTATACTTTAAGATAAATATATTTTATTTTAGCTATAAAAATTTTTTTTTTTCGTTTAAGTAACATTGGATGGTTTAAAAATTATTTTATCAGTAAAATGTTCACGTATAATGTTACATCTTACAGTTGTTTTTTCTTCTTGAACTTCACTTTCATTTGAAAGTTCGATATTGTAAACCATTTTCCGATTTTGCTAAGCGCTGGTATAGGTAAGACATAGAGGCGATAGAACACAGAGCATAGAGAAAGAGACATAGAGAGATATACGAGTACATCATAAATTAGCACACACATTTCTTAAAGCAAAGAGTAAATTTGTGAGACCATAGAGAGCGCGACAACATTCATATATACATAACAATTACGTCATCAATAGAAAAATATTAACGATCACAAAACAGCTAACAAATAATACAATAAATAAACACATTTGTCTTGAAATACTACTTCCCAAGGGTGGGTGTTGCTACATTATATTCAAGACAAAAATAAATACTTTCATATTCATATTATATTACATATATAATGTCTTAGATAAATCAAGACACCCAAAACCTTAATTCACGAATAATTTTAAAGGAAAGGAGTACTTGTAAAACATGTATTATGTTTAATTGAAAATATCTTGGTACAAGTGCATCCAATCAACACATTATTCTTCCTCTTCTTCTTCTTTCTCTTGGCTTAAGTTGTATGACCTGTTTGTGATGAGTTAATGACGTTCAGCTATCCCTCCATCTTTGACACTTTGATTTAACTAATAGTTATATTTTACTAATTTTTTATATTTTGAATTTTATCATATTGATTAGAGTTACAATTTTATAATGTAATAAAGAAGTTCTTTTAAAACACAGCCCAGAAGAAATAAAAGTACACACAGGAATATTCTGCCAAAAATACTTGATCATAATTAAAAATAACAAAAATAGTTAAATAAAACTATAAAATGTTAAATTAAAAAACTTTTTTATATGTATCACAGTTGTATTTTTGTTTTACGCGACAGCTGTTTCGTCAACCTATATTGACATCATCAGGTAATTGTAACACCAGTTATTTTAGTTTAATAGTTTATAATGTTAAGTATCATAGTGCTTCGGCCAAAACAATTGACTATTTAAATAAAATTTTGCTTTTTTTAATTACTTCCACTTTTTATTTTATTTCGACAGCGACCGGTTTCGCAAAGCTCGCTGGCATCGACAGACTGGTCGCTGTTGAAATAAAGATAAAAGTGGAAATAGTTAAAAACATCGTTCAATTTAATTGTTACTTAAAATGAACTTCTTTTAAGAGGTTTATGTAAAATCATTCAATTTTCTGAAAAATAACAAAATTAATATTTATCCTAAAATCCAACATTAAATTCGTTTCTTATACGTGTAAATATAAACAAATATGTATTAAGATGACATTACATTTTTTTACTTGTATTATCTGCGTGATCGTGTAAGCAACACCACAATCCAAGAGGTCTGCGAGGTACAAGATGTGGTCAGATGTGGGCGACAAAGCCGACGGTACTTGTACCCACATGTAGAGAACATTCTCTCAACCTTCAATACTACAAGAATTCCATACATAGTTCTGCACGGAATACCAGATAAACAGCGTCCTCCAGGGAGACCTAAAAAACAATAGAGATAATAAATAGCTGGAGTTAAGTATAACGGGAGCAGAATTCTGCAACATCAGACTCTTGGCACGGCAAATTAAAGAAGAGAATGACGGTGAAGAATATCACTGAAAAATCCAACAGATTCCAAAATACTCTTACTCATTTGTTATCTTATTCTGATATACATTCAATTCTTAGCTAGATACTTACCAAATTAATTACGACTGTTCAGTAGATAATTGATTTTTTTCAATTATTAACACCTCGTGTTTACATATACTGATGTATTTAAAAATAATATTTGAGTTGTGTTTTAACTAACTAACTAACTAACCATCACGCCGTCTCCCCGAAGGGGTAGGCAGAAAGAATGACACACTTTTCTTTCCTGACACATTTCTCTCGCTTCCTCAACATTCATACATCGTGTCATGCACGCGCGTCGATTTCTCTGACTCCTCACATGGCCGACATTCAATATTTGATTTATTTGATTGTGCCACGTTTTCCTGGATCTTCCTCTATTTCTGAATCCATTTACATCATTAACATATAATTTTTTTTACCATTCTTTCATCATTCATTGTTTCCATATGTTCAAACCACCTTAATGATCCTTTCATTATTTTGTTCATGACACCATCATTCGCACCGCATTCACTTTTTATATTTTCATTCTACACTCTATCATATACAGAGTATCCACACATTCGTCTAAGAGATCTTATTTCTACTGCATTTATTCTACTTTCATCCTTCTTTGGCCAGTTCCATGCTTCGCTTCCATACATAAGGGTCGGTAGAAGAACACCATTGAGTTGTGTTTTAATTTTAGTATTTTTTTTCTCGTAACGAAGCTTGATCTCGTGCTTAACTTGTTTGTTTTTTAAATACATAAACTTGTTCTAAGATAAAAAGACTGAAAACAAATTATACAAAATTTCTTTATTATTATGTATTTAGTGTGCTTCTATTTGTGTTTATGTTCACTACATCAAAATTTATTTGGTTTATTTAATAAATGATAGTGGTGGGGGTTAAACATATTTTACCTAACTAACTAACCATCACGCCATTTCCCCGGAGGGGTAGGCAGAGATAATGGATGGCAAAACAGGCCTGTCCTGGCAAACCTTGTATTACTTATTGTAATGTTATTACTGTTATTAAGTTGTAGTTGAAATGATTCTATACAATGTTCTTTATAATTGTATAGTAAACAAATTAATCCCAAATTTACATTATATAGAATCATTTCAACGAATCATTAAACGACTCGATTCCTTATTTATAATAATGATCCATTTTCTGAAGTGAATGCGGTGCGAATGATGGTGTCATGAACAAAATAATGAAAGGATCATTAAGATGGTTTGGACATATGGAAAGAATGAATGAAGAAAGAATGGTAAAAAAATTATATGTGAATGATGTAAATGTAACCAGAAATAGAGGAAGACCGAGGAAAACGTGGCACGATCAAATAAATCAAATATTGAATGGTCGGCCATGTGAGGAGTCAGAGAAATCGACGCGCGTGCATGAAACGATGTATGAATGTTGAGGAATCGAGAGAAATATGTCAGGAAAGAAAAGTGTGGCAGTGCATTCTTTCTGCCTACCCTTTCGGGGAGACGGCGTGATGGTTAGTTAGTTAGTTAGTTAGTCCATTTTCTGCGTACATTTGAGATTGTATAATAATTTCTAGTATTTGAATTCTGAAAATGTTTGTGTGTTTCTAAAAAAATTCTCCCGTAAAATAAAATTACCACGCATCCCTGTTTTTAAATCAACTTCCCAGAATCCCCGATTTTACGTTTCGTAGAAATACCAAGTTTCCTGGAATTCACCCACATTAACCAGTGTGTGGATGTGAGAAATTCGCAGGTACACTTGTACTATTTTTTATTATTTTATCTCAACAAATAATTAATTATCATTGAGAAAAAGGAGGATTTTATTTAAATATTTGAAATTTACATTTTTCAAAAAGATTACCAAAATGTTCTTACACATATTGTTCAGTGAAGAAATTTGAAATTTTAAATTTGTACATAGAAGAACGATGTCTGTGACAAGTAAAAATAGTGTTGTCAAAATTTTTTTTTTATTGTTTTTGGCGGAAATAATTTTAAATTTAAACATTACTTACTGTTTAATTAAAACAATGTTTAAGAATATCACAAATTGATTTTATTTCTTTTGAAATTGTTGCTGCTTCGCTAACCGCTAACAACAGCTGCTTCGCTAACCAATATTAACTTCATCAGTTGATCGTAACACCTGGAATCATCTAACACCTATAATCAATTGATTGGAACACCTGATGGTGCTAACATTGGTTAGCGAAACAGCTGTTGCGACAATTTCAAAAGAAATACAATCAATTTGTGATATTCTATAACAGTGTTAAAATTAAACAATAAATAAAAATTACTGAATTTTACCACGATTATATTAATAAAAAAAAGTATTTATACTCAATAAATTGTCTTTCAACTTAAATCGTATAAATTCATTTAATTTATAAATAAGATTTCAATGTTATGCCGATATAAAAATACAAAAAATAAATCTCATTACTAGTACAAATGTTCCATGTCATCCACACAAGGGTTAAAGCATTTTAAACATAAATTTTCTGTAAATTCCCAAACGAATTCTGAGGATCTCACATCCATTCATCAATTATTCCTCGCTAGTTTCACAATGCCTTTATTCCCTTAATTTATGGCATCGCCTCCCCATATATTTTCCATATCTTCCTGAATGTCTATAAATTTTAGAGATTTCTTCTTTAGGCAGTAAAGATGCATTTCTAAGGACGAAATTTCGTGAAAAATATACACAGAATGCTGTAATAAAAGCACGAAATTTGTACCTTAAAAAGATTTTGCATTTTTCTCAGTAAATAAATATTCTCCTGTGACGATAATCGTAATTCGTCCACTTATGAAGCGCTGTTTCGCAGTAATTTGGAGTACTGCTCCATCATTTGGGACTCCAGAAAAAAAAACAGTCATCTTGTAACTAGAAAAAATCCAGGAACGATTTTTCTCATATATATACTCAGGTAGTATAACTACTATCCTTTTTTATACATCTCACTATTTCTCGAAGTCACTGTACGCCAGGAGGAAATTGAACAGGTGGACCAATTCAGATATCTCGGAAGTGAAGTAACCAGCTCTAATGACCTCCCCAGAGAAGTAACGTCACAGGTGGATAGGGCTGCAGCGGTTGCAGGCTGCCTGAAAGATGTCATATGGAGAAACAAGGACATGAGGACTGACAGCAAGGTACGCATCTATAAGACCTGTGTGCGACCAATCCTCACATATGGCATTGAATCGAGGGCAGACACTGTCAAGACAAAGAGCATGCTCAGGACAACCGAGATGAAAACACTCCGCGCTATAGCTGCCAAGACCCTACGTGATCGAGTTAGGAGTACAGCAATCCGAGAAATCTGCAAGGTCGAAGATGTGGTCAGATGGGGACGTCAAATACGGCGATACTGGCATCAACACGTAGAAAGGATGAGCTCAAATAGGATACCACACATAGCTCTCCATGGAACGCCAAACGGACAACGCCGACCAGGAACGGTGGAGAGAAAGCTGGAGTTCAGCGTCTTAAGAGAACCCGCCTGAAATATTAGACTCCCGAGTCTACCAAAAGTGAAGAAGAAGAAGAAGAAGACTATTTCTCAAAGGAATATTGGATATCAACACATTCAATTTATAGGTAAGCATTTCAAATAAATAAATAAAACACTCCTAAATTTTAAATATTTAAATAAAGAATAACCACGAAATACTTTTTAAGTGTTGCCATAATCTGATGTGGTTCAAGTACTTAAAGTAAGTACAAAAGCTATTCAATCGATTTCCATAGCGTTCGTGACTTGTATTAAATGTTACGTACAAAGTGGTATAAGCCTGAACACGTAAACATTATTATTAACTACAACTTCTTTTTTTAATTTGTAAATAGAAATTGCATGTTTTGAAGCAGTGAACATTACTCAACCGTAAATTATAGTTTTTTTTAAATATATAACAATACAATTTTCCAATTTTTTGTTTGATTACATATAACCTACAAAATTACACCGTAAATATACGTAAAGGGTAAGATTATGTAAGGGTGCTTCGTTACAAGCTATACTTAAATAAGGCTATAAAAAAATGGTTCAAGTATAACAATAACAACAAATCATGCCGTTTCCCCGCAGGGGTAGGCAGAAAGAATGGACCGCCACACTACTCTATCCTGGCAAACCTCTCTAGCTTCCTCCACATTCATACAACGAGTCATACACGCACGACGATTTATCCGACTTCTAACATAACCAACCATTAAAATTTGCTTAATTTGGTCATGCCATGTTTTCCTCGGTCTGCCTCGACTTCGTATCCCATTTACATCATTAACGTATACTTTCTTAACCATTCTTTCTCCATTCATGCGTTCCATATGTCCGAACCAACGCAACGATCCTTTCATAATTTTTTTCATAATACCTTCTTCCGCTCTACATTCCTTTCTCATGTCAGTATTTGAGAGACTGTCGTATATCGTTCTACCACACACGTCTTAGGGACCTCATCTTTACCGCATTTATAATGGTCTCATCCTTCTTCTGCCAGTTCCATGCTTCGCTTCCATACATTAGGGTTGGGACCAGAACTCCATTGTGAACGGCCGTTTAGCTTCAAGTATAAAGAAACATAACTAATTTACTAAATAACCATCACGCCGTTTCTTCAAAGGGGTAGGCAGAAATGATGGACTGCCACACTGGTCTTTCCTTACATACTTCTCTAGATTCGTCAACATTCGTACATCGTCATTCACGCTCGTCGATTTCTCCAACTCCTCACATGACTGAAATTCAATATTTTATTTAGTTGATCGTGTCACGCTATACTATATTTCTAGTTCCATTTATATCGTTAATATATACTTTATTACTATTAATTCTTCATTCTTTATTTCCATGTGTCCAAACCATTTTAATGTTCCACTTTGTTCATAACATTTTCATTCGCACTATATTCACTTCTTATATTTTCATTCGACACTATCATACACAGATTTTCCACACATTCGTCTACTGTACTTGTCTCGATTCTACTGTACTTATTCTAAAACCCTTCTTTTACCGGTTCTATGCTTCGCTTCCATAAGGGTCGAATTAAAACACTATCATAAACAAAACCAAACCATCACGCCGTTTCTCCGCAGGGGTAGGCAGAGAGAATGGACCGCCACACTACTCTATCCTGGCAAACCTAGAGAGGTTTGGAAGCTAGAGAGCTTCCTCCACATTCATACACTATCATAATTAAATAAAACCTTCCACATTTGTCTTTATTTCGACAGTGATCGGTTTCGACAGGCTCGCTGGCATCGACAGACTAGTGACACTGCCATTTACTCTCTTTCTTATAAACATATAGATCAGGGGTGACAGACATGATTCTTTACAAGAATAATATTAAAATATTTATGTAAAATTTACTGAATTTAAATATTGATATCATAATTTGTTTATACACTAGTTTATTTCGTTTTATTCTACTAACCGGTTTCACTTCTGCCGGAGTTTCGTCAGGGTTACAAACACAAACTAAATAGTATTATAATATTTTTGATAAATATCTCATATGATTAAAGATTAAATGGTTTATTTTTTTGTAATCTTAACAGAATAAAAAATATTATACAAATTGAAAATTTAAAAAAAATATTTATTAGACTTTAACCTTTACTCAAAATTAAGTATCGTATAATTTGCTTTTAATGTGAAATTCTTGACCGTAAAAGGCCTTTTCTTGGATGGAAATTTGTACGCATTTCCTTGGGGCACGGCTGATATATCGTTTTCCGGAAATTGACATGTCAAGTAGTCATTTCCGGACATGTCAACGTCTGGAAGCAGGTTCCTAAAGCGGATTATTTCCTTAACATGTTTCCTCAGACTTGTAGCTGTTTCGTAAAGGACATGTTTGTTCTCTTATCTCTCGGCATGCGACTTGTTTAATATCATAACATAACTTTTTTGCTATAATATTAATTAACCTCTTAGTAAAAAATGCAATTGTATAAAAATTTACAACAAAAAATTATAAAAAAATATGTGTTTGAGTATATTTAAAACAAAACATAACTAACTAGCGACCTTTGTGGCCGACTGGAAAGTGCATTGACTGCCACCCCGAAGGTCCCGGGTTCGATTCCTGGCGATGGCAGTGTGATTGTCACACTGTCTATGGTCTGATGTAGAATTCACGTGACAATAAAATGGCGATAGTTTAGCTACCTATCACATGTCACGAGAATCACTATGATAGCTATTATACCCTTTACATCCATTTGCTCATGCTGTCATGATGTAAAGAGCGATTCAACAAAAAAAAAAAAAAAACTTTTACGCAGTTTCCCCGGGTCACCGTAATGCTTTCCCCTGATTGACTCTTGAGATTCCTCTACATTTATATTTCGTAACATGCACGCTCGTCGATTTCTCCGACATCGAATGTAGCCGTCTTTTAATAATTTATTAATTTGGGCTTGCCATGCTTTCCTCGGTCGTCCACGGCTTTTCTTCCTAGTCACACTGCTTGAACATAACATCTTTACCATTCTTCTTTTTCACATTTTCCATATATCGGCATGTCATCCTGTCGTCAAGACGTCGAAAAAAAGCTGTTTATTAGTTGACCGGATAGAACGCATATTGGTTCCAAATATTTTATATCAATTAAATTATCCAAAATGTTCGGTAAATCTCATTTTATTTTTATCTTTAACTTATCAGTTTTTATGAATTATAAGTTATCAATAAATTGTAAATAAAACACTTGTTTTTCACCACTTGAGTTTTATATTTTACACGACTAGTTTCGGAAGCTACAAATGCTACAATCTACAGGTTTAAATATATACTTTAAAAAGGTTTATATTTAAACCTGTAGATGGAAGCATTTGTAGCTTCCGAAACTAGTCGTGTAAAATATAAAACTCAAGTGGTGAAAAACAAGTGTTTTATTTACAATTTAATCATGTCCTACCACAAAGTGAATGCCGAAACAATAAATAACATAGTTATCAATAATATTCATATTATTAAGGACATATGGAGCGCATGGGTGGAGAAAGAATGGTTAAGAATGGTTAAGAATGGTTAATACATAAACGATGTAAATGGAGTACGGAGACGAGGTAGACCGAGGAAAACATGGCATGACCAAATTAATCATATTTCAATGTTTGATCATGTAAGAAGTCGGAAGAATCGACGTGCGTGTATGACTCTCATTCTCCCTACCCCTGCGGGGAAACGGCGTGATGGTGTGTTGTTGTTGTTGTTGTAATATCATTTTAATAAATCGCTCTTTACATCATAAAAATGCGAGTCAAATCGATGAAAAGGGTATATGTATTATATTAATTCCCATGATATATTATAATCTATCGCGATTTCATTGTTACGTGAATTCTACACCAGATCACTGAAAATCACACTGACATTGTCGGGAATCGGACCTGGGACCTTCGATATGACAGTAATAGCATTGGCCACTGGGCCACGGAGGTCGTAATCAGTTAGCTAATTTTATATGATTTGTTTAAAAACGCGTTCTTAGAATAAGGGAGGTTTTGATATTCAACTACCCTTGAATGTTACCACCGATCAATTATCTTTATTACACTATTGATTAACTATTGTTTACCCAAACTATTGAACACTGTTTTCTATGATATAATTGTGTAATACTTTTTTGATGGTAATGCGACTATAATTTATTTCAGTTCATGTAATATTGAAACGGTACAGCATTTTTTTTGGAAGTAGTATATTGATCAACTCAAATGATAATCAGATAAACTAATGTTTTTTTTGTATACGAAATGTCAAACGGATGTGTATCAGACGCGATAAATCGATAAATGTTGTATAAAAGAGTATACGTAATATTACAATAGAATTTGTGTGAAAAAATAATTTAATTCTTCGGTGGTGCTGTAGAGATTGACAATCAGCTAATAGAATAAGTCGATGAATACAAATATCTTGACCACACCATCTTACTTTCCAGAGATAATCAGACTGCTGAGCTTCAGAGAAGAATCGGTCATGGGTGGATGGCATATGGCAATATGAAGAAGTTCTTTGACAGTAACATTCAATATGACCTTCGTGGCAGAGTGGTAAGAGCTTTGACTTCAATACCGAAGGTGTCAGGTTCGATTCCTGGCGATGGCAGTGTGATTGTCACACTGTCTTTGGTCTGGTGTAGAATTCACTTGACAATAAAATGGCGATAGGTTGGCTACAACCCGTTTGCTTTGTTTTGGCGTTGGATAGGACAACCCAAGAAGCAACTGGATAGTATGCAATCCATTATGAATGCTGCAGCAAGATTAATTTTTGGCGCATCAAAATTCACCCATATCACCTCAATGCTTTATCGACTTCACTGGCTAAGGTTACCCGAGCGAATCGATTATAAACTGTGTCTACTTGTTCACAAGGCCTTACATGGACGAGCGCCCCACTACCTCACAGAACTTTGTAAGCTGATAGATTTGAACCCTTGGCAGTCAACTCTACGATCCTCGAAGGAAGAAGCAACACACAAACTTCTCGTCCCGCGGCGCCAAGGAGCTTCAAACTTCGCAGATCGCGCTTTTGGCATCGCGGGACCGACGGCGTGGAACAGGCTGCCCTACAATATCCGCAATCAAGACGACGAAGGAGTGTTCAGAAGCTCTCTTAAAACTTTTCTTTTTAAGAGAAGCTTTCCGGAAGTTGAGCGCCCTTGAAGTGAATCTCTCACAAAAATGAAACGTACAATATATGAGCAATGTGTGTTTCCAGTACTGACATATAGAACAAAAGACCAGAAGACCCTAGGTGGAGAACATCAGCATATAAAGGCAAGCAGGACTTTGAAGCACAACGCAGAGACGAGGAGGAAGAGTAAGAAGAGATCTCTGGGAGACGGTGACGGCTCCACTAAAAGCGCCTTCCCCTGTCCCAGATGCCCCAGAATGTGTGGGTCCGGGATCGGGCTCTTCAGTCACATGCGGACCCACAACTGTGAAGGAAAGTCTTTCTCGGACATAAAGTGGAGGTACGTCGGGGAGTTGGTAGACGGCAGCTGTCCTGGCTGCGGAACATCAAAAAGTGGACAGGAATAACAAGAGTTCAGAACCTGCTCCAAGTGGCGCAGGATAGAGATGCCTTTGCTGTAGTGATCGCCAACGTCGGGGGACCTGACACGGCACCGAAAGAAGAAGAAGAAACGACGTTCTACTGTATTGATTTTATTCCAGAAAATGACATTATTTTCCAATTCATATATCTGTATGTATTAAATGTAAAATATTATTACATAATTGGTTTTTATGTATACAAATACTTTTAGACAAATACTGGATTTTTATCCATTGCGGGTTAATCGGTTTTTACCCATTGCGGTTACAAGTTATCTAAATAGATGGAGTTAGTGTAGATTGACCTACCAACAGTGAAGTTATTAAAAAAATATTAACTTATGTACAAGTTCCAAAAAATTGTCAGACGTGGTGTTGTTAAAAGGGCGCAATGGTGAATGTTGTTAAACATAAAGTGATCGCTTAACCCAACCAATGACAGGTCATAAGTCCTGTAACCGCCTCGATTACCATATTCTGTTTCCAAATAATTTACATCATCGTCTCTATTGAGATAAAATATACTTATTATAAACTTATTATTACATAGAATCTCTTTTTATAAAATTTATTCTTCTATATTTTGTAGATGTTAATAAATAAGGAAAAACTTGATTTTTTCGTATAAAAATTTCAGCCGAGAGATAAGACAAAGAAGTAATCTCCATTTGGACCGGGATGAATGGAACGGAACCGGAATCTTTGGAATAAATTTTCCGTAAACTTTTCAATCTCATTCAAAAATAATGCCGCGGCATAAATTCGCGCAGGTATCTCAATTTCGCATTTTCTTTCAGAATTTTCCGGGGGCAGAGATCGCGCCTCCGCATAGTTAACGGCAAAGTTGACATCCTGCAATTTGTTTTAAGGCATCATCTGTATCAATTTATTTGCTTGGATTCGCGCAAACTTTATTACGTATTCAAATTTTGAATGACTTCTCTCGCGGTGGACGAATTGAGGTCAAGATGAAAATTAATCATAATCATTAAGATGTTATTAAAATAAACAAAAGTTGTTTAAAAATACAAGAACTAAAAATTCTATAAGTGATATGAAATATTCACGACACGTGTTTCGTCTTATCAGGACATATTCGAGTGTGCAGGCTTAAATATAATGTTTAATTAATAACATCATTATGGAATTCTATACACTTAATCATACATCGATTAACATAATCATTAAAAATAACATTGCGTTTTAACTGCTTTCACTTTTGTCTTTATCTCGACAGCGCAGCTGCCGGTTTCTCCAGGCTTGCTGGCATCGATAGACTAGTGACACTGTTATTTTTATTTTTATTTAATTTAAAGATATAAAAAACAACAGGGACATTTTACAACTTATAAAACAAACATTTTAAACAATTAATTATAATAATAAAAAAATCGGATATAAGAAAAAACAACAAAAACATTAAATATCGGTACTTAGAACACATTGAAAGCATTTTCGACGAAAGATCGCAAGAGAACCGGCATCTCTTACCTCATTTGCCAATTCGTTATATAATTCAAATCCTCTATAAAAAAACACCTTTCTCTGTACTTTCAAGTCTGGGTCTCTGGAGTCGGAATCTATCACGACCTCTCGTCAAATAGTCATGTATTTCATAACTTTATACTACATTTTTAGTTAGATATGCAGGTATCATATAACTCTTAATTTTATAAACAAAAATCAAAGTGTAAGAACTAGTTTTATTAACCGACTTCTTTATATATAATACATACAGATCAAGGGTAGTAAACATGATCAAATTATTATAATAAATTAAACAAAAATAATATTAAAATCTTTGGGGTATTTTTAGGGTTGTGTTTGAGTGGGGTCCCTGGATGGTTTAGATTCGCAATTGTGCCCAATAAGTGACCGTTAAATAACTTCTAGGAGGTTCATGAATAATTGACCTTCTGAGAATTATTCATAGTTTTGTTTGTTTACCATAGATGGCGCTGATGTCGAATAATCTATTTAAGCATGCGTAAATCACTTGCGTTGTAGTGTTGTGTAGTTTTATATTTCAAACTCAATGTCAAATATCATTTAGTTTATAGTTTATCGAAAAAAGGAATAGCTATTGCCACTCTGCCACGAAGGCCGTCAACAATGTTTAACTAGTAAAGATTTTCTACCCTTAAAACTTGATTCGCTATACAATCGGAAACAGTTACAAGTTAACTTTTAATGTAATATTTTTTCTACACGTTCAAAAATTCTCAATTAACAATTCCAAATTGTTCTTCTTTTGTGTTTTACATAACTGTCATACAACCATAATCAGAACGAATTTCAAAATAATCCAGAAACACTCAGGGGGCATGCGCATCGTGTGCATTTCGAATTACTTTCGGAGAGAGTCTAAGTATTCGTCTCTCGCTCTCATGTGTTCAAAATCTTCTCTCACTTGATGACAACCGGGTTTTCGCCTATTTATATAGGTAATGATAATAAAATTTGAAGCAATAATAACATTTCTTTTTCTTTTTCTTTTTTATTCACTTTGTACATGCAACACGTATGTTTAAAAAAATAAAATTATATAGACATGTTTCGGACAAACAGTCTTTCTTCAGTAAAGATACATTTTATATTATTTTATTTTTTTAATATAAGGGTTGTGTAAACAAAGAGTATAAATAAGAAAAAGAGAAATAAACTATCATAACAACACAACATATGGCGTATTTATATAATATAAAAAATAATAACATTCTTTTAAACACGTAATACCTTTTACTTACATATATACACAGAGTATATTCTATTTTAAAACTACCATAATTTTATTACACATAAAACACAATTATTTCCGTTTTCCTCGGAAACTTACATTGTTCACCAGCTTTTCAACAGCTTCATCTCTGAAAGAAAATAGCTTTAATTAAGGTTTAAGAACAGCAATTAGCATTACCTTGCTTCGATTTCTGGGGTCCCGAAAGTCTTCTTTAGAAGTCTTCCTTCTCTTGTCCTTAAGGATCATTCTAGCTGCCGCGAACGCCATCTTTTCTTTGTTTCAAGGATCGATTTATCACAAACTTATTCTTGATCTAAGCACTTCAACTTCTGTTTAAACTTAAACAATTCGAAATGAGTTATTTATATTTATTTATAACCATCACTTTTATATATAATTTAGAGTTAAACTTTTATTCTTTTTATATCACGTTTTTATTGCTTATATGTTTTTTAAATTGAATGTGTGTTATATAATTGAACTGTAGAAAGAGTAAAGTCGAGTTATTTTAAATGAAGTATTGATTTTTAGGTTCAGTTTAAGCAATTAATACGAATAAAAATGTATGTTTTATTTGTAGAAGTTTTATTATATTTTATGAAAATGACATGTTTCGTCTGACTAAGGCAAAGGTTTCCAATCTTTTCTGGGCCACCGCCCCCTTTAAAAGAAAAATAAACGTTCAACGCCCCCCTCCCATAAAAGTTATTCCAAAAAAAGAAAATGCTTAACAAAAAATAACAAAATAAACCAATATTCAAGTTTAATTTGCTTTATTAGTACCTACGTGATTAGCATTTTTTTGTCATTTTAGACTATATTTTTTTATCTGCCCATACTCTCTATTTTTTCTGGGTCTTCTACTGCCCCTGAAAGTCTCACACGCCCACAAGGGGGTGTTATTGCCCACTTTGAGAACCTAAGGTCTAAGGCATTATCAAGTATCTTTGTAATGCATTTAATAATGACAGACGAAACATGTCATTCAAATAAAATATAATAATACATCTAAGAAATATACTTTAAATTCGTTTTAATTATTTAATATGGAGTTTTACATCAATGTTCACAAGACAATAAATCTCATTAACCTGATTGTATATATCCATAAATTTACGTTATTAAAATTAATTTATTGTAAAACATAATTCATTAACACCAAATATAATTATTCAACTGTAAATGGAGTACGGAGTCGAGGTAGACCGAGGAAAACATGGCATGACCAAATTAATCAAATTTTAAAGAATGAATGTGTGTAGTGTGGCGGTCCATTCTCTCCGCCAACCCCTGCGGGGAAACGGCGTGATGGTTTGTTGTTGTTGTCAAATTTTATTTAAAATTCTTAAATGAATACTTTTATAAGAATCAAAAAAAAATGCTGATTACAATATTGTATAAAGTATTTGGTTCAAAAGGAATGACAGATAAACAAATCATCACGCCGTTTCTCCGGAAGAGTAGGCAGAGAGAATGGCCGCCACACTATTATGACACACATCTCTAGCTTTCTCCACATTTATACAGCGAAACATGCACGCACGTCGATTCTTTCGAAATTTAACATGGGCGACCCTTTAAATTTGATTAATTTGGTCATTTCATGTTTTCCTCAAACTTCCTCGACTCCGTACTCCATTGTCATCGTTAACGTATACATTCTCAATAATTCCTTGTCCATCCAAGTGTTATATATGTCCATATCAATGCAAATATTTTTTCAAAAATTTCTTTGAATACTTTTTTCTGCTCTTCATTCCTTTCATATCAGCATTTTAAACACCGTCGTACATCGTTTTATTACACATAAGTCTTAGGGATCTTATCTATAACATATTTATTCAACTCTCATCCTTCTTCTGCCAGATCCATGCTTTGCTTCCATACATAAGAGTTGGAAATTGAACTCCATTGTGAACGGCCAATTAGTGTTTAAACACTTGAAAGTAATATACATCAACAACAAACCATCACGCCGTTTCCCCGCAGAGATAGGCAGAGAGAATGGACCGCCACACTACTCTATCCTGACATACCATTCTAGCTTCCTCCACATTCATACAGCGAGTCATAAACGCACGTCGATTTTTCCAGCTTCTGACATGACCAACCTTTAAAATTGGATTAATTTGGTCTTGTTATGTTTTCCTCGGTCTACCTCGACTGCGTACTCCATTTACATCATTAACGTATACTTTTTTAACCATTCTTTCTTCACCCATGCGCTCCATATGTCCGAACCAACGCAGCGATCCTTTCATAATTTTGTTCATCATGCCTTCTTTCGCTTTACATTCCTTTCTAATATCAGCATTTGAAAGTAATATTGTTATTAAAAACACGACAGAATGAAAAGACCAACAGATTTGAATTAAATACGTTATAAGTATTAGTTGAAAAGCTACTAGGTAAGGACCACATTAGAATTTTTGTTAAATCTATACTTTAGCATGAATAGAACTGGAGTTTCCCTAACTCAAACAGAACTTCAAAATTTAATCAATGCTACATATGCAATATTTTCTTATTATTTGTTGTTTTTCTGATTGCACATACATTAAAAAAATTAGGCACATAGAAGATTAAATTAAATCAAAAAAATGTTTTTAAGGCATTTAACTTAAAACCTTCTGAGGCACGTACAGAAATGAAAATCACGCCTCAAAACGTTAAGAAAACATAGCACGTGACATGTGCTTAAAGAATTTTCCCGACTGTGAAACCTTCTTCATTACTGTGGACTTGTAACGTTCAAACGACTATAAGCTCTCCAGTAGAAAGCTCGCTGAAAAGCTAAAAGATCCTTAACTTTAGAGAACGTTAAAGAGGGGAGTCGAAGAACATACAGGGCGGATGACCTAACGATGAACGACGTGTACATTATAAAATTATTCTTAGTTTCCAAAAAATTGTGTTATTATTTAGATAATACGAATGAAGACGGCTGTTTTCTTGAAGTTGTAAAATATATCGAATGTCATACATTTAATATTTTGTACAATTCACTTGATAATGCATTAGAAATACGAAAGTTTCATTCTCACAAATTATAATAAAAATTCTAGAAAATAGACGTTATCATTCGTACTTATTATTTGATATAAAATATAAGTGATAAAGGTAAAATTGTATCATTGTAATTGTTTCGTATAATTAATTAAATCAAAGCAAAATACTCCAAGCAATCGTATCTGTCTATCCATTAAAAGTCCTACGATTTCTTTGAAATAAACAAAAATAAAAATTATATGTTTTAGAAGGGAGAAATCTTACAATTTCTATTATTTTTGCTACAAAACTGCATACTTAACTGGTTGATTATGGGTAAGGATACTTTGGTTAAATTTTGAAAATGGAACACTTGTCCCTAAAATATCACAATAGACCCAAATGCTTGACAGAAATTGTTTACTTTAATAAAATATTCTAATAATATATTTCAAGACCAGGATATTTTAAATTAAATTCTTACTATTTGGAGATAATTTAGATTAAGCATAATTAATTTTCTTCCAATATTCGCAAAAAACATTATAAATAAAATAATTGTCGAAAACACATTTAAAGAATAAAATAAAATATTAAAATAACTTGGATTTTTTTGCGTAAGTATGTCATAATCAAATGGTTTAATGAATTCCCTTGATGGAAGTTCATTTTAAATAATAATTAAATAAAACGATGTTTTTACTTCCAATTTCGTCTTTATTTCGCCAGGCTCGCTGGCATCGACAGACCAGTGTCTGGACCAGTCTGTCGATGCCAGCGAGCCTGGCAAAACCTGTTGCTGTCGAAATAAACACAAAAGTGGAAGTAGTTAAAAAAATATCGTTTTATTTAATTGTTACGTGAAATTGTATTAAAAACATTTTTATTTTATTCATTTTGTAATTGAAACAATTAATTCACGTGAATATTAAATTGACATATGTTGTCTTTATTATTTTTTTGTACACAGAGAATTAAGCTGAACAACTATTCGATTAGAATTTCGAATAGTTGTTCAGCTTTATGTCACTCGTCCTGTACTTTCATTTATCTATTCAGAATGGTCGTTTGTGTACCGAACATACACGGGGTGACTCACTAATGGGTCTACCGTTTAGGAGACATTAAAGTGAACTAAGCTGGACTTCGTACGGGCACCATAATTTGAATAGAAGCTTCTAGCAACTTTTAATTGTGAATAAGGCAAATGTACTTTTCTGAATTGAAAATCATAATAAGAATATCACGGGTGGAACTAACCAATGAAAACAGCATCCAGATCATTCAACTACTTGGAATGTATAAAAAAACAGTGGATACGTGGAACATAAATTAAATAGACAATATGTGCACCATCTAAAAATAACATGTTGTGTTAAATTATTTTTATTTTGTTATTTTATTTTATATCATTGTGTTTTATATTATTTGTTTTAGATTTATTTTGTGAATGTTGGACGATCGAAGTGTGCGCGGGAGATGCCTATTGGTGGCGATGAGGTTCGCAACCCATCACACCGCGTCTCCTGCAGGGGGAAAAGAGAAGGATGGAGTGCCGCATCGGTTAAAGTGTGACAGTCCATTATTTCTACCTACCCCTTCGGGGAGACGGCGTGATGGTTAGTTAGTTAGTTAGTTAGTTAGAATGTATAATTTGTCATGAATTAAAACATTGTTTTATTTATTATTTAAAAATGTATGGATGAGCATGGAACGCACTTTAACAAACAAAAGTAAGAAAAAAATGTTATTTCGTTCTCATAAATAATAATAAAACTTCTAGAAAACAAACGTTTACAGTTGTAATAATTATTTAATAAGGAGTTTTATAACACTGTTCAAGAAACAAAAAAATAGAAGTTTTGATTCGTATTCATCATTAATTATTTGTATTAATTATAAGGTTACTGTTAAAATTAAACTTGTTTATTTTAACACATGATGATGCCAACATTGGTTGGCGAAACAGCTGTCGCGACACTCTCAGTGAATAAATAGAAATTGTGATATTTTTAATGTTTTAAATTTTAACAGTAATTATGTAGAAGTATCATAATGTTTCGGCCAAAACAATGGACTATTTAATTATTAGGTGGTTTTAAACTGTTTTTTCCACTTATGAGCTTGTTTTTTTATCAGCATGCTACGAATATTTAACACCTTGATCATATGGAGAACAATAATATCGTTTTTCCTGTGATGAAGGTATAAAACATTCGAATTAAGTCGAGAAAAGAATAGCCCAAGAATGGAAAAAAATAGTTAATTATAACGACCAGTCTGTCGATGCCAGCTAGTCTATCGAAACTGGTCGCTCTCAAAATAAAGACAAAAATGTAAGTAGTTAAAAAAAACATCGTTTTATTTAATTATTATTTAAAATGAATTTCCATCAGTAGATTGTAGTAAAATCTTTTGATTATCGAAAAAATAGTGATTTAATTCGTAAAAAAAGTTTATCGTGAATTAGTTTTAATGTTTTCGTAAAGAAAATGTATTCTACACTTTACCGAGAAAATTAAAAACCACGTACAATCTTAAGAGCATAAAAAATCTGGTTATTTAATATTTGATACGAAGCCATTACTTAATGGTTTGACATAAAATAAAATTAAAAACTATTTCACTTTGTATAAAAGAAAGGGTAAGAATGCCACGCTAATAGAAATGCCTTTTCTCAAGTAATAATGGACCGCATTACAGTTCTTTACTGGCGTACTTCTGTCGCTTCCTCAAAATGCATACATAGTGGTGACGCACGCCCGTTGATTTCTCTAATTCCTCACGTGACCGACATTCAGTACATATTTTAATTTATTGATCGTACCTTCTACCAGTTCATTTCTTGTTACATTTACATCGTTCAATTATATTTTTTTGTTCTGAAAAGTTGTTCGTAGAATACATTTACACACTTTGTTTACGCATTACATTTATGATTTTTTTGTTGTGATATAATTATCACGCAAAACAGACCTCATCATTAGATCACAGTAGAAGTAAATGTAGAATATACTGATGAAAGAATATTAAAAAAAAACACGTGACTTGGAAATTTAACTGTATCTTCATATAATCGATTACTTTGAAATCGTAACAAAACGTGTCGGCACAACGCTAGCAAACTAGGAGTCTGTGCAAGCGCACAACTTCATTATAGATGGCGCTATGTTTGGATACTATCCAAACATAGCGCCATATATAATGAACATAGAAAATATGAAGATGTACGCTTGCGCAGACTCTCCAACGTCATGTTTAACGATACTTCTTAATTCTTCTCTATCAGCCATCATTCAAAGTGCACGAAGAAGCCCTTACATTGTTAATTATATATGTTGCAAGTATATATAAATAATTGTGAGTTTTCCGAAAAAGTTTATGCAAAAAAATCGATGTTAAATCGAATACGAGTATATCGATATTCGATATTCAGATGATGATCCCAACACTACGCGAGTTTTTATTTCATTTCTGCAAAAAAGCTTCGTTGAATATGTTCTGTTTTACATATAAATTGAAGTACGGAATACAATATTTTCGGTACATTTGGTAGCACACTGTTGATTTCGATAAGAATTCCAAAGCAGGGCGACACTGCCACGTGATGTTAAGGTATAAATAAGAGTCATATAAATGGGAAGACATTCGCTTCGTTGGCAAAGACTTGACTCAAGTCTTTTATATCAATATGCATTAGGTAAACTTAACCTTACTTTTATATATTTTCTTCAAAAATAAATGCTTTAATTTTTATTCATATGAAGCACTCACTTTGTGGTTAGACAGTTTTAATTTAAACAACGAAATATGTGTTCAGTTTTATGCTGTATGTTTTTCTTTGATTAGCGTTTATTTATTTTGATTAAAATGAGTTAAAGTTTATTTAAATTAATTACAACATCACTGTTTCCACTTCAAGGATTACATTTCTCGGCATATTTCAAATTTACTATGCGTTTGTCTAAAAACAACGATATTGAGGTATTTAAAATGATAACTTTAATGGAGATTAATGCATTACAAACATTTCGATTTTTTTAAATATATAATTTAAATACACTTAAGTTAAATTACACTTAGGTTACTTCGACCAGTTTCGGCAGCTTGCTGCTATCTTCTGTTGAAGATCAGAAAATGGCAGCGAGCTGCCGAAACTTGTCGAAATCACAAACCTAAATGGAATGTAACTAAGTATATACTCGTATTATATTAAAAAAACATTTAATTTTATTTTTCCATTATTTATAATTAACTAAACTAACTAACCATCACGCCGCCTCCCCGAAGGAGTGGGCAGAAAGAATGGACTGCCACATTTATCTTTACTGACATATTTCTCTCGATTCCTCAACATTCATACATCGTGTCATGCACGCGCGTCGATTTCTCCGACTCGTCACATGGTCGACATTCAATATTTGATTTATTAACTTTTAGCATAAAACTACAAATAAAAATATTATTTTGTTGTAGTTTGTATGCCTTTGCTTTTGGAAAAAAGACTTTTCATTCTTATTAATTATTTATTCTCATTCTAGAGGGCAGTTTTCAATGTTGATTGTATGATACTTTTTATATAAGTTAATCACGTTTTATATTAGAATTGTCTGTAATGCTCGCTATTGTAACGACGAAGAGCAGAACTCTAATTGGAATTCAAGTTCATTGTAGCTGGACGTGATCTAAACGTTGACAAAAGTGAACGCGTGACTAATTAATATGTCGGCCATGTCTGCAGCGTTTTGTTTTTTTTAAACAAAAGCAAAATGAAAGGCCAGAATTGTATTGCGCAGTGCGTCGGCTAATGCCTCAAGACACGCGATTTTTTTATTAACCCTTTTTTTAACCTTCTAAATTATTACCGCAGAGAAATAAATTAATGATTTTTTGTATTAAATGTAGTAATTAATGTTTGCATTTCAATTACGGTAATTACAATCAATGGCTGATTATTACAGAGGAGTTAAATACACTGACTAACTAACTAACCATCACGCCAATTCCCCGAGTGAGTAGGCAGAAAGAATAGACTGCCACACTTTAATCGATGCGGCACTCTATTCTTCTCTTTTCGCCCCCGCGAGAGACGCCGTGTCATGGGTTGCGAACCTCATCGCCACCCATAGGCATCTCCCGCGCACACTTCGATCGTCCAACGTCTACAAAATAAACCTAAAACAAATTATATAAAATACAATGATATAAAATAAAATAAAATAACAAATAAAGATAAATGATATAAATAATAAAAATATAATATGTCTTTAAACTCTTATATTCTCGTATATACAATTTCATACCCTAAAGATGATGTAAATGAAGTTTTTTTGTATATAACAGGTCGTTTGAACCCAATTACCGTATATAATTAGTTTTTTTAGCTATTATATTGATTCTCATGATTTCTGATCTTGTAGGTGGCCAATCTATCGTATTTTATTATCACGTGAAATCTACACCAGACCAAAGACAGTATGACAATCACACTGCCCATCGCTGGGAATCGAATCCATGACCTTCGGTATGACAATTATAGCTCTTGTCATACTGCAAAGAAGGTCGTTAACTTATTTTATGACATTTCTCTCACTTCCTCAACATTCATACATCGTGTCACGATTTGTCCGAGTCCCAACAGTGGGCCACATTTAGTATTTGTTTGATTTGGTCGTACCACGTTTTATAATATTATATATCTGGTTAAGTTGGGCGAATCGGGCTGCTGGGACCAAAAGACGTAGGATCGAGGAGCTTGGAATAAAATTATTAAGAAGGCTAAAACCATTCAAGAATTGTATGGCATATTGTAAGTTATATTATATGTTTTTTACGTATTTATCTGTCAGTGCCAAGCTTCACCCTGTTTTGCAAAGGGTTTAAAGCGCTATTTCATGACAGGAAATAGCCATAAGGAAACTTATTAAAACGTTGTAAAGAAAGAAATCCAATATGATATCGTAAAGGAAAGTGTTTTTCGATGTTGGGGAAAGTAGGAAAAATTCTAAAAATAAACATAAACACCCACTTTAATATATTCCTTTACTATCGCTCATTTTGAAGGCTTCTCGCATGATATGTTACGTAAGAAAAAATAAACGCGTTTTGTATTATGATTGATGCGGATGGAAATAAAAATATAGGTTGCACGGTGCAGATCAAAAACAGATTAGGGGTGGAATGTCTTAGAGGAAAATAAAATCCCTTCTAATATTTCGGACGTTCCTGTCATCACCGGGAAAGTGATCGAGGCGGTCGTAATGCTAGATTGAAACTAATCCCGAAGATGGATGGACAGTATCGAATTTTTCTATTGAATTTTATTTGATAAAAGTCTGATATGTATTCATAAACGCAATTACCAGAAGATACGAGACCTTCAATAAAACCGACGATGAGACGAAAACGACATTCGTGGCCGAGTGGTAAGTGCCATGACTGCCACACCAAAGGTCCCGGGTTCGATTCCCGGCGATGGTAGTGTGTCACACTGTCTTTGATCTGGTGTAGAATTCACATGACAATAAAATGGCAATAGATTAGCTTCCTATCACATGTTACGAGAATCAATATAATACCTATACTCTTTAAATAGACACAGGCTTTGTAAGTTCTGACTTTACTCCTTAGTTAACGTCTTTGTTTCTCCATATTCATCTATTTAATTTAAAAATTGGCCTTAAAATGAAAATGACAATGCACGCATGCCCTCCATATGTCCAAACCAAGGCAGCGATCCTTTCATAATTTTGTTCATAATACCTTCTTTCGCTCTACATTTCTTTCAAATATCAGCATTTGAGATTCTGTCACACATTCGTTTTAGGGACCTCATCTCTACCGCATTTATTCTACTCTCATCCCTTTTCTGCCAGTTCCATACTTCGCTTACATAAGGGATGGGGTCGTCTGTATCAATTAGATATATTTGAGATATCTGGTTGGTTGCTTTGTGGCGGAGAAAAAATCAATAATTATGGAATATAATATAAATACACTCTTCGTTTGTTTTTACTCCACTTTATTTAGGTACAATCAACCGGTTTCACTCCCACCGGGGCATCATCAGGGTCACAAAAGACACTGAAGGGACTGTGTCTTTTGTAACCCTTACAAAGCTCCGTCAGGTAGCTAAATCTGTTGGTTGTACCAAAATGAATAGGGTAAAAACAAATATAAAATGTATTTATATTATATAAGATAATATTATGTTATTTGGGCTATTGGTTTAGTTTGTTTGGCGATTCAAAATAATTTTTATTATTAAAGTTTTTATATTTCAGCTGTAAAATAAAGCTCATTATAACTTTTTGCGTTTTTTTTATAGTTATTATATGTAAGTTTTAAACTGTTGTTTCTAAATATAAATATTCAAAATTCTGTCCTTCTAAACTTTTCAAGTTCTGAATTTAAAATCCTCGAACAAAAAGAATGCCGCAGAAAGGGGGAACTTAAATAATAAAAGCGTAACCATTAGCGATGATGATGATCCAACCCTCAGGGCAAGGTAACCCTTTTTAGATTGTATGATTAACTTCAAGCACACTTTTAAGGCCGACCTCATACCGACCGCTTAGAACTGTTAACAAAAAATATATAAATGTGACGATATTAAACTACAATCTACTTACTTTGAAATAAACTAGTTTTTACTCTTGAAAGCCTTCCTTTATTGCTATTTACAAGCTAATTGTACTTAAAACCGTGACTCTTGAGTGAAATTGACCAAATAGGTATTTTTCATATAACTAATGGTATTAAAGTGATACATTTGTCCTTGCTTATATGATTTTTTTATTATTTCTTAAACTTTAATGTAAAACTCCATATTAAAAAAAAACAATAAATTATGCATGCGTAAGACCAACATATGGCGTCAAAGCAAGAGCAGACACAGTAAGGACCAAACAAGTTTGAGGACCTCCGAAATGAAGACACTGAGGACGATAGCAGGGAAGACACTGAGAGATCGCGTGAGGAACACCAGAATAAGAGAGATATGTGAGGTTGAGGATGTAATAAGATGGAGCAGACAGCGAAAAAGGGACTGGTACGATCATTTTTAAAGAATAAATACTACCAGACTCCTCTATATTGCATTGCATAATCAGCCTCATGGGACTCGTCCTCGTGTATCCTAAAAGATGGAAGGACAGCTGGGCATCTACCTCACAGGAAGAGCAACAGTCTGGAGAACAGACCGCATAGGTCTACAACAAGGAAGAAGTAGAAGAAGAATAAATGATAATGACTTAGTAAGGCGAAAGATGTCATTCCCATAAAATATATTATAATAAATAACCTTGGAATGGAAATAACAACGCTGTTTAGCTAAATATATCAATATCAATGTTATTACAATGAATTCCACAATGTTAACCTTCATTAACCTTAACCTTCAACAAATTTAAATATAATAAAACTTCCAGGTTATAAATAATAAATATAATAATAATAACAATAATAAATATTGAAACTTCTAACTACAAGACGTTCCGAAATCCCGAAGCGATGACATCAATGTTGAACGGCATCGTTAGATCAGAATTAGAATACGCGAGTGGTGTATGGTCTCCATACCAGCACAAGTATGTGGAGGTATTAGAACAAATACAGGAAAAAAATCTGAGATACCTCTACATGCGGATGAATTGGGTATATCCGAGGCTTATGCACCACAATGATCTATTCACTAACACAGAGTACCGCAGTCTCGAATCAAGAAGAAAAGGTACATTGATGATCTTAGGATTTAAAATACTCCGTAACCTCATTGATAGCCCATACCTATTAGAGTGTTATGGCCTCAATGCACCGGTCAGGTATGCTCGCGCTAGAAGACACGATCTGTTGTGCATACCGCATAGCAGAACAAATGTCATGGCGCAGCATACAATGACCCGGGATATGGTGCTCTTGAATGAGGTGTCAGTCGATGTGGACATTCTCAAAATGACTTATACATCCTTTAAGGAACATATAGGTACATACGAGGTTGTGGCAATTAAATTCCGAGAATTTAGTTGCTGCGTACGAACCGGAAATACTGCATGACTGGTTAGATAGATTATTCCACTTAGTAGCAGTGAAAATTTCATGGTTATCGGGTGTCTGGTTCGTTTTTTACATGTGTTTTTCGGATACAAGTTTTTTAACTCGGTCGCAGAAATGACTAACTCAGTTTTCAAGCAAAGTGTTGTGATCAGATTTTTGGTCGTAACTGGTATAAAACCTGCAGAAATCCTACTAAAAGTACAGCAGGTGTGTGAAGATGAATGTTTGTAGACACAAAGACAAAGCCTGCAGTGGGTGGAAGAGGGTGGGGAGCGCCAGGCAATGCTGATCATTTTCTTCGATATTCATGAGATTATTCACCAAAAATACGTTCTTGAGGGCCAAACAGTGACTGTAAAGTTCTATATTGAAGTTTTGGAGCGGCTGCGACAGCGTGTTTTCCGTAAACGACCCGAATGGCTGGCTGATAACGCGCCTGCTCATTCCTCTTGATTTTGAGGGAATATTTGGCGAAAAAAAGTATCCTAACGTTACCGCATCCACTCAGCCCTGACTTGGCCTTCTGTGACTTTTTCTTGTTCCCTAAAATGAAGAGTCACCTCAAAAGAACTTATCATGGCAGTGTGGAGGCCGTCTAGGAGGCTGCCACCGTCGTCTTGAAAGGCCTAACTTTAGAGGACTATCAAGGCTGCTTCCAAACATGAATGAAACGTTGGAAACATTCTTCTGGGTAAGGAAGGGATGACTGTGAAGGAGTTAAAAAAATTTGGTTGCTAACTTTGTTTGCCTGTGTTTTATGTACAAATTCTCGGAATTTAATTGCCACACCTCGTACCACAATTGTTTTATTTTAACATGTATTTTTGTATGTATGTAAAATTTATGTAAAATGTATACAGTAATAGGGTTCTAAAGGTATACAAATAAATATATATATATTAGTCGGAAAAATCGACGAGCATGCACATTAACGAAGACAGCTATTAATTTTCCTTAGAAAACTCCTGTCTTCTTCTTTGCCAAATTGTTCAAACAGTTTGACAGAAGTTCTACTGACAATATTTCCACTAAAAACCGAGAATAATTACTTTAGCTTTAGTCACCGACCAAAGAGCAAGATATGCAATCTGTTCATAAAAAAAGTAAATGCAGCTACATTCCAGTATCATTTTTAGTTTATTGGACAAACATTGCCCTCCAAGAAGAGCTCAGAAATCATGTTTCACACAAGAAAAATAAACTTTAAATTAATAACCTGAAAACTTACAGATACTCATTTCCTTAGCACAAGAAACTTTATTCATAAGGAGAGTAAGATAAACGAAAATAAATATAAAAATATTTGGTATGTATTTTACAATGTAACTTAATATTAATTAATTTTGTGCAATTGACATACAACTAGTTGCAAACCGTGAAATTTTCACGGCAGTAAAGATTTTCTACCATTCAAAAACATGGTGCAATGTACAATCTTAACCAGTAATAAGTTTTAACTTTTTTTTGTAAATCTTTTTCTTTCACACACGTTAAATATTGTTTTAATATTAACAACACCAAGTTTTTATTCTTTCTATACTACTGTCATACATAAATATTCAGAACGAAACTCAAAATAATCCAAAAACGTTCTCGGGCATGCGTATTGTATGCATTCGTATTATTATTATTATTCTGATGACTTTTATTTTAAGTGCGCCGTTTTGTAAAATCAATTACTCCAAGGGCGCACTAGGAAATGACTGACCGAACAGTGCAGTCTTCAGAAGTTTCTTAAATTTAACGTCACTATCTTCATACTTAATACTAACATGGAAGCTATTCCACGCCAACGGACCCGAAACGCTGAAAGCACTTTCGGAGAGAAATGAAGTATTTCTTCCACGCTCTGTTGTATTCAATATATTATCGTATTCTTTCTTGATGGTATCAGGGGTTTTTCCTGTTAATATAATGATAAAAAATAAAATCAATTTAATAAGATGGAGCAGACTGCAAAAAAGAGACAGGTAGGTCATGTTCAAATAATGGACACTACCAGACTCCCCTATATTGCACTACATAATCTGTCTCACGGGACTCGTCCTCGTGGAAGACCTACAAAAAGATGGAAGGACAGCTGGTAGTCTACCTCACGGGAGAAGCAACACTCTGGGGAACAGACCACACAGGTCTACAACAAGGAAGAAGAAGAAGAATATAATAATAATGTCGAATTTTTATGAACACTTTTGAGAGCTATTATACTTTCAAAATCAGGAGAATTATAAATAAGCGTATATATATTTTCTTTTCCGAAATGAAACATTTTGGTTCGCAACAGATTTTATATCGTCGCATTTGGTGTGAATTCACCTTTCCCTTGATTGCATGATTACTCTTGCACACTTATAATCCCGCTAAAGCGCCGTAAAAACTTCCCGATGAAACAACTCGTAACCCTGCGAAGTTTAAAAGAACTTAATAAGTACAAAACTTTCGCGGGAGATAAGAAGCAATTTTCTTTAACGAAAGAAGGATTTTTGTGAGCTTTGCTAATTTAAATTATAATTCTAATTTGACGCAGCACTGGTGGAGTGATGAAAAAGATGAGGAAGTATTTTCATGTATATATTATACGAATATATTATATTTCATACGTTCATAATATATAATGTATAAATAAATAAAATCTCTCTTAAACCGATACAAATATATATATAAAATGTTTTACAAAATGAAATCTACAACCATCGATATATGAATTTTAGTATGTTAATTATAATAACCTAACATTAAACAATTAAGAAATATTTCAAATTATTAAAGCCATAAAAAATAATGAGTATATAATAAACAACCAGTTAAATGTAAATTAAATTACCATTTTTGAAACGTTCCCGTTACATCTCCCCTCTCCTCAATCCTAATTATATCCCTTACACTTTTATACATAATTGTTAAAATATTATAGTATACATTGATAAATATTACTTGTAACCGAAACATATGTGAGTTCAGTAGTGTTGTTGATATTTCAATAAGTATCACTATATTTATTGAAATATCAATATATGGTATAACTTCGTATATGTGTCCAAATCTTTACTCGCGAAAAATACACGATCGTGCGTATAACGGTGAATGAAGATGAAATAATCTCGAGAGGTTTATTTGCTTATCCATCCAGAAGGAAGTTTAAAGGTTAGTTGCTTAGTAACTCATTAAAAATGTGTTACAATATTAATTATATACTTTAAAATGAAGGCGTAAGCGTCATTATACTACTGAACAGAGTGTAGTATTTTAGTTGAAAGGGTAGAACATACTTTGGACCTGAAGTGTGGCCTTGCCTAATATATTGTAACGTAGTAATTAAGTGTATGGCAACACCGGCTCTCATTAGTCACCGCGCGCGTAGGTACTGCACGTTAGTGCGTATTTAATTAAATAATGGAAAGTGATAAACGGCACACTCTAATACACCCCCAGACTCCGGCTCCAGACAGATTGGGATTGCTGCTATGGAGGAGAAGACGTTAAGGGATGAGAAAAGATTTTTTCTTGGGATAAATAATTAATGAAATCTTTTTAACATGTATATTTAGTTAGAATCCACTTTTGTTTATGTCTTTGACCGGTTTCGGCAGCTCGCTGCTATCTTCTTTCCGGCCGAATACGCAAACATTTGTAGATTTTAACTCAATAAACACTTTAAAAAGATTTTTTACAAAAATACATATATTTTCGTTATTGATGGTTGAAATATTAACTTTTGTAAAATTCCATTATTAATTTATAAAAGTAAACACGATTGTTTAGTGGTTTTACTTGGATTTAATTTATATAAATGGCGATGAGGTTCGCAACCCATCACACCGCGTCTCCCGCGGGGCGAAAATAAAAAGATGGAGTGCCGCATCAGTTAAAGTGTGACAGTTCATTCTTTCTGCCTACCCTTTCGGGAAGACGGGGTGATGGTTATTTAGTTAGTTAGTAAATCCAAGTAAAACCACTAAACAATCGTGTTTACTTCTATATACGCCATACTTTGTGTTGTCACGTTGTACTTTGTATATACAACACTTTTATTAAAAAAATAAAATAACATAGAAATGTTTCGGACAACCAGTCCTTCTTCAGTGATACATATTATAAAGATACATTTTAAAAAATATTATAAAATTGTTTACATGATTTGACAGATGTTATAAATCTTTATAAAAATAAATCGTGTTTACTATTGTAAATTATTATTTTCATTATTTATAAAGAAATTCTACCGTGAAATTAAAAAAAAAAACATTAATCAAAACAAGGGCTGACACCATCAGAACAAGAAGTCTCCTAAGAGCCCCAAAAATGAGGACTCTCCGATCCGTTGCGGGAACGACACTCCGAGATAGAGTAAGAAATTCCGAAATGAGAAAGATCTGCAATGGGGAAGATGTCGTGTGATGAGGAAGAATGAGAGATCATATGGAGAGAGCATGTTCTGAAAGAGTGATAAGTGGCTGAAAGACCTATAACACGTCATGAGAATCAAAAAATTTAAAAAGTGTATGCAATTTGGGTACAAATAACCTTTTACGGCAACGGGAATCTACCACATCTCATGTGCCAGCAAATATCTTACATTTTGGTTCAAACCATTCTCAAGGATCGGAACACTAAAAAAAATTGGGGAATGTTTTATTACATAAAGCAATTGCTTAACCTAACCAATGACAGGTCATAAGTTCTGTAAACGCCTCGACCACCATATTCTGTTTCCAAATAATTTACATCTTCGTCTCTATTGAGATACAATTAATTCTTAATGATTAAAAAAATTAACAAATTAAAATAGCAATGAAAAGTTTATTCGCTATACAAAAGTATTTTTTTACGAATGTTTTTGATTTTAAATAACAGGAACTTAAAAAGTGTCTAATTTAATTTATGTACAATGTTTGATAAATTGAAATTCTAGCATTTTAGTTTAATTAATCTTCCGCTAGCCTTTTAGGGTACAATGTGTTCCTTGCGTATGTAATAAGCTGACACATATTTCTGTACCCCAGAGTGGAGTCAAACTTGTAATGTGCTTTAGCCGAAAATAGAACGTAAGGGAGACAAATGTTCGAATTTTCCTGCGAAAATATGGCGAAAATGTTCTTTTCTGAGAGGTTTCTCGTGGTTTGAGAATTAATTCCCAGAATTCACGAAAACTTAGCGAAAATTGAAGACAAAAGACAACAGAATTCTTCGTAAAATATTACCGAAGATTCCGTTATATTTATAGACCCAGCGAAATATAAAATTACCAAAGGCAAATTTTTTTTTTACAAATTAGCTCTTGATACTAATTTCAAAAAGGTTTTGAAATGTAAAATATTAAAATGTCTACTTAAAAATATACGGATAATTTTTATATAATCTTTCTTTGTTTAGTTTTTATTATATATTTACACCTGAAGATGGAGGTATCCACCGAAACATGTCGTGTTTTTTAATATTTTGTGTATTATATACAAAGTTATTTTCAATTTCCAAAGTGTATTACTATGGAATTCCACAGTGTTAATGCCTTAGCTCTTAATAAGTTGATATTTGATAATGTCTAAGTAAGGTAAAACATTAGTCATTCCCATAAAATGTAACGTTCTTTTTCTAGAAGTTTTATTATATAATTGTTTATTAAACTAACTAACTAACCATCACGCCGTCTCCCCGAAGGGGTAGGCAGAAAGAATGGACTGCCACACCTTTCTTTCCTGACATATTTCTCTCGATTCCTCAACATTCATACATCGTGTCATGCACGCGCGTCGATTTCTCTGACTCCTCACATGGCCGAATTCAATATTTGATTTATTTGATCGTGCCACGTTTTCCTCGGTCTTCCTCTATTTCTGGTATCATTTACATCATTAACATATAATTTTTTTACCATTCTTTCTTCATTCATTCTTTCCATATGTCCAAACCATCATAATTGTTTATTAGAATGATAAATTTTGTCTTTCGTAGGCATTATCAAATGTCTTTTTGATAATAAAATTTTTGATAAACTTAAATAGGTGTAAACTGTAATAAAACTTCTAGATAAACAATTTTATAATACATGGAATTCTAAAATATTGTTCAAGAAACCATAAATAAATTAGAGTAATATCACAATTAAAAAGTTATTTTATTTTCAATGGTTCCTTTTTGAAATGTGGGTGGAAATATTTCCGCGAGTGATAGTCAAGATAGGGTGACCTGCCATATCACGAAAAGAAGATGATAACCACTAAAAAAAAAATCTCAAGGGGCGCGTTTAGATGGGAAATACGATAATGGAAAAAATACATTTCAACCCGAGCCGAGCGTTTACTTAGGAAAAAATGAATCTTTATCGTTTTATTAAGCAATTAATTTTACTGTAAAGGTACGAAAACTTTTATGGTTCAACACGACCCACTTTCTATGGGAACAAAGTAAAACCAGAATACTGGCTGTATGTATTATGTGAATAGGTGTTTTGGCAAACTCTACATTAGGGGCCGTGTATTTTCAATGATTCATTTTTATGTATTTTTGATCTAAAAACGATATCTATTCGAAAAACAACTTCGGTGGAAGCACCCGACATTAGTGGATTTTCGGTCATTGTCCAACTAGAATTTTTCTTATTTATTGTTTCTTGAACAATTATGTAAAACTCAATTCAAATAATTGAAACGAATGAAAACGTCTGTTTCCTAGAAATGATGTGTTTCTCCTTACAAAGGTATTATTAAATGTCATTTGATAAAGCCTTAGTTAGGCGAAAATTATTCAAATAATGTCATTGTAAAAATATAATTTTATTTAAGTTTCATGAAAATAATATTTTTTTTTTTAAATATTTTTTAAACGTATATTAAGCGCCCTTGAGGTGAGCTATTCACGAAAACTTTCCTTGGTCTTCCGTGACTGCTCTTTTCATGCACACTTCTTGTATACAATATTTTAACCATTTTCTCTTGTTCATTCCTTCTTTATGTCCAAACCATCTCAGGGAACCTTTTTAAATTTTACTCATGATGAAATCATCTGCCATACATGTATTCCTTTCTCCATTTTTTTAATCTCTTGTAAACATGCTTCCCGGATAAATAAATTCGGTAACTTGCTCTAGTTTGTTCACGTTTCATCATCATCATCCACTGCTGAATGTAGGCCTCTCCCAAAGCACGCCACCGCCCCCTATCCATTGCCGCTCCCATCCATGTTCACGTTTATGTTATATTATATAATTTAAATTATTGTGTTAAAGGAAATAGTGGTATCAAATGATTTTACTGAAATATCTTGATGGAAGTTCATTTTAAATAATAATTTAACAAAACGATGTTTTTTTAACTACTTCCACTTTTGTCTTTATTTCGACAGCGAGCCTGGTGAAACCGGTCGCTGTCGAAATAAAGACAAAGTCTTAGTAGTTAAAAAAACATTGTTTGTTTAACTCTTATTCAAACGCAATAATGTATTAATTTAAAGCCATCGGAAAATATCAAAGCTTTAATAGATCTGTGACTGTAGTTGAAAGCACGTTGAGATATTTTTAGAGTTAAATGTAAAACGTTTAACATTTAATAAAGCACTATTGGAAAAGTTTCATTCACCGCCAGTGGAACATATGTATTTGAGCTTTGCCCATTCCTTAGAAATATTATAGTCCAGAGTGAAAAGTGAATGTATAGGAGAGTGTTTACAGACCGAGAGTAGGAAGTTGGCCGCGAGCCATGGCGGGAGCCTTCCAAGCAATCTTGGACTAAATCCTCCATTTCCTCGCACAGAGGAAACATTCTAATGATTTAATACGTTTTTATAAATATAAAAGACAAGTCTATTGTTTAATGTACACAAAATGAGAATTTTCCACTATTCGTTCCAACTCTTATTTAATAAACAGAGTTGGAACGGAGTCGAGGACGACCGAGGAAAATATATCATGACCAAATAAATTAAATTTTAAAGGTTGACTATGCTAGAACTCGTTTACAGGTAGGCGAAACAGCTGTCGTGAGAATCAAATAAAAATATTAAATAAGTTGTGATATTTACAATAACAGTTTTCTTCAAAATAAAACATTTGATAGTAATGTTAAACTATTATTTTATACACGTTAACACTATTGTTCAGTTGTTTTATTTGGATTTAATATAAATTAAATCCATTATTTTATATATAATTTATATAAATAAATTATATTTAAAAAGTTTCAGTTTGAGAATGCCCTCGCAAGGCGAAACAAATTTGTCACATTTGATATAATTTAAATCCAACTAAAACCACTAAACAATCGTGTTTGCTATTATAAATTAATAATGGAGTTTTACAAAACTAATATCTCAACCATTAATTAAACTATGGTGTTTCAGTCAAAACAATTATTTCAATTCTATTTGATCGCAGAAATATAATAATTATCGAAATTTAAAATTCGTTAAGCGTATTCAATTTTTTTTAAATATAACTTTAAAAATGTTATAGAATATCTCCATAAAAATGTATCGTTACAAGTGATACCTAGAAAGTGAGCACACGCGAAATTACGCAATTAAGTTTTTTGATTCTGTGCAGAAAGTGGGCGAATTTCTAAAGGACCCTTAAATCACCATTACTCCCTCGTCCCCTCTTTCGACTCGAGAGGTTCCAAACTTCAGTACAGAAAGACATTTGAATTTATTTCTCTTAAACAGTCCACGAAGTAATATATATTTTCCATCGAAAGCTTTTTGAATAAGTTTCCCCCGGTATTGATCCGTCCTCCCCCCAAAACTCGGGGATCTTTCTAACGCAGGTGCACAACTGGTGGCGTATAAGTATAAATACTATTGTTTGTATGAGAAATAAAAGATAAACAATCCAAAGAAAAAGTCGTAGATTTAATTATTTACTGTTATCATACGTGTCGGGAGTCGGGAGGTCACCTTAAATGAGGGTATTAATTACCTTAAATGAGGGCAAACTCCATCATTAGATGTTTTGAGTAAATCGCAAAAAACTGATACGCTCATAAAATGCGCTTTTTTACGATATTATTTTTTTTTCATCTCAACCAGTTAGTATTTTAAAAGTAATCAGCCATGAAATAATCA
The DNA here is from genome assembly GCA_022606425.2 of Lepidostoma basale. Taxonomy (NCBI): domain Eukaryota; kingdom Metazoa; phylum Arthropoda; class Insecta; order Trichoptera; family Lepidostomatidae; genus Lepidostoma; species Lepidostoma basale. The sequence goes on along the minus strand of JAHDVF020000316.1, from coordinate 360,983 downwards.
TCATTATTTTGATAATTAAAGTAAAATAATGAATTTCATTTTGGAGTTTGCCAGCTTTGCAACACTCAAGTGGAAGTTGCCATGTTTGCAACAAACCCTATATTTTAATAGCAAAATTCTTCAGAATGAAGCCGAATTTGAAACTGAAAATCAATAAAAATAGCCATCACGCCATCTCACCGAAGGGGTTGCCAGAAATAATAGAACGCCACACAGTTTCTTCCTGACACACTTCTCTCAATTCCTCAACATTCATACATCGTGTCACACACGCATACTTAAAAAATGTTAAATTTAGTGTTTACTATTATCGTTTCGGAATAATTTTTTATTTATTTACAATGAACTTTATAGTATTTTTTGGTACAAGTATATATTGACGACCTTCGTGGCCGAGTGGTAAGTGCATTGACTGCCACCCCGAAGGTTCCGGGTTCGATTCCCGACGAGGGTAGTGTGATTGTCACACTGTATTTGGTCTGGTGTAGAATTTACGTGACAATAAAATAGATAAGCTACCAATCACATGTCAAGAGAATCACTATGATAACTATAATACCCTTTACATCGATTTGGCTCATGCTGTCATGATGTAAAGAGCGATTCAACAAAATAATAATAATAATTAATTTTAAATCTATTTATATTCTATGCTAGTTTTTTATCCAAGGGATTGGTTTGCAATAAAGTGTAATATTTGTTTGTTCATTTTAAATAATAATTAAATAAAACGATGTTTTTTAACTACTTCCACCTTTATTTTTCATCACGGTTTCGCCAGACTCGGCATCCCATGAGCAGTCTGTCGTTGCCAGCGAGCCTGGCGAAACCGGTCGCTTTCGAAATAAAGACAAATTTGTTTGTTTTGTTTTGTAATATTTTAGTTGGTTCTTGGGATGCTTCTTGGACCTTTAATGTGGTATTTTCATATTGCTTTCCACATTTGTTTGCAGCAGGTTATTTAAACCCAATCTAACCAGTAGGAGTTATGTAGTTATCAGTAAATAAACAGTTGACCATCCCTGTTTTGAACTAACCTCCCTATTTTCAAGATGGCCAAAGCTTTAATCTCAGAAATACGAAGATATTCGAGTGCCTTCAACAGTTCTACATCGAGTTTGCCCTATTTGTCTCTGTCTTTTGATCTCCCTCTTTCTGGGTGTGGATGGGATGAATGAATATTGTAATCAGGAATTTATAATATTCTAAAAATAATTCACATTGATGAAATGTGAAATGAGATAACATCGCACCTTAAGCGGAAAAATATTGTAACCCAAAATTTGTTATATTAAAACGTATTAATAAATATGAATTAAAACGAGATCTGCAAGGTGGAGGATGTCGTGAGATGGGGTAGACAACGAAGAAGATAATGGAATGCGCACTTGCAGAGGATGGATCCCACCAGAATCCCACACGCTGTGGCGCATCAGATTCCTGCCGGCTGCCGTCCCCCCGGAAGACCGCCGAAGAGATGGCGAGATGGTTGGGAGTCAACCTCGCAAGAGAGGCCAGCCTAATTTCAGGAACAGACCAAAGGTCTATAAGGAGAAGAAAGAAAAGAAGAAGAAGAAGATTAAGTAAAATTAAAACATCTGTTTTTTTATACAAAAACGACAACAAAACAACGTTTCTCCGCAGGGGTAGGCAGAGAGAATGAACCACCTCATCACTCTATCCTGAGACACCTCTCTAGCTTTCTCCACATTCATACAAAGAGTCATACACGCACGTCGATTCTTCCGACTTCTAACATGACTAACCTTTAAAATTTGATTGATTTTGTCATGCCCTGTGGTCCTCGGTCTACCCCGACTCTGTACTCCATTATGTGTTCTATAAGCTTGATTATATTGTATGAGAATGACATGTTTCACCTGTCTTAGGCATTATCAAATATAGCGGAATCAATCTCGTTGTTGCTTATATACACAAAATAAAGGGGCAAAAATAACTATAATTACTAACTAACCATTACGTCATTCCCCCGGAGGAATAAACAAAGAGGGTAGACCGCCATTCTATAGATTACTCTTCATTCATACATCGTAACACGCACGCTCGTCGATTTATTGGACTTCGAATATGTCCGCCTTTCAGTATTTGATTAATTTGGTCGCGCTATGCTTAAAGGAGCAGAACACGATAAATAAAGTAACTGACGTGGCCCAATACATGGTTTGAAAACGATTTAGGGATAAACCCCAGAAAACATGAAGGTACTTCCTGGAACTAGTTTTTATTTATGAATACATTGCTTTCATAGGTAATGACTACAAAATGACGTTATATAAATCAGATAATGTAAATCAGAAAATATTTCAGTGTCCAAAATAATTAATTATGTACAATATATGGAACTAGAAATAGAGGTATACTGAGTAATGATTTATTTGAAATTTTACGTAAGTAAAATAGTAGTTCTTAGTAAATAAATAAATAATTTAAATTCAAGAAATTAAATTAATGTACAATATTATAAGAATGTTAGTCACACCCGTAATAATTTTTTTGTTATAAAGAAACTAAAATTAATTCCATTTACAAAAAAATCGAACCTCTTAACACTCGAAGGTAATTGGATTAAATTAAATCGTTAACTTTCAACCTTTCAACATTATCATTTCATATACAAGCCTTAAAAAAATTGTAGGTACCAGAAGATGGCATCGAGCTGTTGAAACCGGTCTTAGACACAAATATAATTTAGTTTTTGTGTATACAAATACTTGTAGACAAATACTGGATTTTTACCCATTGCGGGTTAATATATTTTTAAGGATTACCTGTATCTCAATAGAGACTGAAAAACTGGTACAAATTAATAGCATAAAAATTGGAGTTTCACTCCAAGCGTTATCTAGTAATGTGATAATTGCGTAAAAACCTTTCATATTGTATTAATAAAGATTTTCTGTTTAATGCTTACAAATTATCTTAACAGATGGCGCTAGTGTAGATGTCCCTACCAACAGTGAAGTTATTAAAAAATATTAACATATATACAAGTTCCAAAAATTTGTCAGACGTGGTGTCGTAAGAAGGGAAGAATGGTGAATGTTGTTAAACATAAAGTGATCGCTTAACCCAACCAATGACAGGTCAGAAGTCCTGTAAACGCCTCGACTACCATATTCTGTTTCCAAATAATTTACATCTTCGTCTCTATTGAGATACAATTAATCCTTACAAATATTATTAATTAATTTAATATTATAAATAAAAAATGCAGAAAAGTTAAACAAGTTTTTGCTTCTTTCGTGAAATGACATTTGTGACTCGAACACTACTTTTGATTAATAGATTATTAAAATTGTTTTCTATAAATTGAAAAGCATTTTGACAACAAACGTGGAATATGTGATGAAGCCTACCCTCAGAAGGGTAATGCGAATATAATATTCTAGAGAAGAATTTGTATTGTAGTGTATCTTCCTTGAATTTTGACGCAAAATCATTTTGGCGTCCATTAGGGAAAACGCGGGAAAACATATTTTGGTAATGTAGCGTAGCTCTTGCGGAAGAAACAGGAACTAATATCCATACGTCGAAGGTAAAAAGCGTAAACTTCAATATTGAGATTTCGTCTTTACAAAAGGTGTTCATTTTATTTTCTACCTTCAATTTAAACTTACTGGGTAAATACCAGGCAACACACACTATTGAAGATTAGCAATCATAAAACTAATCACTGTTCACACACAAACTTTAATTAAATTCTAATATAAGCTTGTATATAAAAGTATCTACATAGACGACCTTCATGACCAAGTGGTAAGAGCTATGACTGCCCCCCTTAAAGTCTCGGGTTCGATTCCCGGCGATGGCAGTGTGATTGTCACACTGTTTTTGATCTGGTGCATAATGTATGTGACCGTAAAATGGCGATAGATTAGCTACAAATCACATTTCACGAGAATCAATATGATAGTTATTTTCTTACATCGATTTGGCTCGCGCTGTAATGATAGCGATTCAACAAAATAATAATAATAATAAAATATCAAGAAATTTAATTGTATCTCAATAGAGACGAAGATGCAAACTGGAAACTGAATATGGTTGATCAAAGTGTTTACAGGACTTATGACCTGTCATTGGTTGAGTTAAGCGCACGCTTTATGTAATTACAACATTCCCTATTCCACCTATTTCTTTATGACCATGTAAGACAAATTTTTGGAGGTTGTATATATGTTACAAATTATGTTACAAATTGTCTTATTCATAGTAGGTACAATAGAAATAGATACATGAGAATCAGTAGAAATAGGGTTAGGGGCAGATTTTTTTTTGCCTACCAGTGCTATCATTTGCAGCACTTTGTATTTAGTCCCTTATCGAGTAATTTAAAAATATGTAAGTCTTTTTGAACATAAATACGTAGTTACCGTGTTTTACCTGTGGGGTACAGATTATTTATGGTATACTTGCATGTCATCACTATTAAAACCTACCTAGTACAAGGTCAATAAGTGATTCTCCATTTGATAAATTGATTTTTGTTGCTAGGAACACTAATCGAATTAATGGGGTAGTTTCGACCGGTAAAGGGTTGAAGTCGTTGTTCATCATCATAACTTATTCAACGCCTTTGTTAATAGAACAATTAAACCAAAAAGTTTTTAGGGAAACTATTTGTCGCATTTAGTCAATAATTTATTCGCTTTCAACGTGAACAACAAATTAAAACTTTTACTGGCGACCAGTATAAATACTGTTGGGTATTAATCAGACCAACGAATGAAGCAATATATCTAAGGGCATTCTACAAAAACATTAATTTAGAATATTTTTTTTACTATACTTTAATGTCAAAATCCGATTTTTCGTTTCTACCGTTGATCACTCTTTATTTCCAAACGGTTTCGATCCTGATACGGTAGACAGAGAGAATGGACCGCCAAACTACTCTATCCTGACACACTTCTCTAGGTTCCTCCACATTCATACAACGTGTCATACACGCACGTCGATTCTACCGACTTTTTACATTACCAACCTTTAAAATTTGATTAATTTGGTCAAGCCACGTTTTCCTCGGTCTACCTCGACTCCGTACTCCATTTACATCGTTGACGTATACTTTCTTAACCATTCTTTCTCCAGCGATCCTTTCATAATTTTATTCATAATACCTTCTTCCGCTCTGAATTCCTTTCTTATATTAGCATTTTAATTTTTGTCGTACATCGTTCTACCACACATACGTCTACAGGGACCTCATCTCTACCGTATTTATTCTGCTCTCACCCATCTTCTGCCACTTCCACGCTTCGCTACCATACATGAGGGTTGGGACCAGAACTCGTTTGCTATTAATTTATTTAATTAATTTATTAATTTCTCATTACATAATATGAAGATTTACATCATTATTCAAAAGAAAAAGAAATAATCTTAAAACGGTACAGTAAAGTTAGAATTTATAAGAAATGCGTGCGACCTATCACTATGTATGGTGTAGAGACGCAGCCTTAAACTGTCTGCTTTGAACATCTGAGATGAAGGTCTTAAGATCCATTACTGGGAAAACTCTCTGAGATCGTGTCCGAAACACGGACATATTAAAAATTTCCGATATTGAGGATATCGTTCGGTGGAGTAGATCTTAAAGAAGATACTGGAAGGACCATGTAGCCAGAATGGTAAGTGATAGACTTGCATATACAGCCGCTTACGAAATCCCCTCCGAACGCCATTCACCTGAGAGACTACATAATAGATGGAAGGACAGTTAGACCTCATCATCACATAAGACATGATTTTCATGTCACAGATCGTAAGATATATTTGAAGAAGAAGAATATGATATAACTGGAATAGTCAACTGCTCACAGAAATATATAATATGGAAATGCGGTACACAACTGTTATTTCTAGCCAATGACAGTAATTTCAGTAGGCATTCAATTGAATCAGCCGCTTGTTTACATTGAGTAATGTATTTGTTCCTTATTCATACATTTTGTCACGTGTGCACGTTACCAGTTCGCTTTGTCGCTTATGAATATCAATACAATAAAGCTCAAACATACGAGTACAGTACAAGACGCAAGGTTACTTCATTAGATAATTAATACGAATGAAAACGTCAATTTTCTAGAAGTTTTATTCATCATCGGCTGTCCCTCGTGTCCGAGGAAGACTCCTTCACGGTTGTGGGTCCGCATGTGACTGAAGAGCCCGATCCTGGACCCACATATTCTGGGGCATCTGGGACAGGTGAAGGCGCCTGTAGTGAAGCTGTCACCGTCTCCCAGTGGCCTCTCCTTTCTCCTCCTCCTCTTTTCAGCGGCGTCGTCTCTGCGCTGTGCTTCAGAGTCTTGTGTGCCTTTATGTACTGCTGTTCTCCACCTAGGTCTGTCCTCTGCAGTCTTTTCCCAGCAATCACAGTCGTTACCAGTCTTTTGTAGGTTTCCTTTAATGTAGTCTCTAAAGCGCTTCCTCTGGCCACCGTGTGAGCGTTTTCCTTAAGCTGAGAGTACATAATCTTCCTTGGGAGTCTTGCCTCAGGCATTCTAACGACGTGTCCAGCCCAGCGCAGTTGTTTTTGGATAATGGCAGCCTCAATACTTGTCATATTGACCTCAGCAAGTATGCTGTCATTTGTCCGTTTGTCCTGCCATTTCAATTTTAGGATCCTAGGCAGCGTTGGTGATATCGCTCTAGGGCCTTTATGTGTCTTCTGTATGGGGTCTATGTTTCCGATGCATACAGGAGTGTTGGCAGGACAACGGACTTGTAAACAAGCACTTTGATGTCCTTTCTGAGGTCATGGTTGTCAAATATTATCCTTCTCATCCACCCGAAGGCTCCGCTGGCCGACTTTATGCGGTGATGGACCTCTTCGTCAATGTGTACTTTTTGGGATATGTGGCAACCAAGGTATGGGTAGTGTGAGACAGCCTCGAGTGGGGTGTCTTTTACATATATTGGTGGGGCAATATTTGACGATTTGGGTTCTTTTTGATACAGGACTTGATCTGGTTTTTCCAATATCTAGAAATTTTATTATATTTCATGTGAATGACATAGGTTTAAACATTTGATGATGCCTAAGAAGGGTGAAACATGTCATTCTCGTGACTTTTCGTGCACATATCGAGAGGATTTGTGGCATTGCACTGAGGATGTTGGGGTTCATCGTCCGGACCGGAAGAGTTTTCAGGGATCCCAATGTGCTCAGAGTCCTATACAACGCATTGGTTCCGAGCAGGCTCGAAAGTAGTTCTGTGATATGGAGTCCTCACGAGGCGAGATATTCCGTTATGCTGGAGAGGGTTCAGAAAAAAATTCTGAGGTATCTCTACATGAGGCAGTATGGTAGCTATCCGTGGCTCTATCCCGCGGCATTTCTTCTGGGAATGCTCGGAACCAATTCTTTACAGCTTCGAAGAGATGGACATCTAATAACCCATTTCTTCAGATAAATTAGGGGATACTTTGAGAACTCGGCCGTAGTGGAGGATGTTGGTATTTTTGTCCCCGATAGATATCTCCGATAGCGACAGCACAGATTGTTTTACCTACCGGCCGCCAGAACCAATCTGCCTCTGGTGACACCGGTGGGAAGAGCAATAGTCTGCTGAACGCAGTCTCCTCGAAGATCGATGTCTTTCATGTTAGTGAAAGTACGTTCAGGGGGCAAATACAATTGACTTTAGAAAGTATCTTGTCTTCCTAATGTCGAAACATCTCTAATGCGTTCCTGGTACTTTTTTGTATTTTTATGATATTTTACCTGTACTTAATAGATGCCTTAAACATTTTCCTGTTTGTAATGTCTATTGAGTTAATAAACTGATTTGATTTGATTTGAAATAAAATAAAAAAATCTCATAAAATATCATAAAACTTTTATAAAACTGACGTTTTCATTCATATTAATTATTTAATATGGAGTTTTACATAATTGTTCAAGAAACAAAAAACTTCAAAAGATATTTAAGTGGAATATTAGTTTTGGGCTTTTGGGAAAATCCTTGTGGCTCGTCTTACCGGACCGACGACGTTTCGGAGAATTTCGTTTTAAAAATCAGTACAGCCGTTCTTGAGTTATAAATGGTGTTACTAACACGACTTTGTTTTATATAATATATAGAGAGAGATATGGCGTTTTATTCTTTTCTGTAGATAATTTTCCAGCTTAGTAGTGGATGGTAGGGCAGCCTGACCCTTTCCAATTATTCTTTGTGACAGAAATCAGAATTACATGGTGGTTCCGGTGATTGCCGAAGGGCCTCGGCCGTTTCCGGCCTGGCGTATGGCCAACCCTTGATTGGATTAGACCTAGATCACGTGACCCCGGCAGTGATCGGCCCGCCATTATTCCGCTGGCGAGTGGAAAGTAATTGGATTTGCAATCACCGCCGCCAAGTGGACTCTAATCCACGGTGATCAATTAATTCCGATGTGAAGACTGCGCCCCCTTAACGCCCTTAATTGATAAGGGTTTAGTTGCGCAAATTTTTAATAGATTAATTCACATGCTTGTCTGCAACTGCCTGGAACACGCAGTAAAAGTTTTTTTTTAATATACAGTTTCCTACCCTTGACGTACCCCAACTCAAATGAAAATTTTCGTGAATTTAATTTGCGAATATATTATATTTGACTTTATTAAATTTAGAAAGGTCAAATATATATATGAAATAATTAAAAAAAAAAATTTTTTAATTTTAGATAAACTTGAGGCGTTATCACTGAATTTCCAAAATGTTGAATTTGTTAAGAATTAAAACACTGTTTTTTTTTCACTTTTGTGTGGTTTCAAATGTAGAAAGACAGTGTTTCAATTCTAACTAACTAACTAACTAGCCATCACGCCGTCTCCCCGAAGGGGTAGGCAGAATGAATGGACTGCCACATTTTTTTCCTGACATATTTCTCTCGCTTCCTCAACATTTATACATCGTGTCATGCACGCGTGGGCATCACTGACTCCTCACATGGGCGACATTCAATATTTGATTTATTTTATCGTGCCACGTTTCTTCGGTTTTCCTCTATTTCTGGCTACATTTACATCGTTAACATATAATTTGTTTACCATTCTTTCTTCATTCATTCTTTCCACATGTCCAAACCATCTATATGATCCTTTCATTATTTTGTTCATGACACCATCATTTGCACCGCATTCACTTCTTATATTTTCATTCGACACTCTATCATACACAGAGTATCTACACATTCGTCTAAGAGATCTCATTTCTACTGCATTTATTCTACTTTCATCCCCCTTTTGCCAGTTCCATGTTTCGCTTCCATACATAAGGGTCGGAAGAAGAACACTCTTGTTTCAATTTTAAAAAAATCTAAACATTTGTGATTAACCACGGTATGGTTATTATAATTGATGCCAATTAGTTTCGCTTAATCGCCAACTATTAGTTATTATATCGTCGTGATGAAGCTTGAGAATAAGCAAAACTAGTTGGAATCGATGATTATAACCATATCTTGGTTAAATACACAGTGTTTTATTATTTCATACCACAAAGTGAGTGCTTAATATGAAAATTTGGGGTTAAATATGTTAGATGTGATCTTGAGTACATTCGTGTAACTAATCTTTCTCGACTGACGTTTCTATGATTGTTGCAGTATCCATCTTAAAAGACGTTATAAATTTGGTATCATATCGATTCGATCTACGAAACGTCAAGAAATACAAGTTACACGAATTAATTCAAGATCGCAAAAAAAAATATTTCTACCAACCTTGAAAATCTACGCAATTATTAGAATGGTGAATCTCATAATTCAAAATTAAACGTAAAAAAAACACAAATTTCTATTATATGTATATTCATCACATTGTGTAGTGAATTTACAATTGACTAGCTTTAAAAAAACATGATATTATATTTTCACAACACTTTTTGGCACCTTTTACTAATAGGTTTCGGAATTTACAAGTCATTCTTCGATATGTTTTTTAACCCCCTATAAAACGAAAATTTAATTTAAATATATAAATTGAAAAAAAAAACCTGAAAAGGAATATTCTGTTCCCAGAAAACAATTTACATCTTCGTCTCTATTGAGATACAAGTAATCCTTATAAAAAATAATCTATCCGCAATGGGTAAAATCCAGTATTTGTCTACAAGACTTTGTATACATTCAAAATGTTGTATAAAATAACTGGTCCAAGTTAAAAGCATAAAATAATAGGAGAGACATCTCCAGGCGTAATCTAGTACTGTATGATTTGCAGTGCCTTTCGCAGTGCACACAGAAAGATTTTCTGCTTAATGCTTCCCAATTTTAATAGATGACGCTAGTGTAGAGTGAACTAAAAAAAGTGTGAAGATAAGTGCAGAATTCTAGCATATATACATCTTCCAAAAATTTGTTAGACGTGGTGGTCCTAAGAAGGGTGTAATGGGGAATGTTGTTAAACATAAAGCGATAGCTCAACCCAACCAATGACAGGTCATAAGTCCTGTAAACGCCTCGGCCACCATATTCTGTTCCCAGAAAAAACAATTTACATCTTCGTCTCTATTGAGATACAATTAATCCTTACCAAAAAGGAATGTTTTCAGTTCGAAACATGATTTTGAAAAGCACATGTTGTGAAAATACAATCGTTTTACAAAGTGATTACATTATTTTTAGTTATACGAGTAAATGTACTAGTATATCACTTGTGAACGAGGCTAACTGAGAGTTGTTTGTATCACCTGATGATGTCAATATAGATTGGCGTAACAGCTGTCGCTGTAAACTCATTAAACTATATCGTCATACGTTTTAACAGTGTAATTATTTATAAATTTAGACATTTTATAAAAAATGAAGTATTAATTTGCATTCTTTTTTAATTGGGATAATCTATGATCTTGTGCAAATATATCATTAGTGTGGGTTAAGTAATATGATTTCATAACTCTATTAAAAATAACGATACCTCGGAGTGTAGTAGGGAGATAATAATGGCCGTAAACAAGGTATAAAATAAAGCAAAATGGTTTCAAGGAAAATATCTGTGTTGGCCCTACACAAACAATAATGGCCGATTGTTCCAGGGGGAGCATTTAATTATATGGTCCAACGGAGTGGTCCGCTAGACTGGATATTGAAATTTTGGTACTTACGGGACTTTTTACTACAAGACTTCAATTAGAAATTATTCGAACTTTTCCGAAAGACTTTCCATAGGGTATTTGGGAATACTCGGAACCAATTCTCTACAGCTTCGAAAAGATAGACATCTAATAACCCATTTCTTCAGTTTAATTAGGGGATACTTCTACCGACCCTTATATATGGAAGGGAAGCATGGAACTGGCAAAAGAAGGATGAAAGTAGAATAAATGCTGTAGAAATGAGATCTCTTAGACGAATGTGTGGATACTCTGTGTATGATAGAGTGTCGAATGAAAATATAAGAAGTGAATGCAGTGCAAATGATTGTGTCATGAACAAAATAATGAAATGATCATTAAGATGATTTGGACATATGGAAAGCATGAATGATGAAAGAATGGTAAAAAAATTATGTGTTAATGATGTAAATGGAACCAGAAATAGAGGAAGACAGAGGAAAACGTAGAACGATCAAATAAATCAAATATTTAATGTCGGCCTTGTGAGGAGTCAGAGAAATCGACGCGCGTGCATGACACGATGTATGAATGTTGAGGAATCGAGAGAAATATGTCAGGAAAGAAAAGTGTGGCAGTCCATTCTTTCTGCTTACCCATTCGGGGAGACGGCGGGATGGTTAGTTAGTTAGTTAGTTACTTCGAGAACTCGGCCGTACTGGAGGATGTTGGTCTTTTATCCCCGATAGATATCTCCGACAGCGACAGCACAGATTGTTTTACCTATCGGCCGCCAGAATCAATCTGCCTCTGGTGACACCGGTGGGAAGAGCAATTAATCTGCTGAACGCGGTCTCCTCGGAGATCGACGTCTTTTATGTTATTGAATGTACGTTCAGGGGACAAATACTCTCGACTTTGGAAAGTATCTTGTATTCCTAATGTCGAACCATCTCTCATGCGTTCCTTGTATTATGTTGTATGTGTATAATATCTTACCTGTACTCAATAGATGCCTTAAACATTTATGCTGTTTGTAATGTCTTTTGAGTAAATAAACTGATTTGATTTGATTTGTCAATTATTTAAACTACAGTCAAACACGGTTATTAAGATTACGGAAATAGCGAGACCTCGGATGTAACGAGGAAACAGATACTTCATATCTTCATGTGATGGGTAGATTTGTAACTTACTAACTAACTAACACCAGGATAAGAGAGATATGTGAGGTTGAGGATATTATAAGATGGAGCAGACAGCGAAAAAGGGACTGGTACGGTCATGTTCAAAGAATGGACACCACCAGACTCCCCTATATTGCATTGCATAATCAGCCTCATGGGAATCGTCCTCGTGGAAGACCTCCTAAAAGATAGAAGGACAGCTGGGAATCTACCTCACAGGAGGAACAACACTGACTTAATTCTCGTGCATCTTCTACATTCACACACCGTGACACGAACGCTCGTCGATTGTTTCTACTTCGAACATGGCCGCCTTTCAGTATTTGGTTAATTTGGTCATGCCATGTTTTCCTTGGCCTTCCTCGACTTTTTTAATCATCACACTACTTGTATATATCTTTTTAAACATTCTTCCCTCATCCATTATTTTCATATGTCCAAACAATCTAATTAAAAGTTTCATAATTTTATTTAGGACGCAGTTTTTCGTTGGATATTCTATCATACATTATTTTTCCTCACATTTTTGAAAGTGATCTCATTTCTACGGCATTCATTCTACTTTCATCGTTGTTTTTCCAGTTAATGCTTCGCTTCCATACACAAGTGTCGGTACAACAACACCATTGTCACTGTCATTAATTAATTATTTCTTCCTTCTTCTTTTTTCTTAGCCTATTCCTGTCCACTCTTGGACAAAGGCCTCCTCCATTCGCTTATATGTCACTCTGTTCTGTGCAGACTGCATCCAGGTTATTTCGACGTGTCTGTTCAGATCATCCTTCAACCATAATTGCGGTCGCCCTGCACTTCTCTTTGCCGTCCACGGTTTCCAAGTCAGCAGTCTTCTTGTCCACTTTTTATCGGAGTTTCTGGCTACGTGACCTGCCCATTGCTATTTTAGAATCGCCACTTGGTGGACGATGTCAGTGACCTTTGTTTTTTCTCTCACCGTGTTTTTTCTCTCATTTCTGACTCTGTCACATTCCTAACATGGCTCTTTCCATGGCTCTTTGGGTCACTCGTAGTTTCTCGGCACTTTGTTTGGACAATGTAACAGATTCAAGATCATAAGTACCAACTGGCAGAACGTAGTCTTCATAGACATTAGCTTTAATTATTTATTAATTATATTATGCAATCTAAAAATTATTGTACATTTTGGTCACAAAACAACGTTATCTAAATATTGTAAAGTCCTTGTTTTTGGTTTTAATATGTCGCTGGAATAAAGCAATATACAAAGGATCTTTTTGATTTGGGCCGTAAAGCGGACTCGATAAATAAAATGGGAGCATTGGTTTTATTTGATTCAGGATAATCAACAAGAATGTATTATGTATTTATTCCGAGCTCACATTTGGAATATAAAAAGTTTTACGAGCCGCACAATAAAATCCATGTAAATACACTCGCGCTGGGTACATGGCGTTCCGGAGTCAATGGTAAAATCCGAAACGAAATTATCACACAAGGAACTCTAAGAAAAGTTTTTTTGCGGTGGCCTTCAACACACACCGTATCTACAGGCCTACAAGAATCTAACGTGAACGGAAACGTGAGAAAAAATACATATAAAAATTCGATAATGCAAAACAATACAATTTATTAATAGAAATGAAAAGAAAATAAAATTATAATACACTGTCTTTCGTTACCCTGGCAAAGCTCTGGTAGGAGCGAAATAGGTTGGTTTTCACAAAAAAACTAAGTGGTGTAAAACTAACTAACTAAATATCACGCCGTATCCCCGAAGGGGTAGGCAGAAAAAATGGACTGCCACACTTTAACCGATGCGGCACTCCATCCTTCTCTTTTCGCCCCCGCGAGAGACGCTGTGTGATGGGTTGCGAACCTCGTCGCCACCAATAGGCCATTAAGTGGTGTAAAAACTAATAAATATACGAGTACTTAGCAAATTGAAAATAACTTTGTTTAATCCACTATTTATTAAAAAAAAGATTAAAAACACGACACGTTTCGAAGGATACCTCCATCTTCAGGTAACATGTCGTGTTATTTAATATTTTTTTAATAAATAGTGGATTAAACAAAGTTATTTTTAATTTCCCAAGTATATTACTATGGAATTCCACAGCGTTAATGTCTTAGCGTTCAAAAAGTATATTAATATTATTATTAGAAAAAGAGAACTTGGAATAGGTGAGGGAATTTGTGTATTTAGGTAGCATGTTCACGGTGGATGGCCGAACTGATAGTGACGTTGAAGGAAGGGTTGGTGCGAAAACAAGAATTTATCAATGTAAGCAAAAATGGCCGTTCACAATGGTGTTCTGGTCCCAACCCTAATGTATGGAAGCGAAGCATGAAACTGGCAGAATAAGGGTGAAAGTAGAATAAATGCGGTAGATATGAGGTTCCTAAGACGTATGTGTGATAGAACTATGTACGAGAGAATCTCAAATGCTGATATTAGAAAGGAATGTAGAGCGAAAGAAGGTATTATGAACAAAATTATGAAAGGATCGCTGCGTTGGTTCGGACATATGGAGCGCATGGATGAAGAAAGAATGGTTAAAAAAGTATACATAAGTGATGTAAATGGAGTACGGAATCGGCGTCTGATTTCTGTATTTGTAATTCCATCACTCAGACATGGATCGTTGCGCGCATTTCAATTTGTGGACAGTATGGTTTTCAGGGACATGGTTTTCAAGCCATTTGTCATCACAGGCAAGATGCATGCTTCTTAGATTTTCCTATCATTATCAAATAATTAGTGCGAATGAAAACGCCTGTTTTCTAGAAGTTTTTATTAAAAATATTTTATATTAATGACATGTTTATATATGATTTTGGTATAGACTGTCATTCTCATAAACTATAATAAAATTTCTAGAGTACAGTTATATTTATTCTTATTAATTTGATTTATTATATCATTTACGAATGACATGTATCGCCTCGATAAGGCATTATCAAATGCTTAAACATTATTACTGGGCATTTGATATTACTTTAGCCAGTTGAAACTTGTTATTTTCAAAAAATATAAAAAAACTTCCAGGTTTTCAAAATTGTTTAATGAAACTAAAAAAAGGAATCAAATTAATTTTATTTCATGCATACAAAAAACGGAAATATTCTATATACATATACTACATAAATACACTGAAGTAAACGTTACCAAAAAATAAAGTCCTAAATCCAGTTTCGACGCAGTGCGTCCGGAAAACCATTTAAGAAATGGATTTACAATTCAACAAGATAAAAATTTACACACAAGAAACAAAATTGGACTTTCGGTTGCGTGATTTGAATAATGTGAGTTTTGAAACATTGTTATTATACGTATCACAATTTATTTTTATGAATTTGGAGCACAGCTGTTTCGCCAACCGGTGTTGGCATCATCATGTGTTACAAACAACTTGAGTTGATTTGCAACGCCTGATAATGCCAATATAGGTTAGCAAAACAGCTGTCGTGACAATATTATAATCATATTTTTAAAAATTATTCTCAGAAAACATAGCGTTCCAAAATTAACATTCAATAACAGTGATTTATTTATATTTCATGGAATTATAACTATAATAGATTAATATTCATTGGAGCATGGAGTCGAGGTATACCTAGGAAAACATGCCACGACCAAATTAATCAAATTTTAAAGGTTGGTCATGTTAGAAGTCGAAAGAATCGACGTACTTAAGACACTTGGTATGAATGTGGAGGAACTAAAAAGGTGTGCCAGGATAGAGTCGTGTGGCAGTCCATTCTTTCTGTCTACCCCTGTGGAAAAAAATGATGGTTTGTTTTTGTATTTTAAAAGCATCCATGAGTTACCTATCGTATTTTTTGAATGCTGGAAAAGAATTGTAATTGCAAAAATGTGTTCGAAACTAACTAACTAACGAACTAACCATCACTCCATTTCCCCGGAGGGGTAGGCAGAGAGGATGGATCGCCACACTGGCCTCTCCTGGCATACCTCTCGAGCTTCCTCTACATTCATACATCGCACCATGCACGCACGTCGATTATTCCGACTTCGAATGTGGCCGCCTTTTAGTAATTGATTAATTTGGTCATGCCATGTTTTCCTCGGTCGTCCTCGGCTTCTTTTCCCACTCACGCTGCTTGTGTATAATTTTTTAACCATTCTACTCTCATCCATTCGTTCCGTATGTCCAAACTATCGCAGGGACCCTTTCTAAATTTTATTCATGATGCAGTCATCTGCCTTACATTTCTTTCTTATTTCATCGTTCGGTATTCTATCATACAACGTTTTCCCGCACATTCTTCTTAGTGATCTCATTTCTACAGCGTTTATCCTGCTTTAATCCTTCTTTTGCCAGCTCCAAGCTTCACTTCCATACATGAGGGTTGGCACTAGAACCCCATTGTGTACTGCCAACTGTGTTTCTGTGGATATATTTTTATATGCAGTAATGACTTTGAGTGCGCCATTTATTTTATTCCCAGCACCAACCCTCCTTTCGATGTCTTTCTCCATTTTTCTGTCTCTTGTAAACAAGCTTCCCAGATACGTAAATTCAGTAACTTGCTCCAATTTATCGCCCATCGCACTTATATCACAAATCGTCATACATTATTCTTTCTCGAAAACCATCACTTTAGATTTAGACACATTCATCACCAAGTCACTCTTTTTGCATGTCTCATACATCCTTGACACTAAGACTTGCAAATTTTCTTTACTGTCAGCGATTAACACAGCATCGTCTGCATATAACAAACAGCTGATAGACAAACAATTCATCTTAACACCAGCGTCTATGCCTTCAAGTTCTTTCATACATTTGTCCAAGTATAGATTGAACAACCATCACACAACCTTGTTTGACACCTTTGGTGATGTCAAACCAAGATGTGACAGCCCCATTAACCCTGACACAAGCGGTGCGTACAATACAAACTATACGAAAATGACGTTCAGAACTTAAGTATAAATATTTTTAATTTAAAATTCTACGAATATTCGAAATCGAATTAACGTAGCTGTAATAAATTTTTAGGCGAATTACCCAAATTGGGTGGTGGCATTCGTTCTCTCAGAATTAAAACGAAACGCACCGATCGCTTTTTTCAATCAAATTGAGTTACCATATTTTTCCAATAAAGGAATTCGTTTGCATCTCATTAACGGATGACTGAATTTGGTCCAAAATTCATTTCATGCCGGAAATTAAAATGTTCATCATTTTTTATCGCGATAAAAGATGTAAAAAAAATCTGGTAATTAAACGATTTTTAAAATTCTCTTCTATATTTAAATCGTCGCTCATTTTATGAAGTGTCAGATCCTTGGATCTTAATTAATATTGATATAAAATCGTTTCCAGAAGTTTTAAAATATTGAAAAATTAATAATGCAAAATATAAAACACTCTTATATAAGATAATCAAATGATTTTACTGAAATCTCTTGATGGAAGTTTATTTTAAATAATAATTCAATAAAACGATGTTTTTTAACTACTTTCACCAGTCTGTCGATGCCAGCGAGCCTGGCGAAACCGGTCGCTGTATAAATAAAGACAAAAGTGAAAGTAGTTAAAAAACATCGTTTTATTTAATTATTACTCTTATATAATATTATTTATTGTTTCTTGAAAAATGATGGAAAACTCCATATTAAACAATGAATATAAATAAAAACGTCTGTCTACTTGGAGCTTTATTAAAATTTATATGGAAAAACATGTTTAGCCTTTATAAATATTATCAAAAAATATTTGATAATGCCTAAGTAGGGTGAATCATATCATTTCATATAAAATTTAATAAAACTCCTAGAAGACAGGCGTTTTCATTAATTACTCTTATACTATAATAGTATAATGAACATTCATAAACGGTACGTTTTCCTTAAAATTAATGATTTAATATTGAATTTAACTTAAATATTCAAGGAATAATACGAGTATAATAATAATAATAACAATAATAATTATGTACCTACCTATTTACATGGAAACATTTCATTTATCTCACAATTTTAAAATTGTGTATATTGATAAAGGTTACTTGTAACCGAAACATGTCTGTGTTTAATGAAATAAAGTGTTATTATACAAAGTGTAATTATATTTATTCAAATATGAATCCACAACACAAAGTGAAGGCGAATCTTTATGTTTACTTTTGGAAGAAACGTTTACTTTTAATTTTATTCCTTAAAAATCTGAATTAAAACACTGTTTTTTCCACTTTTGAGTTCCCTTTTCTCGACATGTTTCAAAGGCTCACACCATCATGATCGGGAGAACGATATATTTATATCGTTCTCCCGATTTTGAAGGTGTAAACCTTCGAAATATGTCGAGAAAAATAAACTCAAAAGTGGAAAATAATGTGTTTTAATTCATAAAAATGCCTCATTATGGAATTCCACAGTTTTAACGCCTTAAGTTTATCTAAAATTCTTTATAAATGTATAATATATAAGCGTAATGTTGAAATTAACTTTAAGATGGTGGAGGACTTCACTTACCTGGGTTCGTCTATAACAAAAGAAAACGAAGATCACAAGGAAATCGAAAGAAGAATCACAATTGGTAACAAAACATTCTTCTCTCTACTACCAGCGCTCAAATCAAGAAACGTACACTGGAAAACCAAAATCACCCTGTATAAAACAATCATCCGAACAGTAGTGACCTATGGGTGTGAGGCGTGGACAATGACAGCGAAATCTGCAGAGCGACTGGATACTTTTGAGAGAAGGGTGCTGCGCAGAATTCTGGGGCCTGTGAATGACGGTGAAGGCTGGAGAGTGCGGCATAATGACAAGCTGTACAATATTTACAAAGCTCCCAGTCTCTCCACACAGGTCAGACTGAATAGACTGAGATGGGCCGGTCACGTGCAGAGGATGTCGTCATCGCGAACCCCAAAAAGATTGCTGGAGTGGCACCCAGGTGGTAGAAGACCAATTGGACGACCAAGGCTGCGATGGGAGGATGAAGTTGGGAGAGATGGAACAAGATTGTTAGTGTCAGATTGGAGGGTCAAAGCGGAGGACAGGAGGAGTTGGAGGCGAAGAATACTGGAGGCTAAGGCTCGATATGGGCTGTAGGGCCATCGAAGAAGAAGAATGTTGAAATTACTTAAATTTTATTATAAAAATAATAAATTAAAATTTATATGGACACTTAAGAAATTAAAATGCCCAGAAACGATTATATCAGAAACAAAAATATCATATAGAACGTCTAAAGTTAGCCAACGCAAACGCAATGAGATTTAATTCAAAATTTCACACGAACTTCATATCGGTTTGTCACGGAGCCTTTGATAAGTTCGCTATAAACAATTCAGTCAGAAAATCAAATAAACTTTCCTATGATTCCATAGAATTTGTACTGTAGAAGAAGTAACACGGTCGACGAATCAAATTTCCTATGTACGGTTTTGTTTTATTCGAATCTTGACATTTTATAATCGTAAAGAAATTTTTTAAACGTATTTTATTTGATTAATAAATAATGAAAGTATCTCTTGGTTGGTCATATGCCTCCAAGTTTCCGCTGCAACACCGGGTCTGGGTCCCAGGATAATTCTAAGTATTCTATTCTCAAACCAGTAGATTCTTTGTTGTTCTTTTAGAGTCATTGTCCATGACTCAGAACCATAAGTCACCACTGGCTTGATGATGGTGTTATAAATACGCAGCTTGGTGTTTCTGAATAGAAGTTTTGAATTTAGGAAGGTTCGCAAGGAGGCTGCAGCTCATAGGCCTTTTTGAACTCTGTGTTTCAACTCCGCGTGCATATCGTTGGCTTCCGTCATGACTGTACTGAGATAAGTGAACTCTCTGACTTGCTCAATTTAATCTACATCCATGAAAATATCTCTCAGTGGTGAGGCTAGGCCATTATTACTCCTGGAAACAATCATCCACATGGTCTTATGTGCATTGATCTGCAAACCGAGGAAAATCGCAAGGAAATCCAAAACCGAGGAAATTAATCACATTTTCAGGTCGGCCACATAGAAATGTTACAACAAATTGTTTGTATATTATATTTATTTATTATATTGTAGAATTATATGTGTTGAATTTACCATACAAAATATAATGAAATACTTTGTTGTTATTATGTTTAGTATATTTTTGTGTCAATAAAGGCATATGCTGACGATATTGACACTATCGCAAGATCGCAATCTGCCCTGAGAGAAGCGTTCGTTACCCTTGAGCTATCAGCTAGAGTAAACTGTTCCACGGACGACAAAATAAATGATGTCAGTGAAGAGATTGGAAAAAGGATATTCGCCGCAAACTATAATACTTTGGCCTCGATAAGCACCTAAAGTCGCGTCTACTGTCTAGAAAGACAAAGACCACAATATATAAAACGCTGATTAGACCAGCCCTAACATATGCCTCGGAGACTTGGACGCTCACTAAACGGGATGAAAACAAAATAAACTGCTTCGAAAGGAAGATCGAAGTACCCATTAAGGATGGTCATACGTGTAGAAGGAGATACAACACAGAGCTCTACGATCTATACCAGGACGTCAGCGTGGTCAAGTTTATAAAGATTAACAGACTGCGCTGGCTAGGGCACTTGCACCGCATGGGAGATCTGTAGCCCCCAAAAGAGTGTTGTATAACAATCCAGCAGGGCGAAGAAGCATCGGTAGGCCGAGACTGCGATGGCTGGATGGTGCCGTGGTAGATTGTCGGGTCCTGGAGTAGCAAGACTGGGAGGTGGCGGCCAGATATAGGACGGGATGGAGACGTTTCTTGGAGGAGGCCAAGACCCACCGAGGGTTGTCGCGCCGGAGAAGAAGAAGAACATATTTTCGTGTAAAATCGACATATGTGGTTGTGACCGATAGAATTAGAGTTCTTGATTATATACATTATTATTTAGAAATATGCAAGGGGAAAGCCGAGGCGATGTGCCTCAGATAAGGCAGGCCGAAGGATTTATAAACACGCAGGGTCGAGTGGTGCTAGGTGTAACAAAACCGGTTATTTATATTCTAAATGAACGAACTTCAACCCTTAACCGGCAATTGGAGTCGTAAAATAGTCTAAGAATAAAAATAGAGAAAATTAATTTATGAAAGTCGCGTGATAATATTAAAAAGGAAGAGAATATTTTTTTCTTTGTATCGCGGTAAAATGGTTTGTTAGTACATAATTTTGTAACAATAGAAGAGGACAATGGAAACCCTTATCTCACTTTATATTATTACCTGGTAGCTAATGTTAGCTTTGCTTTTATGTTTATATTTAATACCCTATTCTAAGACTTAGAAAGAGCTTCTTCCTTTACGTTTATATTTGCAACAATGGCATATAAAACATTCGGTTTATAAGAGGAAAATAGAAATAGAAATTGAGTCAAGAGCTGTTACTAGGTGAGAAGATTAATACATAAATATCTATTTGTTTATACATAGTCTTTTGACATTTTATAATGCCTTAGCAAGGCAACACAAAAACGGCAAAAAACAGACGTTTTCTTCAGTATTTTTTATTTTAGTTTTAATCCTAGGGATTGGTTTGAAGCAAGTTTATTTACATCTTTTTTTGATTTTTGGGATACCAATTGGACCTTTTTTAATTTCGGGCGCTCATATGCCCGAAATCATATTTCAACAATGATGGCATAAAATTCTCTATTAAATAAAGCCAATATCATAGACATCAAAAAAAAAAATTATGTGTTTTTTTTTTTCATTTTGAATATGTATTGTATACCTCTAAAAAAAACCTTCATACTCGTAATAACCATACTGTGGTTAAATACAAAGTTTTTATATTTTCAAAACGTTTAACCACAAAGCGAGTGCAATGAAAAATAAACCTTTTTTTCTTTTGTTATGTGTTCAGTGTGAATTTAATCCGGTTACCAGAGTCCATTTAAGTTTCAATGAAAAACTTATGAACCGTATGCTAGACTTCGTCGAAAATAATGTATGATTTGAGGGGTTTGCGGTCAGTTTACCACTTCGGGGTTTTAGGTGAATTTAACATCTATGGAGTCGTATAAATATTCCTACCTATTCCAGCGATAAACGGAAAGATTAATATGTGGAGTGACGCAAGCCAACACATGCAACCATACAGCACGCGTTTTTATACTTAATGCCATCTACGGGATGTTTCAATCACGGCATCTTCAAAACAAAACACAATTCTTGTTTTTCTTCTATGTGGATTCCCATTTTAATATATAGGAACGCACTTTGTATTTTTAATTGCAGGTTGCGGTCCTAATTCGGTCCATCTAATGTGCACAAATATTTACAATAAATAGACACAGAATTTGAATAACTTTTTAGCAACATTGTATTATCACAACACTCTTTTGCATTTTTCAAAAACATGTTTCGGGACACAAACTTCCCTTCTTCAGTGAATGAATTTTAACAGTTAAATGAAAGAGAGTTATTTCTTATATACGAAACGCCGAGTGAAAAAGTGGAGGGGAAAATTAAATTTAGCGGCAGGGTAAATTGTTGTATAGTTGGAATTATGAGACAGGGGAAAAAATCAATTTTGGGCTATAAGTTAAGTTAAGTTTATTGTTTATAATATCTTTATTGATTTTAATAGCCTTTTTATTATTCAAATTTCTAGATTATATAAAGTTTATTTCTGTTATTTATGTGTAAAATTTCAACGCCGTTATTTTTGTTAAACGAATTATCTTTTTCAATGTGATGACGAATATTAAAGAAAAACATAATTGTTACTTATTTACTCAAAATGATGGAGAATGATGGTGGGGTTATGCCTAAGGGTGGGGGTGAATTTTAACAAATAAATATTTAGAGGGACCTTGCACGGCATAGAGAAGTACAGGGCAAAAGCAACTTCGGTAAAAGGATGACTTAAACAGACATGTCGGAATAGCCTGGATGCAGCCTGCACAATACAGAGTGGCGTGGAAGTGAATGGAGTAGGCCTTATTTCAGGAGTTAACGGGAATAGGCTGAATAAGAAGAGTAGCAGCTGTAATATTAATATTAATCCTTTAAGACATTACAATAATTTCTGTTAAATTTTGATATTTTAAAACAAATTAATCGATTTTCTTTGTAATTTGTTCCTCCAAGAACGATGAGCTGTTTAAAACCTAAATAAAACACCCTGTGTATTGGGAACATGGTTATTTCCACACCCAACTCCCGGCACTTGACAAAACCCATTGTGTCGCTATTCAAAAGCAAAATGAATCTACTGAACACGGTTTTCGATTTTATAACTTATGTATTACGCGAGTTTTATTATAATCCAGGTTATTTTCGTGTCAACCAATGGGGAGTAATGGTTTTATTTTGTATACTTTTTGTATTTTATTTGGTGAACAAAAATGTAACACGAGTCCTGTTGAGAATGGTTGGGGGACATTTGAAAGAGAAAGGGTAAATTTGTGAGAAGGTTAAATTATTATTGACCGTGAAATATTTTAAAAACTACCCCTTGAAATACTCAAGGAAAAAATATGTGAAAAAATTGTTACATTTACGTCATTTAGAAGGAAGAAATAGAGAATGCCAGAGGTGAACGTGGCACGATCTAATAAATCAAGTATTAAATAATTGTGTAGACTTTCACGGTTGGTTAAAGTATGTTTTTTGGGATCTTGAAAAATCTGTGTAACTCGTCGTTCTGGACCGACGTTTTGGAGATCGTTGCAGCCTCCATCTTCAGGGTGGTTTTGGTGTATGGTGGGTAATGTATGCTTAACTCTTATGCTGTGCCGTGTCGCCGGCAATGTGAGAGCGAAGGAGGCTTCTCCGAGCTAATTGTCACATGGCGATGCGTCATTCCCGTCTTTTCCAGGCGATACGTTACTCTCGGGCTGCGATACGCATTTCTCGGACGGCGCGCCTTGGGCAGTGTGAACTGTAATGATCTCCGAAACGTCGGTCCAGAAATAGAGTTACACGAATATTCCTAAGATACGAAAAAACAAATATTGAATGTCAGCCAAGTGAGGATTCGGAGAAATGCGAGACACGCACATTCGAATTTTGTCATATCACGTCTTCCTTGGTCTTCCTCGACTTCTTTTTTCATTCACACTAGTTGTATACATAATATCTTTTTAACTATTCTTCACTTATTCATTCGTTCCACAAGTCCAAACCATCTTACTGACTTTCCTCCTCCTTTCCTAGTGACCCCTATCTTAATTTTATTTAGGACGCATTCATCCGCCTTACTCCCATTAATAATAATACATATAATAATTTGCTAGCATTTAAGGCGCATTAAGAAATGTTTTAAATCTGAAAATCTAAATATGCACGCTGCATCTGATATTCGTGATCGGTTAGAAAATAAAAGAAAACAAATACACAAGTTGGGTTTTAATTTGGATATTAAATTTGAAAAATATTGGTTTTCAGCTTAGATCTAGTATTAACGATTTTTTTTTATGAATCATAACACTGTTTTTTCCACTTTTTTCACAGGAGTAGGCAGAGAGAATGGATCGCCATATTAATCAATCCTGCCACACTTCTCTAACGTCCTCCACATTCATACAACGCGTCATAAACGCATGTCAATTCTTTTGACTTCTAACATTACCAATATTTGAAATTTGATTTATTTGGTCATGCCATGTTTTCGTTGGTCCAAAACTTTAATAATTTTGTTCATAATACCTTCTTTCGCTCTACATTCCTTACTTATATCAGCATTTGAGAACGATATAAATCAACTCAAATCAAATCAGTTTATTTTCTCAAAAGATATTACAAACAACAATTATAGTTCAAGTCATCTATTGATAACAGGTAAAACAAAAAATATATATAATACCAGTAACGCATGAGATATGGTTCTACATTAGGAATACAAGATACTCTTCAAAGTCAAGAGTATTTGACTTCTGAACGTACTCTCACGAATATGAAAGACGGCGATCTCCGAGGCGATCATGTTCAGCAGTTTGATTGCTCTCTCCACTGTTAGCTGATAACTGTTAACGCCTTAAGTATATCTAACTAACTAACTAACCATCACGCCGTCTCCCCGAAGGGGTAGGCAGAAAGAATGGACTGCCACACTTTTCTTTCCTGACATATTTTTTTCGCTTCCTCAACATTCATACATCGTGTCATGCACGCGCGTCGATTTCTCTGACTCCTCACATGGCCGACATTCAATATTTAAATATATCTAAGATCTTATATTATTAGACATTTTTGGAGCTTTCTATCTTCATAATTCATTAACGTTGTACACAAGCAGCGTGAGTGGAAAAAGAAGCCTAGGACGACCGAGAAAAACATGGCATGACCAAATTAATCAATTACTCGAAGTCGGAATAATCGACGTGCGTGTATAGTACGATGTATGAATCCCGAGAGGTATGCCAGGATAGAGCATTGTGTCGATCCATCCTCTCTGCCTACTCCTCCGGGGAAATGGCGTGATAATAATAAATAATAATAATAAGATGCTAAGATAATCAAATGATTTTACTGAAATCTCTTGATGGAAGTTCATTTTAAATGCTAATTTAAAAAAAACTATGTTTTTTAACTACTTCCGTTTTTGTCAAACTGGTCTGTTGATGCCAGCGAGCCAGGCGAAACCGGTCGCTGTCTAAATAAAGACAAAAGTGAAAGTAGTTAAAAAAACATCATTTTATTTAATTATTATTTAAGATGCTAACTTTTAAAGAGTAGTTTTTGTGATACAATCACCTCAAGGGCGCAAGGGCGCGGTGATGGTTAGTTAGTAAGTCTAACATCATCAATAGGTGTTCTGTCATACATAGTTTTTCCGCACATCATAAATTTCAAACTTTAATTAATTTCTCTCCCTTCACTTCACAATCAAAATGTAAATTTAAATAATGAAACCTCGTCCCATTCGCTGTGCTTTGTTTAACACTGATCATGCAGAGAAGACGCCCCCTTAAACTATTCCGAGCCGCCTGACCTTTGGTGTTTAGTATATCCCTTCTTGTGTAGTGCCCCCTTCATTAACATGCACGAGTGTGGCGGGGCTGAGAACCAATTAATCTGGCACTTTGCATAATCTATGAACAGGTCTCAGCGCTGGAACGATTTATTTCGCATTTTTTTTACTTCTTGATGACCTTCACGGCTGAGTGGCAACGGTTATGACTGCCACACCGAAAGTCCCGGTATCGATTCCAATCATTGACTAAATAATAAAAGGATCATAAACCACCCTAACTACTTGAACGTACGTGATACGTTCACATGGACTGTAGCATTCTGCGCTATCCCGTATCACGTACGCGCTTGATAAAAAGTAATGTACCTTAAATGTACAAAGTTTTAGGGATGCGCGCATGTGCCATCAAAACTTGAGCACAAGTCTTCATAAATATGATAGTTTTACAAGGGGCAGGCGAAGTGTGCGGCCGAGTTTCGTAATTTAAAAAAAAAAAATTAATATACAATTAAATTTCATTAATAAAATCGTTTTTTTTTGCACGTTCCTCGGAAAATAACCCGAAGGTTAAGATGGTTTGGACATATGAAAAGAATGAATGAGGAAAGATTGGTAAAAAAATATATATTAACGATGTAAATGGAACTAGAAATAGAGGAAGACCGAGGAAAACGTTGCTCGACCAAAAAAATCAAATATTGAATGTCTAACTCTGACGAAGCTCCGGTGAAAGTAAAACCGATTGTTGTTAACCAATTAAAAGTGGTATTAAAACTAGTTAAAGCGTTTTAAAAATTATTTTTAATAATGCCACACCATAAATTAAACGCTTTATACGAACATTGTTTGTAATCTTTAGCTATAACTTTTTAATCTATAAATTGAATTTAAAAAATATTTTGTGAGCACTTCATTTTTTAATGTTAAAAATCGAGTTCATTACTCTTCGATGTATGCGAAAGTAAAAGTTAAAACGAGACCATTAATAATGAGCCGGGTACACCCCTGACGGTTCAGTATTTCAAAACGATACAATCTAGACAGAAACAGGGGTGTAGTGTTTTGTTCCAGAGGCACGAAGAAAGGAAGAATAAAAAAGTGTTATACGAACGGCACAAAATATATTCAATAATCCTTGGAACGCGATGGAAAGTGTGTTTGAAGGTTACATTAACGAATAATGTAACACCGGCTGGACCTAGGTAAATACATCGCATTGATTGAAAGGGTAGCCATCAAATAAATATATTTTCTACTAAAAGAAAAATAATATCATACACCAGCTTCCACTATATGTATTTTGTTTATAATGTTAAATATGTATGGATTCCTTATGTACGGAAGTGAAGCATGGAACTGGAAAAAGAAGGATGAAAGTAGAATAAAAGCAGTAGAAATGAGATCTCTTAGACGAATGTGTGGATACTCTGTGTATGATAGAGTGACAAATGCAAGTATAAGTAGTGAATATGGTGCGAATGAAAGTGTTATGAACAAAATAAGGAAGGGACACATGGAAAGAATGAGTGAAGATAGAATGGTAAAGAAGGTATATGTCAACGGCGTGAACGGAGCTAGAAATAGAGAAAGGCCGAGGAAAACGTGGCACGATCAAATCAATCAAATATTGAATGTCGGTCACATGAGGAGTCGGAGAAATCGACGTGCGTGCAGGACAAGATGTGTAAATGTAGAGGAAGCGAGAGAAGTATGTCAGGACAGAACAGTATGACGTTCCATTATTTCCGCCTACCCCTCCGGGGAGACGGCGTGATGGTTAGTTAGTTAGTTAGTATGTTAAATATAATTTAATGTTAATTTTTGTGGATTTTGTGTATGTTGGATGATCATGTTATGCGCGGGAGATGCCTATTGGTGGCGATGAGGTTCGCAAACAATCACACCGCGTCCCTCGCGGGGGCGAAAAGAGAAGGATGAAGTGCCGCATCAGTAAAAGTAAGGCAGTCCATTCTTTCTGCCTACCCTTTCGGAGAAGCGGTGTGATGGTTAGTTAGTTTGTTAGTTATGTTAAATATGTGTTTTTGGCGCTCTCAAAGTCATCACTGAAGCAAAAATGACTAGCACATAATAAAGTTCTAGTACCTACCCTTATATAAATGGAAGTTAAGCTTGCAGCTGACAAAAGAAGAATAAAGTAGGATCAATGCTATATAAAAAAATATGGTCACAAAGAAGTGTGGGAAAACGATATTTGATAGAATACCAAACGACGAAATAAGGAAGAAATGTAAGGCACATGATATGGTTTGGAAATAAAAAAGGAATGGATGATAGAGAAATGGTTAAAATGTTGTATTCAAGCAGTGTGAGTGGAAAGAAAAGCTACGGAAGACCTAGGAAAGCATGGTATGATCAATTAATCAAATACTAAAAAGCGGCCACTGGAAAAATCGACGAACGTGCATGTTACAATGTATGAATGCAGAGGAATCTAGAAAGGTATGTCAGGATGGAGCAGTATACCATGCTTTCCTTGGTCTTCTACGGCTTTTCTTTCCACTCACACGGCTTTATACAACATTTTATTTTATTTTATTTCATTGTATTTTATAAAATTTGTTTTAGATTTACTTTGTCGATGTTAGACGATCGAAGACATCGACATAGACATCAGACCGCATCTCCCGCGGGGCGAAAAGAGAAGGATGGAGTGCCGCATCGATTAAAGTGTGACAGTCCATCCTTTCTGCCTACCTTTTCGGAGAAACGGCGTGATGGTTAGTTAGTTAGTTAGTTAGTTAACCATTCTTCTCTCGTCTATTCGTTCCCTGTGTTCAAACCACCTAAAGGATCTTTTTTAAATTTAATAATAATAAAAGTATTATTTTGTCAAAATAGTTAATACGCTAAGTAGAATATAGTGTAAAAAAATTATAAAATAACTGGTCCAAGTAGGCATAAATTTGGAGAGGCATCTCCAGGCGAAATCTAGTACTGTATGATTTGCAGAGATTTTCACAGTACATTAATAAAGGTTTTCTGCTTAATGCTTTCCAATCTTAATAGATGACGCTAGTGTAGAGTGATCTTAAAAATGTAAAGATAGGCGTGGAATCCTACCATATATACAAGTTCCAAAAAATTGTCAGACGTGGTGGACATAAGGAAAAAAAAGGCGGAATGGGGAATGTTGTTAAACATAAAGCGATCGCTCAACCCAACCAATGACAGGTCATAAGTCCTGTAAGCACCTTGGCCACCACCTTATGTTCCCAGAAAACAATTAACATCTTCGTCTCTATTGAGATACAATTAATCCTTATAGAATATAGTGTTTAATATTCTCTTTTCAAATTAAATACTGGTTTAGTATTGTTCAGTATCGTAAAAAAATACTTAAAAAAAATTGTAATGATAAAAACATTTTTAAAATAAAATACAAGTTGTTTTCTTTAGGTAAAAAGAGATATTTTTAATGACTTGATCAAACGTAGATTATTTACATATTCCCATTTTTTTTACTGTGACTCTATACAACTTAACGAAGGAGGCTCCAGCCCGGATGATGGGGCAAATTGCCAGAAAGGATGGCAATTGAGCAGAATTCACTCGAAACTTAATAATTCACATCAAATAAACAAAATTTCGCCAATCTAGAGTGAGTTTGCGAATTCGGATAACTTTTACAATTTCATTACGAGAGTAATTTTCAACGAAGTATATCTTTTGTTTATCAGCTTCAAAGAAACGTTTTCTTTGTCTGCTCATAGAATAACTATGTACTGGAAAAAAAAGGGTGGTAAATAAATATTTGTTGAACAAAAATATACATTTGAAGGTAAAAATACGTTTTGAATAATGTTTTATTCTTCTTGTTCTTCTACGTCAGCCTATTCCCGTCCACTCCTGGACAAAAGCCTCCTCCATTAGCTTCCATGTCATTCTGTCCTGCGCAGACTGCATCCAGGTTATTCCGACTTCACTTCTCTTCGCCGTCCACGGTCTCCAAGTCAGCAGTCTTCTTGTCCACTTTTCATCTGAGCTTTTGGCTATGTGACCTGCCTGTTGCCATTAGAGTCGCCACCCGGTGGATGATGTCAGTGACCTTTGTTTTTTCTCTCACTGTATCGTTTCTGACTCTGTCGCATAGGCTTATTCCTAACATGGCTCTTTCCATGGCTCTTTGGGTCACTCGTAGTTTCTCGGCACTTTGTTTGGAAAATGTAACAGTTTCAAGACCATAAGTACCAACTGGCAGAAGGCAGGCTTCATAGACTTTTTGTTTCAGGTTAATCGGTATTTTTCGGTTTTTAAGGATGTAGCTCAGGTTTCCGAAAGCTGCCCAGCTTAGTCCGATTCTTCTTCTTTAAATGTTTTATTATTTTATTATTTACTTAGCTTTAAGAAGAATGTTTTATTACCCTTCTAATATTGATGAAAACGTCAGTTTTTTTTAAAAGAACCAGCTATGACTGCTACGACAAATGTCCCGGATTTGGTTCCGGGCCATGACAGGGCAGAAAAAAATCTCACTCTGTTTTTGGTCTAATAGATATCACGTGAG
Source organism: Lepidostoma basale (assembly GCA_022606425.2). Lineage (NCBI taxonomy): Eukaryota > Metazoa > Arthropoda > Insecta > Trichoptera > Lepidostomatidae > Lepidostoma > Lepidostoma basale. The sequence goes on along the minus strand of JAHDVF020000316.1, from coordinate 330,311 downwards.
AAAAATGGCCTAAGACTTACTAATCATATCATATGTGATGAGAGTCAATGGCCTAAAATGCATCCAAGAACCAGCAAAGATGTTTGAATACGAGTACTTTGCTGCAAACTAATCCCTAAGACTCTAACTTAAAAATATATAAATATTGTGATGCTTTATACGAGTATGTAGGTAAAACCGCTAACCAGTTCGCTAACCATCTGTTAGAGACAAACCGTACGTTTCTTAGAGATTCTGGCCTAAAAATGCATCACAAAAATCCCCCGGGCCTAAAATAAGATAATTTGGAACCATTAGAAATTATTAAAACTCATAACAATAATTTGTCTAAAATAATTAACTAAACTAATATTTCCCAAAGCCCCACTTAAGCCATGTTTAAAATAAATTAAAAAAATTCCCACAAATGTAAAAAAAAAAAAATTGAACTCCCCTATCCAGCACCAGAATATTAATTAAAAATTCTCCATAATTTTTCCCCAATGATCATAACTCACCATTCTTACATCCTATTTGTTCTCGTTCACACTTTCTCCTACCCCTCTGTCTCCCGAACCCGAAACCGGTTGGTGTTAATAACAAATAAAGTGGTTTAGATACAAATATACAAGTGTATTATATTAAAAATATAAATTTATTTGAAAGAGACTTATTTTACGATTTGCTATGACATGATTAAAAAGTACACAATACTCAAAACATGCCACTCTTACATTTTAATACATCTTATTGTTATTATGGCTTCATGAACAATGACATAAGACTCCATATTTAATCATTTATACGAATAAAAACGTCTGTTTTCTAGAAGTTATATAATTATTTATGGGAGTGTTTTCCTTTCTAAAGCATTTCATAATGCCTTAGAAAGGCAAAACACTGGAGTAAGACGTTAACCATCTAAAATATGCTATTATTTGGTGGAATGTTATAATTAAACAATTTTTCACTAAGTATAAACCACTTTATTTGAGTTAGTAGCGCCAATCGGTTTCACTCTATAACGAGCTTCCTCAGGGCTCCACACAAACAGTATGTGTATAGCCCTGAGAAAGCTCGTTGCATAGTGAAACCGGTTGACGCTTCAATAATGTAATTTCAACTTCAATAATGTTCAGTAATAATTAAACTTCAATAATGTAATTTATGCTGAGTGAAAAAGGGTTTAATTTTATTTTTCAAATATCTTTATTTAAATAATAATAAAGCGTTCATCAGCTTTAATTTATTAAGTATATAAGAATAAGATAGGTTTTTAATATATGCCCTCTGTCAACTCACAAAGGGAAAAAGTACACATATACATAGTACATTAGAAAAACGGAAAATTACACTTTCTTTAAATGTCAAATCATGTCGAGTGTCGGGTACGGAAAATCTTTCTAATTTCTAAAATTTAGTCTTGCTAAATTGCAAATTTAATTCCGTCAACTTTTTATGAATAATGACTTTAAGTTTGGTCCGAAACAAAGTTTATTTGTTCGTTAAAACCCCTTGACAAAAGCTTTAGTCGAAAGCTCTTTGTCAAAAGGTAAAGGAGTTAGGTCCACGGTGATAAAAGAGCGCGGTAAGCGTTGCGGTAGAGTTATCATTAGTAAAACACCTCGGCTTTTCAATTTAAATTTGATTGGATGAGAGAAAAAACAAAAATATTTTTTGAAATTTAAAATGTTTGTAATAAAGTCAATAATCAATTTTCACCATTCATTTCATGGTGTAGCTAATTTGCTAGAAACTGAAAATTTTACTAATATTTGTTTAGATTATTTGAATTTTCATTTTCTTATTGTACGCTACACTCTACATTACCATATACCTATTAGGTATACAAGCTATCGCTTGTGGCAATAATTTACCTAAAAATCTATTTTACTTTGACATTTGGTTGACGATTGTCCAGTTTCGATTACTGCCAGATTGGTTGACACATTTTGAGTAAAAAAAAATCGAAATAAAGACAAGACGGGAAGTAGTTAAAAAACATCGTTTTTTATTATTAATTAAAATGAACTTCCATCGAGAGATTTCAGTAAAATCATTTGAAAAATACTCCATCTTGGCACACCTATCTAGATTCCTCCCTATTCATACAGCTAGTCATACACGCACGTCGATTCTTCCGACTTCTAACATGATCAACTATTAAAATTTGATTAATTTGGTTATGTCATGTTTTCCTTGGGCTGCCTGAATCCGTCCTCCATTTACACCATTAAAGTATACTTTCTTAACCATTATTTCTCGATCCATGCGCTCCATATGTCCGAACCAACGGAGCGATCCCTTTATAATTTTGTTCATAATACCTTCTTCCGCTCTACATTCCTTTCTTATATCAGTTTTTGAGATTCTGTCGTATATCGTTCTACCACACATACGCCTTAGGGTCCTCATCTCTACCGCATTTATTCTGCTCTCATCCTTTTTCTGTCAGTTCCATGCTTCGCTTCCATTTATTACGGTTGGGACCAGAACTCCATTGTGAACGGTCATTTTCGCTTTCATTGATAAATTCTTGTTTCCAATAACTATTTTTAAAGATTCATTCACTTTTTTAGCTCCAAACTTTATTTCCTCGTCACTATCCGTTTGGCCATCCGCTGTGAACATGCTACTTAAATACACAAATTCACCCACCAGGTTCTCTTCGTTCACACTTATGTTACAAACTGTCATTTGCTCTTCCCTTTCAAAAACCATCACCGTTGACTTTTCAACATTCATCATTAAATCATTTGACTTGCATACCTCATACATTCTTGACACTAAGACTTGTAATTCGTCCGCAATATCCGTTTTTTAAATTTTACATATTTCTTTCCATTTGCAAGTGTGTCACAATCCGTTTTACTTCAAATAAAACTATATTGTTTCTAAGTACAATGAAATTAATCGTAGCGGTGATTTAAAAGTTTGGTTCTATATGATAGATTTGAATGAAAATATTAGAAGTGAATGCAATGTGAATGAAAGTGTTTTGAACAAAATAATGATAAATAATGATAAATGATCATTAAGACCCTTTGGACACACGGAAAGAAAGAATAGTAAAAAAAAGTATCCGAAAATGTTAACTATGTAAACAGAACTAGAAATAGTCGACCAAGGAAAACTTAATACGATCAAATAAATCAAATATTGAATGTCGGCCATGTGAGGAGTCAGAGATATCGACGTGACATTCTTTCTGCCCACTGAGACGGCGTGATAGTTGGTTAGTTAGTGATATTTTTTTCGCATCGACGGAAGAGCTACTTTCGTTTTTATGCAAGCCGACTATGATTTGCCGCACCCCGTGATTTCCAGATAACCTGCTTAATGGAGTGACCTAATTTGGGGGTAAAATAAAGTAAAATGCTTTAAAGTTTTATTGTGTGAAAAAAGCTTTCATTCCCGGAGGAGAGTCCATAGAAATTTTACCTTTGAATCAAATTTAAATTGTTTTATCAACCCTTTCACAATTCTAGGGTTTTTATTTGAATCAATTTCCAAATATATATTGTATTATATAAGAAAATTTACCGTAGCTGTGATATTGAGTTCTGCAGAATTCGTTGGGGTTCAGTTGAATATTAAAAGGAAATTAATTAAAACGAATGAAAACGTCTCGTTTATAGAATATTCATGATATTTATCTGAATGACATATTTAGCCAGTCTAAGATTTTGTCAAATGCCTAAAACATTTGATAATATAGACAGGCGAAACATGTCATTCACAAAAAATAAAATGAAAACTTCTAGAAAACAGAGTTATTATTCGTCTTAATTATTTAAAATGGAGTTTTACATGAGAAGAGAATTAATTTCAATTGAAATTGAATACACCAAAATTTGAAGAATTGTTTGGATTTTTTTTTAAATTACAATTCACAGTAGAATTTTTATTCGGTATTAAAAGATTTTTCCGTTTCGCCTTACTATCAAATATATTATCAATATATTTATTTGTCCATTGTTGTGGCCGAAACAATATGATACTTTAACATTATAAACTGTAAAATTAAAAAAACTTTGTTTTATGTATTAGAATTTTATTTTTCGTGACAGCTGTTTCTTCAATCTATGTTGACATTGTAACACCTGATGATGCTAACATAGGTTGACGAAACAGCTGACGCGCAAAATTAAAAATACAATTGTGATACATAAAACAAAGTTTTTTTTTTAATTTTACAGATTATAAAATATGTTATTTGTCTGTTTTTTTTATACTTTTTATATACAACACTTATTTTAAATAAAATTGAATTAAATATCAGACATGTTTCGGACAACCGGTCCTTCTTCAGTAATACACTTTATAAAGATACATATTTATAATATTATAATATTGTTTACAAATATGATCAGTTTTGACAGATGTTATATTAGATTATTAGATTTCATAACTAATAATTAAATACAAGGATGTTTGGTTAACAATTACATCCAACATTGTATTTATATCGACAGCGACCAGTTTCACCAGACTAGCATCGACAGACTGGTCTACATCAGTTTATCACAATAATAAATGTGAAAAAGCGTTTCGGTTAAAAGTTGTATATAATGTATAATTATGGGAAATTTAATGATGCATTGATATTATATAATAAAAGAAAAAAGAAAAAAGAAATTTAATCACTTTTCAATATTAGTTAGGAAAGAATTCAGAAAAGAATAGGAAAGTATAGAAGCATGTAAAACGAAAAGGTATTAATGAAATTTAAATATTAAATACATAACAAAAGTAAACATGAATATCACATAAAAATCAAACATTCAATTCGGTGTCGGAATATTCGACGAATGTACGTGATCCGGTGAAATGATGTAGAGGAAGTTCTTGCAAAGAATATAAGAATATTGTAGTGCCTTCTTTCTCATTTATTTTTTGGAAGTTTTATGCAAATATTTGTCAGTTATTTGATAAAATATTATATTATTAAAAATATACATTATGTTAATCATTAAACAGAAAGACTATAAAAAATAATTGAAAGACTTAAATTATTACGAATGAGAACGTCTGGTTTCTAGAGGTTTTATTATATTTTATGTAAATGACATGTTTCGTCTACCTAAAGCATTATCAAATATGACATTACCTTATTTGATAATGCCTTAGACGGGCATCATTCATAACAAATATAATAAAACTTCTAGAAATCAGACTTTTCATTCGTAATTATTATTTTATGGAGTTTGACATCATTGTTCAATGAACATTAAATTGGAAGACTATATGAAATATAATATGCAGAAGGCGAGTATTAAGTTTATTTGTTGGGTAGCCTGGAAAAAAGATTTTTCACAGGAAGTGTTCTAAGAATAAAAAATAGAGGCGGATATCCTACACGATCGTGTGTCCAGATTAAGGATATGATTATGAGACGATACGAGCTGCGAATAACAGAGATGATTGGAGGTGTTTTGGATCACGACCCGTAGTAATGAGGAAACGAAGAAAGAAGAATTATTATTAATAGGTATTAAATATAAAATCATATTCAAATGATTTTTCTGAAATCTCTTGATGGAAGTTTATTTCAAATAATGATTAAATAAAAACGATGTTCTTTATATAATTACTACCACTTTTTGTCTTAATTTCGACAGCAACCGGTTTAGCCAATTTAATGGTGATATTACCAGTCTGTCGATGGCAGTTAGCCTGACGAAACCGGTCACTGTCGAAATTAAGACAAAATATGAAAGCACTTATTAAAAAAACAACGTTTTATTGAATTATTATTTAAGATCGTGTTTATTCTAAAATGTTTTTGTTATTTTTTAAATAAAATTACTAGCAACTATCGTTTTTAAACGCTAAGATGTCAAGAAATTGGCTAAACGTTTTATCTTACTAAAATTTCCATCAAAATCGGAAGGTTTCACATTCGAAATGCTTCTATTACGGGGCATAAATATTAATGTACGTAGCGATGAAAACTTAATTTAAGGGTTTACCTAGAGGTAGAATGATAAGCGGACCTTACCCTGGAGGGTTGTATGTGGGACCCTAATTTAAATCTCAGCTCCAAACACTTTACCATTCAATGTTCCATCACTCACGGATCTCCAAATTAGCACTAATCTCACTAAGTATACAGTTTAATTGCTTCTTTAATAATTCTGAGTTTATCACAATATATTAATTAATTCACAATATTTTAAATACTTATAAATTTAGGCAATACTCCAACAATACTAATTAATATTTATAAATCACCCAACAATTGACATCTAATTGATTTCGTTAATAATTATGAATAAATCATTTATAATGCAATCAAATTTAATACACACTTAATTAAATTGTATTTACAATTAATTTTTAAACAATGTATTTAATATTAGTATTGTGAATGATTTAGAGTGTGGAAAGATTTATTTGTATTTTGATGAGCTTGTAGGACGTGTGAGATTTGTTGTTATTAAAGCCGGTAATACGCGATGACCGTCCGAGGGTAGTTTTGCGGTTAGGGGCTGTGAGAGACGTGCTACTAGTTTGGAGGCTCTCGGGCCAGTGAAGAGCGCCGTCGCAGGCTTCCTTCCACCCCCTCTAAGAGAGCTTTTCCTAAAATTCATACGACCCCTAAACGGTGCGGGAGTAAACGAAAATTTAAAAATTCATGCGCCGACTTAGCACCGCGCTCCCTGGCCCAGTAATTAGGCTGCGGTGTTAATAAATACGCCCTCTTGATTAGTTTGTTTCACAAGATTGTTCCCTGCAATATTCAACACTTTGTTGCTTCGACCTTAAACATAACTAGCCTATTAATTCCTGTAGTTATTTATAGGACGTTAATTAACTGATTCATTTTGTAAACATTCACTTTTATGACTAAAACATAATTAAAGGCAGAAACATACTATTAACACGCGACGCGATGCAACGTGTCGACACCCGATGTACACCGTGCGCATTACCAACACGCGACGCCACGGCGTATCAGCAATTTCTGAGTACAGTTAGCTGACAGCAGTGAAAGTGTATGGTTATGTGCTATGGATTTAATAAATAACGAGTCAGATGAAGACTTTGAAGAAGATTGATGCAAATTTTGGGTACATACATGATACTTAAACGACTCAAGAAAAAGAGAATAATTAGGCGTTACTGGGTACATGAAATAAATCAAAAAAGAAGTACGTGTGGTGAATATCATACTCTGTATCCAGACTTACTTCAAGATAATGAAAGATTTTACATTTTTTTTCGGGTTACTAAAACACAATTTGAAGAAATACACGAATTTATTCAAAGAAATCATTTGTGTGTATTCATTTGCTCGGCAATTTCTTCCCATGCATTATTTCTCACAGTATGATCCCTGTATATAGCTAAACTCGTGTTATATAAAACAGTATATCGTTTAACCAACTCAATAAATTGTTCGTCGGTCATTTTGCTAAATAAATTGAAAAATATGAATATATTAAATTTGTATGCGTGTACGCTCTGCGAAAGTACTCGAACGACTGACGCGTGGGGTCGGGTGTTGTCTAGAAACAAACTGCGTGCATCGCGTCGGGTGGCGTGTTTACTCCCACCATCGGCAACACGTCGATCTAGCTCGTCTGGATCTGGTGGCGTGTGCGCGCATGGCGTCGCGTCGGGTGTTCGTAGTGTGATTCTGTTCATAGAAAACAATACAATTTGATTCGACTCAACACGCATCATGTTTCATCGGGTGGCGTCGCGTGTAAATAGTATGTTTCTGCCTTAAAACTCATAATTATCAAACATGACGCCATAGTAGGCCCAAGTTGGCGTAGATGGGACTCAAAATATTAATGTTGTTTTTTGAAATTTCATGGTAGAAGTTCATTGTTCATAATGAAAAATAAAATCTTTATAGTATATATTTTGTTAAATTCCACTTTGGTTTATGTTTTCGGTCGGTTACGGCTGCTCGCTTTCATCTTCTGACCAGAATATGACAGCAATACGATTCACTTCTACCATGAAATATTCAATAACATCATTAATATTTTGAAGATTGTTAGTGAAGCAGTTTTTAAAACAAGATGATGGCAGCTAGCTTAATTTAAGGGTTTGATAATGAGGAGGTTCTCAGCAGAGTTGAAGAGAACAGGCACATGTTGAACACCATAGTGGATGGATTGGTCATGTGTTGCGACACGAATGTTTCCTGCATAATGTATTGGAGGGAATGGTCGATGGATCGATTGGCAGAGGACGACCTCGCCAGGAGTACCTAGACCAGATTTGTCGAGATATGGGTTGCACCTCTTATGCGGAGTTGAAGATAGTTGCCGTGGACCGAGTGGAGTGGAAGAGATTCAATCTTAAGATTGCGACCGGAGAAGATGGCAGCGAGCTATCAAAACCGATCGAACCTATCAACCTAAGTGGAATTTAACTAAATATATACAATTTTTTATAATTTTTTTTATTATTATTATATTTTGGATGGGACTCATTTAACCCTTAACGTACCGTGTTCAAAACAAAACGCTCGCTCCCATGTGGTAAGTTCAGTTTACCGCTAACTTTATCTAAATATCAAGCATATGACTAGATGAATCAAAATTTAATTTATGTCATCTTGTAGGGAATTTCATTAGGAATAGATCGATATCTATAACATACATGGATTATTTGAAAAACATATCATTATTAATTTTTTTCTGGAACCATGCGATTTCTGATATGTAATGCGTCATAGCATACGGGCGACTGGACAAGCGGGTATAAACTTGTCTGCGCGCAGCGGCCGGCGGGGCGGTGATAAAGGCACCTAGGCAAAATGTATAGTACGTTCAAGACAACGAGTACGTATTAATATTTTTCCCTTTTGGTAAAGTGTTAATATTTTCACAGTTCTGATATTATTAAGTTGCGTCCTGCGTTTCCGTCCACAGTGGTATTATTACGTACATATTGAAAAGGTCAAAGATATAATTTATAATACGTTCAAAACAGCGAATAAGTATTTGTCACTTTTGATAAAGTTGTAAATATTAGCAAAACAAATTCTACCTTAACACGAATGAAGGTGAGGGCAGTCTTAGAAAATATTATTTTTTGGGATGAAGGAAGTAATTTTTTGCTTTTTTTTTATTACGAAATATTGAAAACACTTCAATGGAGGATTACAATTTTTTTTATAATATTAGGGTCCATAGGTTTTAAGAAAATCAACTTTAAATTGGCAGTGGAAACTCAATTTACCACATGGCAACGCGACGGTTAAAGAAGTCTCAAAAGAGAACGGGTTCCACCATTATTTTATTTAAATCAATAGATTTAAATAACCCCTGTCTAAATAATCATTTACGATCAATTGTTGTTTGCATACTCACCTTTGTTATACCCATTATAAATAAATAAAAAATAATTTCAAGAATCAATTACTGATGAAAAATTGTTATGATTCCAGACCTTTGGAGCTAAAATATGGACTAATGGATGGATTAACCAAAGGGGGGGCCAACCAGCAGACCAAGATATTTTACATATTATATTTGAATTCAGTAATAAATGTACAAATTAATGGAAATTCCATTGTATCGAAAACAGAATGGTTTCAAATAACTTTAATATCAATGTTAAATTTAATAAAGTTTATAAATAATAATTATAAATATATCATTTTTGAATAGAAATATGATTACTAATCTGTAAGTATATAAAGGAGTAAGGTAATAACAGTGTCATCAGTCTGTCGATGCCAGCGAGTCTGGCAATACTGGCCGCTGTAGAAATAAAGACAAAAAGGAAAGTGGTTAAAAAACATAGTTTTATTTAATTATTATGAATGCCCTAGCAGGGTGTCACCCTGATAAAACAAAATATGTATTTTTTTGATAATCTTATGACTAAGCTTAAATGTCTTAATAAAAGTTTATTTTAAATAATAATGAAATAAAACAATATTTTTATGAACTACTTCACATTTGTCTTCAATTCGGCAAATACCGGTTTCTCCAGGATCGGATTTAATTAGAAATACCTTTCATATCTTACCTTTCATTTCTTGTAAGTGTAATTGTTCCTTCTTATCACTGTTTTTTCTCAAACATTTTTTATATTTATTTGTAAAATAGTCAACAGATTTCGTATACTTAATATAAACTATGACTAACTACACTAATGAGTTTGTTCCCTATATATAGTAAGTCTTTTCATTTGTTACTTTTGTTTATTGTAACACCTAATGATGCCAACATCGCTTATAAGTATTATTATTGTTATTATGTTGAATCACTCTTTACATCATGATAGCATGAGCCAAATCGATGTAAAGGGTATTATAGCTATTATAGTGATTCTCGTGACATGTGATAGGTAGCTAATCTACCGCCATTTTATTGTCACGTGAATTCTACACCAGACCAAAGACAGGAACATAAATTAAGTATTTTTTTTTTTAATTGTATCTCAATAGAGACGAAGACGTAAACTGGAAACTGAACATGGATGATCAAGGTGTTTACAGGACTTATGACCTGTCATTGACAATTTGTGCACCATCTAAAAATAACATTTTGTGTTAAATTATTTTTATTTTGTTATTTTATTTTATATCATTTATTTTGTGGGTGTTGGACGATCGAAGTGTGCGCGGGAGATGCCTATTGGTGGCGATGAGGTTCGCAACCCATCACACCGCGTCTCCCGCGGAGCGAAAAGAGAAGGATGGAATGCCGCATCAGTAAAAGTGTGACAGTCCATTCTTTCTGCCTACCCTTTCGGGGAGACGGCGTGATGGTTAGTTAGTAAGTTACCAAAGACAGTGTGACAATCACACTACCCTCGCCGGGAATCGAACCCGGAACCTTCGGGGTGGCAGCCAATGCACTTACCACTCGGCCACGAAGGTTGGCGAAATAGCCGTCGCGACAATCTCAATGAATAAAAATAAATTGTGATATGATAACAGTGTTATTAATTTAAACAGCAATAGAAATACTTCATATGAAATGAGATCTCTGAGACGAATTTGTGGCAAATCTGTATATGATAGTGACAAATGCAAGTATAAGAAGTGAATGTGGTGCGAATGAAAGTGTTATGAACAAAATAATGAAAGGGTCATTAAGATGGTTAGGATACATGGAAAGAATGAGTGAAGACAGAAACGGCGTGAACGCAGCTAGAAATAGAGGAAGGCCGAGGAAAACGTGGCACGATCAAACCAATCAAATATTGAATGTCGGTCACGCGAGGAGTCGGAGAAATCGACGTGCGTGCATGGCAAGATGTATGAATGTAGAGGAAGCGAGCGAAGTATGTCAGGACAGAACAGTGTGGCTTTCCATTCTTTCTGCCTACCCCTCCGGGGAGACGGCCTGATGGTTAGTTAGTTTAGTTAGTTTAGAAATACTCCATAACAAATTTGGTGATATTTTATTATTTTGAATTTATTTTTAATTTGAATGAATGCAACCTAACCTAACTCAACTCCCGAGAGCGCCGCCCTCAACAATGGGCCGTTATTGAGGTTCCACAGTTTGAGGAGCGTCGGTCCTACCCCAAGCTTTGGTGCCGCCGCCTCCCCTCCCCCCGCCGGCGCCCCCTGCCCCCTCCCCCGACAACAATCAATAACATTAATGATTCCCATACTAATGCCCCGATTTTGCATGAGTGTTGTACAATGTGTTTGTTTTTATTACCGATCAGGCGTTAAATGCAGACGATTTCAATCTAATGGCTGTAATTAATCCACATGCTTATGGAATGCCAAAACAAAGATTTTCTTCATAAATATAAATATCAATAAGCATTTAATAACTTTGTATGAAATCGAAGCACGGAACTGACAAATAAATGATGAAAGTAGAATAAATGGAGTTGAACTGAGATCTCTTAGACGACTGTGTAGAAAATATGTGTATGACAGAGTGTCGAACGAAAAATAAGAAATGACATTAAAAATAATGAAAACAAAATAAAAATTATACAAAATTTATTTATGTGCTTCTACTTGTGTTTAATGTCGACCGGTTTCGGCAGCTTGCTGTAATCTTCTGCTCGAGAAGATTGCAGCATGCTGCCGAAACGGGTCGACGTTAAAAACAAGTGGAAGCACACTAAATAACAATAATTATAAAGAAATTTTGAATCTATTTTTTTGTTTGTTTTCATTATTTGAAATGAAATTCTACCAAGAAATTTCAATAAAAAATATAAATTTTAAGAAATGACATGTTTCGAATTGCTTAAGAATTAATAATATTCGCTCATGTTTAAATACACAATTTTTTTTGTTTATACAATTACGATTACGATTGCCACAGTTGTTTCGCCAAACTATGTAGGCATCATCAGGTGTAAAAAAACAATGATGATGCTAAACCTAACCTAACAGTGTTTCTTATTGTCGTGGTGTTTCAATCAAAGTATTGTGGTGTATCGGCCAAAACAATGAATTACATTAAAATATATAATTGAAGAAATCTTTACATAGTGTAAATAACTTGATTACTAACACCTGATGATGTCAACATAGGTTGACAAAACAGCTGTAGCGAAAAATAAAAATACATAAAACAAAGTTTTTTAATTTAACAGATGTATATTTATTACATAACTGTATTTTGAGGGTTTTCGTTTATGTATATATGATTTCATTTCAACCAGCTTAAACTTTTTATGTGAAGGGGTTGTTTCTTGAGTAGGTAAGAACTTCTATGCGGCTTCTGGAGAGTTTCGGTTTTACGCAAGTTCGAGTCTCGGAGGGTTCAAATCTGAATTCATATAATTTTCTGTTATAACCTCACTCAAGTGTGGTCAGAGAAACTGAAATGCAATCTTGATAAAATTCTATATTGGTACGCATATATTGACTTTTGATTTTTATTATTTCACCAATAATAATTTTAGTTCGTGAATTTGGGTGGTATGTTTACAAAAGATGGGCGAGTGGAGAGGGATATTGAAAGATGGGTTGGGGCAGGCAACAAAGTGAATGGTGCACTTAAAGTTGTCATTGCAAACAAAAACATATCCAAAAAAGCTAAAATGGCAGTGCACAGTGGTGTTCTTGTACCGACCCTTATGTATAGAAGCGAAGCATGGAAATGGCAAAAAAATAATGAAAGTAGAATAAATGCAGCAGAAATGAGATCTCTTAGACGAATGTGTAGATATGCTGCGTATGCTAGAGTGTCGAATAAAAATATAAGAAGTGAATGGTTTGGACATATGGAAAGAATTAATGATGAAAGATTCTTAAAAAAAAGTTTATTTTAACGATGTAAATGGAACAAAAAATAGAGAAAGACTGAGGGAAACGTGGCACGATCAAATAAATCAAATATTGAATGTCGGCCACGTGAGGAGTCAGAGAAATCGATGCACGTGCATGACACGATGTATGAATGTTGAGGAAGCGAGAGAATTATGTCAGGAAAGAAAAGTGTGGCAGTACATTATTTCTGCCTACCTCTTAGAGCAGACGGCGTGATGGTTAGTTAGTAGTTTAGTTTTTTTTTTTAATAATAATATTCAAATGTACAGAAGTAAATCTTGGAGCTGGTAAAAAAATAATAAAAGTAAAATAAATACCGTAGAAATGAGATCACTGAGAAGACGCACATTCTTCAACATTATATAAACAGTTTTCTAGAAGTTTTATGATAATTTAATGTAGTGACATGTTTCGCCTGTCAAAGGCATCACAATTGATAATGCATAAGATAGGCAAAACATGTCATTCACACAAATCACAAAAAACTTCTTGAAAACATATGTTTCCATTCATTTGAATTATAGAAAAATTGTATTTAATTTTGAACCTCTGTGATGGTGAATACAGAAAACTTTAAACTATTTTTTACTAGGGTAAATCCAGAAACAAGGAGCAACTTTGTGTGATGTTATATAAAACAATCCTTTTTCAACTTGGCAATGTATCGTGAATGTATGTTGCGAGTTTAAATCAGTATCCGCCAAACAGAAAAGGTTTATGTGTCTGTTTTGCGGTGAAATTCTGTGTGAAAAGTTTGCGCTGGCCTCGCCTTACATCTCACACCAGCCGAAAAACGAACAGCAGAGTCTACTCGACCAAAACATTGCTGCCTCAACAATAAACTTAAGCCTTCGACAGCTCTTGAAAATGAATGAGATCAACGAAATGAAGTGCTGTTTTAAATGTTGTAAAATTTTTGAGAATTCCGTTGTCTTGAAGGCTGTCCATGTTTATGTTCCGGGTGGTTATCTTCGACAGCGTCAGCACAGACAGTTTTATCTCTCAACATGCATTACCAACCTATCTCTGGTGATGCCGGTGGGGATAGCAATCAAACTTCTCTACATGATCGCTTCGGAAATTGACGTTTTTCATAGTGACAGTACGTTTAGAAGACAAATACTCTTGATGCTTAATGCTTTCCAATCTTAATAGATGACGCTAGTATAGAGTGAACTTAAATATGTAAAGATAGGCGTGGAATCCTACCATATATACAAGTTCCAAAAATTTGTCAGACGTGGTGGTCATAAGAAAAAAGGCGGAATGGGGAATGTTATTAAACATAAAGCGATCGCTCAACCCAACCAATGACAGGTCATAAGTCCTGTAAGCGCCTCGGCCACCACATTCTGTTTCCAGAAAACAATTTACATCTTCGTCTCTATTGAGATACAATTAATCCTTATAAAATACTCTTGACTTTGTATAGAATCTTGTATTCCTAAAGTCGAACCATCTCCAACTTATTTCTGGTACTATATGTAATATTTTACCTGTTTTCAAAAGATTCCTAAACTTATAATTGTTGTTTGTAATATCGTTTGAGAAAATAAACTGATTTTTAAATTTTCAAACAAATTTAAATTTTCAAAATCTATTCTCATTTACCCCTCATATTTTTTTATGTTTGACCATTAATATTTAAAAATAAAAGGGCACAGGTAAAAGGAATATTTTAAGTAAGTCTTACACACTGCATTCTCGCTACTGTCTTCGCATTCGCAGTCATCTTTGGATATCTTCTTTACGTATCAGTGATATTGATTATTTCTTCGACCGTAAATTTTTTTTTTTATTCTTTCTTCACTTTTTGTCATCCATTACTCCACGTTAAATAGGCCGGTTAATCCGAGGACCGGTTGATCGAATGCCGGTTAAGAGGGGTGATACTGTAAATCGATGATGTATAATTCTTTTCAAATCAACTGTATTTTTTTTAAGTCACGTTTCCATCGTAACCAGGGTAATCTTAAACAAAACTCATTGTTGAATATTGAAGCCGCTGACACAATATCCTACAACGCTATGAATATCGGATTGCTTTTCGACAAGTTTCCTACGTGTTAACTATATTGCCCGTGCTTAGGAGTTTCTACTCCGTTCAGCCTAGGATTTCATTACTTTGAAATCTGAAAGTTGTTTGAGAGCTTTTAAAATAATTGGAGTCGTACTACACATTATGCGCTTGTTAGAAAATGTCGGTTTTTATGCTTCCTGAAATCTGTAAAATTATGATGATATCGTATTTTATTTAATGTGCCGAGTTTTGAAAATATCCACTCTGTAAATCTGGTTTAATTACTTTCAGTACTAAAGCGTCCAAATCTTTATTGTTTTTATTGTGAAATAAAACGTTTTGTTGAGAAAGGTTTAAAAGATATGGTGAAACTTTGTTATTTTTACGGCGCTTAGAAATTTATCAACTTAATACACTCGAAGAAATTCAATTTGCGAATGTTTATTAAACAAAAGATGTTCTGGTTGTATTATTTCATGGAATTAAAAATTCGAGTTTTAAACCTTGTATATTTTTTGTTTCTTTGCAATTGTGTATACGTAGTATTCAAACCGTCTGAAGATTTTTGAAGTTTTGACCTAATAAATCGTTTAATAATGCTTTAACACCGTACAATAGGTCACTAACTAGCAAACTAACTAACCATCACGCCTTCGCTCTTTTGTCATATTTATCTCGATTTCTAAACATACATACATCGTGTCATGCACCATGTCAAATTCCGAATCCTCATGACATTAAATAGTGGATTTATTTGATATTAAGTTATTATCTTGCTACCTTGAGTTGATTATATTACAAAAACGACACATTACAACATACATAGCATATTTTTTTATAAGGATTAATTGTACCTCAGTAGAGACGAAGATGTAAATTGTTATTATTTTTTTTGGAAACAATATGGTGATCGAGGCGTTTACAGGACTGATGACCTGTCATTGGTTGGTTTAAGCGATCGCTTTATGTAATACAACATTCCACATTCCGCCCTTCTTACGATCACCACGTCTGACAAATTTTTAAAAGATATACGCTACTATTTTTAAATAACTTCAATTTTTTTAGTTCAATCTACACTAGCGCCATCTATTAAGATTAGATGTAAGCATTAAGCAGAAAATCTCGATTAATGCAATGTGAACGGCTACGCAATTATCATACATTTTTTTATAATTCTGTTAAATAGAATGGCAGTGCACAATGGTGTTCTTCTACCGACCCTTATGTATGGAAGCGAAGCATTGAACTGGCAAAAGAAGGATGAAAGTAGAATAAATGCAGTTGAAATGAGATCTTTTAGAAGAATGTGTGGATACTCTGTGTATGATAGAGTGCCGAATGAAAATATAAGAAGTGAATGCGGTGCGAATGATGGTGTCATGAACAAAATAATGAAAGGATCATTAAGATGGTTTGGACATATTGAAAGAATGAATGTTAAAAAAATTATATGTTAATGATGTAAATGGAACCAGAAATAGAGGAAGACCGAGGAAAACGTGGCACGATCAAATAAATCAAATATTGAATGTCGGCCATGTGAGGAGTCAGAGAAATCGACGCGCGTGCATGACACGATGTATGAATGTTGAGGAAGCGAGAGAAATATGTCAGGAAAGAAAAGTGTGGCAGTCCATTCTTTCTTTCTACCCCTTCGGGGAGACGGCGTGATGGTTAGTTAGTTAGTTAGTTTAGACTCTAAAAATTATACAATATAATGGTATGTTAATACACAATTCATCAGTAAAAAGATTATTTTAACATTGAAGTGAAATCCTAACGCCATATTTTATGAAAATTATAATGAATGCTAGAACAACATCATTATTTCATACTTCTGATTGGATGCTCAGATCCGCCGGTGAGTGCGTGCTTTTGTCTCTGTTTCGTTTATTTCCGTGGAATATACAGATTTATTTTAGCGTTTTCCCTGTTTTTAATACATTTACTGTATGAAATTTCAGTATTTGTTTTCCATTATTTGATACCTAACCTACTTTCGAAATTTAATTCTCTCCGAGATCTTAAATAAACAACACTTTTTTCATTTGACACGCACACAAGCTGAAAAGATTAATGTACAAATAATCATAATAAGAACTAACTAACTAATTAACCATCACGCCGTCTCCCCGGAAGGGTATCCTTCTCTTTTCGCCCTGCGGGAGACGCGGTGTGATGGGTTGCGAATCTCATCGCCACCAATAGGCATGTTCCGCGCACACTTCGATTGTCGAATATCCACAAAATAAATCTTAAACAAATAATATAACATACAATGTATTATAACTGCTAATTCAAAAACTTTGTTTAATATCACAAATTGTATATATTTTACTTTACGACAGCTGTTTCATCAACCAATGTTATCATCATCAGGTGAATTAACAGTTATAAAATGTTAAAATATCATAGTGTTTCGGCAAAAACAATGGACTAAAATACAATGATATAAAATAAAATAACAAAATAAAAATAATTCTACACAAAATGTTATTTTTAGATGGTGCACATATTGTCTATTTAATTTATGTTCCACGTATCCACCGTTTTTCAAAATAAGCAGTAATTTGGCACTTAACAAACCAACATTAGCAAAAACTTAAAAATAATATTGAAGAAATTATTCAAATTGTCATTGGAACAATTAATTAAAACGAGAATTATAAATTATTGGAGTATTTTATCATAAAAAAATAAATCAGAAATTAATAGAATTTTCCTTAAGCAAGCTTACTACAATTAAACTACAACCAATTCTAAAAAATGGCTAAGGTAATGGTGTTCCTGTGCTGACTTTTATTCGTGACAGAGTGGCTACAGCTGTGACTGCCACATCGAAGGTCCGGATTTCTAGAGATTCCAGGAGATGACAGTGTGAAAAAAATCTCACCCTGTCTTTGGTCTGATGGAATTCAAATGACAATAAAAATGGCGATAGACTAGCTACCTTTCACATGTCTAGAGAATCAAGAGCTGAAAATTGTACATATCATAACTAGATTCAAATAACCTCTTGTTTGTATCACATTATTCTAAATGGTCTCATTTCTACCGCATTTATCGCATTTTCATCCTTCTTCTGCCAACTACAAGCTTCACTTCCATAATCAAAGTAAAAGCCACTTTTATATAACATTTTTATGATATCACATTTTTTTTGTTCCCTTTTTGAGTATCGCGACAGCTGTTTTACCAGCCGATGTTGGCATCATCAGATGTTACACACAACTTTGTAACATCTGATGATGCTATCGTCGGTTGGCGAAACAGCTGTCGCGACGTTCAATAAGTGAAAAAATAATTATGATATCACAATTTTATTTTTAACTTTTTGGAGTGTCGTGACAGCTGTTACGCCAACCGAAGTTGGCATCATCAGGTGTTTTTCAAACAACTTTGTAACAACTGCAGCTTCATACAAAATATGTTTATTATTCTTGTTATCATTGTTATTTTTTTTTATCTAGTTGATAAAACGGGGCATCTTCAACAGCGCTATTGAGATGACTAATTCATAAAAATGGCGCTCTTTAAATTTTCTAATTTATTATGTATTATATTAACTGATGATGTTAATATCGGTTGGTGAAACAGCTGTCGCGAGACTCAAAAAGTGAATAAAGAAAATTGTGATATCATGGAGGGTTAAAAACTTTTACAGTTAATAAATTTCATAAACATGTAGTTTTTTGGAAATATTTTAGTTTCCGCCAACGGTTAAGATACACTCAAAAATATCTATTCATTAATCCTTTGACCTAGTTGTGACTCTTGACACATCTTATTCCGTTTATATTTTCCTCCTATTTGCTTCTCTCGCTCTCTCTGCCAGTGTACAAACATTCTGCTCGCTAGACAAGTAAATCTCTCTCGGTTTGAGAAGAACCCGTAAAGATGGTGTGAAGAATTCTAAACTAAATCTAAGCGAGTCAAAATGTCGAGTTTAACACAAACTCTTATTTTAATATTTGAACATAGACGTTATTTTTAATATAACTATATTTATATATGCGTAGACCGAAGAAACTATCTTCTTATTCTTCCTTGTTGTAGACTTATGTGGTATGTTCTCCAGAGTGCTGCTCCTCCTCTCTCTCTCTCCGGTCTCCATCTAGCGATTGGTCTGCAGCAAGGCGACGCATCTCCTCTTCCACTCCGCTCGATCCATGGCAACTCTCTTCAACTCCGCATAAGAGGTGCAGCCCATATCTCGGTAAATCTGGTCTAGGTACTCTTGGCGAGGTCGTCCTCTGCCAATCGATCCCTCGACCATTCCCTCCAACATATTATGCAGGAAACATTCGTGTCGCAACATATGACTAATACTTCTTGCGTGCCTCTCCGCTATGGTGTTCAACACGTGTCTACTCTCTTCAACTCTGCTGAGAACTTATTCATTTGTAATGTGGTCTCTTCATGAAATATGGCCAACTCATCGGTAGGTCTACATCTCAAATACCTCCAGCCTTTTACGCTCCTATGAGGTAGATTCCCATCTGTCCTTCCATCTTTTACGAGGTCTACCACGAGGACGAGTCCCATGAGGCTAATTATGCAATGCAATATAGGGGAGTATGGTGGTGTCCATTCTTTGAACATGACCGTACCAGTCCCTTTTTCGCTGTCTGCTCCATCTTAAAATATCCTCAACCTCACATATCTCTCTTATTCTGGTGTTCCTCACGCGATCACTCAGTGTCTTGCCTGCTATCGTTCTCAGTGTTTTCATATCGGAAGTCTTCAAAACTTGTTTGGTCCTTACTGTGTCTGCCCTTGCTTCGACGCCATATGTTATTATTGGTCTTCGCATGCTTTATAGATACTCATTTTACTCTTAATGGCCATGTCTTTGTTTTTCCATATTGTGGATTTTAGAGCCCCAGAGATTGCAGCTGCCTTGTTTACTTGGGCTTGTATTTCTTCGCGCAGATTAACTCATAATGTTTAGTGATTAGTTATTGTATCTACTTATATATCTCTCTTTACCCCCATAGGGGACCAGTCCAGTGCGCCCTAAGCGATGCAGGCTGGGATCCGTCTCAGAGTGTGAGCGATACACTGCCATTTGCGTCTAGCGACCTGTTCTTTAATTGGCCTTTCGTATGCCATGGTCCAGAGAACGGCATTTGACTCTGTTTGGGGCGAATAGATCTTGATCGTTCATTTTACTTTCATTAATTTCACAATTCGCCTACACAACCAGAAAATAAATTACAACACCCTTCTTTAAATCGTGAAAAAAACCCATTGATCTTTGGTAAAATATTTTAAGGAAATTTTTTTGGGTTTTATGCGTAATTTGAAATCTCTTTATGGGTCCGGCAATTACCCAAATGGGTATTATAAACGCCAGGACGGTGCTTTCTTTCCAATTAGAAAAGCGATGCGCGCGCAGCGGGTTTCATTGTTTCGTTCGCAGAAATGGTAATTGCAGTCGTTAACTGAGAGAGTTCGCTTAAAAATTATACCCTAATTGAGGACTTACTTACAAAACGTGACATCTCCAGATTTCAAATGTAGTATTATTATAAAATTCTTACCTCCGCAGAAAGCACTACGACAAAAACTTGTTGTGCTATATTCGACATTCCTGTATTTGGTAATTCACAATTTAATTCACTTTTGAAAAACATCGTATTTTCACAACATGTTTATACACTTTTCACTACCAAATTCCAGACCTCAGACCTCCTTCCCCATTATAAACATTGTTTTTACACTGATAAAGAATTTCTTCTTCCTCAGCCTATTCCCGTCCACTCTTGGACAAAGGCCTCCTCCATTTGCTTCCATGTCATTCTGTCCTGTGCAAACTGTATCCAAGTTATTCCGACGTGTCTGTTAAGATCATCCTTCCACTGTAGTTGCGGTCGCCCAGCACTTATCTTTGCGTCCACGGTCTTCAAGTCAGCAGTCTTCTTGTCCATTTTTCATCTGGGCTACGTGACCCGCCCATTGCCATTTTAGAGTCGCCACCCGGTGGATGATGTCAATGACCTTTGTTTTTTCTCTCACCGTATCGTTTCTGACTCTATCTCTTAGGCTTATTTCTAACATGGCTCTTTCCGTGGTACTTTGGGTCCCTCTCAGTTTCTCCGCACTTTTTTTGGACAATGTAACAGTTTCAAGACCATAAGTACCAACTGGCAGAACGCAGGCTTCATAGACTTTTCGTTTCAGGTTGATCGGTATTTTCCGGTTTTTAAGGATGTACTTCAGGTTTCCGAAAGCTACCCAGCTTAGTCCAATTCTTCTTTTTAGCTCTGCGGTCTGGTTATCTCGGCCCAATCGAATATTGTGTCCTAGGTATATATATTCTTGGACATTCTCGATTCTGTTGCCGTCCACGTTGATTTCAAGCCTTTCTGTGCCCATCACCTTGGTCTTTGCCAGGTTCATATTCAAACCTACATATTTGGAGACATCGTTCAGTTCTTTCAGCATTTCAGCTAGTTCCTCCGGAGTGTCGTCGGCAAAGCGTAGATGGTTTAAATACTTTCCATCAACACGGATTCCGAAATATGTTTGTAAAAAGTGCAAAAAACTGTTGTGAAAAACTGAAAATATTATAGACTATTTATCAATAAAATACTTATAATTATATTTTTCAAAATAATTTAAAACTTCTTTAACATTTTTTTTTTACACAACTTAATTTGTTTTAACCAAAATATTCACTTGAACACCTTTTGAATTATCAAATAGAATGTTTATGCAACCCTGACGAAGTTTGGTGTGGGAGCGAAACCGGTTGATTCGTTAAAACAAATGAAGTTGTGTAAAATCAAAATACAAAAGGGTGAAAAGGGTCCCCTGAAAATAGCCACCTCCGACCCCTCCACATTCCTACTACCCGGGTAGTCAGGTTTAAATGTCGGACCCAACCCCCTACATTCTCCAAGAAACCTTCCTCTCACTATCCAATCTCAACATCCAAGAAATAATTCCAATATGTGGGGGAATAATACTTTCCGACCTGGAACTCCCGAGAAGACAATATCCGTAGTAAAAACGCGCGTATTCGAATGCAACATTGTGTCTTAATTTTAAAGCAATCGGTGCATAACTTTAAGATATTTTAGATTACGCACACGAACATTTACAATTGTATTAATATAGATATGTTAAACTTTATATTACATGGTTTGTTATTAACAACGTTTTTAATATAACTCAAAACACGTATTTTCTTTCTTGTTCCAAAAACAAAACAAAAAAATGGGTTAAAATATTACATAATAATTAATAACCATCATGATATATTCAATTATGTAAAATTTAATTAATGCGTTGAAATATTTTATAATAATTAATTACCATCATGGTGAAGTAAGAAAGAAATGTAAGGCGGATGAATGCGTGATAAATAAAAAATTAAGAAAGGGTCACTAAGATGGTTTGGACATATGGAACGAATGGATGAAGGAAGAATGGTTAAAAAGTATATATACATGTAGTGTGAATGGAAAAGAAGTCGAAGAAGGCCAAGGAAGACATGGCATGATAAATTAAACAATTACTGAAAGGCGGCCATGTTCGAAGAAGGAACAATCGACGAGCATGCATGTCGCGATGTGTGAATGTTGAAGAGGCGCGAGAATTATGCCAGGATAGAACAATGTGGCGTCCATTCCCTCTGCCTACCCTTTCGGGCAACGTCGTGATGGTTAGTTAGTTATGTGTTCATCTTAAATAAGATTTTGTTGTCAAAAAAAAAATAGTGTAAGCTTACTGGATCTTAGAAAATAGATTTGAAAGCGCTTAATTTGTGGAAGCTATTAGTTTGTGGTGTGTGATTTTGAAGTCTTTTACACATATTTTTTAACAACACTTTATAACACTATCAGCCACTTTCGCGCCAAGCTTAGCTCATTTAGATAACAAAGCATTCCGTTGTATTAAAACAAAGCGCTTTAATTGATTTCTAAAGATGTTTTTGTTTGAAAATATGTTGCCATGTTTTTCTCTTACTACACAAAGCACCCACAACTCCTTCTTTAACATAGGGTAATTATGAATATATAACAAACGTAAAATGTACTGTAAATCTAAAATTAGATTATTATAATGGAAAGGCATTTTGCCTCCTTGGGGTAAAACCACTAATTTTGAAATACCGTGATAATGTAAGGTACAACCAAATATCTTAGAGTATATGGTATATAATTGTGTGATACGTAGTCTAATCCCGTGATATTTTGATGTAATATGCTGATTTAAATTAATTTATTTAATTTATATCGAAGAACAAGATTAAACTTTATACTTCTGAGCTATATGACATATGTTTTATTTCATCTTCTTGTCCTATCACACCTCCATGGTGCATTGGGCCTCAAGAAGCCTTCTCCATCCAACTTTATCGCATGCCTGATGCCTAACATCATCTCAAGTGAGGCCTGCTGCTTTGATCTCGTCCTGTAGGGTTCTTTTCCAAGTGGCTCTAGGTCTGCCTCACTTCCTCTTTCCCCCCATTGGGGACCTGTCTAGTACGCCTTGAGCGAAACAGGCTGAGTTCAGTCTCAGAGTGTGACCGATCTACAAAAAAGTCGAAGTTGGTGACATAGTGATATGCATAGGCAGAGAAGAAGATTCTGGAGGGACCACATCAAAAGGATGGACCCAGCAAGGATTCCCAATATGGTGCTTACGATACTCCAGAGGTCCTTCGACCACCAGGACACCAAAAAAGAGATGGAGATAAAAGCTATACGTCTTCTTCACAGTACCAAATTTTAAATCCTGTCTAAACAGGTCGTCATAAAAGAGGAATCTCCATCAAAATCGATTCAATGGCACTGTTTATAAATGGGTTACACCAAGAAAAGGGTAATCCATTATCATTTCATCTAACCAACGTAATTTTGATAATTTTGATTATTGAAGCTTGGAAATAGGTGCTGCTTGGAAATAGGTGGGTGCTTGGAGATGGGTGCTGCGCAGAATTCTGGGACCTGTGAATGTCGGTGAAGACTAGAGAGTGCGGCATAATGACGAGCTGTACCATATTTACAAAGCTCCCAGTCTCTCCACCCAGGTCAGACTGAATAGACTGAGATGGGCCGGTCACGTGCAGGAGATGCCGTCATCGCGAATCCCAAAAAGATTGCTGGAGTGGCACCCAGGTGGTAGAAGACCAATTGGACGACCAAAGCTGCGATGGGAGGATGAAGTTGGGAGAGATGGGGCGAAATTGTTAGGAGTGTCAGACAGGAGGAGTTGGATACGAAGAATACTGAAGGTTCGATATGGGCTGTAGGGCCATCGAAAAAAAAAGAAGCTTGGAAATACAAAATAAATATCATTAACATTCTTTGTAAAAAAATCGTATGACAAGTTTACCAAAAGAAATATTTGATTTAAACGTGATAATTGACCTAAAACAATATTTTTTTAAACCGTGTATAAAAAGCACGAGTATCACGAAATTACCCTCGCTAACCCTACTAACGTAAGTATACAATATATAATTCTATAATATATAAAGAAGAACCGTTCTATGATAAGCTTGACTGAGTCAGTCATGGACCGCATCCTCCGGAAGCCATCTTCTCCCTCCCCCCCAGGCGGGCTCACACGAGAGGGAGCGGGACGGCGGTAGTGTAATGTCTTCCGTGTCACGTTTGCGGCGTATTTATGAACAGTTTATGTTGCCATCAGCCATACAATTGCAGTAATGAACGCCATTCGTGATGTTTGAACTGCTTAAAATAAACTAAATATTTTCTACAAACTTATCTTCGAATAAATCATTCATTGTATCATATAAGAAATTTTCCAAGCGGCTTTTAAAAACTGTAAAGAGCTTTTTCAGAAGGTTATATAATAATGTGTTTTTTTTAATGCCACGCGTTGAATACTTCGAAATACATCGAAAAGGTTCAAAGTTCAAAGTTGAGATTCATGATGAAAAAAAACTTTTTTTTTAATTACTAAATAACCATCACGCCGTCTCCCCGCAGGGGTAAGCAGAAAGAATAGACTCGCACACTTTTCTTTCCTGACATATTTCTCTCCTTCCTCAACATTCATACATCGTGTCATGCACGCCCGTCATTTCTGCGACTCCTCACGTGGCCGACATTTAATATTTGATTTATTTGATCATGCCACGTTTTCCTCAGTCGTTCTCTATTTCTACTAGTTGTACCATTTATATCGTGAACATATACATTTTTCATTATTTCTTCATCATTTACTTGTCTAAACCATCTTAATCTTCCTTTAATTATTTTGTTCATAACGCTTTCTTTCGCACCTCATTGACTTCTTATATTTTCATTTTTATTGGCTTGACCTTGTCAAAGCTTGGCCTCATTGACTTCTTATATTGTGAAATATTTTTTACACTATTTTAAGATTTAAAGAACCCTGAGATTACTCATCTTTCGTTGTCTCATTAATTCATGGCTCATGAAGATCGGTGTTCAGCAAATATAAATATAAATTACATGTCTGATGTTATGATACCGTGAGATGGGACAGAAAACGCAGAAGATACTGGAATCTGCACGAACAGAGGATGGATCCCTCCAAAATCCTATACGTTGTGGTGTATGGCCGAGCCATAGAGGGCTCCCTCCGCTTACCCGAAGCTGTTATAGGCGCAGCGGCGCCTTTCGTCAGCTTCACTCGTGCACTCCCTAGGCCCGTCCCCCGTCCATGCGGGACCTACGTTGAAAATAATAATACTAATATATTTATATATTTGCAACCAAGGGGGACCCAGACCACATTTAAGCTACGCTACTCTCCCTCGATGTCCCGCCGTACACACATAGTACGTTGTGGTGCATCAGATTCCTGCTCGCTACCATCCCCCCGGAAGATCGCCAAAGAGATGGAGGGATAGCTGGGAATCAACCTCCCAAGAGAGGCCAGTTTGACTACAGGAACAGCCTAAATGTCTAAAAGATGAAGAATAACATGACTGTATCGTCACATTAATATGTTTGTGCGAGCTGGTTGACTATTGAAAACTTAAAAAATATTTTGAATAATCTAAATTTGTCTGTATTGTAGATGTTGTCCATGTAACTCGGAGATATAGCTTTGATAAAGCTCTTTGAGCAATGAACGAAGCGATGAATGGTGTTACTATCACAATTGCATTTGACGCCGCTGGAAACGATACAAAGACGGCCAAACCTTCCACCACAATGGCAAAAGACAATGAGAGGTATGGTCCTCTTAAGTATCTACAAATTATGATATAATGTCCATGCCCATTACTCGTGAGTATAAGCAGCATAAGGAGCACAAAAACATTTAGAACTGTCTACTGTGCCATCTGGTATAGCTATATAATCCCAATTTAGGTAGACACACTCCGGACAAGGATATTCTGCTCCCATGGCTGGACCCCGTCCTCTCCATCCCTCCGGCCCCTGGCACGTATCTAAGATTCTTCTCCACTCTGCCCTATCAATTGCCAACTGCTCACAGTCTATTTGCCTGTCTACACTCTTTAATGTAGGTTATCCTTATATCTCTTGCCCTGCTCTCCGTGCCTTTTTCCTTTTAATGGTTCGCTATATAAAACGTTTTTGGGGAGCCTGTTGTCGGTAATGCGCAACACATTACTAGACCAGCGTAAGAGAGCTCGAGTGAGCAGTGTCTCCGTGTTAGAACAGTTAGATCTCCTTAGCACCACAGCATTGAATACCTTGTGGAACCAGCGTATCCTATGTAATTGGCGAAGATATCGCTGAAAAAAAATTACCAGGAACTTGGTGTGACGTCTATAACTGACCTATGTCTCGCATCTGTAAGTGAGTGTCAGAATGATTACAGTCTTGTATACTGCGACCTTGATAGGTCGTGATTGTCGTAGACTCTCTTTCGAAGTTTCCACAATGTTTTATACAAAACAAAAACTATTTGCCATTGATACGACGATGATTATGATAGTTTTGATGAATTGTAAAATAGAGGTATATTCACTGCGTAGAATTCGGTTTACCATTTATTAATATTAATAATATCTACATGGAGATAGGTAAGATAAGGCGGTACTTTCCTACCTGTAAAACAAGAAGCAATCAATCAAATTTCGACACTGTAGCTATACTGAAACAAAGGAGATTGTTCCGAGGAATTATTTTCAAAATTACCTCGCCCATTGTAACGTCGTGTTCAGTTTACATTATTTAATAGCATGCTTCACCCAAAGTATATTAAAATAGTCAACATAATATAAAAGCAAGAGTTACATATTGAGTTAAAATCGTTATATTCTTATTGATTATAAATATGTTTTGAACCTTCCAGAATAAGGAGAAAAGGGTTTGTTATCTAAAAACAAAAAAAAATGTTGAAATTTTTTGCTTTTTCCAAGCGCGTCCGACTGCACAAATTTACTACAAAAATCCTTCTGATAAGGCATAGCCTTATGTCTTACCTTTTGGTTTTATAAAAACTAACTAACTAACTTACCATCACGCCGTCTCCCCGGAGGGGTAGGCAGAAAGAATGGAACGCCACACTGTTCTGTCCTGACATACGTCTCTCGCTTCCTCTACATTCATACATCTTGTCATGCACGCACGTCGATTTTCCGACTCCTCACGTGACCGACATTCAATATTTGATTGATTTGATCGTGCCACGTTTTCCTCGGCCTTCCTCTATTTCTAGCTCCGTTCACGCCGTTTACATATACCTTCTTTACCATTCTGTCTTCACTCATTCTTTCAATGTGTCCAAACCATCTTAATGACCCTTTCCTTATTTTGTTCATAACACTTTCATTAGCACCACATTCACTTCTTATACTTGCATTTGTCACTCTATCATAAACAGATTTGCCACACATTCGTCTTAGAGATCTCATTTCTACTGCATTTATTCTACTTTCATCCTTCTTTTGCCAGTTCCATGCTTCACTTCCATACATAAGGGTCGGCACAAGAACACCATTGTGCACTGCCATCTTAGCTTTTTTGGATAGGCTTGGTTTTATAACTTCTCTAATATATAACGTTGCAAGTTGCCAGATTGGTAGATGATAGGTAGACCAGAAGGGTGGTAGAGTGGAGACGAGAGTGAAGGGTGGAGGAGGTGCGAAGATACAAGTAACATAGGGAGAGCCCCCACACGATGGTCCGACGACGACGATGATGGTCAGGAATACGTGGAGAAGTGTGGGGAAGGCCTTTGTCCATTAGTGGACGACAACGGCTGTCTAAGTAACTAAGTATGTAAGTGATATATTATAATATATCATTAGGAAGTAGTTATGTTTGGTTTGAAACATTTTCAAATATAAATACTCGTACAATAAGATAATAAAATGTTGAAATGAAATCTCTTGATTGAAGTTCATTTTTAATAATAATTAAATAAAACGATGTTTTTTTAACTACTTCCACTTTTGTCTTTATTTCGACAGCGACCGGTTTCGCCAGGCTCGCTGGCATCGACAGATTGGTCACCAGACTGGTGACTAACTACCACCCGGCTAACTATCACCCCGCAGGGGTAGGCAGAAAGAATAGACTGCCACACTTTTCTTTCCTGACATATTTCTCTTGTTTCCTCAACATTCATACATCGTGTCATGCACGCACGTCGATTTGGTGGTTTGGACACATGAAAAGAATAAATGAAGGAACAATGGTAAAATTATATATGTTTACGATGTCAGTGGAACTAGAAATAGAGGAAGACTAAGGAAAACGTGGCACGATAAGAGTTGTAGAAATCGAAGTGCGTGGATGACACGATGTATATATGTTGAGGAATCAGAGAAATATGCCAAGAAAGAAAAGTGTGCCAGTCTATTATTTCTATCTACCCCATCGGGGAGACGGCGTGATGGTTAGTTTGTTAGTAAGTTATATTTGTATAATACGAGTACATGTAGATAATTTTTCAATAATTACAAAATGTTTGCAATCTTTAATTTTATTCGTATATGAAATACTGGGCTGTACACAAATTGTATAACATCACACTTCCAATATTCCGGCTCCATCTGAACTGGTGCAGAAGTTTCAATTTCCTTATCGCAGACTGCGGCAGGGGTGGGCGAGTCGGGGGGGATGCTCCTATCATGATTTTCTACTTGGCTCGGCAATTTTCCTATTTGTTTCACATTCTTCAACCCCCGTATTGTAGTCCTAGGTAGCTTCAGACACAGCGGCAGTCGATTAAACTATAATATCATCTTAAGCACGAACTCATATCACTCTTACATCTCAATAATATCTATCAACCGAAGGTTCTTTTAAGATTTAGATATAACTATTAAAAATCATGTTTTTTGGCTAACTAACTAACTAACCATCACGCCGTCTCGCCGAAGGGGTAGGTGGAAAGAATTGACCCCCACACTTTTCAGTCTTGACATACTTCTCTCGCTTCCTCTACATTCATACATCTTGTCATGCACGCACGTCGATTTCTCCGACTTCTCATGTGACCGACATTTAATATCTGATTGATTTTATCGTGCAACGTTTTCCTCGGCCTCCCTCTATTTCTAGCTCCGTTCGCGTCGTTCACATATACTTTCTTTACAATTCTGTGTTCACTCGTTCTTTCCATCTGTCTAAACCATCTTAACGACCCTTTCATTATTTTGTTCATAACACTTTCATTCGCACCGCATTAAATTCTTATAATTATTATCATCTGACACTCTATCATATACAGATTTGACACACATTCGTCTTAGAGATCTCATATCTACTGCATTTATTCTACTTTCATCCATCTTTTGCAAGTTCCGTGCTTCACTTCCATACATAAGTGAGATCTTGGAAAAAAAAGTATAACTCGCCTTTCTCAACCAATGTTTCGGAGATCATTGCAGTCACCATCTTAAGGGTAGTTATAACTACTATAATGTAGTTACTAACTGTGAAAAGCTACGCGATTTTTTTTATAAAAAGCATATATACTTTTGTACCTGCACATCTAATGGTTTTAAAATATATTTTCTATTGAAGAAATTTTTATATACTCCATTGTTTTGGCCGAAACCCAGTTATTTTTTATAAATTTAACAGTAAAAAAGAATTTTCAAGTTTAAATAAGTAAGTCAAGACAAAATATCAGTATTAGTATAATTAATATCCAAGTAAGATGAGGCAAACAACTTCTTGCACGTCTGTTAAAAAGCGTTTAAAAATGTTAAGAATATTACACTGCACAAAATTTAGAACTTCACGCGAAATTAGTAAAATTAATCATTTATGGAGCGCCACTGGGCGAGGGAGTGCGTCAGAAGATATGAAATGGAAGATAATCCCACAGCCTCAGGAAGCTGCATTCCTTTGGTTATACGAGATATTCCTCAACACTTAAGATGGCGGTTTCGACTTAATTGCTTTTCTATGGGAATTTCGATACTTCGAGATATTTAGGTCGGAATATGTAATGGTTTAGTTATGAATTCCAGTCCAGCATATTTACTGAAATGATTCTTTCTTTAATAATATTACTAGTATTTTTATTTATTAAACCTTACGTTAATTACAACATTTTGAATGTATACAAATACTTGTAGACGAATACTTGATTTTATTTACCGATTGAGGGTTTTCAATTCAATGATTAATTTTATCTCAATAGAGACGAAGCCTTTCACATTGCGTTATAAAGATCTTCTGCTTAATGCTTAAATCTAATCTTCATAGATGGCGCTGGTCTGTAGATTGAAACTGACATGTGAATTGTGATGTTGGATATTAACATATATACCTACAACTTCCAAAAATTTGTCAGACATGGTGGTCATGGGGAATGTTGAAATTACATAAAGCGCGCGCTCAACCCAACCAATGACAGGTCATAAGTCCTGTAAACACCCCGATCACCATATTCAGTTTCCAGTTTGCATCTTCGTCTCTATTGAGATAAAATTAATTACGTTAATTGATCAAAACAAGTGTTGAACTAACAACAAACCACCATTGCGTTTTGCGCAAGGAAAAATAGAACATGCAAGGTGTGGCAATTAAATTCCGAGAATTTAATTGTGGAGTGCGAACCGGCAACACTGCATGATTGGGCATGCGCCTGGTTAGATAGGTCCTACCACTCAGTCGCAGTGAAGATTTCATGTTAATCGGGCGTCTGGTTCGTTTTTTTACGGGTGTTTTTCGGATACAAGTTTTTTAACTCGGTCACAGAAAAGACTGACTCAGTTTTTAAGCAACATGCTGTGATCAGATTTTTGGTCGAAACTGGTGTAAAACCTGCAAAAAACCTACTAAAATTACGGCAGGTATATGAAGATGAGTGTATACTCGTATACTCGTATATACCGGCTAACTGTAACCATATAGACTTCTACAATATTCCAGTTTAAATATTGTTACCCTGTCTGATTTTTATTTATTTATTGAATTACTCTTTACATCATTACAGCCAAATCGATGTAAAGGGTATAAGCTATCATATTAATTCTCGTGACTTGTGATAGGCAGCTAATCTATCGACATTTTATTGTCAATAGATTAGCCAGGAATCGAACCCCGGACCTTCGGTGTGATAGTCAAAATACTCGTACTTACTACTCGGCGACGAAGGTCGTCAACATGGCAACATTTTATTTATTAAAACTTTGGTTTATGCCTTGTTTTCCTGGACCCTTTTCGCCTTGTATTTTCTTTTACGCTGCAAGGATAAAGCTGTTTGTTATATGCAGACGATGCTGTGTTAATCGCTGACAGTAGAGACAATTTGTCTTAGTGTCAAGATATCGATGTATGAATGTAGAGGAAACCCGAGAGGTATGCCAGGACAGAGCATTGTGGCGCTCCATCCTCTCTGCCTACCCCTCCGAGGAAATGGCGTGTTGGTTAGTTAGTTAGTTAGTTAGTTAGGATAAAGCTTTCTGTCTCTTTTTTCTCCGTTTATTCGTTCCATATATTTAAATGAGCTTCGTGCCCGAGTGACAAGTACTATGACTGCCACACCAATTCCAGGTTTGATATCCGGCGATGGCAGTGTGATTGTCACACTGTCTTTGGTCTAGTGTATAATTCACGTGGCAATAAAATGGCAATAGATTAGCTACCTATCACATGTCATGAAAATCAATATGATAGCTATTCCCTTTCATCGATTTGGCTTGCGCAATAAGGATGTAATTAGGGATTCAACAAAATACATAAATAAATAATCATAGTGACTATGTAAAAGCCTCACATTTCTTCATCTTTTCTTAATTACACTCTATTTTCTTCATATAAATCGACGATTTTAAACATTGATAACAAAATTATATCTAATTCAACGCAGCTTTTTATAAATAGTAAATGAATTATTAAAAATAAATATATTATTTTTTGTGGGAAGTTCAAAAGAGTTGCATATTATTGACAATAGTGAATGAATGAAGATATAAGAAAGGAATGTAAGACATAAGAATACTAGGAAATGGTCACAAAGATTATTTGGACTTATAACAAGAATTTTTGTTGTATAAAAGTTGTATGCAAATAATGTGAACGGAGAAATAGGTCGAGGAAGGCCGAGAATAACACGGCATTATTTAAATGCAGCCATGTTGAGAGTGGAAAGAGTCAACGAATGTTCGTGATATGTGAATTTAAACGAAGTATAGAAATCTGGAGCAGCACGTCGGGGTAGAATAGTATGGCGCTCTATCCTCTATTCTAACCCTCCTGGAAAAATAGCGTCGTAGTTAGTTAGTTAGTGAATAACTTGCAGTAAAAAGTACGAATATCTATTAAATAAGTATGGAATGTTGATTATCATAAAAAAATATTTTAAAAAAACTATTTTACTTGAGAAAACAGATGAGAGAATGGTAAGCGCATTTATCAGTTAAAATGTAGTAGTTTGGAATAAATTGTGGTGTTTTGTTTTTTCAAAAGATATATTTTTTATTTATTGTTTTTTTTATAAACCACATGTCGTTTCAACCCAAATACTGTATACAATATGTTTTATAACTATTATGTTGAATCTCATGACATGTGATAGGTAGCAAATCTATCTTCATTTGATTGTCACGTGAATTCTACACAAGACAAAAGACAGTGTAACATTCACACTGCCAATGTTTTGGTCATGATTTCGAATTTTCGTTGAATAAAGCCAACAAAGAGTTACATTTTCCGGGCTAAATAGATTAAACCACATAAAATAAATAATTTAAATGAACATGATCCTGAATTTATTTAACTCTGAATACAAAATAAACTAAAACATATCAATTAGTCGGATTAAATTAACAACCACGACCCTAATTTTTCGTATAAACTCTGAGCCAAAAAAATATTTCAAATTTTCAGTCGTGAAAAGAGCCTTGTTTTAAATTCAGGGGATGGGGTGAAAATATAAAAAGAAAAACTGACTTAGCATACACAATATTTTGGCCTTACATAATATTTAGGGCATACTCCTCGGCGATAAGCCTTTGTTGACTCCATACTATCACGCTTTTCCTTGAAAACGAAAATTTCCCCCGTTTTGTAAACTAAAACATATTTGCACTTTGGGTGAATTCTCGGAAGAGAAAGGATCTGTCTCAACAAAAGATGGATAAATTGATGAGAATAGTCTTCCACAAATAAGCACGTAAATTTCCTATATTTTATGATTAAAATATGTGTGGTTGTTAATAATATGTTTTTAATAAATTAACATTGTTATTATACGTATCAAACTGTATTTTTTGTGAGATTGTTGCGATGGCTGTTTCGTCAACCTATTTAGCATCATCGGGTATAACAGTGATGTCCAACGTGGAGCGCCAAACGGACAACGCCGACCAGCACCCTTCTCTCAAAAGTATCCAGTCGCTCTGCGAATTTCGCTGTCATTGTCCACGCCTCACATCCATAGATCACTACTGTTCGGATGATTGTTTTATACAGGATGATTTTGGTTTTCCAGTGTACATTTCTTGATTTGAGCGCTGGTAGTAGAGAGAAGAATGTTTTATTACCAAGTGTGATTCTTCTTTCGATTTCCTTGTGATCTTCGTTTTCTTTTGTTATAGACGAGCCCAGGTAAGTGAAGAAAAATAATATCCTAAAAAATAATTTAGGGAAAATGTTATTAAAAGATTCGTGTTACTTATAAGTATGGTTCCTGTGTAATTCAGAACCTTGTAATTCGCTTTTTATTCTGCAGTAGCAGGTATGCGTACCTCTGTGACTCTCACATAATCCAAGGGCTAAACCTTTGATTGAGCTCTGAAAATCTGGATCTCGGCCTCGTTACCCCAGCAGGGAATATTCTGGGAAAATCCCCAGAATTCATACATTTTAAATAGTGAGGAGAAATTCGTTTTTAAATCGAGTTATTTAATCGATTTACATTTGTGATATTATCAAAGCACGATTATTTTATTTTGAAAAATATGCCTTAATGATCTAAATATGATAAGTAGTTTATTTTTTTAACATTATGTGAAATTCAACTACATAAATCACTTTTTGTATTATATAAAAAGAGAGGTTAGAGAAAAAACAAAGGTCACTAATATCATCCACCATATAGCAACTCTAAAAATATAATTTAACACCGTGGTTGACATTCAATTATCGATTAATTTAATCTGTCATGTTTTTCTCGGTCTTCCTCTATTTTTAGATCCATTTAATTCGTTAAAATATATTTTTTTACCATTCTATCAATGTATTCAAACCATTTTAACCTTTCAATGCCCAGTGGTCCCGTACGGAACCGCGTATTTGCGTCATTCAATGCCCAATGGTCCTGTACAGGACCGGTGATTATAGTGCATTTCTCTATCGGATTACACTCTGACACTGACAAGAGTATTCAAAATATGAATATTAGCTTACCTTAATAATGTCTTTGAGAAAATTACCCTAAATTTGATTTTCGGTTCCGATAAATATTTTTCTCATGAAACGTAATAACTTGCGTTACAAGGTCGACTCTTGGGATATGCGTTTTTTATTACGGTCCGCCATATAAAACACACAATCTACACCACTGCCTTAAATTGGTCCTCTCTCTCTCTCTCTGGTTTCAATCCTGGGATTGGTTTGCAGCAATTTCCTCTATTATTCTCTTCCATGCTTCCCTGTCTTGTGCGGCTCTTTTGAAATCTGCATATGATGCGCAGCGCACGTTCACCAACAGGTCCTCCAGGTACTCTCGGCGTGGGCGTCTCCTAGAGTTTGTCCCCTTGGTCATACCCTCCATTATGGCATGCAATAGGCCTTCTTGTTAATGAATAGGTCCTATTCATAGACAAATGTTTAAATGTAATATTTTAATTTCATTATGTTTTTTTCTTTAACTTCAATGTGTATTTATATAAATTGTGAAAAAATACAAATATTCTTTTTGTAAATTATATACAATATTTTATTTTGATTAAGCTTTTTACTTTACCTAAATACGATGACTAATTTTAGAGCTATAATTATTTTTATAACAGCTACGCGTAAGTTGCAAGTCGCGTGAATATTTGCTTGGGCAGTGGGCTACCTTTATTGCACGCGGCGCATGAGCGTTTAAAGGTTAACCCTAACCACTCCTTTGTTGAATGCCAGCCGACATCGCTATATGTACGTTACAACTCAGTTGTTGGCTGGCGGCCGACAAGATAAGACTTGCGCGCGCGGTGTATTTTCGGTGACACGTATCGTTGTTTCTTGAGATTATTCGTTAAAAAAACATTTAATATCACGTTTTAATAAGATTTTATTTTAACTGTTTTCCGTTTTTATTTTACTATTAAATATTCCTTGCAAATTCACAAAACCTTAAATGGCGGGAACTTTGCGTGATACGTAATGCAGAGGAGCAATTAGAGTACAAGCCCCACTTCATTGCAAAACTGAACAAAGGTTCTAAAGACTGTACTATGTGCAGTAACAGAGAGATTCCAGGGGAAAGACGGGAAACAGTGTGTTTTTGTGAGACCTGTTCCAGAAAACCTGGTCTCCATCCTGGAGATTGTTATAAAAAGTACCATACTATGTAAAACTATATGTAGTCTATAATGTTTTTTTGTAAATTGTTTTTTATTTGAAGAATAAATCATTACAAATTATTTTTAAACGATTTTTTTTGTAACTACCTATCAATAAAAATATTTTGACATTAATTAAATTAGAGTTGGCTGACAAACAATATCAACAAATAATGGAGTGGTAAAGGTTAGTGATCATTTCGTTAGTTTGTTCAAAACACTTCATTCGCACCGCATTCACTTTCTTCACAGTCTGCAACATTAGTGTAAACGGTGAAAATCTGGAACAAGTGGATGAATTTGTTTATTTAGGAAGTATGTTTACAAAGGATGGGAGGGTGGAGAAGGATATTGAAAGAAGGGTTGGGGCAGGCAACAGAATAAATGGTGCACTTAAAGTTGTCATCGCAAACAAAAGCCTATCCAAAAAGCTAAGATGGCAGTGCACAATGGTGTTCTTGTGCCGACCCTTATGTATGGAAGTGAAGCATGGAACTGGCAAAAGAAGGATGAAAGTAGAATAAATGCAGTAGAAATGAGATCTCTAAGACGAATGTGTGGCAAATCTGTTTATGATAGAGTGACAAATGCAAGTATAAGAAGTGAATGTGGTGCGAATGAAAGTGTTATGAACAAAATAAGGAAAAGGTCATTAAGATGGTTTGGACACATGGAAAGAATGAGTGAAGACAGAATGGTTAAGAAGGTATATGTAAACGGCGTGAACGGAGCTAGAAATAGAGGAAGGCCGAGGAAAACGTGTCACGATCAAATCAATCAAATATTGAATGTCGGTCACGTGAGGAGTCGGAAAAATCGACGCGCGTGCATGACAAGATGTATGAATGTAGAGGAAGCGAGAGACGTATGTCAGGACAGAACAGTGTGGCGTTCCATTCTTTCTACCTACCCCTCCGGGGAGACGGCGTGATGGTAAGTTAGTTAGTTAGTTTCACTTCTTTTATTTTAATTTACCACGCATAATCGAAAATTCGATCACAGACGTCCCACCGCTATTTAAAACTCCGACGAAAGTTGACAAATCCGGCACCATTCCGTATACGATTACGGGCGATGGGTCCCCGGGTCCCCAGGCCCCCGCCCTAGGCTGGAGAGGAGCCGCGCGGGAGATGATGGATTATATTCGGCCGAATAGCTCCCGGGGGGGCGACGATACAAACAAATTCGCATTATTTATATAAATAACTATGACGGTGTTTGTTCGGAAAACGCTACACCTTTTTTATTCAAGTTTCTTTTGGTGATATTCGCATTTTATTGGTAAATAATGAAAAATCCTTTGTAACATTTTCTATTCAATATCATTTTAAAAGTTCTTTAACACATTTAATGTTTTTCGTGTATTTAAATAATGATATACTTCTACCCACGTTATTGGTAAACTCCAGGTTTATAAATAGGTGCCTTCGCTCAATATTCAAAATCTATTGGCCCCAAACAGTGTCAAATGCCGTTCTCTGGACCATGGCAGGCGAAAAGCCAATTAGAGAACAAGTCGCTAGGCGCAAGTGGCAGTGGATCGGTCACACTCTGAGACGGAACCCAACCTGCATCGCCCAGGGCGCACTAGACTGGTCCCCTATGGGGGGAAAGAGAAAGCGAAGCAGACCTAGAGCCACCTGGAGAAGAACCCTGTAGGACGAGGTTAAGGCAGCAGGTCTCACTTGGGACGATGTTAAGCATCAGGCATGCGATAGAGTCGAATGGAGAAGATTCCTCGAGGCCCTATGCACCACGGAGGTGTGACAGGACAAAAAGAAAGAAGAAGAAGAAAGATACTTCTACCCAATCCATGCTAGTAATAAATAATGATATCTTCTTCTTCTTCTTCAAGTGCTCTGTCGGGTCCCCCCAACGTTGGCGATCACCTCGGCGAACCTGTCCCTGTCCTGCGCCGCTCGGAACAGCTCCTCAACACTTCGGATGCCGGTCCACTCCCTCACGTTTCGCAGCCAGGACATTTGTCTCCTTCCGGGCCCTCGGCGTCCCTCAATTTTTCCCTCCAATATCAGTTGGAGAAGGTGGTACTTTTCCCCACGCAGTATATGACCCAGATATGAGATCTTTCGAACCTTGATAGTTGATAACAATTCCCTGTCAACTCTAGCTCGCCTCAGGACTTCGGTATTGGTAACCATGTCTGTCCAGGGAATTCTGAGCATTCGGCGATGGAGACACATTTCAAATGCTTCCAGTCTGTTCATTGAGTTAACTTTCAGGGTCCAAGTTTCACACCCGTACAATAAAACAGACCACACATAGCATTTGATCATTCTCTGGCGGAGTTTCAAGTTTACGTTATCATTGCAGAAGAGTGATTTCATTTTATTAAACGTAGCTCTTGCTGCCTCAATTCTGCATTTTATCTCTACATCTGGGTCAAGAGATTGTGTTAGTATGCTGCCGAGGTATTTAAATTTTTCCACCCTTTCAACGTTACGGCCGTTTAAATGCAATATTGATCCACTGTAGTCAAGCCGTCCGAATGTCATCCATTTGGTTTTTCTGATATTTATTGTTAGCCCCAATCTTTCACCGGACTCGTCAACAAGATAAGGAGGTCCTGAAGATCGCTGTAAAATAATGCTATGATATAAATAAATAATAAATCGAAAAATAATGATATGCACGGGTATAACTTCCTCGAACTGAGGAGGAAAGGATTAATGACAACGCATTTTTTCTATTTTTTTTTTCTTTTTGGCACTTGTATATTCTTGAAACTTGTATATTGGGATTCTAGCATATATACAAATTACAAAAAGTTGTCAGATGTGGTGATCATAAGAAGGGCGGAATAAGGAATGTTGTTAAACATAAAGCGATCGCTCAACCCAACCAATGACAGGTTAAAAGTCCTCTAAGCGCCTCGGCCACTACATTCTGTTCCCAGAAAGAAAAGAAAAAAACAATTTACATCTTCGTCTCTATTGAGATACAATTAATCCTTATAAAAATAAAAATAAAATTTATCCGCAATGGGTAAAATCCAGTATTTGTCTACAAGAATTTGTATACATTCAAAATGTTGAAAAAAAAATGGTTTAAAATTTTATTATGATATTTAGGAGGTAAGTGAAGTATGTCAGGATAGAACAGTATGGCGGTCTGTCCTTTCAGATTATAACTTCGAG
The DNA here is from genome assembly GCA_022606425.2 of Lepidostoma basale. NCBI lineage: Eukaryota > Metazoa > Arthropoda > Insecta > Trichoptera > Lepidostomatidae > Lepidostoma > Lepidostoma basale. The sequence goes on along the minus strand of JAHDVF020000316.1, from coordinate 290,994 downwards.
GAAACGATGTGATGATTAGTTAGCTTCGTTTATAAATAAAGTTTACTGAATACTTGTTTAGATACACGAAGATATACGCGTAGGGTGAAAAGAATAAAAATAAATCTAAAATATACTTCACCCAAGTTTACAGGCCGCCCGGCATGTAAGGCCGCTTATATGAAATGTAGGGAAGGTGTTAGACCTAAGCAAACATTCGCAGAATGATATGAGGTGATTGTATGGAGTGTTGATTTTGGGATTTACTGGCATTTTACTGGGGCGGAAACCACGTCGCTTTACGATTCTCTCAAGGCAAAAAGCCTACCGCGGATGAGACATATTACATGTTAAATTTCAGGTTTTAACTTTGTCTACAGAAATCATCAAATCAGATTAATTAAGATATTTTTTACGCATTTGAAAATGAAAATATTAAACGCGATACAGGCGGTTTCTGGCAATGCGCTAAATGGCGGTAGCCTTTCACATTTCGTTAAAAAGATCTTCTGCTTAATGCTTAAAATACAATCTTCATAGATGGCGTTAGTGTGTAGATTGAATAAACTACCATGCAAATGGTGGTTTTGCAGATTAACATATATACAACTTCCAAAAATTTGTCAGACATGGTGGTCATAAGAAAAAAGGTGGAATGGAGAATGTTGTATTACATAAAGCGTGCGCTTAACCCAACCAATGACAGGTCATAAGTCCTGTAAACACCTTGATCAACCATATTCAGTTTCCAATTGGCATCTTCGTCTCTATTGAGATACAATTGATTCTTGAAAATATTCTTCTAAAATTAATGTCAGAATCAATTAATAAAAATTAATTTTATTATAAACTTCTTCTTCTTCAAGTGCCCTGTCGGGTCCCCCCAACGTTGGCGAACCTGTCCCTGTCCTGCGCCTCTCGGAACAGCTCTCCACACAGCTCCACGAAGGACAGCTGGGAATCTACCTCACAGGAGGAGCAACACTCTGGTGAACAGACCACATAGGTCTACAATAAGGAAGAAGAAGAAGAAGAAGAAGAAGCTTAAATATTTTGGGTGCATAACAAGATAAGGATCTAAATTCTTCAAAGCTGTATTTTTTCCGTCTAACTTCGAAGTATACATGAATATACTACGCTTTACGGTTACTTTGTGCTACGGCTATTTCGTTATTCAGCCGAGTCGGATTTCACTCCAATTACTTATGCAGATGTTATGAATGTACGAGATGTTCCCGGTTTATGAGGATATGAAAAAGTATGGGCGGGCACTATGTTAATAAAACAAATTGCCCCATATAAAACAGTATATAAAAGGACGACAAATCATATGGATGTGGGTCACAATTCCGCGCGACTGGGACCAGATACAATTATGTTATAAAAAAGTATTGATTAGAATATCACATTTGATCTCGCTGTTTCCTTCTTCCTTCCGTTAGATGCAAATGGCACAAGATAGGGATACGTGGAGAAATATGGGGGAGGCCTATGTCCAGCAGTGGATGACAACGGCTGTCTAAGTAAGTAAGTAAGTATATCACTGATGAATGTCTTTTGTTTTCGAAACATGGGTGTTTTTAATTTTAATTTTTGTAATGAAGTGTGTATAATGTACAAAGTTAAAAAAATCCGCAACGCAAAGTTAAAATGAATATGGAAGAAAAATATATGATTATCTTCGACAAAGGGGCCATAGATTGTTTTATCTCCCACTATGCACAACGAACCTGCCAATGGTTATGCCGGTAGGTAAAGAAATATCTTTGCTTGATCGTATCACCTCGGAGTTTGACATATTTTGTGATAGTTTGACTCATCTGAGGGAAGTTCTATCTTTATTATAATTGTTTGGTATATTTATTTTATTAATTTGTCATGCATCTTATGTTTCTCGCTCTTTTCATTAATCTATTATGTATTACTTATTATTGTGTATCTCTAACTTGTATCTTTAGTGTATTGGAAAAAAATTATGTAATGCTTTAGATATGTTTTAAAGAAAAAAAAAAAATTAATAAATGAAAATGAATTAGACTTAAGGCGTTAATATTTTGGAATTCCATAATGACATTTTTTCTATTCATCGCTGTTTTTCCACTTTTTATCAAAAGTGGAAAAATATTCAGTTCATAAATGTTTATACCGTATAAGTCATATGTTTTGCTCCCTACAATACCACGATATAACATCTTTCATTCGGTTGTGTTTAATCAGAGAACGTTATTTATTTACACCATAAAACGCATCATTAGGCACAAAGATATGAAAGAATATTAAAATAAAATGACTGCCCCACAGTATTTATTACAAAAAAATCATAAACGTCCAAATAAATCTTACACGCTGGAAAATTCTCTGAAAAACAAAATGATATCTCTCGGAAAAAACTTGTCTATGGGAATATCAAGTTTCTAAAACAAAGTACAGAGGGCCGAGTCAGCGAAAAGTTTTTAAAATAATTTAATAATTAAGAATATAAACTAAGGAAACGAAATTCATTATTCAGTTACAAAAGAAAAGTTATTAAACTAATTTCTGTAATTTAATTTTTCCATTAATATTTAAGAATTAACCTAAAAAAATAGATTTTTCTGTAAAATACGTACATAAAGTTTGTAAACTCATATCAATTTTTTTTTTTTTTTATGAAACATAATTTATTTTCATAAGTTTATATCAAACTATAATAATTTAAATTTGATTGTCCATTGTTTTGGCCGTAACAATATGGTAGATTGAACAAAAATATGTAAAGTGTTCCTCAACATATTAGCATATACACATTAGGGTGTCCCTTATTTTTCAAAGTTTTAATTTTACAATGCATAGGCTATTGTTTTATTCATTTGGGCCTAAAACATCCGAAACCAAATTTTTTCCTTATTCGGAACAGTGTAACCCGTGCCGACTTGCGCGCAAAGATGTCCCATACAAATTGCGTCACAGGAGCGGCGCGTTGTCGTTGTTATTAGCATTTAGTTTCGGCTTATCGGGTAGGAACCATGGATTGTTTTATATTTCGAAGATGTCAGTAGAACTAAGAAGCAATTAAAAAAGTATTTTCTTGGTTGGTGAAGTAAATCATCAAATAACAGGTGCAAACAACTATCTAATCTTCAAGTTCTCGCAGTTCTATTTTTCAAAATACGTGAAGTTAATTTGACTGTTAATAAAAGCGCAAATCTTGTCATTCTGGAGTCCAATATGTTCTGAAAAAAGGCTAGAATACCTACCAGAGCTGTTCGTAATTATGTTAAGAAGTTAGTGGATCTTTATCAGGTCTGACGAGAACTGCAAAAAATAGCAAGAAGATTCAGGGCTTACATAGGCGCCGCGAAGAGAACTTTCAACTTGAATTAGATAATTTATTCGATACCGCACACGCCGACGCTCTTGAATGTGCTATGATACGACAGCATCACATACAGGATACTTGAACGGAGCTTGTGTGCAAAAACTAGAAGGAGGTTTGTTATTCTTTGCTGGCCGCCATCATATATAATAACTGATGCTCAAAAGTGCGTTTGAATCGCAAAATCGATTGTACGAGATGATTATAGGGAACTCATATTGAGCATGCTATTGTTTTTCTGGGTGGAGGCAATGAAAATAAAATAAACAGACCTGCTGGCCCAATGCATCAAGCACGATGGATGGCAAGAGCTATTTACTCCTTAAAAATACGTTTGCTGCAGTCCCAGTTTAAAATGTGCGCTAAGGACAAACAAGCTTTACCAGATGTTTGTTTATTTATTGTGTCAGTTTATGTAAAGCCCTGGCTTGAATGTAGTTTGGCGATAAAAGCTCCAAATGAAGATTTTTGTTTTTTAAAGACCTTGAAAGATTACGAAGAAGTTGACGATTTCCAAAGCGGCTTTAAACAAGTTCAGTCAACATTTGTGGTACTTGTCAGAGGAAATAGCCGTCCTTTTAATTTTTGTTGACAACGTTGATGAGCAGACCAAAGGAAACATTGTAGAAAACTTACAAAAATAAAGTTTTGGTGAATCGGGAAAGAGATATGTTCCATCGAAGGAACAGATGTCTGGCTCTCTATATGGTACGTAAGTAGTGTTTAATCTGGTATTTAATTTAGAACTAATTTGTTTTATTTATAGGTACTACAAGTATTTGTTATCTTGTTTTATGGAAATCTTTGAGTGATTTTGTTTCTGTATAGAGAAAAGATTTATTTTCACAACTAAAATTAGATAGTAATTTCCTTAAAGAAATTGTATCTTCATAGAAAGACAGCGCGGCGTTTGTGGAAGTTAAAAAGAAGGTTACTAGCTTAAAAGCAGTAAATGACACAGCCGAAAGAGCTGTTAATCTTATGACAGACGTTCATGGTTTGACTACCGCAGATGAAGAACATAAGCAGTTCATATTATGTTGTGTGCAAGAACATAGAAAAATTTACCCAGACTGTAAAAAAAGAGATTTTGAAGAAGAAATATCCAAGTAAATAAATATAAATTTGGATCTTTTTTGATGATTACAAGAAGAACATTATATAAATATGTGTTTTCATTAATATTTATCTAACATAGTGGTTTTATGTGATCATCTACAACTACATTTAAGAGACACTTAAATCACCTATTTTCTAAAACTTTGAGGGCAAGTCGGCACGGGTTAGAATTAACGTAGGAAGTTGAAATTCTGTATTTGGGTAACTAGTAGACTATTAAACATAATTAGGGGGTATGCGTTTCAATAATCCAAAAAAAAAAATTTTTGCCCATATAAGGGACACCCTAATATACATCTTTCAAAAATGTGTCCGACTTCGTGGTCGTAAGAAGGGCGGAATGGGAAATGTTGTATTACATAAAGCGATCGCTAAACCCAACCAGGTCATCAGTCCTATAAACGCCTAGACCACCATATTCTGTTTCCAAAAAAAAAACAATGTACATCTTCGTCTCTATTGAGATAAAATTAATACCTTATCATTTTAAACTGTTAATGAATAAACTTTATTTTTTGTATTACAATTGAATTTTTTTTTATTTTTACGTATACAACAGGTCGCTTGAACCCAATTACAGTATACAATTTGTTTTTAAGCTGATATATCGATTCTCGTGATATGTGATAGGTAGCTAATCTAACGCCATTTTATTGTCACGAGAATTCTACGACAGACCAAAGACAGTGTGACAATCACACTGCCATCCCCGGGAATCGAACCCGGAACCTTCGGAATGGGAATCAGAGCTCTTACCTCTCTGCCATGAAGGTCGTCATCAATCAATTTCATTTTACGCGACAGCTGTTTCATCAACCAATGTTGACATCATCAGGTGTCGCGTAAAAAAAATACAATTGTGATACAAAAAACAATGTTTATTCATTAACAGTTTAAAATTTAAATTTGGAATATTAGTTTAAGCTAAGTTGCTTTCTTCGCACCCTCTGTATTTCTGAGTACTGCAGCGATTTAAGAAATAAAAAAAATCCGAGCTAAAACTAACTGAAACAATGTGTCGGGATAAAAAGAAAATCGCGACAAGAAAACCTTTGGAAATGGTTCAATTGCAGCACAAGTCTCTTTTTAGAGTTTCTGTAATAAAAATAAAAATATCTATAATGTTCTAACTTCGATAATGGAAGAACAAGAAGAAACAAAATAAAGTTGAAGCCTCTGATTATTTTTACTTCAGACCGGTTATGTTTGTATAATATTTTTTGGATGCTTTAAAGTGATGATGCGTTCAAATTATTATTGATTTTAGAATGATACAAAACTCAAAATGTATTATTGATTTTTTTAAATAAAGGAATACATACGTTTTCTTGAAGATTATTTATATTACATGAGAATAACATAACGCCCATAATGACGTACGGAATTGAAGCAAGAGCAAACACTGTCAGAACCAAACATCTCTTTAGAGTAGCATAAATGAGAACATTACGACCTATTGTGGGGAGACATTAGGTAGACAATATACTCTCTAAACATATTGATGAAGACAATATACTCTCTAAACATATTAATGAAGACAATATACTCCCTAAACTCTTACAATTAACCTTTTTTAAAAGATCTCGTTACATTTGAATAATGGAGCAATCACGATTTTGCAGTTGCTCCAGAACCTTTATAAAAACCCATGTATGTGCTAGTATTAAGAAGACGCAATAGTCATTTAACTATGTTCTCGTCGAAGCCAGCGAAAACAAGTGCTGTTAAGAAGACGCTGAACAGGCAGGATTGAATGAAGTTTAAGGCTCTTAAATAGTTCTATGACGAACAGAATAATTTAATATTAAGACATATTTTCTTTGCTCTAGAGTACCTCCTCGTATAGATACGTCATTTAGCATAGTATTCTTTAGTATGAGTTCTTTCCAATAAGACTCCAATAATTCCCTCCAGTATGTATCCTCTCCAGTATGAGTCTTCTCCAGTATGAGTCCTCTCCAATATGAGTCCTCTCCAGTATTAGTCCTCTCCAGTATGAGTCCTCTCCAGTATGAGTCCTCTCCAGTATGAGTCCTCTTCTTTATGAGTCCTCCCCGATCTGAGTCCTATCCAGTATGAGTCCTCTCCAGTACCTCACTTGGATAACATATCCTGACCGTTGTAAAGTATTGTCAGAAATATCGAATTTTAATAAGATTAGTAAGCATGATTGAAGATTATTGTAATTTTTATTCCTTAGCATCCTCTATTTTAAATTCATCGTAAATTTTATGATTTTAAATTGTTTCATTTATTTATTTTAAATACATATTATTTATAGTGTTATGTGATGAAAAATAATTTGATTAAGTACTCGTATATATGTAAGAGCAAGTAAAAGTGGCCAACCCCCGTGGTATAGCCAGGGCGGGGTGCTGGGTGCCACGGGTGGTGAGAGGCACAAGTTTCTAGGTGGAGTTTTAGTGTATTATCGATTTTCCGAGAATCTCACACATTGTTGGAGATACCTAGTTCTAGAGCGGGGGTCGCCAACTTTTGATTCACGGCAGCACATTTTTTTTTAATTCTTTGTATTTATAAATGAAGCCCAAAAAAGGTTATGTAATATAAAAATATAGCATACTGTATGAATACTTCTATAAAAGAGACATTTTCATTCATATTCCTAGAACGGGTTTTCCCTAGAACGGGTTACCGCAGTTGGGAGGTATTAAAACCATGTACTTGGTAAATGATCGATAAATATTAATTGGTTCATAAGGGTAATAATTCATTATAACGACGTTATTTTATAATCACTACTTTTGACATTATTTCAACCAATGGCATCAACAGAGAAAGTCTCTGTCGAAATAAAAACAATAGCAGAAATAGTAATATCATTTAATTTAAACATTTATACGAATCTGTTAATTGGTGGTTTGACATATTTAAAAATAAAATTAAACACTTTTACTGCCAAGCGGTTTTGCTCTGTTGCGAGCTTCCTTGGGGTAATACACAAACTATTTTTTTTAGTTTTTATACAACCCTGAGGAAGCTCGCTTCAGAGTGAAACCGGTTGGCGCTATTAATTCAAATAAAGTCTTCTTCTTCCTCTTAGTTTAAGTCGTATGACCTGTTTGTGACCGTGGGCTGTCCTGGAATGATGATGTCCAACCTTCTCTCCATCTCTTTAGCGGCCTTCCTGGTAATCTCTTGTGGCTTGGGTTTTCATCTTTAACAATTTTTGGAATTCTTGTATTCTCCATGCGGTCCACGTGGTCTCTCCATAAGCGCCTTTTGCTTCTTCCCCAGCTCATTATATCCTCAACACCACAAACAGATCTTATCGATTCATTTCTGATCCGATCTCTGAGAGTTTTGCCTGCGATGGAGAGCTCTAAGAAGATTCTTAGTTCTGTTGGTATCGGCTCTGACCTATATTCCATACGTCATGATAGGGCGAACGCATGCCTTGTGTATCTTGACTTTACATTCGGTCAGCATGTATTTGTTCCTTCATAAGGTGTCGCGCAAGCAGCCAGCCACGGCTGTCGTTTTGTGCTTGTGCTGTCGTTTTGCGTTTTGTGCTTGTTTGTGCTCGCACCTCGTCATATAGGTCACTGTAGCTACCGATCTCTATGCCTAGGTAAGTGAATCGTATGACTTGCTCAATAGGTGTGTTATCGATGATCAGTTTACATCTGAGCGGCTCTTTTGATATAAAAAAAGTGGTTTATACCAAGTGAAAATGTGTTTAATTTTAAAGTTTTATTTAAAATAAACTTGAATCGCGAGATTTCATTAAATGCATTATATTATAATAGATAATATGGAGTTTCACATAATTCCTCAAAAAAAAAAAGCTTCGTAGTGTGAACTGTTTTGCGCTTTCGAAAATGGTCTACCCCTGTATAAGGTACCTAGCTAGCTAGCCATGGGAAACAACCTGCCACCAGCAATTTACATGAATTCAAGGTGTGGTGCGGGAATACAGATTTGTGTAATTCCTACGTTCATAACCCCATTTTCGGGTGCTTAGTGGCCATTTCGTTTAATAAAATACACATCGCGCCGCGTAAGTCAAGAGGATAGAACGTTCTAACGCAGTGCTAGACATTACTGATAAGTATACAAATATGTTTTTAAATGTAACTAACTAACTAACTAACCATCACGCTTAAGGAAGGGGTAGGCAGAAAAAAATGGATCACCACACGGTTCTTTCCCGGCAAACTTCTCTCGAGTCCACAACTAAGATCTGATTTGATAATGATTTGAAGGATCATTAAGATGGTTAGGACACATGAAAAGGATGAAAGAAGAAAAAATGGTTAAAAAATTATATGTTCAAGATGTAAATGGAACTAGAAATAGAGAAAGACCGAGGAAAACGTGGCCCAATTAAATAAATCAAATATTAAATGTCAGCCACGTGAGAAGTCAGAGAAATCGACGGCGTGCATACATGATGTATGAATGTTTAGGAAGCGAGAAAAATATATCAGGAAAGAAAAGTGTGGCAGTCCATTATTTCTGCCTACCCCTTCGGAGAGACGGCATGATGGTTAGTTAGTTAGTTAGTTTGATTTGATCATGTCATGTTTTCCGCAGATTTATTCTGTTTCTTGTTCCGTTTACATCGTTAACATATAATTTCTTCACCATTCTTTCTTCATGCATTCTTCTCATGTGTCCAAACCATCTAAACGAGCTTTTTATTATTATGTTCATAACACTTAAATTCGCACTGCATTAACTTATTATTTGACATTCTGTTTTATACAGATAGCACTCATTCGTCTAAGATATATAGTTTCTGCATTAGTTTTATTCTCGTCCATTTTCAGTCAGTTCAATGCTTCACTTCCATATATAAGGGTAGGCACAAGCACACCATTATGCAAACTTCAGAAATATGGAAATCCTTAAAAGTTAAGAATCCCGTGGGAAAAGCAACGGAAAACGAGTAAGGAGGAAACTAGTGAAATATTCTGGATAGAATTGTATCGCAGTCCATTTTTTCTACCTACCCTCTAAGGATACTTTGTGATGTTAAGTTTGTAAGCTAGCTATAGAACAAATTAAATATGTCCTGTTGGGATATTTAACCAATTTAATATTTCGAAATAATTATGAACACACCATAAAACAATTTATAAAATAGCAATGATTCGCTTTTAAAATAACAGCACTTTTGAAGAATCGGGAGTATAATTTATACAAATGAAAGCGTCTGTTTTCTAGAAGTTTTATTATATTTTAAGAGAATGACAAGTTTCGCCTGTCTAAAACATTTGATAATGACATAGACAGGCGAAACACGTAATTTGCATAAAATATAATAAAACTTATAGAAAAAAGACGTTTTCATTAATAATAATAAATATATATTAACTATCGATAGTATTTTAGTAAAATATTGCTACTTTAATAAGTAAAATGGTCATAACTAACTAACTAACCATCACGCCGTCTCCCCGAAGGAGTAGGCAGAAAAATGGACTGCCACACTTTTCTTTCCTGACATATTTCTCTCGATTTCTCAACATTCATACATTGTGTCATGCACGCGCGTCGATTTCTCTGACTCCTCACATGGCCGACATTCAATATTTGATTTATTTGATCGTGCCACGTTTTCCTCGATCTTCCCCTATTTCTGGTTCCATTTACATCATTAACATATAATTTTTTTACCATTATTTCTTCATTCATTCTTTCAATATGTCCAAAACATCTTAATGATCCTTTCATTATTTTGTTCATGACACCATGATTCGCACCGCATTCACTTCTTATATTTTCATTCGGCACTCTATCATACACAGAGTATCCACACATTCTTCTAAGAGATCTCATTTCAACTGCATTTATTCTACTTTCATCCTTCTTTTAAAATTACATATCAGATATGTTTCGGACAACCGGTCCTTCCTCAGTGATATTATAATAAAATTGTTTATAAACGTTTGTTGGAACGTTTATGCCTTTGTTATAGCAAATATTATGTATCAATTTAAAATTTAAAATAAAAATTTAATGTTTTTATTGGGGTTCAAATAATTACTTACAACAAAGGAAATAAATCAAAGATTGGACTAGACTTTCTTTTATTAACATGCAAAATTTCAACGCCATTATCTTTATTTAATTAATGATCTTTATCAATGAGGTGGTTAGCAAATTCATATAAATTATTTTTAGGAAGACATCTTTTGTGCTCTTTTATTCTTAATTTAAAATTACGCCTTGTTTTACCTATATAAAAGATGAGCTTTTCAGTTTATAAATCTACGATTAAATTGATTCATAATATTTATTATAACAAAAGAATTAACGTTCTTACAAACGTTTGTAAACAATTTTATTATAATATCAATGAGGAAGGACCAGTTGTCTGAAACATGCCTGATATGTAATTTTAATTTTTTAAAGTTAGTGTTGTATATACAAAGTATATAAATAAGAAAAAGACAAATAAATCGTATTTAGTTAAAAAAAAATTGCTTACATATTTTCGATTTTAAATAATTAGAAGAGTAATTAAATAGTTCGTTTTTATGTGCGTAATTTGGAGTTCAGCAGCAAAGTAAGAACTTATAAGACTTGTGTGCGACCCATCATGACATATGGGACCTAGTGCAGGGCGGACACCACAATCACAAAAAAACGCGCCCAGAGTGTCAGAAATGAAGACGTTCAGAAACATATCTGGCAAGTCACTACGAGATAGAATAAGGAACTCAAGGAAAAGGGAGATATGCGAAGTCCAGGTTGTCATAAGGTGGGGAAGACAAAGGAGAAGATACTGGTACACGTGAGGAGAATAGATCCATCCAGATTCCTTCTCATTGTGTTGCACGGCCAACCTAGGTCAAGGTAGACGACCCCTGGGCAGACCACCAAGAGATGGATCAACAGCTGAGAGTCGACCTCGCAAAAGGCCAATTCCTCTTAAGAAACAGGCCACAAGGCCTACACTAGAAGAAAAATTTGGAGTACAACATAATTAAAATGATTTATACGAATGAAAATGTCAGTTTTCTAGAAGTTTTATTATATTTTATGGGAATGACATGTTCCGCCCTTCTAAGGCATTATCAAATGTGACGAAACTTCAACTCGTTGCAGTTTATATACACTAGTAAATGGAGCAGAATATGGTTATTAACGAAAAATGATGTGACTTTTTAAATTTTTAATAAAGAATTATTTGGGTAGGTCCAGAAACATTGGAAAGTGTTTCTTGGAACTCATTAAGAAATTTTATGACAATGATTACATGCATCAGGTCCATAATGACATACGGAATCGAAGCAAGAGCAGATACTGTCAGAACCAAACACATCTTAAGAGTATTACATAAAGCGTGCGCTTAACCCAACCAATGACAGGTCATAAGTCCTGTAAACACCTCGATCAACCATATTCTATTTCCAATTTGCATCTTCGTCTCTATTGAGATACAATTAATTTCTTAAGAGTAGCAGAAATGAGAACATGAGAACCCTTAGAGATAGGATATCCAATGAAGAAATTCGCAAATCCTGCAAAATTGAAGACATAGTGAGATGGAGTAGGCAGTGAAGACGATTCTGAACGGACCACATCTAGATAATGGATCCAGCAAGAATTCCTAAAATCGTGATGTACGAGACTCCAGAGGGCCGTCGACCACCAGGACGACCACCAAAGAGATGCAGAGAAGGCTGGTCGTCTTCATCACAGGAAGAATGTTGATATCCTGCATAAACATATCGCAAGATCTACAATCAGAAGGAGAAGAAGAAGAAAAAGATTACATAGTTAGGGGATACTAAATGATATTATATAAATCAAAAATAAGTTATTTGAGGTAGGACGAAATAAAGTGTTTCTAAGAAAAACATCTTCATACAAATTATTTACAATTGATTTTACATATTTCAAGGTGACTAACGATTCTAAGTATTATTTATAAAATAAAATCGCCATCCTGTGTGCGTAGACACAAACTAGAAAACTGACGTTTTCATTCGTATTAATTATTTAATGTGGAGTTTTACATCATTGTTCAAGAAACAATAAATATCATTTAAATCTTCTTCTTCTTCTTCTTCCTTATTGTAGACCTTTGTGGTCTGTTCTCCAGACAGTTGCTCCTCCTGTGAGGTAGATTCCCACCTGTCCTTCCATCTTTTAGGAGGTCTTCCACGAGGACGAGTCCCATGAGGTATCATTTAAATGTATCAATAAAAAAGTTTGTAAGAATTTCACTGCAGTGAATGTTAGGTAAAAAAATGTGTGTCTAAAGATTTATTTGTAGGTCCCAAAAGTAAGAGAAATCGATGACAGTAAAATAATTTGGAGTGTCGTCCTGCCCACACCTCGCCCCCCCGGCCGGGCGGCGCCGGGGGGGCGAGGGTGGCGGCCATAAACCCCAACTTTTATCCTTATCTTGTTGTCGAAATCAAACCGAAGTAGTCCTTAACTCCCGAGTGGTGAATCTGGCGGAGTTATACCGCGCCGATAAGGATCGGGGAACCGTTTTAACTGGAATAATAAGGCTTTTTTTTGGAAACACGCCATGCGGTTCCTACGCAGTGAAGGGGTAGATTAGTCGGAACTTGTAAAACATTCATTTATCATTTAACAAGTTGCGTTGTTGTACTGAAATACCAATAATATCATTATATATAAGGTTCCCACCACCACCCGAGACTGTTATAGGACGCAGCAACGCCCTTTCGTCAGTCTCGCTGCACTATCTAGGCCTGTTCCTTGTCCATCCGGGACTTACGTTCATTTAATTTAGCCTTTTCTTCTCATCAATCAAAAGGGTGACAGACCACATTTAATCTATTCTTTTAACCTTATATATCTCCCGCGCGGCCTCACATCTCTTTATTATGAAATAAAATCAATAATATCATTGTTTCTATTCTGTATAAACAGAAAATATTTAAACAAACAAACCATCACGCCGTTTTCCCGCAGGGATAGGCAGAGAAAATAGACCGCCACACTACTCTATCCTAGCAAACCTCTCTAGACTCTTACACATTCATACAATGAGTCATACACGCACGTTGATTCCTCCGACATCTAACATGACCAACCTTTAAAATTTGATTAATTAGGTCATGTCATGTTTTCCTCGGTCTGCCTCGACTTCGTACCCCTTTTACATCATTCACGTATACTTTCGTAACCATTCTTTCTCCATCCATGCGTTCCATATGTCCGAACCAACGCAGCGATCCTTTCCTAATTTTGTTCATAATACCCTCTTCCGCTCTACATTCCTACTATCGTTCTACCACACATACGTCTTAGGGACCTCATCTCTCCCACATTTTTTCTGCTCTTATGCAGTTCCATGCTTCGCTTCCATATATAATATTAGGGTTGGGACTAGAACTCCATTTTGAACGGCCGATTTTATTAGAAAATATTTATATTATTAAAAAATTATTCTTTATGATACAGTAGAACCTCGATTATCCGGACTAATTGGGGATGAAGGTAGTCCGGATAAGGACAAATACGGACAATAGAAAAAACATTTATTTTAAGGATTAATTGTATCTCAATAGAGACGAAGATGTAAATTATTTGGAAACAGAATATGGTAGTCGAGGCGTTTACAGGACTTATGACCTGTCATTGGTTGGGTTAAGCAATCACTTTAAGTTTAAAAACATTCACCATTCCGCCCTTCTTACGACACCACGTCTGACAAATTTTTGGAACTTGAATATTTTTAATAGCTTCACTGTTGGTAGGGACATCTAAAATCCAGTATTTGTCTACAAGTACTTATACACAAAAAAAACAAATTCTAGAAAAAAAATATAATTGACAGGAAAAGACAAGTATGAGTATATTCAGTATGAATGTTTTTTATACAACAACAACAACAAACAATAGACCGCCACACTACTCTATCCTGGCACACCTCTCTAGCTTCCTCCACATTCATACATCGAGTCATACACGCACGTCGATTCTTCCGGCTTCTGACATGACCAACTTTTAATATTTGGTTAATCTGGTCATGCCATGTTTTCCTCGGTCTACCTCGACTCTACCTCGACTCTATATTTTTTTATTATTTAGATTTATAAATAGCTATATTGTATCTTCATTTTCTGATTTTTTCATTAGTTTACGCTCTAAGCTTCCATCTTCTGACATTAAACAATTAGTAAACTTCAAGATTTTTTCACTTTGTTTTTTTTATATCCGAGACCGTTGACGTTCCAACACCATATTGATTAGACAAAAAACATCTCAAGTCCCCTCGTTTCAAAGCATTGATTATATCTAATTTGTCTTTTAACAGCAACACGTTTTTTTTATTTATTACATATCAGTAATATTAAAAATATGTACAATTAAAACTGTGATAATTTTTTAAGAAACAAACATCCGATGCGTATTGAATTCGAACGACTAAAAAAACTAACTAACTAACCATCACGCCGTCTCCCCGAAGGGGTAGGCAGAAAGAGTGGACTGCCACACTTTTCTTTCCTGATACATTTCTCTCGCTTTCTCAACATTCATACATCGTGTCATGCACGCGCGTCGATTTCTCTGACTCCTCACATGGCCGACATTCAATATTTGATTTATTTGATCGTGCCACGTTTTCCTCGGTCTTCCTCTATTTCTGGTTCAATTTACATCATTAACATATAATTTTTTTACCATTCTTTCTTCATTCATTCTTTCCATATGTCCAAGCCATCTTAATGATCCTTTCATTATTTTGTTCATGACACCATCATTCGCACCGCATTCACTTCTTATATTTTCATTCGACACTCTATCATACACAGAGTATCCACACATTCGTCTAAGAGATCTCATTTCTACTGCATTTATTCTACTTTCATCCTTCTTTGCCAGTTTCATGCTTCGCTTCCATACATAAGGGTCGGTAGAAGAACACCATTGTACACTGCCATCCTATCTTTTTTGGATAGGTTTTTGTTTGCGATGACAACTTTAACTTTAAGTTTAAGTTCGAACGACTACTGACCAATATTTTACTTGTTGGGACTTATTGTTGGAACAAATGCATAAAACACAATTACGTACTCAAACAGCGGACGTGCAAATCATCATGTTTTTTTGTTTATTTTGACCAATCCGGATAATCGAGGTTCTAATGTATCTTCTTCTTTCAGCCAATTTTACTCCACAGCTGGATATAGACCTCTTCTAAACTATGATATATCCTGTTGTCAGAATCTCACGAATAACTCAGAAAAATGCTGAAAGATTTCAATGAATAATCTTAAAAATTGGCCTTGAAATGAATATGACAAAGACAAAAATAATGACTTACACACAAGTTGAAGACAATAAAGTCCATAATAAAAATGTAGAGGTTGTGGATGAATATGTATCCCTTGGTCATCTGTTAGCTTTTTGAAGAGGAAGTCAAGCCAAAGAGAATGATAGGAGAATACAGCTCGGTTAGTCTGTATTCGGAAGGGTATATTTCTGGGAAACATCTTCAAGTTTGACAAACCACAAAAATTAAAAACAAAAGGACTGACATGTGTGACAACGGGATGATGGAAGATGGAGCCAGGGTGTGACAACGGGATGATGGAAGATGGAGCCAGGGGATTACTGAACCGAGGTTGGGTCGGAGAAGTGTTGGGAGACAGCCTACCAGGTGGGGCGATGACATTGTGAGGACGGCGGGAAGGGCCTGGAGAAGACAGGCGAGATACCGAGCGGGATGGCGTGGGGATGATGGAGGATGATGGAGTATATTAATATATAATAATAGCAGGCAAGGCACTGAGAGATCGCGTGAGGAATGTGTGGTTGAGGATATTATAAGATAGAGCAGACAGCGAAAAAGGGACTGGTATGGTCATGTGAAAATAATGGATACTACTATACTCCCCTATATCGCACTACAAAATCAGCCTCACGGGACTCGTCCTCGTTGAAGACCTCCTAAAATATGGAAAAATAGCTAGAAATTCACCTCACTAGAGGATCAACCCTCTGGAGAACAGACCACATTGGAAAAAGAAATATGAAATGAAGAAATAAGACGCCGAGCCAAAGCTACCAACATCATGGACTGTAAGGCTAAATTGATTTGGCAGTAGGCTGGACATACGAGTAGAGGCAGACAGAACAGTACCCGATGGATACCCAGAATACGTCAATGGAGGCTTGGACAATTAAAATTAAATAAAATATGGACAGACAATATTGCCCGAAAAGCTGAATTGATCTGGATGCGGAAAGGACAAGACAAGGGGACGAGGGAAAGAAAATGGAAATCCAGCAGTGGAGAAAAGGAGGTTGAAGAAGAAGAAAGAAGTAGATTTTTGTTAATATTTTTTTATTACTCTTTTCGTGGTTACAATTTTATTCTTACTGCCATCTATTGGTGGAAACATTAATAATTTTTTCGTACCTTTGAATACGCCTTCTAGCCGAAAATGTTGAAACTTAAAGTTACACAGCATGGTTTGTGTCCATGATAAAGGTTCGAAGGTTTTCCGCTAGAGTAAAGGTATTTTAAATCTATTCCACCCTACACATGATTTTCCATTCTTCTCTACATTTACATAGCATGCAGATTTTTTCACTTATTTCGACTCCAACATGGTCAATAATAAAATATATAAATAATATTCTCGGTATTTCTTAAGAGTTTTACATTTACAACGTATATTATTTCACTAGGCTATCTTTGTTCATTATTTACATGAAAACCTAAATTTTAATTCTGGCCTTTACTCAGAGTTTGATATCCCAGAACATAAATAATATATGCACATTTTACAATAAAGTCCCCGAAAATTGTGATTTAAATTGCCCGCGCTGAATAGAAAAAATATTTTTTAAAGTTAGTAGTTTTTTGGACTGTCCTTGATTACTATGCAAAAAATAATGCGATCTGTCAACTAGTTTGTTTCCAATGGCTGGTTGAATCAGACCACCTCGGTAGTGTCACGATTTTTACAATTATTAAAAATATTGAACAAAGTGTGTGTCTCAAATTTTGTATTTCCAGCGGATTTTTGTATGCGGAATTATTGCGAATGGTAGAAAAGGCTTTGGTGAATCAGTTTTACTTAAGAAACTTAAGCTTACGATAGGTACAAAGCATTTACAGAACAGTCGGGAGACCGTCGAAGATTTGCCTCGTTCTGGATGAACTTTGACTACTAACATTGACGAAAGCATTGAAAAAGTGAAAGAGTTTGTGCTAAAAAAAAACGTTAAAGAGGTAGCTCGAAACCTATACATATTTTGTAAATCCATTCGTTTGATTTTGGTGGAAAAATTGGGCATGACCCGCGTCGCTCCTCGACTCGTTCCGAAGCAGCTGAATTTTCTTCAAAAACAGTACCGCTAACTCTCGGGTCATGTTTGATCGTGTGAATTCTGATCCAACAATTATGGAATGCATCACAACTGAAGATGAAACATTATGATATGCAAGCAAGTCACAAATCATCGGAAAGGATGGAGAAAAATAAGCCAAAACCAAAAAAAACTACGCCAAAGTCGGTCAAAAATTAAAGCGATGCTCATAGTATTTTTTTGTTGATATTGGTGGTGTGGTCCAACAGTTCATAAGAACAATTTATTCCAGAGGGACAAACGGCTAATAAGAAATATTATTTGGGCGTGTTGAAGCGTTTTCGTGAGAAAATCCGTCAGAAATTGCCGTAAATGTGAAAAAATAATTCATGGATTTTACACGACGATGATGCGCCATCCTACAGAGCCACAATTGTGACCTAATTCAAGGCTAAAAACTCGATTAATACCATTGACCAGTGGCGGTTCTCCCATAGAAGCCCAGAAACCCGGCTTGCGTAAGAAATTTTGAATCAAAACCTCTTCTGGCTTACGGAGGTTCATCTCTTGTGGCTATTCTTCTTACGTCTGATGGGAACATTGTTGGCAGGTGATTTGGTGGATTGTTGATTTATCCGGGGGCATGATTACTTAGATTTGGGGGTTTTGATTCAAAATTTCTTACGCAAGCCGGGCTTCTGGGCTTCTATGGGAGTACCGCCACTGCCATTGACTAACCATAATATTCTCCGGATTTGGCTCCATGTGACTTTTTTCTGTTCCTGAAATCCAAATGGCAGCTCTGAGGAACCTGTTTCCAGTCAATCGAAGCCATAAAACATATTTCGAGGAGTGGAAAAAAAATTGGCATATGTATATTGCTTCCAATGGGGAACACAATGATAATTATTATATTATAATAATATAATATAATTTAAAACATATTTAATAACAGATTGCTCCTTTTACTCCTTACTCTTTAAATACTTTATCTATATTTAATCTCCCAAATTCTCATTCCCAATCAAATGTAAATTAATCATTTATTAATTTCTATATAAATTGTCTTTTCAAATGTATGTTTTTTCTTAATTATATATTTTATGTATTTTTTTATATTATCATCGTGTACATATTATTATTATTTAATATTATTTATTAGTTCTAAATGATAAAAAAAGAATTATTAGTACTAATACAAAATAGCCCAGGTTAATTTTTAAATTTGAATTCTTGTATCGAATTTTAAATGCGTTTTTATATTAGTCTTTCTTTGTTTAGTTTTTATTATATTATTAGAAAATGGAGGTATCATCCGAAACCTGTCGTGTTTTTAATTAGTGGATTAAACAAAGTTATTTTCAATTTCTTAAGTATAAATATTTGGCTTTTTAGTTACAGTTTCCGGGTAATTTACTATCGTAGTATATGAGAGATCACTGTTATCTTTCTTTGCCTAGATACATGCTTCACTTCCATGAGCATAAAAGCATATAATTGTTTTTTTTGGCTTGTTGTTCAAGGAACGATAAAAAAGTTATTATTAAAAGAGCTTTATAGATGGTTCAAGCTGTTGAATATGTGACGTGTTGTGCAAGGGTAGAACTTTGCATTTTGTGTAAAATAGGAACAGAAAAGTCTCTTCGTACATGGTGCAAGAGTCGTCTCTTGAATTTCCTGCATCTTCGCGTTTTTATTTATTTACGTAGAGTGAGTGCTGAAACCTGAAAATGCTCTTAGCGACGCTAGAAAGCCCCAAGAAGCTTAAAATACGTCTACGTAAATGTACGTTACGGGTGACTGGTACTTGTCACGAATGTAGAAGATTGTAGAGTACACAGTTACAAAAAATTAAGTACACATTAGTGATACCGAAAAGAGTTATATTCTATAAACTTGAAAATAATAATAAAAAAGCTGAAACGGCAGCGCATCATAATGTTCTTGTACTGATCCTTATGTATGGAAGTGATTCAATCTTGTTTATTAATGATGAAAGCATGAAAAATGAGATTGGTTTTAGATCTTAGAAAATAGTATTTTTTTAAAGAAAGTTCAATTGGAAGTCAGGGGTTAATTCCATTAGAATAAAAGCGATATAAACCAAAAAATAACTTAGTTACTGACTAACTATCACGCCGTTTCTCCGCAAGGGTAGGGAGGGAGAATAGACCGCCATACTTTTCTGCCCTGACATACCTCTACATTCATACATCGTAACATGCACGCCGTCTATTTTTCCGACTTCAAATTTGGCCGCCTTTACGTATGAAAATGTCCGCTTTCTAGTAGTTTTATACTAGTTAATGGGAATGAAATGTTTCACCTTGCTAATGTATTATCAAATGCGTCATTTGATAATATGTAAGCAAGGCGAAACATGCCATTTCCAAAAAATATAATAAAACTTTTCGAAAAACAGAGGTTTTCATTCGTATTACTTATTTAATATGGAGTATTTCAGCATTGCTCAAGAACAATATTTTGATATTGTTTAAATATTAAACCCAACTGACTATATAATGATTATCTTGTCGAATCGCTATTTACATCATTACAGCGCGAGCCAAATCGATGTTAAGGGTATTGCCATCATACTGATTTTTCTGACATGTGATGGATAGCCTATCTATAGCCATTTTATTGTCACGTGTGAATTCTACACCAGACTTTTATTATTTGAAACCTCAAAAAAAAAACTAACTAACTAACCATAGGCAGAAAGAATGGACTACCACACTTTTCTTTCCTGACATATTTCTCTCGCTTCCTCAACATTCATACATCGTGTCATGCACGCGCGTCGATTTCTCTGACTCCTCATATGGCCGACATTCAATATTTGATTTATTTGATCGTGTCACGTTTTCCTCGGTCTTCCTCTATTTCTGGTTCCATTTACATCATTAACGTATAATTTTTTACCATTCTTTCTTCATTCATTATTTCCATATGTCCAAACCATCTTAATAATCCTTTCATTATTTTGTTCATGACACCATCATTCGCACCGCATTCACTTCTTATATTTTCATTCGATACTCTATCATACACAGAGTATCCACACTTTCGTCTAAGAGATCTCATTTCTACTGCATTTATTCTACTTTCATCCTTCTTTTGCCAGTTCCATGCTTCGCTTCCATACATAAGGGTCGGTAGATTATATTGTATTATTATATTGTATATTAAGCGGGGCGCTTACTAAAATCTACAGAACGTAGATGTTTCAATAAAGACTTAATGTGCCCTACTTACCTAATCCTGTTTACTTAATTTCTTAATCAAATTTCGCTTCTAATTCAACGATTTAGCACCAGAACATGGTGTGTTTATTTTGTGATAAACAGATTTGGGATTAACTCGTTTTTGAGAACGTGACAAAATATTTATTTACGTGCTAGGACAACGTACACGCTGCTTTAATTAAACCCCCCTTTACGAATATTTTAAATAATATTATAAAGCATTTTAATACTATTTTATTTATTATTAAAATGTCTAAGGAAATGTTTCTGAAATTGAAAAAATCGTGAAATGCAACATGAGCATGAATGGTAAACATCTGGAATAAGTAGATAAATTTGTATATATAGGAAGTACTCGTATGTTTACAAAAGATAGACGAATAGAAAAGGATATTTAAATAAGGGTTGGGGCAGTCAACAAAGTGAATGGCGCACTTAAAGTTGTCATCGCAAACAAAAACCTATCCAAAAAAGCAAAAATAGCAGTGCACGATGGTGTTCTTGTACCGACTCTTATGTATGATGAAAATATAATATTTGCTGTAGAAATGAGGTCTCTACGACAAATGTGTAGAAAATCTGTGTATAATAGAGTGTCGAATGAAAATATAAGAAGTGTTATGAATAAAATAATGAAAGGATCATTAAGATGGTTTGGACACATGGAAATAATTAATGATGAGAGAATGGTAAAAAAAGTTAACTCCATTGTTTTGGCCGAAACACGATGTAACTTCAACATTATGACTGTAACAAATTTAAAACACTGTTATAATATCACAATTTCTTTTTATTCACTGAGAGTGTCGCGACAGCTATTTCGCCAACCGATGTTGGCAGCATCAGGTGTTACAATAAACTCGGTTGGCGAAACAGCTGTCGCGACACTCTCAGTGAATATATTTTTTTTTGATATTATCAAAGAGTTTTAAATTTTAACAGAAGAAAAAGTACATGTTAACTATGCTTATCTCGCTGTCTCAACATTCATACACCGCATCATGCACGCACGTCGATTTCTACGACTCCTCACGTGGCCGACATTTAATATTTGATTGATTTTATCGTGCCACGTTTTTCCTCGGTCTTCCTCTATTTCTAGTTCCGATTACGGCGTTTACGAATACTTCCTTATCATTATTTTTCATTCATTCTTTCTATATGTCCAAACTATCATTATGATCTCTTCTTTGTTTTATTCATTCCACTTTCATTCGCACTGCATTCACTTCTTATATTAATGTGTAATATGTTTGCATTTCACACTTATTTATTTGCATTCGATATACAGTTTTACTACCTATTCGTCTAAAATAAAAAAAAGACAAATTTATAAAATAGAAAATAAAATATGCTTTTGATAAAAGTTTTTTTCAAAGCAAGTGGGTATATCATACCTAATTAATGAGAGACCTTAAATGAATTTTGATGATTATTTTTAATAGAAGATTCAAGTTTTAATAAGCGTGGCTTCCTGGACCAAGTGTTGATTGGACAGAGAGTTTGAGACGTGCGGCCAATGCGAAAGGTACTCTAAGGGAGTCCGCTGGAGTTTCTCGCGGAGATGACATCGCTAATTTCACGGCAACCCTCACTGAATTTAACCCTCGAATGGTCATGATAAGATTTTCGTACGAAAAATGTATTTCGGTGATTTTCTATCTTCAATATCGGAAATCTTATCAAAATTTTTGCAAACAAATATCATCTCATACATCTTTTTTGGCTTTGAGAAATTTTTTTTTATTGAAAATGTATCAAAAGTCGATTACTTACTCTTATGAATATGTGATTTGTATAATATTAATGTAAGAATTATCATTGTGTCAGGTTTATATTTTTATAACACCATATTCTTCTTCTTCAAATGCCCTGTCGGTTCCCCCCAACGTTCGTGATCACCTCGGCGAACCTGTCCCTGTCCTTCGCACTTCGGATGCCGATCCACTCCCTCACGTTTCGCACTCAGGACATTTGTCTCCTACTGGGTCCTCGGCGTCACTCAATTTGCTCCTTTAATATCAGTTGGAAAAGGTGGTACTTTTCCCCGCGCAGTATATGACCCAGATGTGAAATTTTCCGAACATTGATATTTGATAACAGTTCCCTATCAACTCTAGCTTGCCTCAAGACTTCGGTATTGGTAACCATGTCTGTCCAGGGAATTCTGAGCATTCGGCGATGCAGCCACATTTCAAATGCTTCCAATCTGTTCATTGAGTTGACTTTTAAGGTCCACGTTTCACATCCATAAAATAAAACAGACCACACATAGCATTTGATCATTCTCTGGCAGAGTTTCAAGTTCGTGTTATCATTGCAGAGTACTGATTTCATTTTATTAAACGCCATAACGCTTATAACACCATAAGGTTTCGTAACCCAGTTAAAAAGCAATACAAGCTAATATACAAGCTAATTAAAAGCAATACAAGCTAATATATAATAACTATACATAATCTAGAAATTTTGGAAATCAAAAAGGCAATTAAAAACAAAGAAGACATTACAAACAACCAACTAAACTGAACTTCTAGTCCCTTCATTGATTTATTTTCCCTTCTCCTGTCTCATAATTCCAAGTAAACAACAATTTACCCTGCCACTAAATTTAACTTTCCCCCCCTCCACATTTTCACTCATCATTTAGTATATAAGTAATAACCCAACATCATTTAACTGTTTAAATTCATACACTGAAGAAGGGAATTTTGTTTTCGAAACATGTTCTTGAAAAGTGCAAAAAAGTGTTGTGATAATACAATGTTTCGAAAAAGTTATTCAAATGTGAATCCACAACACATGTGATGGCGAATACAGAAGAAAAGCAATACAAGCGCTTGATAACAAACTAAATAAACATCACCCGTTTCACCGGAGGGGTAGGCAAAGAGGATGGATCACCACACTGTTTCAAGCTGATATACGTCTCGCACCTCTTTTTCATTCACACAAAATGACACACACGCCCGTCGATTGTTCCGACTTTTAACATGTCAGCCTTTTATTAATTGATTTTAGATAATCTAATGTTGTGAAACACTGTGGAATTCCATAACGACAATTGTTTATGAATCAAAACACTATTTTTTTCACTTTTGAGTTTAATTTTCTCGACATGTTTCGAAGGCTTACATCTTCATCATCAGGAGAACGATATAAACTCACTATATTTCTTACCTCTTCGATCAATACTCTATAATATACTGTTTTTCGGTATAGCGAACTCATTTCTACAGCATTTATCCTTATATAATCCGTATTTTGCAAACTCCAAGCTTCACTTCAAAACACAAGGGTTGGCACTTGAACCCCATTGTGCACTGCTATATTTGGTTCAGTCAATATGCATTGATGATGCTGCACTTGTAATGGATTCTCTAATTTCGAAACCTTTCGCTCCATCAAAAATAATTTATTATTTCTTAAAGTATTATACATATAAAATAAAATGAAATAACATAGTGTTTATATGCCACGATATTTATTTAAATATCTGAGGGTTGAATGAACTGTATAATACTATTTTCACAGATATCGAATGATGCTCATAAAAAAGTAACGTATATAATATTATATTAACAAAAATAATTTATAATTGTTTCCTATTATATTCCTCTTGGAACAATACACTTCTTATGTTTTCATTTGACACTCTATTATATACCAATTTTTCACACATTCTTCTAAGAGATCTCATTTTACTGCATTTAGTCTACGTTCATCTTTCTTTTGCCAGTTTTATACTTCGCTTTCATTCATAAGGGTCGGTACAAGAACACCTTTGCGCACTGCCATTATAGCTTTTTTGGTTTTTACTTTAAAATGCCCTAGTAAAAAAATTCGGGGATCGAGCGTTTGCGGTAGCCGGTCCATCAGCTTGGAACAATCTTCCTTCACACCTCAGATGCATAAATGATCCGACAGACTTCAGACCCATCTTTTTCACATTTCATATTCAATTTAAAACCTGCATATTTAGTTATATTATACTTTCTAATCGATCGCGAATATCAATCAGATGCAGCGTTCACTTGCGCCCTTGAGGTGATTACATCACAAAAACGGCGCTTAAAAAGTAAGCATATTATTATTACTGGACCATCTAATAGTAGGCAAGCCAACGTTTGGGTAGGAAAACGTCTGTTGGGCCAAGTAGTCTAATATAATATTATCTCAAAATTAATATAATGGTTTCGGAATGAAAGCTTTTGACCTTCTTCGGGTTATGCCATAAGCAATTGACATTCTTCTCGAAGGATACGCCTGGTGGAAGCGAAATTATATTCAAAATGGCGGCGAAGTCATAAACCAGACAGATCTGATGAAAGAGATGCTGGAACCATATTTTTCTGACATTAAATCACTGATGACCCAGTTTGAAGCAGCCTCCTTGAGAGCGTCCGAACTAAGATTAATTGTAAAATATGCAAATAGCTCTAGTTACTAATTGAGATTTCAACAAGTTTAATTTCTAAGGTATATTTAGAAATTTGTTAACACAATAAAAAGAGGTGACAAAACTACGCTCTAAACCACAGATTCCCAAACTTTTCTGAACCTCCACCCCTTTTACAAGAATAAAAAATTGCAACTTCCCCTCTTCCATCACAATACAAAAACGACACCACCACGCCGCGTCCACGGAAGGGTAGGCAAAGAAAATGGACCACCACACTACTCTATCCTGACACACCTCTAAAGCTTCTACCGCATTCATACAGAAAGTCATACAATCACGTTGATTGTTCCGACTTCTTCTTAATGGTCAGCCTTAAAAATTCGATTAATTTTGTCATGCCATAACTTCCTAATTCTTCCTCAATTCCGTACACTCACCCGTTAACCATTCTTTCTTCATCCGTACATTCCATTCAGCCAAATTTCATATTACCTTTCAATTATTTTTTTCATAATACTTTCTTCCGCTCTACATTCTTTCCTGATGTCAGCATTTGAAATTCTGTCATAACATTCCAAATTCCTTAAGGACAAAACCTAAAGTTTTTCTATAATATTACATTCGCATTCACTGTGTGTTGTTGATTCATATTTGAATAAAAATTATATAACCAAACTTGTATTTTTACATGACACGATCATTTCCAATGTACATGTTATTAATTATAACCGAAACATGTATACAAATAGTGTAATAAAGCATTGATATTATCAACTATCAAGGTTCGGAAGATTTCACATCTGGATTATATACTGCGTGGGGAAAAGTACCACTTCCTCCAAATGATATTGGAGAGGAAAACTGAGGGACGCCGAGGGCCCGGTAGGAGACAGATGTCCTGGCTGCGAAACGTGAGGGACGTGGCGCAGGACAGGGACAGGTTCGCCGAGGTGATCGCCAACGTTGGAGGGACCCGACAGGGCACTTGTAGAAGAAGAAAAAGAAGAATGCAGCGTTGTTAAAATACTAAGTGCAGTTATAATATATTTATTTAATTTAAATTATCTAAATAAATGTATAACTTAGATGTTGCATTTAAAAAGATTATCAAATGTATCAGAAATTTTCGTATTTAGATAGTTTCTGAAATAATTTATTCATGAAAACAATACTTTCAAAGTTTTTCAATATTATTTATTAAAATATATACGCCACGGCCGCCCCCCTTGACTGCCTTTACGCCCCCCATTTACCTCTGGAGCCTCTCAGTCCTCATAGAAAGCTCCAGCGCCCACTGGGATTGTTACCCCTATTGGGAACCTGTATTTTAAACCTTCGTTAAAATTTAACGAATATTTCGGTTTGAAGATTTTTGGGCATTTAATGAATAATTAAAGTCAATTTGGCTAATGACACACTTATTTGGAATTATGCCATTAATGCCAAGTTATGCCGGTCGTTAAATTAAACAACCAATTATTATACTACGTAATAAGTAAAACGTATTAAGTACATCCCAAAGTAAAACGAAACATATTGGACTGTCAGAAAGAAAAATACATTGTTGCCACTATACAAAATTACATGGACACTGAATTCTCTCCAGATCATGCCAAGCGAATATGAACTCTAAAGATTGAGATTTAGAGCCTTGATTATTAAGGTCTATATTCGCCTGTACTACGAAATTTTTCAATTAATTTATTAATTTATAAAGTTAATTAGAGCTCGATTAGTAACAAAAATATGCCTATAACCACCGCCGTATTCCACTTAATCAATTCTGTAAGTTTCCTGAGGATCTGTTTAGGAATAACCGAGGAAAAGGTCCGCACACAAACCACAGATTGAGTTTTATTTATGCCGGTTGTTGAATCCGGTCATAAAAATTAAAAATATATTAAATTTAAAATAAACTGATTTCATTAATATGAAATCGTAATTAAAACTTGAATAATATTTTGGTAAACGCAGAATGCCTTGGACCAGCGAAACATTTAATTCCCATAAACTATAACAAAACATCTAGAAAACAGACGTTTTGATTAGTATTTATTATAATGCATGAAAATATTAACGTGATTTTAAATCAGTTTTAGAAAGAGGCATTCCTTTTCACACTGAAAATCTTCTTAAAATTACAATACGAAAAATTCACACACGATGTACGCTTTAACAAGTCAATGTCTTGCTGTAACATCAAAAAATCCGTAAATTTTTCCAAATCTACGTAATATGGAGATATGTCTTTATTAAATCAGATTCTCACGTGTTCCTCTTTAATATTACACGTGGAAGAACGTAAATTGGCGTACGGAATACTAAAAAATCCCAACATTCATTGCCCTCCCAGAGTGCGTGCTTGCCCCATCCCACGGCCTGTGTTCTCCGCAGAGAGGCGTCTTTATCTCGAGCACGTGACGAGGGCCAAAAATTTAATTATGCGAACGCAGCATTTCGGAGGCTGTAAATATTATTAAAAAAACAATCGTGCTATCGTCAGATCTCCATACGTATGTGGCAATTTAAATTCAGGCAGGGAACTGATAAACAATTGTTTTTTAAATATTCCATTGTTTTGGCCGAAACACTATGATACTTCAACATTATTAACTGTTTAAAGGTATTCCACCTCGGCATTCGGAAAAATAGATTGAACTTGTTTTTAACACAGCCATTATATAAAATAATATAAAATAATCTTTATTTCATACATGTATATATAATAGTATTTTTATAAACAATTTACAATATTCAATATGTAGAGCCCTGTTTTGAAAATCTTTGCTGATGGTGTACATGATTTCTTTATTATAAATTATCCGAAATCAACAAAAAACTAATTGTTTATTATTAAAAATTGTAAAAGCTAATGAGTGACGCGATCAAATTTTGAGTTTAAAAAAATTATTACTTTTGAACATGACACCCAATCAAAAAAGCCTACGTCACATTGTAAATAATATTATGGAAAATTACTATTGTTAATTTCAATATAATCGGGTGAGTAGATAGGGAGGTATTGCGTACACCGTTTTAAAAAAAGTTGTTTCGAGAAAAACGCAATAAAAGTATGACGTCAGCGTCTGTAATTTTTTTTTTAAATTACATTTAATCTGCGATTCCTGAACCGTACATGCGATCTTCTTCTACTGTTGCTTTGATGTCCTCTGATTCCTTTTGATCTCCTCTGATTTTTTTTAAATTTCAGGTTTGTTTAACCCCTTAAATTTTTCTCTGTGTATGTATCACAATTTACATACTTTTTATTTTTCGCGACAGCTGTTTACTCTACTTTATTTTATTTCGGGATTTTTTTGTATATTATTCTTTTTGAATTATACTTATAATTATACTTTGTATAACAACACTTTTTATTTTCACTGAACTCAGACATGTTTCGGTTACAAGTAACCTTTATCAATGTATAATTTAATCAAATAAAATAGAGCGGTCACATATTTACCAAATGG
This sequence comes from Lepidostoma basale, assembly GCA_022606425.2. Taxonomy (NCBI): domain Eukaryota; kingdom Metazoa; phylum Arthropoda; class Insecta; order Trichoptera; family Lepidostomatidae; genus Lepidostoma; species Lepidostoma basale. The sequence continues at coordinate 262,143 of JAHDVF020000316.1, read as the reverse complement.
AGATCGAGTATGTATAAAAGTGGAAGGGCTATAATTAAGATTGAGAAGAGGGGAGATGTAACGGGAACATATCAAGCATGGGAATTGAATTTAAATTTAATTGGTAATTTATTATTATTAATTAGTATAGTATGTACGGGAACATATTAAGTATAGTACTGTAGGCCGAACGCAACATCAGATGAGAGAAGCGATGTCAGGAGTTCCACTTAAGAACACCAAGGAGTTTGTCTACCTCGGGAGCAAAATAACATGGGACGGTCGGTCTAAGAGCGAGGTCGACAGCCGTATACATCAGGCTAGGCTTGTATTTAATAAAAGGTCGAAAATAATAGAGTCAAATAATATAGACCTAAAACTGAGAATACTCCCCATCAAGACTTATGTATGGAGTGTCTTGATGTACGGCTGCGAGACATGGTGCCTATCCGAATGGGATAAGCGGAGACTAGAGGCTTTTGAGATGTGGTCCTACAGAAAACTATTAGGAATTTCCTGGAGAGACCACATCACGAATGAGGAAGTTCTTCAAGGAATCAAAGGAGGAAGGCACCTGCTCATGACCTTGTCCGAAAGGCGTGCAAGATGGATCGGCCATGTAATACGTCAAGAAGGTCTCTTGCATGCTATAATGGAGGGTATGACCGAGGGGACAAACTCTAGGGGACGCCCACGCCGAGAGTACCTGGAGGACCTGTTGGTGGACGTGTGCTGCTCATCATATGCAGATTTCAAAAGAGCTGCACAAGACTGGGAAGAATGGAAGAGGAGAATAGAGGAAATTGCTGCAAACCAATCCCAGGATTGAAACCAGTGAAGAAGAATAAGTATAATTAAATTTATTCAAATATGAATCCACAACATAAAGCGAAGGCGCATATAGAAGAAATAATATTTTTCGTTTATTTTTATCGAGCTTGACGACCTTCGTGGTGGGTTGTTAAAGATCTCTGACAGCCATACCGAAGGTAGTGAGATTGTCACACTTATTACTTACGTGACAATAAAATGGCGATAGATAATCTACCTATCATATGTCATGAGAATCAATATGCGAGTATAACTTAAAAAATTGTCTATAATTATTGGATTTAAATGACCTGTTGAATACAAAAAAAAAATACAAAATGTATGCCTCAAGACCAAAATACTCTTAAGCGTTTTCATAAAATGTGTTGATGAACACGTTTATAGGCGACCTTCAAGTATGTTGTAAACGCGTATGAAAATTTAATTCAGTCGTTTTAAAGGGCTCACCTTGTTCACGTGAAACCTCTCATAACTGTCACGTGTGTACGGACTCTACGTTATTCACGCACAACACATGTTACACATTATTCTGACATTGTTATCGCGAGCGGGTGTTATTACGGTGTTATTATAACGTCAATAACAACGTTTAAGGCTGTCGCAATTCTACCCATAGCCTGGCAGATGATTGAACCCGCTGACAGCCTGTCAGATTGCTGTGTGTGATGGTAGTTAATTTTACAGAAAATTTATAAATTACACAGTAATTTTAATTAGCTTTTGTTATTTAATTTATTTATTCAAAATCTATTGGCCCCAAACAGTGTCAAATGCCGCTCTCTGGACTATGGCAGGCGAAAAGCCAATTAGAGAACAGGTCGCTAGACGCAAATGGCAGTGGATCGGTCACACTCTGAGACGGAACCCAGCCTGCATCGCTCAAGGTGCACTAGACTGGTCCCCTATGGGGGGAAAGAGAAAGCGAGGCAGACCTATAGCCACCTGGAGAAGAACCCTGCAGGACGAGGTTAAAGGCAGAAACATACTATTAACACGCCACGCCACCCGATGCCACGTGATGCGTGTTTAGTCGAATCAAATTGTATTGTTTTCTATGGACAGAATCACACTATGAACACCCGACGCGACGCCATGCGCGCACACGCCACCCGATCCAGACGAGCTAGATCGACGTGTTGCCGATGGTGGGAGTAAACACGCCACGTCGCGTGTTAATAGTATGTTTCTGCCTTAAGGCGGCAGGCCTCACTTGGGATGATGTTAGGCATCAGGCATGCGATAGAGTCGGGTGGAGAAGGTTCCTCGAGGCCCTATGCACCACGGAGGTGTGACAGGACAAAAAGAAGAAGAAGAACGTTAACGTATACTTTTTTAACCATTGTTTTTTCACCCATACGCTCCATATGTACCATACCATCGCGGCGATCCTGTCATAATTTTGTTCACCTTCTTTCGCTCTATTTTCCTTTTTAATATCAGCATTTGATATTCTGTCGTACATTTTTCTACCACACATACGTCTTAGGGACCTCATCTCTACCGCATTTATTCATCTCTCATCCTTCTTCTGCCAGTTCCATGCTTCGCTTCCTTACATAAGGGTTGGGACCAGAACTCCATTGTGAACGGCCATTTTCGCTTTCATTGATAAATTCTTGTTTCCAATAACTATTTTTAAATCTTCATTCAACCCTTCTTTCGTATACGTTAATGATGTAAATGGAACTAGAAATAGAGTTATTGTGACATTCAAGAAATAATAAATGAATAATCGTTAACGTAACCCTTCTTCGGGAGGCATTTTAAATTAATTGTTAAACTTAATGAACTTATTAAACCTACTTTTTAGATTCTTTGTGCATATGTATCTGTCGGAAAAGGGTTTTTTTCAAAAATAAAACTCTTGTTTTACTCATTGATACATAAAGTATTCAAATGTATCCTCGTTTTGGTGAGTTTATTATAACTTATTAATTGGCTAACTAACTAACTAACTTACCATCACGCCGTCTCCCCGGAGGGGTAGGCAGAAAGAATGGAACGCCACACTGTTCTGTCCTGACATACGCCTCTCGCTTCCTCTATATTCATACATCTTGTCATGCACGCACGTCGATTTTTCCGACTCCTCACGTGACCGACATTCAATATTTGATTGATTTGATCGTGCCACGTTTTCCTCGACCTTCCTCTATTTCTCTATTTCTATACCTTCTTTACCATTCTGTCTTCACTCATTCTTTCCATGTATCCAAACCATCTTAATGACCCTTTCCTTATTTTGTTCATAACACTTTCATTCGCACCACATTCACTTCTTATACTTGCATTTGTCACTCTATCATAAACAGATTTGCCACACATTCGTCTTAGAGATCTCATTTCTACTGCATTTATTCTACTTTCATCCTTCTTTTACCAGTTCCATGCTTCACTTCCATACATAAGGGTCGGCACAATAACACCATTGTGCACTGCCATCTTAGCTTTTTTGGATAGGCTTTTGTTTGCGATGACAACTTTAAGTGCACCATTTATACTGTTGCCTGCCCCAACCCTACTTTCTATATCCTTCTCCACCCTCCCATCCTTTGTAAACATACTTCCTAAATAAACAAATTCATCCACTTGTTCCAGATTTTCACCGTTTACACTAATGTTGCACACTGTCATGCTTCCTTCTTTTTCGAAAATCATTACCTTAGACTTATTCACATTCATCATCAAATCGTATCGCTTGCATACCTCATACATCCTAGACACCAGGGCTTGCAGTTCGTGCTCGTTGTCTGCAAGTAGCACAGCGTCGTCCGCATACAACAAACAGCTTACTGAAACATCTTCCATTTTTGCACCTGCTTCCAACCCTTTCAGCTCTTTCATACACTTGTCCATATATAGATTAAACAACCATGGAGACATTACACACCCCTGTTTGACACCTTTATTGATATCAAACCAGGCTGTAAGATCCCCATTTACTCTGACACTAGCAGTGCTTTCTGTGTACAGCGATGTAATTATTAATTGGCACAATTGATAAATGGAAATTTTAAATATATATTGCATTCTACCTTCCTGTTTATCGCACCAACTATGCTCAATGTACGACAATGTACCGGATATGCGATATTTACAAGAAATGCTTTAGTAATATCGGCGTTTTAATAATTTTCTAAAAATCGTTGGATCAACCGTTCGTCACGAAAGAAATTTTATTTTATTATATATACATAGTAGATATTAGAGAGCTGTTGTCGAGTGTGAAAATTAGAAAGGTCTCATATTTGGGTCATGTGCTAAGGGGAGAAAAATACCACCTCCTTCAACTGATATTAATGGGTAAAGTGGAGGGACGTCGGGGAGTTGGTAGAAGACAGCTGTCCTGGCTGCGGAAAATCAAAGAGTGCACAAGAATAACATAAGTTCAGAACCTGTTCCAAGTGGCGAAGGATAGAGATGCCTTTGCTACAGTGATCGCCAATGTTGGGGAGACCTGAGAGTTTTGGCCGAATATGTCTGTATATGTATGTATGTTTTATATAACTCTCTAAAACATTACTTTAATTTTGTTAGAATATAGTTTAACCCCTTTTTATGTTTAATTATTGTAATTCTTTTGTTTAAGTTCCGAACTTCAATTTCGATTCCTATTATGTACTGTTTACTCTTCTTATCATTTATACCTGTGGTACCATGTTATTGGCCTAATTTAATTGTTACTATGTATTTTATTTATGTACTGTAATCGCTGTTTGTTACTCCAAATAAATAATTATTATAAAATAAATTCAAAGAGAATATAAAATTCGAAAATTAAAAATTCGACAGGGTGTTTCGAGTTTCTCGTACTCGAAGAAAATGGAATAAATACAACACTCGCCGAAGGAGAGAAGCGCTTCAGTACTCCATCCAGAATTTCTCTTCCAATTACTCTGGACTCACAAACACTCCCCCGTGGTCTCGAGATTAGATTGCTCCCCTTATAGCGTAAAGGGAAGGCTCATCCCTGCAGAGAGATCTCGGAGCTTTTAAGGAAATTGACTTCCTTTGCTAACTCCGCTTGATCTGTCTGGTGTAAAAGGAAAAATCGTGTGAAAATTTGAGGATAAAATTATAAAGTACTTAAAAGCAATTATTAGTACAATAATAATTATAAAATAAGACCAATCCTAACTAACTAACTAACTAACCATCACGCCGCCTCCCGAAGGGGTAGGCAGAAAGAATGGACTGCCCCACTTTTCTTTCCTGACATATTTCTCTTGCTTTCTCAACATTCATACATCGTGTCATGCACGCGCGTCGATTTCTCTGACTCCTCACATGGCCGACATTCAATATTTGATTTATTTGATCGTGCCACGTTTTCCTTGGTCTTTCTCTATTTCTGGTACCATTTACATCATTAACATATAATTTTTTTACCATTCTTTCTTCATTCATTCTTTCCATATGTCCAAACCATCTTAATGATCCTTTCATTATTTTGTTCATAACATCATCATTCGCACCATCATTAGACCAATCCTCTTCATCATATATATTAATGACATATTTAAAAACATTGAACATTGTAAAATAAGACTGTTTGTCGATGATACATTGATATACATATCAGGGAAAAACTACCAATCTATTGTGAATAAATTAAATGGGGATCTTCACAATATTTCAATATGGCTTAAGAAAAATAAACTCAAATCGAATGTGACATAAACCAAATTCATGATTGTTGGGAATAAAATAATACTTATGGCACCAACAGTGATGATAGACGATGAAACTATAGAAGAAATACACGAATTCAAATATTTATGTGTCCTTATAGATAACAGACTAACTTTTTCACAAAATACAAAATATGTTACTAAGAAGATGGCTAAAAATATCACTTCTGGGTAGGATTAAACGATATATCAGCGCAAAAACATGCAAGACTGTATATAACGCAATTATTCTCCCTTATATAAATTACTGTAGCAGCATATTATTTTTAGCAAATGAAGAAGATATGCGAAGATTAACCATTCTCCAGAATAAAGCAATGAGAATAATTTTGAGGAGAAGTAGATATGCCAGGATTACAGTGATGCTGAAAGAGCTAAAAATTATTTCATTTAAAAAAATAATTTACTACAATGTTTTATTACTAATTCACAAAATTGTTAACCGTCGCGTTGCCATGTGGTCAATTGAGTTTCCACTGCCAATTTAAAGTTGATTTTCTTAAAACCTATGGACCCTAATATTATAAAAAAAATTGTAATCCTCCATTGAAGTGTTCTCAATATTTCGTAATAAAAAAAAAAAGCTAGTTAGTTAGTTAGTTAAAAAAAAGCAAAAAATTACTTCCTTCATCCCAAAAAAATATATTTTCTTAGACTGCCCTCACCTTCATTCGTGTTAAGGTAGAATTTGTTTTGCTAATATTTACAACTTTATCAAAAGTGACAAATACTTACTCGCTGTTTTGAACGTATTATAAATTATATCTTTGGCCTATTCAATAGGTACGTAATAATACCGACTGTGGATGGAAACGCAGCACGTAACTTAATAATATCAGAACTGTGAAAATATTAACACTTTACCAAAAGGGACAAATATTAATACGTACTCGTTGTCTTGAACGTACTATACATTTTGCCTAGGTGCCTTTATCATACGTAAAATCTCGTAAAGTCTCGCCCGCCGGCTGCGGCGCGCAGACAAGTTTATACCTGGTGTCCAGTTGCTCGTATGCTGTGACGCATTCCATATCAGAAATCGCATGGTTCCAGAAAAAAATTAATAATGATATGTTTTTCAAATAATCCATGTATGTTATAGATATCGATCTATTCCTAATGAAATTCCCTACAAGATGACATAAATTAAATTTTGATTCATCGAGTCATATGCTTGATATTTAGATAAAGTTAGCGATAAACTGAATTTACCACATGGGAGCGAGCGTTTTGTTTTGAACACGGTACGTTAAGGGTTAATAGGCACACCTCCCAAGAATTTTTAAGGAAGATAAAAAGTAACGTACATAAGGGTTGGGACCAGAACTCCATTGTGGACGATAATCTCACGATCTATACAATAACTATTTTTAAAGCTCCATTCACTTTGTTACCCGCACCAACCCTTCTTTCAACATCACTGTCCGTTCGGCAATCCGCTGTGAACATGCTACCCAAATACACGAATTCCCTCACCTGTTCCAAGTTCTCTTCATTCACACTTATATTATTAACTGTCATTTGCTCTTCCATTTCAAAAACTAACACCTTTGACTTTCCGACATTCATCATTAAATCGTTCGATTTGCGCACCTCATACATTCTCGACACTAAGACTTGTTATTTGTCCTCCCTATCCGCAACGAGAACGGCATCGTCCGCGCAAAGTAGACTTTTATTACCGAATATTTTTAATAAGTAATATTTTAGCCAGAAGCTCAGAAGAAAAATGGACAAGAAGACTGCTGACTTGGAGACCGTGGACAGCGAAGAGAAGTGCAGCGCGACCGCAACTACGGTGGAAGGATGATCTAAACAGACACGTCGGAATAACCTGGATGCAGTCTGCACAGGACAGAATGACATGAAAGCAAATGGAGGAGGCCTTTGTCCAGGAGTGGACGGGAATAGTCTGAAGAAGAAGAAGAAGAATATTTTTTTATAATCACTAATTTGAGCATTAATAACAGCTCAATTTCATGAAAAAGAAACTGGGTCAAATCTAGGATTGAACCCAAGTCACTTGGATCTAGAGGCAATCTTAGGGTCTTCTAGACTGCCATAAAGATAAAGTGTTTTCTTTTTTATTTTCCTTCATATCTATCGCAAAGAAGTATTAAGCGATAAACAAACATTCATATAAAACCACAGAAAGCTCCATAATTCTAAGCTATCATAGAAAGAACATATAACAATTGATAGAACAAACACTTATTTCACTTTATCTTCGTCTATCCCGTATTCGCATCGCCCCGGGATAGTGGAAATGTGAACAGAGATTCCGATTGAATCGAAGTTTCCCGAGGGAATGCGGAGATTGCCGAACGCTACCTATTTTTTCGATTACTCGACATAAGCACACTATAAAGGAAGTTCTTTTCAAGTAGAAAATGAAATATTTAAGTTGGTAAGTTTTCTTTGGTAATGCACCACAATAGGAACGTATTCAAACATATATTATCAACCAAAATTTATCGAAATTACAATATTTATTGAACATGAACGCTTGACTATATTAGACCGCCACATTGTTCTGTCCTGACATTCTTCTCTCGCTTTATATACATTCATACATCGTTTCATGCAGGCACGTCGAGTTTTCCGACTAATAACTTGTCCGACATTTCATATTTCGGTCTAACTCTATTTCTAGTTACCATCAATGTCGTTTACATATACTTATTTCGGTATCTTGTCTTCGTTCATTTTTTATATGTGTCTTAACCATCTTAATTACCTTTCATTGTTTTAATTCATTTCACTGCATTCACTTCTTATATTTGCATGTGACACACAATTATTTACAGTTTTACTCTAAAAGATCTCATTATTTATGTATTATACTCTCATCCTTCTTTTGTCAGTTCCATAATTAACTTCTATACATAAGGGTCAGCACAAGAACACCATTGTGCACTGCCATTTTAATTTTTTTGGAAAGGTATTTGTTTGATATGACAACATTAAGCTTATATACAATAAGTTGTTAAGACATTTGTTCTCTTTTCGGAAATTTTATCGAATTCTTTCCTAATTTAATGAGATGAGTTGTTCTACTGATAACATATTAAAAAAACATAATATTTGTTTCTCTACTCTAGTCTTTCTGCCTACTCTTTCGGAGATACGGCTTGATGGTTTGTTAGTTAGTTAGTTCAATTTGTTTTCTCATCTCGATGAAGCTTTCCTTGGAGTGAAATCTTTTTTATTTTAAACACCAGTAAGATTATGGTGTTAAAACAAAAATCTAAATATGTCGTAATGTGTTTCTAAATGTTGAATATTCAGTGTAAAAGAAATTAAATTTTTAGTACACGAAAGTAAATTTTCTCTTTTGCAAACAAATATTATCAATATTCAAACGAATCTCAAGTTTCTCTTCGAACTGTTTGCAAAGATTTTTCAAACTCGAACATTTTTATCAAATTTCGTTTTAACCAGAAAACTGGGAAGATCCCAAATAAACAAGAATTTTCTCCGGGAAATATTAAGATCGACTTACAAATTCCAAAGACGAACTCCTTTCAGTTAGTAGAGAAACAAATGGTATGTTTTTTTTAAAGTAAGATCGGTAGAACATCTCATTTGATCAAATTGAGAATGGATTCGATAACATTTCCGAAAAGTGAACAAACTAACAAATAAACCATCACGCCGTTTCCCCGCAGGGGTAGGCAGAGAGAATGGACCGCCACAGTACTCTCTCCTGGCAAACCTCTCTAGCTTCCTCCACTTTCATACAACGAGTCATACACGCACGTCGATTCCTCCGACTTCTAACATGACCAACCTTTAAAATTTGATTAATTTGGTCATGCCATGTTTTCCTCGGTCTGCCTCGACTCCGTACTCCATATCGTTAATGTATACTTTCTTTCCTTGTCGTTAATGTATACATCGTTCTATAACACATACCTCTTTGGGACCTCATTCATCGCATGTATTCTGCTCTTCTCTTTCTTCTGCCAGTTCCATGCTTCGCTTCCATACATAAAACTTTCATTGATAAATTTAAACATTTTTTAAAGTTCCATTCACTTTGTTAAACTCACCAACCCTTCTTTCGGCGACACTTGACACAACATGCTACCTAATACCTGCTACTACCTACATAGTATTAAAAAACTTTATAAAAAAGTTAAGATGGCAGTGGACAATGGTGTTCTTGGAAGTTAAGCATGCAATTGGCAAATTAAGGATAAAAATACAATAATTGTAGAAATCAGATTTCATAGAGAAATATGTGCTTAATCTGTGTACCTATGCTTGAGTGACTAACTAACTAACTAACCATCACGCCGTCTCCCCGAAAGGGTAGGCAGATAGAATGAACTGTCACACTTTAACCGATGCGGCACTCCATCCTTCTCTTTTCGCCCCGCGGGAGACGCGGTGTGATGGGTTGCGAACCTCATCGCCACCAATAGGCATCTCCCGCGCACACATCGATCTTCCAACATCCACAAAATAAATCTATAACAAATAATATAAAATACAATGATATAAAATAAAATAACAAAATAAAAATAATTTAACACACAAAAAATTGCTTGAGTGTCAAATGCAAATACGAGTATTATAGGTGAATTTAGTGTTGCGATCAAAATAATGAAAGGGTCTCTATTAAGGTGGTTTGAACACACGAAAATAATAAATGAACACAGAATAGTGAAGCAAGTATACGTTTACGAAGTATGGTAAACGGAACAAGAGGAAGACCGAAGAAAGCGTAGCACGATCAAATCAATTCTTATATTTCGGTCACGATAAATCGAGGTGCGAGCATGACACGATGCAAGAATTTTGAGGAATCGAGAATAAGGAAAGAACCCCTTCGAAGAGACGACGTGATGGTTAGTAAGTCATTACAAAAAATGTTTTATTCTTACTAATAAAAACTACAATCTAAGATAGATAAAAAAAAATGTTTTTTAAAATTTCAATTTCTTCTCGCCTACCGCCACACTACTCGGTCATGCTCTCTAGCTTCCTCCACATTCATACACATACGTCGATTCTTCCGACATCTATCATGGCCTTTTCAATAATTACAAAAAACATAATTTTCCAACATTTGAGGTGGAAGAAATCTAAGTAATGTATTTTTATACATAAGTGGACGGGATATAACTATGGGAGAATTATTTAAATAATGAAAATATATTTTTTACAAGAAAAAATGCATTTTTTTTAAATATATATTATAATGGTAAAATGACAAATTTCATTTTGCCATAGTGATGACAAGCATATCACTACCTTAAAATATATCATAAACCATCAAGAAAGCGGACGTTTACATAACAAGAAAATGAACAATACAATTCTAAAAAACAATTTATTTAGAAAATCAAATTGTGTAACTTATATGAAGGTTCTACCTTAATAATTCATTCAGAAAATCTTATAACAATACATGTTTTAGTAATTTGCTCTTGAAATATTGTATATATACAATATGTTCACATTACCTTGTGAAAAACAGACAAGCTCACACCGCGGAGTTTTCCACTTAAAATTTTCTTTCAGAAGCAGACGAAAAACAAAAACATAATTTATTTTTGACAAACTCTACTTGGCTGGTATAATTTATCATGATAGATAAGAAAACGACGTTTTTGACAAATTCTTTATGATATAAAACCACGTACGCAACTTTTTGATATTAGTATAAGATGTATTTATGTTTTGACGATTATGTTACTAAAATATAACAGTTAGGTCTTTTTTTACGATTACAATTCTGTGGATTGGCTGCAACAAGTCTCACTCTTTTCTTCCAAAAATATTTAAAAATATTTAAAAAAAAAAAAAAAAAACATTAAACAATTTTTCGTTATCGTTGGATTTTAAAGGTTGGTCATATAAAAGTCGTAAGAATCGACATGCGTGTATGACTCGTTGTAAGAATGTGGGGGAAGCTAGAGAGGTGTGTCAGGATAGAGTGTTAGGGCGGTCCATTCTCTCTGCCTACCCTACGGGGAAAGGACCTGATAATTTGTTGTTGATGTCCTTCATGATATTTTTTTTTATTACTATTTATATATTTCTACTTGAGAGATAATAATGTTATTTAATTTTCAAAATCAAATTTATTGTATGTAAAATTTTTAATAACATTTCGATAAGAGTGCACTGCAAAAAAACTTTTTTAAAAATATTTTTCTGACTTTGAATGTGACCGAATTTAGTATTTTATTAAATTGGTCATGCCATGCTTTCCTTGGTCTTCTACTGATTCTCTTTCCACTGACACTGCTTGTATACAATATTTTAACCATTCTTCTCTTATCCATTCGTTCCACATATCCAAACCATCTCAGGGATCCTTAAGTTAATTTTACTTTTGAGGCAATCAATTGTTTCACATTTCTTACTTATTTCATCGTTCGGTTTTCTATTACATGATACAAAACTCCATAATAATGAATCAATATATAAATAAAAAAGTGTTTAATGGGAATGATATATTTATAAAATTAGACGCATAGAAAACAAACGTTCCCAATTATATTATTAATTAATATGTAGGATATTTTGGTGAATTTTTAGTTTTTAGGTTTATTGTTAAGGTTACTGTTTGATACTTTTTCCTATCGATAGTAAGCAAAATCCCACAGTAGAAAGTATAACCACGAGGTGAACGCAAAACCCCTGTATTTCAATTCAAATTTGTATTTGAAATCAATATCATTTTTATTTCTCATTTTCTTTTTTATGTAGGTACTTTGTTTAAACAACACTTAAATTTAAAAAAATAATAAAAATTCAAATTACATAAACATTTTTCGGACAACCAGTCCTTCTTCAGTGATACATATATAATATGTATCACTGAAGAAGGACTGAAGAAATAAAGCATCTACAACACAAAGTATGGCGAATATAGATGGAATATTATTATCGATTAAATTAACAAAGGATCCCTGAAATAGTTTGGACGAGAGAAGAATGGTTAAAATGTTATATACAAGCAGTGTAGGTATAAATAGAAGTCATTGAAGACGAAGGAAAGAAAGGCATGACCAAATTAATACTAAAAGGCGGCCACAATCGAAGTCGGAAAAATCGAGGAGCGTGCATGTAAAGATGTTTGAATGAACAGGAAACTAGAGTGTTATATCAGGACAGAGCTGTATAGCGGTCTATCTTCTCTGCCTATCCCTCAGGCGAAATGGCGTGATTGTTAGTTAGTTAGTTAGTTCCTAGGTTAAATATGAAAATGATATAAACTAACTAACTAACTAACCATCACGCCGTCTCCCTGAAGGGGTAGGCCGAAAGAATGGCCTGCACACTTTTCTTTCCTGACATATTTCTCTCTTTCTTCCTCAACATTCATACATCGTGTCATGCACGCGCGTAGATTTCTCTGACTCCTCACATGGCCGACATTCAATATTTGATTTATTTGATCGTGCCACTTTTTCCTTGGTCTTCCTCTATTTCTGGTTCCATTTATAATACATCGTTTACATATAATTGTTTTACCATTCAAGCAAATTTTTAGTAAATTTTCAGTCAATTTTTAGTCAAATAAAATTTGTAGTCGAGCGAGTGGGGAGGGATATTGAAAAACGGGTTGGGGCAGGCAACAAAGTGAATGGTGAACTTAAAGTTGTCATTGCAAACAATAACCTTTCCAAAAAAACTAGAATGTCAGTGCACAATGGTGTTCTTCTACCGACCCTTATGAGTGGAAGCGAAGTATGGAACTGGTAAAATAAGGATGAAAGTAGAATAAATGCAGTAGAAATGAAAATGATATTTTATACCGAAAAAAAAAACAAAAGCAATAAGGCACAAAATTTTATAACTTAGTTCCATGACCTTTACATTTGGAATTGCCCAAAAAACCCATGGCTAATCGAATGAAATAAAAGGACATCGCAGTAAGTTTTATGAGAGAGAAAAACTTGGAAAGTCCGCTATTTCCTTTCTTATATTCTGCCCAAAGAATACAAATGGTTTTCAATTTGGCGCTGAGCTGCCTGGATGTTAACATTCTTAAGGTCAAAGCGGATGATGGCGAGATAAAAGCGCGTTTACACGGTACCAGAGACACGCGTATTCATCCCTGCAGACGTATTTTTAAGTAACTTGACTTTATAACTCTAATGGGAGTGTGAATGATAGTTTAATGTGGTAGAAAGGTTGTCTCTGGCAAACTTACCACTTAAGCACCTCACTTATATAACATAATACATTTATTATATCATTAGTTTTAATTTTGTAGTCATATATTATAATTATTGCAACCTTGAACTTGACATAGAAGGCATTCAAATAATAAATTCATTCATAAATAACTACATGAAGAAAAAATGTTAAAAAAATTGTATGTTAACGATGTAAATGGAACTAGAAATAGAGAAAAATGTGGCACGATGAAATAAGTCAAATATTGAATGTCGACCACGTGAGGAGTTGGAGAAATCGACGCGCGTGCATGAGACGATGTATTAATGGTGAGGAATAGAGAGAAATATGTCAGGAAAGAAAAGTGTGGCAGTTCATTATTTCTGCCTCTTCCTTCGGGGAGACGGCGTGATGGTTAGTTAGTTAGTTTTTCATAACTAAATATTTTGACAACCGAGTTAAAAGTTTTAAAACTATTTATGTTGTTTCACCTTATTAGAAAATCGTCAAAACAATTATCTGTTGAATTCCTTACCTTACCGAATACTTAACTTTTTTTAACTTACATATCTGATAATGCAAAATTTAATCTCATGCTCGATATGTTGCCGTTATATCTCCCCTCTCCTCAATCCTAATAATCCCCTTCCACTCAATATGTTCCCGTTATATCTCCCCTCTCCTCATTCCTAATTATACCCCTTCCACTTTTATACATAACTCGATCTTCATTTAGTATATAAGTGACCGCTCTGTTTATTTGACTGTTAAAATTGTATGCATTGATAAAGGTTACTTGTAACCGAAACATGTCTGATTTCTATAAAAATAAAAAGTGTCGTTATATAAAGTATAATTATATTTATTCAAATGTTTCTAAATTTGGCATGCGAAAAAAATATTATATTTAAATTATTTTATGTTTTTATTCTTTATATTTTATATATGATAAGATATCAAAAAATACAAATAGAGCCTTTGTATATTATAAACATTCTTTTATTTTGATAATGCTGCTTTTATTTTGACTAAATTTAGATATATAAATATTTTTATAACAGCTTTGCGTAGGTCATAAGTCGCGCGAATGTTTTCTTGGGCAGTGCGCTACCTTTATTGCACGCGGTGCATGGGCGTTTAAAGGATAATTAGATATGTTAATTATTTCTTGAACAATGATGTTAAACTCTCTATTAAATAATTAATACGAATGAAATCGTCTGTTTTCTAAACTAACTAACTAACCATCACGCCGTCTCCCGGAAGGGGTAGGCAGAAAGAATGGACTGACATACTCAACATTCATACATCTTGTCATTTTTCTCTGACTCCTGACATGGCCGACATTCAATATTTGATATAAATTAATATCTTGCCACGTTTTCCTCGGTCTTCCATTATTTCTGGTTCCATTTACATCGTTAACATATACTTTTTTTTTACCATTCTTTCTTCATTCATTATTTTTATATGTCCAAACCATCTTAATGATCCTCTTATTGTTTTGTTCATAACATAATCATTCGCACCGCATTTACTTCCTATATTTTCATTCGACACTCTATCATACACAAAGTATCCACACATTCGTCTAAGAGATCTCATTTCTACTGCATTTATTCTACTTTCTGCATTTATTCTGTTTTCAAGACGTTTAATAATAATTTATAGGAATGACATGTTTCGCCTTTCTAAGGCATTATAAAATCTTCATTTGGTAATATATGAGAAAGACGAAACATGTCATTTCCTATAATTTTAATACAATTCAAGAAAACAGGCGTTTACAAAAATTACTTCATGAGACACATGCACAATGGTGTTCTTGTGCCGACCCTTATGTATGGAAGTGAAACATAGAACTGGCAAATGAAGGATGAAAGTGGAATAAATGCAGTAGAAATGATATCTCTAAGACGAATGTGTGTCAAATCTGTATATGATAGAGTGACAAATCCAAGTATAAGAAGTGAATGTGGTGCGAATGAAAGTGTTATGAACAAAAAAAGGAAAGGATCATTAAGATGGTTTGGACACATGGAAAGAATGAGTGAAGACAGAATGGCAAAGATGGTATATGTAAACGGCGTGAACGGAGCTAGAAATAGAGGAAGGCCGAGGAAAACGTGGCACGATCAAATCAATCAGATATCGAATGTCGGTCACGTGAGGAGTCGGAGAAATAGACGTGCGTGCATGACAAGATGTATGAATGTAGAGGAAGCGAGAGAAGTATGTCAGGACAGAACAGTGTGGCGTTCCATTCTTTCCGCCTACCCCTCCGGGGAGACGGCGTGATGGTAAGTTAGTTAGCTAGATTTTAGAGTTCAATATCTCCAAAAGATCGCTCAAAGTTAATTCCATCTCAACTCGCCCTTAAGACCAAAGTGAATTTCAGAAAGATGAAGAATAATGGAGACGTATTATTGGTACAGCGGACCTCCATGTTGCCAGTCATTATGAGATCCACAGAGGCGAAAGTTAAGTCGAAGGTGGAAGTTAGCAAACGAAATTTGCACCGCGTTAAACGTGTACTAATGAACCAATTTAGAATTATCAAAGTTTGAGAATTCGTGATAGCATGGAACAATTATGAGGGACAATGGGGGTTCACTTACTTGTGAGAATACGGTATTTACAATATATAAGCGATTATTGTTGTGGAAATCAGTGGTACCAGAATATATATAGTAACTTACTAACAAACTAACTAACCATCACACCGTCTCCCGAAGGGGTAGGCAGAAATAATGGACTGAATATTTGATTTAGGATTAGGATAGAACTAAAAGTTCCGATACGATTTTGCAGGATTGTAGAGTATAAAATATCACAATTTCTTTTTATATGCTGTGAGTGTCGCGACAGCTGTTTCGCTATCAGGTGTTGCAATAAACTGACTTGAGTTTATTGTAACACATGATGATGCTAACTTCGGTTGGCGAAACAGCTGTCGCGACACTCTGAGTAAATAAAAAGATATTGTGATATTAAAACAGTGTTTTAAATTTTAACAGAATAAAATATTTCTAATATTTATGTAATATTTAATACAGAAGCCGGAAGAATCGACGTGCGTAGATGACTCGATGTATGAATGTGGAGGAAGCTAGAGAGGTGTGCCAGGATAGAGTAGTTTGGCGGTCCATTCTCTCTGCCTACCCCTGCGGGGAAACGGCGTGATGGTTTGTTGTTGTTGTTGTTAAGATTTTAGGTATTCCTCCATAATATATTTACGCATTGATTTAAAAAATAATATTAATAATAATCGGAAACGAAATTCGTAGCGCTGAGTATGTATATTCGCATTTCACTCTTGCATATGTTCTAGCTCAATGTTCTCACTCGCCGTGCCGCGGCAGTGGCGGCTGTCGCTTTCGGGCTTGCAACCAGAGCGGGTCTATGCCCGTTCCGTGAGCGTTGCCAGATGATTTTTTAGTGTTTTTAGCAATTAAATCTCAATTATTATAATTTTTTACTTCAATTATAATTATATAAGGGGATTAGCTATGAATGTTCCTATTTTTCCGATTTAAAATCGCTAATTTTTTAACGCGTACTGACTACCCTACACCGGAACGTACGTT
Source organism: Lepidostoma basale (assembly GCA_022606425.2). Lineage (NCBI taxonomy): Eukaryota > Metazoa > Arthropoda > Insecta > Trichoptera > Lepidostomatidae > Lepidostoma > Lepidostoma basale. Next base: position 244,916 of record JAHDVF020000316.1, on the reverse strand, counting down.
TTTATTTTAGCACCGTAAGGGAAAGTTTAAAGACTTTTTTCTAGACATTGATTGGCTGTTGCGCTTTCTCACTTTCACTACGAACGACTCTTAATGGGTAGTACAATCCTACAAAATCGTGCCCCAATGTTAGTGAAAAAGTGGTTAATTTTATTTTTCAATATGTCAACCCACCAAGTTTAAAAAATATATATACCCAGTTAATATTATACGTTCGTCTCAAGTGGTTGTATAATTTAACCCTTGTGAAGTTTATTATGATACGCTGTTTCCAAGAACCGATCCCTTTCAAGAAGTTTCTTCACAATTTCCTTTTTAATACTCCTATAAACTGAAAGAGTTCCTACTATATTCGAAAGAGTTCTTTTGCTTATGTTAGGGCCCGTACCAAGCTCGGGATTTGCTAGAGCAAACGTTTGATTAGTATTAAAATTCCATGTGCTAACTGGCTGTAAATCTTTAGAAGAAACTTTTGATCGACTTCAGTTTTTTTATTCTTGCGTACTACAATATAAGAAAAACAACTGTTATCTCCTATAATAATAAAAATGTTCTTAAGATAATATTTAAATATATATAAATAATAATTAAATAAAACGATATTTTTTTAACTACTTAAACGATGGTTTCGCCAGGCTCGCTGACATCGCAGCCAGCCATCGATGACATCGCACCCATCGATGCCAGCGAGCCTGGCGAAACTGGTCGCTGTCGAAATAAAGACAAAAGTGAAAGTGAATACAAAACATCGATTTATTTAATTATTATTTATAAATGTTTGTGATCACTTCACTTAAAACCGATCAAATAAAATGTTTAATCTTAAATTCGATCGTAATATGTTTAGTATAAAAATCCTTTATAGTTATGGTTTATCGTAACACCTGATGATGCCAACATCGGTTGGCGAAACAGCTGTCGCGACATTCTCAGTGAATAAAAAGAAATTGTGATATTATAAGTATTTTAAATTTTAACAGTAAAAAGTAAAAAAAATCTAAAAACACCCATTTTATTACATAAAAATTTCCTTTTTTTACTGATGTGATAAAATTCTTATCTTGATGCTTTTTATATACCTTTATAAAGATAGTGTATTGTATTAACATGTGAAGGGTAGCATTTTCAGGTTACAAGTTTCAAATTTCCGAAAAGAAAGGCCTTCCCCTGTATATTGAATATTATTGCCTCTATACCTGTAAAGCAAAGTGTCGGCTGCTACGAAGAAGGTAACATGTTGCAACCTTGCTGAAGTGTTCTCCATATATTTCAATACATCATCCCTAGACTATAAATAGATTCAACATACTGAAGGGTTTGCAATATTGTATCCTTGTATGTATTACTTGTATGTAATAAAACAATATCCTGCAAGTAGCATATCAAAAGTAATTTTAGTAAAAGGTATAGACATACTTTATAAAAACATGGTCTAAAAGAACAAAGAAAATTATTATAAACAGAGTAAACCATTTCACAAATGAGGGCCTTCTCTCTGTAAAGATATCGGAAGAAGGGTTGGAGCTGGAAACAAAATAAATTGTGCACTCAGAGTCATTACCGCAAATAGAAATATATTGACTGAAGCAAAAATGGCAGTGCAAAATGGAGTTCTTGTGCCGACCCTTATGTATGGAAGTGAAGCTTGAAGTTGGCAGAAAAAGATGAAAGTAAAATGAACGCCGTAGAACTGAGGTCACTAAGAAGAATGTGCAGAAAAACAATGTATGATATAATATGTAATGATGAAGCAAGAATGAAATGTAAGGCCGATGAATGCATGATAAATAAAATTAAGAAAGGATCACTAAGATGGTTTGGACATATGGAACTAATGGAAGAGGGAAGAATGGTTAAAAAATATAATAAATACAAGTAGTGTGAATGGGAAAAGAAGTCGAGGAAGACCATGGAAGACATGACCAAATTAATCAAATACTGAAAGGCGGCCAAGTTCGAAGGAAGAACGATCGGCTAGCGTGCATGTGTGAATGTAAATAGGCGCGAGACTTATGTCAAGATATAACAGTGTGGCGATCCATCCTCTCTGCCTACCCCTCCGGGGAAATTCAATTTCCATTCGTATTATTTATTTATAAAACTATGTAAATAATTATAATATGAATGAAAACGTCTGTTTTCTATTATAAGAGTAACTTATGTGAGTGACATTTGAATTGCCTTAGACAGGCGAAGAATGTCATTCACATAAAATATATAATAAAACTTCTATAAAATAAAGGTTTTCATTCGTATTATTTTTTTAACGTGGAGTTTTTTTTTATCATCGTTCAAAAAAAAATATGTGTATTATTTTCTGTTCACATTTAAGATTGAATTATAATTTCTGATATTATTAATTTAAATTCTAGGCGGTCTTACAAAAAAAATGTTTATAAAAGATTCACTTTTTAAAACAAGTAAATGTATTTTTAAGAGCTTAATCAACGAATTTGAAAAGAAGTAAATTTAATAAAAATTATGTCTTTTGTTTTATTTTATCATATGAAAATGAAAATTTTATCGTTTGTTCCTGGACGGGATTCTCCATTCAAAAATATTCAAGTACATAAAAAAGTAAATAGTTAAATTATTAATATGAGTTATATACTGAAAAACTCGTTTGCCATGTTTTCATTTGATTCTCATTTGATATTCCATTTTCTTCTCGCAATAAAAATCTCAAAGTGAAATTTTCATTGAAAATTTAAATTCAAAATCAGACTGTTCGAAAAAAGAATGAAGAAGGTCATTAATACTGATGAATGTTTGCATTTGGGCTCTGGTCTGATTGAATGGAAAACAAACTTCGTTGACTAGTTATAAATCCTTATATTAATGGATAAACGTACTAAAGCCATTGAAATACGATGTGTTCGTTACACAAACATATTTTTTTTAAATTATAAGAATGTGCGTGATTGTGTGGTAAACGATTCAATATATTGTATAATATCATTCTCCCATCGACGAAGTTATTATACGTGGACTATAGACGTATTGCGAGAAAAATAATCTAAAAATCGGAATAAGAGAAAAATAAACTCAAAAGTGTAAAAAACAGTGTTTTAATTCATAAAAAAATCTTCACTTTTTAAACTAACTAACAATCACTCCGCCTCCCCGAAGGGGTAAGCAGAAAAAATGGACTTCCACTCTTTTCTTTCGTAACATACTTGATCACCAATCATACATCGTGTCATGCACGCAAGTTGATTTATCCAACTCCTCACGAATGAATGTGTAATAAACAAAATAATAAAGTAACAATAAGATGGTTTGGACACATGGAAAGAATGAATGATGAAACAATGGTAAATTTTTTTATTTTTTAACGATGTACATGGAATTAGAAATGTAGAAAATCCGAGGAAAGGGTGGTACAATCAAGTAAATCGAAAAATTATATAAATTCGCCATCACCACCCTGCAAATGGTTATGCCGGTAGGTAGAGCAATCTCTTTGCTAAACCGTGTCACCTGGAGGTCGACAAACTATTGATATTAATAAACAAATAAATTTAATAAATAAATTATTCTCGGTTTTTCGCCAGTGTTCTCTCATATTTATAAACTAACTAACTAACTAACCATCAGTAACCGTCACTAACCGTTTCCCCGAAGGGGTAGGCAGAAAGAATGGACTGCCACACTTTTCTTTCCTGACATATTTCTCTCGATTCCTGAACATTCATATATCGTGTCATACACACGCGTCGATTTTTCTGACTCCTCACATCGTATCACGTTTTCATCTGTATTTCTGGTTCCATTTATATCGTTAACACATACTTTTTTACCATTATTTCTTCATTCATTCTTCCCATATGTCCAAACCATCTTTACATAATTTTGTTCATAACACCATCATTCGCACCGCATTCACTTCTTATATTTTCATTCGACACTCTATCATATTTATAAAATTGTTAAAGTAATAGCAATGCTTAATGCGAAAGAAAATACTACGCAGCATGTTTTCCTGCCATTTTTTTCAACGCATTAATCTTTATATGCCTTCTTGTTGTAATTGCGATGTTTTCAGAATAATGAACAAAGAATGTTCCTCTGTAGCGAGACTCTAAATGATGTTTCGTATTAGCATACGCCGCCAATAACAGGCGAATGAATGAATAAATGAATGAAATTTTTAACCATTCTCACCTCCACACAACGATTAGGGAACGGAGCTAAAAGCTTTTACAAGACCAGCAAGGAAATGTAGGGATACCTTTGTCAACCCTTAACTAAGTGGGTTCATGTTTTACACTTTTTATGTTATTAATTTTAAAATAACCGATTATTTTATTTTTTATGATTGCAACATTGTGAATAATATTATGTTACAAATACAACTGAATGCTTCTTGGGCAATTTCTCTCTATTAAATGTGTTATGGAGAGAGTCTGTTTTATAAAAGTTGAATTATATTTTGTTTATTTCGTGAAGTAAATTATGGCCGAGCCATAGAGGGCCCCCTCCGCTTACCCGAAGCTGTTATAGGCGCAGCGGCACCTTTCGTCAGCTTCACTCGTGCACTCCCTAGGCCCGTCCCCCGTCCATACGGGACTTACGTTAAAAAATATATATATTTATATGTTTGCAACCAAGGGGGACCCAGACCACATTTAAGCTACGCTACTCTCCCTCGATGTCCCGCCGTACACACATAGCAATACAACAGCAAAAGAAAATACACAATTGATACACAAATAAAATATGTTAGAGAAAGAATAAAATAGAAATAATGCACAGCAGGAGGCACAGGAGGGAGGGAGGAGACAAAATGCAGGATGGGGGAAATAAGGAAATTTTTTTAATGTGTGGACTAAGGAACCTAATATAGGAAGTTAATTCTATATATTTAAGAGAAGAAGAAAATCGTGAAGTAATGTGGGATGCAGCACAACCTCTTCGGGTGCTGAACTGGAAGACGACTGCTGAGGACAGGGACTGCTGGAGGCGAAAGTTGACTGAGGCCAAGGCTCGATATAGGCTGTAGCGCTATCGGAAGAAGAAGAAGAAGGAAGACATATCTTGCCACTTTAAGTCATTTTAACCACTCTACGTATTTGAACGTACGTGATACCGTGTACCAACAACACTTGAGTACAAGTCTTCATAAATATGATAGTTTTACAAGGGACAGGCCAAGTGTGCGGCCGAGTATTTGACGTTTCGTAATTTAAAAAATAAAATTAATGTAAAATTAAAATTCATTAAAAAAAATTTGCTTTTTTTTAATGTTTCTCGAAAAATTACCTGAAGGTAGGGCGATGAAAATGGATTTCAAAAGTTAAATAAAAAATGTTTTAATTCATTTCAAAAACCTCGTTATTGAGTTCTGCGATGTTATCTTTAATATCGATGCCTTAAATTTATCAAAAATTGATAACGATCAATAATAATTAATACCACTAAATAAATAAGTTTTCTATTAAGTTTTTATTTCTGGTAATTATATAATTCGTTTTGCTAAGGCATTATTATACTCGTATGTCCAAAACTTATAGAAAATATACGTTTTTATTCGTATTAATTATTTAATACGCAACTATCGTTAAAAAATTAACTAATGACTTAACAAGGCGAATAACATCAGTCCCCTAAAATAAAATGAAATATCTAAGAATCTAATGATTTCGTCAATTAATTATCCAATTGTTTTTCTATAAATTATATAAAACAAACGTTTTAATTCGCATTATTTATTTAATATATAGTTTCACACCATTCTTCAAGAAATCAATTATGCGAGTATTGACATTATAATCTAATCCATAGGTTCCCAACTTTTTCTGAATCGGAGCCCCCTTAATAATAGATATTCCCTCTCCCATAATAGTCATACCGAATATCAAAATACGGTGATCTGTATCTATTTATAACCACAAATCATAAATTGAATTGTATCGGAAATGTTATTAATTTTACAGTTTTAATTGTTTATTCTTGAATACAGTATTATCAAAGTATTTCATTATTATTTATTAAAATAATTAAATACTAAGACTGCCTCAATGCCCGCATTTACCTCTGTATCCGTTAGAGCCCCCATAAATATCCAACGCCCTCTAGGGGGCGGTACCGCCTCCGTTGAGAACCTATTATCTAATCAATGTGTCTGAAGCGAATGTCATCCTAAGCTTAAAAGGATGTGTGTGTGTGTGTGTGTGTGTGTGTGTGTGTGTGTGTGTGTGTGTGTGTGTGTGTGTGTGTGTGTGTGTGTGTGTGTGTTGTGTGTGTAACTTATGTATTGACTAAAGAAGTTGTACTTTGGCCTAACAGAACACAAAAAAAACTTTTGAAGTTTTCAAACACACATGTTTTTCACTGATATTTTTTTCAATACACAATATGGGATACATCAATTAATTATTTCATCATTGCTGGCTAACTTCATAATATATATTCAATTCACGTGATTAATATTATTTTCTAATATATTTTATAAGATAGAATTATTTTTGTAATATATTTGGTACAAACTAACGAACTAACTAACCATCACGCCGTGTCCCCGAAGGCGTAAGCAGAAATAATGGAATGCCACACTATTCATTCCTAACATATTTCCTCAACATTCATACATCGTGTCATACACGCGCGTCAATTTCTCTGTCTCCTCACTTGGCTGACATTCAATATTTTTGTTTCCTTTTTTTTAAATCGCTCTTTACATCATGACAGCATGAGCCAAATCGATATCAAGGGTATTATAGCTATCATAGTGATTCTCGTGACGTGTGATAGGTAGCTAATCTATCGCCATTTTATTGTCACGTGATTCCTAAACCAGGCCAAAGAGAGTGTGACAATCACACTGTCACAATCGTACTAAAATATTTCATTTATTTGATCGTGGCACGTTTTCTTCGGTCTTCCTCTATTTCTAGTTCCATTTACATTGTTAACATATACTTTTTAACCATTCTTTCTTCATTCATTCTTTCCGTGTGTCCAAACCAACTAAATGATTATTTCATTATTTTATTCATAACACCATCAATCGCACTGCATTCACTTCTTACATTTTCATTCGACACTTTATCATTTAGTTATTAAAAAGTCTCTTCTTATTTAAAAGTTTTAACAAATAATATTACGTAACATATTCGAAATTACTCCACTAAAATGTGACAGTTCGTTGGAATTATTGTACACTTTTAACGGCTAACTTCATTCATATATCGTTTCATGACATGTTTTCGCAAACAAACAAACCATCACGCCGTTTCCCCATAGGGGCAGGCAGAGAGAATGGACCGCCACACTACTTTATCCTGGCAAACCTCTCTAGCTTCCTCCACATTCATATAACGATTCATACACGCACTTCGATTCCTCCGACTTCCAACATGACCAACCTATAAAATTTGATTTATTTTGTCATGCCATGTTTTCTTCGGTCTGCCTCGACTCCGTACTCCATTTACATCATTAAAGTATACTTTCTTAACCATTCTTTCTCCATCATGCGCTCCATATGTCCGAACGAACGCAGCGATCCTTTCGTAATTTTGTTCATAATACCTTCTTCCGCTCCACATTTCTTCTTATATCAGCATTTGAGATTCTGTCGTATATCGTTCTACCACACATACGTCTTAGGGACTTCATCTCTACCGCATTTATTCTGCTTTCATCCTTCTTCTGTAAGTTTTATGCTTCGCTTCCATACATTAGGGATGGGAACATGTTTTCGCAATTCGTGAGTTGGCACGCATGAAATGTACGACTATTATTTATCATTGATGGCTAACATCATCATGTCGCCCTTCCGTAACAGAGTACGTGCGTATATGTCAATTCCCTCTACTAAACGTACCAAAAGAAGTGTATTTTCAATTACAATTTGAAAAGTTTCGCGATAATAATTTGACATGGACTTTTCGAGTTAAGTTATTTTACTTTGTATCATGACCAAGCTAGAGCTAGTTCGAAACTCGAGCACAAGAACACTAAGACAAATCCAGTAAAATTAACGTCAAAGTCAGTCCTTGCGGCGGGGAGCGCTTGTCCGACTGAATTTGCGTTTTACATTTTACAGAAAATGATAATTTCAAAATGCAAATAATATTCAAATTTATGTGGCAAAGAGTGTTTATTTTACTCCAGTCTAAAATGATGTACAAGTTCTTGCTTTCTGTTCACAAAAAATACGTAAATATCTGATAAATGTAATAATACTTCATTTGTATCATTGGTGATACATGGAAAATATACGATCCAAGTATTTATTTACTCGTATATTCGTATCTAAAAATCACATGATCAATGAGCGATTATTTGAAGTTTTCATTTATAACCTTACAGATTTTATTTATTTATATGTGATTCAGTTGGGTTGGGCGGCCTTTGGGAAATTACGTCATGTTCTCACTTCCAGAATACCACAATGCCTCAAGACTTAAGTCTTCAACCAGCGCGTTTTGCCAGTCATGACGTACGGAGACGATACGTGGACATTAACAAAAGGTCTAGTATACAGATTCAAGGTTGCCCAGCGCGCAATGGAAAGAGCCATGCTTGGAATAACCTTGAGGGACAGATTTAGTAACGAATTTATTCGACAACAAAACAAGGTGATTGAGGTGGCTCTACAGATAGGCGGGCTGAAGTGGCGGTGGGCTGGCCATATCTGTCGGAGAACCGACAGCCGATGGGGAAGACGGATTCTGGAGTGGAGACCGCGTACAGGAAAAATAATTTAATAATATTGTATCATAAAGCGACTATGATTGAGATGGGCTGGACATGTACAGAGTTTGCCGAACTCTCGGGACCCCAAACGCATTATGCAGTGGCGGTACTCCCATAGAAGCCCAGAAGCTCGGCTTGATTAAGACATTTTAAATCAAAAGCTCTTCTGGCTTACAGAGGTTCAGCTCTTGTGGCTATTCCTCTAACGTCTGATGGGAACATTGTTGGAAGATGATTTGGTGGGTTGCTGGTTTATGCGGGGGCATGATTATTTAGATTTGGGGGGTTTGATTCAAAGTTTCTTTCGCACGCCGGGCTTCTGGGCTTCTATGGGAGTACCGCCACTGGCATTATGACTAGACACCCGGGAGGACACCAACAAGGAAGAAAAAGAAGAAAATAACAATATAGATAGGTAATCCAATGATTTTACTTAATTTCAAATAATAATTCAATAAAACGATGTTTTAAATTAACTAATTCCACTTAAAGTCTTTATTTTGACAGCCACCGCTTTCGCCAGCTAGCTTCCATCGACAGACTGGTCATTTCGTCTCAAATAAACTGATTTGATTTGATTCGAAGAAATTTTATAGAATATTACAACCTTTTTCTAAATCCCAAGCACACTGTATCCCTTGGAGTGTCTCTAGTGAGTTTTTCCGTAATTTTAATCGGTATGAATCGTATAAGATACAAAAACAACTAACTTTGAAAAGATACAAACGAAGAAGAAATTCGAATAATTATGTCTTTTTATGTTTTATATCTTAAGTCAAAACGAAATATTTTATAAAAGAAACATACAAATAGGAATTACCAAAGTTTTCTTATGGTCTAAACAGATGTAATAAAGTTTTAGGAAAGTTTTTACATTTCTTTTCTAACATAATTTCGAATGGGAAAAAAAGTATCGTTCGTTTTTTTTCATACTCGTTAAATAAGGTTACTTGTTAACCAAAAAATATATATTTATAGATACGATTATACCATGCATGTTCTTAAAATGAAAAAAATAAAATTAAACCCTAACACTTATTATAATCTTTCAGTCAGAAAAATAAAGTTAAACATTAAAAATATATCACATTACTTTAAATTATTTTCAGAAAGTTTCATATTTTCAATAAAAGGAAGAAATAAAACGCGATTAAATGGCAATTATTAAAAATCTAATTTCTGTCAATCCGACAGATTTGAAAAATTCAATAAAGTCAGCTGACAGGCGGAGCCAGAGACAGTGGAAGTGTCCTTCAAAGGAGACGTCGCCTTTAATAAATCCTTTGTCTTAAACCCTATTTCATTATCGCCGACAGCTGTCATCGCTTAGCCCAGTTTATGAGCGGTGTTTTAAATTTACCGAAAGGTGTTTTAAAGCCATATAATAAGTCACCCTTGAAACGGGTTAATTCCAATATTTAATATTTTATCTTATGACAGTAACATTTTCTGTACGTCAAAGAATTATTACCCTTGTCTACCTAATTAATTCTAAGTGGGTATGTTAGAAAATCAATATTTTTAAATTAGACAATAAATTAAAACCATTAATTTGCGTGTACTTCTGCAATGGTACGGCCATAAAAGCAGGAGGGAGAAGGAATACGTACAGGAATACACCCTGACGAATGTCCGACGGAAGCAAACCCGGTTCGTTTTATTCAAAAAAAAAAGTGGTGTAAAAGGTAATAAAAGTGTGTTTAAATTATATTTTATAATGCCACACCATAACCTAAGTGCTTCGTACTAAAGCATATTTTATTTTTCTTGTCTTCTTCTTTTTAGTGTTGGCCTTGTGGCTAGTTTCCTAAGAGGGATCGTGATGATGCATGAATCGCTGGATAAAATGTAGAGGATCTACAGAAATATGCTTGGAAAGAAAAGGCTTGAAGCTCCATTTTCCCTGCTAGAATCCTTCGAAGGAATACCATGATGTTAATAGGTTTATAAGTAAGTTTTGAATTATTCCAACCATGTTTAAATGGGCTCCACTGGCGTCTTTTTACAACTCATCCCAGTATTATAGCACCTTTTTTACATGTCGAATACATTTTTCATACGCAAGATTTTACGCTCAAAATTTTATAGTGCCCTTATATTCCCCACCTTGTAGTTCGAGTTTTCTTTTTTTTTAATACAATAAATGAGAATATCTTCACTTAATCTTTACCAATCTTCTAGACTACCATTTGTTCGAATAACAATTAAATTAAAATAAGTTTTTTAACTAATTAACACTAACACAATGGCCTTTACTGAGCAACGCTTTGGGCATAAGCATAAGAAGATTCTGTAAGTCTCAACGTCTACGGTGGGCTGGCCATGTGGAAAGAATGCCAGAGGGTAGAACACCACAAATTATATCCAGATGGATGCCTCGCGAAAAGAGCCCAAGAGGCAGACCGAGGAAAAGATGGGTGGATTGCATGTAACAAGATTGGGAGAAAATGGAAGGAGCTGGGAAATGGAGAGAGATGGTCAGAGACAGAAGTCAGTGGAGGACCGTTATGGAGGAGGCCAAGTCCCACACGGGGATGTAGTGCCGAGAAATGAATGAAGAAATGATGTTTTAACTACTTCCACTTTTGTCTTTATTTCGACAGCGACCGGTTTCGCCAGTCTGTCGACGCCAGCGAGCCTGGCGAAACCGGTCGCTTTCCAAGAAAGGGCAAAAGTGGAAGTAGTTTAAAAACATCGTTTTATTCAAAATGAATTTACATGAAGAGATTTTAGTAAAATCTATTTCGAAGAGATTTGTTAGAATGTTTAACTATTTCAATTTATTTATCAAAATGAAATAAACTTATAGATATATTATAAAAAAAACACTTTGTATTTAACCACGATATATTGTAATTAACTACATACCGTGGTTAAATATTTCTCTACTTTTTCTTCTTAGTCCTTGTGGCCTGTTTCTTAAGAGGAATTAGCCTCGGGCGAGGTCGACTTTCTCCGTCTTCTCTATCTTATAAAATCATCAGCCTCATTTATCTATCTTATTCTAATGTTCCTCTCGCAATCTCTCAGTGCGATCCTCGCGCGTCTTACCTGCTATCATCCTCAGTATTATCATTTCGGTAGTTCTCAAAATTTGTTTGGTCTTGACTGTGTATGCCTTTGCTTCAACGTCATATGTTATTATTGGTCTTACGCGTGCATTATATAATAGATTCTCATCTTACTATTATGCCAAGTCTTCGTTTTTTCATATTGTGGATTTTAGAGCACCAGAGATTAAAGCTGCCTTGTTGTCTTGGACTTGTGTTTCTTCCCACATATCAGCTCCTCCGACTAGCTTTTTATCTGAAGGTTTTGACCTGTTAAAAGGGTTAATTCTCTACAGCCAGGTTACATGTTTTTGGTGTTTTAAAAAAGTTCATAATACGATCATTCATAATACCATTAAAGGATTTACTGGTAATTCTTTCAAACCCGTTATTATTAATTTGTTGTGTGTACATATAAAATAACACAGCAGTTTGCTCTTTATATTAATTAAATATTCTTATTTCGTTGTGTTTATTTAGGATGGGTAATCGGATTAACTTTATACCAAGGATACATATTAATTTATTAATTATATTATAGTGGAAGATGCTGTGATAACGTAATAGGGATTAACGTGTGCCGACATTGGATCAGATAAAGGCATTTTTTCATATTTTTTACAATTTTCTCATGCACCTAAATTGTTGTTAACAATAATTATAATACTTTCGTTTGAAGCACTTAATTTGTGTTTTGGCATTATTTAAAATAATATTAACACACTTTTACTAAATATATACCATTTTAATTTTTAATTTTAGATAAACTTAAGGCGTTAACACTGTGGAATTCCATAATGACGAAAATTAACTCAAAATTGGAAAAAAACAGGGTTTAAATTCATAAATAAATCGCCATTTTAATTTGTTTCTAAATCCGGATTTGCTCCCGCCTGAGCTTCGTCAGGGCTACAAATTAAATCAGTTTATAATAACAAGTAGTCATATTGATAGTTTTGTAAAACTAACTAACTAAACTAACTAACCATCACGCCGTCTCCCCGAAAGGGTAGGCAGAAAGAATGGACTGTCACACTTTTACTGATGCGGCGCTCCATCCTTCTCTTTTCGCTCCGCGGTAGACGCGGTGTGATGGGTTGCGAACCTCATCGCCACCAATAGGCATCTCCCGCACACACTTCGATCGTCCAACATTATATTGTAACTATTATATTGTAAAACTATCAATATATTATATATAAAGATTGTTTAGTGGTTTTCCTTGGATTTAATTTATATAAATTATATAAATTGTGACAAATTTGTTTCGCCTTGCGTGGGAGTTTCGCCAAGGCGATATAAATTTGTCACAATTTATATAATTTATAATATATAAATTTAATCCAAGTAAAACCACCAAACAATCGTGTTTACTATTATTAATTAAACAATTAGTCATAATTACAATGATTAACACCAAACAACAAAAAAATCATTTTATATAAGTTTTATCAACTTATTGAAAGCTAAGTGCACTGTGGAATTCCTTAGTAATATACTTAGGAAATTGAAAATAACTTTGTCTAATCCACTATTTATTGAAAAATACGACAAATTTCGGAGGATACCTCCATCTTCATGATACCTGAAGATGAAGGTATCCTCCGAAACATGTGTGTGTGTTTTTCCGTGTTTTTTAATATTTTTTAATAAATTGTGGATTAAACAAAGTTATTTTCAATTTCCTAAGTATTTTACTTCAATGCTTTTTTTAATTTGATAAAAAAAACTTTTTTTCTTTTGATAAACATAAGGCGTTTTGTTATTCCTGAATAACGATTTTTAATGAATAAAACACTGTTTTTTTTCCACTTTTAGTTTATTATTCTCGACATGATTTGAACGAATTATCATTCCCCAGATAACGAAGATGTTAAACCTTCGAAACGTGTGCAGAAAAATAAACTAAAAAGTATAAAAAACAGTATTTTGATTTAAAAATAAATCATATATCATCAGCCTTTAGCTGTCCAGTGTTGAACATAGGGCTTCCTTCCCGACTTCCATAACTCTGTCCACGCCGTTCTGTGCCATTGACCTCCTGCCACTCTCTTGATGTCATCAGACCATCTGGCTTGTGGTCTGCCAGGATTTCTGTGGTCGGATCTCAGTCACCACTCCAGGGTGCGTCTGGTCCATCGATCGTCCGTTGTGTTCGCTATATGGCCAGCCCAACTCTACTTCAACGAGGCTATTTTGCAAACATCGGCAACTTTGGTCCTATCTCTGATCCATTCAATTCGCTTCCTGTCTCAACAATATCCTCTCCATTGCCCTCTGGATCATTTAGAATTTTTGTACTATTATTTTTGTGAACGTAACTGTTTCCAGCCCGTATATCAGTATGGTGAGGGTACTGATCTGCTTGTATATGATATGTTTCCTGGAAGTTGTTTTTGAACTGTTCTATTTCGCTTTTGAACGTTGGTAATATTATTAATATATAATTATTGGCGTGCTAATTATGAGTAATCCGATATTTTATTGATTCTGGGGTTGATTCCAGGCGGGTGAACGTTGGCAGTAAACAGCCAGCCACATTGCGTTATGTACTACCGAACTCTTATATACTCGTAGATTAATTTACATTGGCACGCATTGCTAATTAGAAGTGGTGGCTAAAATGTGGGTGGAAATGCTATTTCATTAATATGGAACAGAGAAGTGGGGTGAACTCAATCAATTTTCTTTAAACTAAATAACTTACCATCATGCCGTCTCTCCAAAGGGGTGGGCAGAAAGCATAGACCACCATACTTCTCTTTCCTGACATATTTTGCTTCCACAACATTCATACATCATTATCATCATCGTCAGCTGTCTGTCATTCACTGCTGAACGTAGGCCTCTCCCAAAGCACGCCCTCTACCCATTGCCGCTCCCATCCATCCATATCCAGCAATCCTCTTCAGATCGTCGGTCCAGCGGGCAGGGGGACGTTCAACTCTGCGGAATCCCGAACGCGGTCTCCACTTCAGAACCCGTTTCCCCCATCGGCCGTCGGTTCTCCGTCAGATATGGCCAGCCCATCGCCACTTCAGCCCGCCCATCCTCAGATCCACCTCAGTCACCTTGGTTTGTTGCCGAATAAATTCTTTTCTAAATCTGTCCCTCAAGGTTATTCCTAGCATGGCTCTTTCCATGGCGCGTTGAGCGACCTTAAATCTGTAGGTTAGACCTTTTGTCAGTGTCCACGTCTAGGCTCCGTACGCCATGACTGGCAAGACGCACTGGTTGAAGACTTTAATCTTGAGGCATTGTGGTATTTTAGAGGTGAGAACATGACGTAATTTTCCAAAGGCCAATTGAATTCTTCATAATAAATACCTTCCACTTGTTGCATTACATTTATTTTAACAGTGATCGGTTTCGCCAGGCTAGCTAAGAGGTTTTTAAGTTAAAATATTTAATTCAGTAAAAGGCCACGGTTCCAAAAAAAAAGTTTAATTATAAATTTATAGTATCCTGAACAATGATCAAAATTTTCTTCTATTGTATATTCGCCATAACTTTGTGTTGCGGATTTAATAAACAATGTTTTTTTCAATTTGTAAATAACACTAACTTTATTGAAAAAAATATTTATACTATATATAATATTAGGGAAAGAGCCATGTTAGGAATAAGCCTTAGAGAAAAAACAAAGGTCACTGACATCATCCACCGGGTAGCAACTCTAAAATTGCAATGGGCAGGTCACGTAACCAGAGGCTTGGACGAAAAATGGACAAGAAGACTGCTGACTTGAAGACCGTGGACGGCAAAGAAAAGTGCAAGGCGACTGCAACTACGGTGGAAGGATGATCTGAACAGACATGTCGGAATAACCTGGATTCAGTCTGCACAAGACAGAGTGACTGGAAGCGAATGAAGGAGGCCTTTGTCCAGGAGTGGACGGGAATAGGCTGAAGAAGAATATATATAAAACACTTATGAAGGACTCATGTGTCCGAAACATTTTTTAAAATAAAAATCGTGTTGTTTACAAAGTTTAAAAAACATTGTTCAGTGATGCAAACCAGTATATTAAATAATCAATACGAATGAAAACGTTTGTTTTCTAGAAGTTTTATTATGGTGCCTATATAGGAATTACATGTTTCGCCTTTCTAAGACATGATCATATATGATTTGATAATGCCCTAGAAAGGCGAAAGGCGAAACGAAAGGCGACGTCATTCCCATAATATTATAAAACTTCTAGAAAACAGACGTTTTCATTGGTACTATCAAATTATTTACATTATAAATAGATTTAAAACATCACCCACCGCCACTGAATATTGGCCATTTTAATGGAATTTATTCACCAACTAAAACATTTTTATTACGCCATTATCGTTTTTCAATACCAAAATGAAAATAGCAGAATTATTTTGTGTTACTAAAGTGTATAAGAAAATTATTTACCGAAACCCATTTTTTTTCCATATTATTAACGTAACTATTACCCTCACAACACCGAATGAATTTATCCTATGAAGGAAAGATTTCATTCAGTTCATTATTGTGACTGTATTGACAAAAATTATGTGTTAAAGAGAAGCTTAGAACTGGTAAAATAACAGTTTTGATGTTGTATAAAGCGTAAAAAATATGATATTAGTATCATCGGCTGTTCCTCGTGTCCGAAGAAGACTCTCCTTCACGGTTGTGGATCCACATAAGACTGAAGAGCCCGATCCTGAACCCACATATTCTAGGGCCTCCGGGGCAGCGGAAGGCGCTTTTAATGGAACCGTCACCGTCTCCCAGTGGTCTCTCCTTTCTCCTCCTCCTCTCTGCGACGTCGTCTCTGCGCTGTGCTTCAAAGTCTTGCATGCCTTTATGTACCGTTGTTCTCAACCTACGTCTGTCTTCTGCAGTCTTTTCCCAGCAATCACAGTCGGTGTTAATCTTTTGTAGGTTTCGTAAATAGTATATCAACATTTGAAGGCATCCAGCTTTTTCTGATAGCTTTTGAAAAGGTCCATGTCTCCATACCTTAGAACATGACGGGTAGCACGTATTATCCAACTCTTTTAATTCGCAATTTAATGTATAGAACTCTATAGAAAAAATTTGTCTGTCAACGATTGTCTCTGTCTCAATTAATCTACGATTTGAAAATTCTTCAAACATTGTATGAATCAAAACTAACTAACTAACCATCACGCCGTCTCCCTAAGGGGTAGGCAGAAAGAATGGACTGCCACACTTTTCTTTCCTGACATATTTCTCTCGCTTCCTCAACATTCATACATCGTGTCATGCACGCGCGTCAAATTATTAATTAATCTGAATCTGAATTAAATTAAAGGAAATTTTCATATCAGTCATAGCAGTCACTTTGTGATTAGACAATTTAAAATTATAGATTAAAAATAATAAAACACTTTGTATTTAATCACGGTAAGGTTATTATTATAATTTTTGTTAACTAGTTTCGCTTAGGTATACCCAAGATTCATTGGGGCCATATGATAACTGATAGTTATTATATCGCCCCGATGAAGCTTTAGTGCAAGCGAAACTAGTTGGCATCAACTATTCTCACCAAACCGTGGTTAAATAAAAAGTGTTATTTTTTTTACAACTAACTGACTTACTAACCATCACGCCATTTCTCCGGATGGGTAGGCAGAGAGGATGGATCACCACAAGATTCGCTTTGCTAAGACTTTTTTTTTAATTTTATATCTATAATTTAAATAAAAGAGAATTTTCCCATTCGCAACAATTGACGAGGGTGTCGTTGTGTTAGTTTTCTAGAAGTTTTATTATAGTTTATAGGAATGACATGTTTAGTTTTGCTAGGACATTATCAAATTATATATATTTGATAATGCCTTAGCAATGCGAAACATGTTATTCCCATCAACTGTAATAAAACTTAAAATGGAGTTTTACATTATTGTTCAAGAAACAATTAATCAGTTATAAATATACTTAAAAAAAATTTAAAAAAAAGTTTTGAATAAATTTAGCTGCACTCAATAATTTAATACTTTATTTCACTTATCACAGACATGTTACGATTATAACATGTCTGTGATAAGTGAAATAAAGTGTTGTAATACTAAGTGCAGTTATATTTTTTCATATATGAATCCTCTACACAAAGTGAAGACGAATGTAGAAGAGGAAAAAACCCTTATTTAATTTCTCGATAAATATTTAGCGTTCAGCCCAAATAATATTACTTTATTTGTATAGTAAAATTCCTTTACGATAAGTAAAAAAGATATCGTTCCCATGTATAATTTATTTCTCTGTTCTCTGAGCAGGCTTAATAATATGTTATAACGTAAAGTTTTATTACGAATAACGTAAAGATAAGCTGGAAGAATAAAATACGCAAATTAAGACATACAACGTACGCTTTGTATTAAAATAATTCCTGCCATGTTCACGAAGTGTGTAGTAAACTTTGTACTGAAATATAAATAATAATTCACAATATACTCGAATTCCAACTACAGCGAAATAAGGGTGAGGTTGGTACAATAACGAATTGTGTAACTCTAAGCCCATCAACAACCGATTCTTGGATCACGTGGGAAGATTACACACAATAAATAGTCATAATATAAACAGATTTTTTTGTAATATAATAATAAAATAAAACATTTTTTCAGTTAGTATAAACTTCTTTATTCGAACACGATCTCAAAACAGAGGTGCTTTCATATAAATCAGATTTTCTCAGAGAATATTATAAAAAAAAAAATTATATATTTATTTTATTTACTCGTAGTTATAAAAAATTACATATTTCTTACAACTAGTATATGACATTTTTTAAATACATATTAGTTAAATTTGTAATGAAAACAAATTGAAATAGAGCATTAAGCATTAAGCGAAGGATGGAACTGGCAAAAGAAGGATGAAAGTAGAATAAATGCACTGGAAATGATCTGATGAATCTCTTAGACGAAAGTGCGGATACTCTATGTACTCGTATGATAGAGTATCGAATGAAAATATAAGAAGTGAATGCGGTGCGAATGATGGTGTTATGAACAAAATAATGAAAGGATCATTAAGATGGTTTGGACATATGGAAAGAATGAATGAAGAAAGATTGGTAAAAAAACTATATGTTAACGGTGTAAACGAAAGCAGAAATAGAGGAAGACCGAGAAAAACGTGGCACGATCAAATAAATCAAATATTGAATGTCGGCCATGTGAGAAGTCAGAGAAATCGAGGCGCGTTCATGACACGATGTATGAATGTTGAGGAAGCGAGAGAAATATGTCAGGAAAGAAAAGTGTGGCAGTCCATTCTTTTTGCCTACCCCTTCAGGGAGGCGGCGTGATGGTTAGTTAGTTAGTTAGTTCATTAAGCACAAAACACACAAAGAAGAAATTTAACAACAAGAAAAAAATTAATAACTTTAAAACTTAAAAAAGTGACCGGACGTACACTACACATTAGTTGCAGAATTTGTGAACATTATCTGAGTCCTTCATGACTTGCAGCAAGCTTTTAAATACTTTCGAACCCTTATGAAAAAAACCGTTTTCGGAACCCCTTGATTCTATTAATTCTGTTAATTCTAAAATTTGTTTTGTCTTTCGTTGGGTACCCATGAGTTTCATAATTGTAAGCAGCCTGGTCACACAAATATTTTATAAGAAGCCCACCCCTCAATTTGTAAACAAAAATAAGCGTATTTAAGGTGACCCTCTGTCTTATTGATAGCATCTTCAAATCTTCAAGCATAATCGGGTGGTGGTCTAGGGGATAGAATGCTTGGCTTCTGATCAAGGGGACTTGGGTTCGAGCCTGGACACGACAAGATTCCTTCTTCATAATAATGAGCTATTTTCTGCTCACATTGAAGATTGTAAAATAAATTCTAATATCATTGATTTAAATCTTTGGTGTTAGTCTTTTTTTTAAAAAAAAAAAAAAAAAAGATGAGGGACGCATAGTTTTCAGTTTTGGTTTTACTTTATTTGAGTTAGTAGCGCCAACCGGTTTCACTCTGTAGCGACCTTCCTCAGGGCTATACACAAACTTAACTAATATTAAATATTTCTTCTATGTTCGCCATAACTTTATGTTATAGATGTTTAATGTTTCTTTTTTATATTATTTGTATACAAAACTCACATTATATGAAAATGTGAATGTTGTATACATATGTTGTATATGTAAGTATATAAAAAAGAAACATTAATATTAAATAGTGTAATAAAGGAGAGATTATTATTATTTTTTTTTATTATTTTTTTTTTTATGTACACAACAGGTCGTTTGGACCCAATTACTGTATACAATTTTTATTTTTTAGCTATTATATTGATTCACGTGACATGTGATAGGTAGCTAATCTATCGCCATTTTATTGTCACGTGAATTCTACACCAGACCAAAGACAGTGTGACAATCACACTGCCATCGCCGGGAATCGAACCCAGGACCTTCGGCATTGAAGTCAGAGCACGTAACCACTCTGCCACGAAGGTCGTCCATATTAGAAAGAGAATGGTTCATTTAACTTATTGAAAGCTAAGGCATTTACACTGTGGAATTCCATAGTAATACACTTAATAAATTGAAAATAACATTATAAACTGTAAAATTAAAAAAAAAATGTTTTATATATCACAATTGTATTTTTATTTTGCTGTTTCGTCAACAATTTATGATGTCAACATAGGTTGGTGAAACAATCAATTATTACTCCACCTATAAACAACCAATCAAATCCTTGGTTACTTACTCTTACTTAAATAGAGAGGTGTTTTTTAATTGTTTTTGAAATTGATTTGCAATACAATATAAAGGTCCGGTAGTTCAAAGGTAATAAAGAATTCAATAAATTTATGTATCAAGAGTTATTTTTATTAATATGAAAATAGTATTTTAATGTTTCGATATTTTTCGCTGTAGCTAGTATCGAACCTTGCTATCTTTTATCCAGAAAATTCAATATCAACTACGAATTTTTTCCAGTATCGTGACGACTGTTAGCTATGGAATGCCATTATGAATAATTCTTATAAAATATGAAAACGGTTTTTGAACTATTGAACTGAATATATGCTAACCGAAAGTAAGGTCAGGGTATATAAAAGCAAGCGTCCGCCCCATTTTCACACATGGGATAAAAATGATAGCCGTTGCATACAGGGCTTAAAACATTCTTCTAAGATAGGCAGAACTATCAGAGATAGATCAGAAATGAAATGTCTCTCTGTAGTATTGAAGACATTTCAAGGCTGGGAAAAAGCAGAAGGCGCTTTTAGAGAGATCATTTTAGAAGATACAAGCATTCTAAAAAAAAAATCGTTAAAATGGAAACCCCAGCAATAAGAGACTGGAAGCCCGCCGAAAAGATAAAGGGATGGTTGGGCGTCATCATCTCAGGACATTTCAGAGTCACAAACAGTCACAATGAAGAAGATAAGAAGAATAACTGAACACATTATTAATTCTTCTTCTTCTTCTTTTTCCTCGTTGTAAACCAAAAAACAACTGTTCAATTTTTATTATTAATGAGTTTCTCCTCCTGTTAGGTAGACTCCCAACTGTCCTTCCATCTTTTAGGAGGTCTTCTACGAGGACGAGTCCCATGAGGCTAATTATGCAATACAGTATAGAGGAGTCTGGTGGTGTCCATTCTTTGAACAAGACCGTTCCAGTCCCTTTTTCGCTGTCTGCTCCATCTTATAATATCCTGAACCTCAAATATCTATCTTATTCTGGTGTTCCTCACGCGACTCTCGGTGTCTTGCCTGCAATCATCCTCAGTATCTTACCTACTATCATCCTCAGTGTCTTCATTTCGGAAGTCCTCAAAACTTGTTTGGTCCTTACTGTGTCTGCCCTTGCTTCGACGCCATATGTTTTAATTGGTCTTACGCATGCTTTATAGATTCTCATCTTATTCGAAATGGCTATGTCTTTGTTTTTCCATATTGTGGATTTTAGAGCTCCAGAGATTGCAGCTGCCTTGTTTACTTGGACTTGTATTTCTTCCCGCAGATCAGCTCCTCCCACCAGGTCTATGCCTAGATACATGAAGGTCCTGACCTGTTCTATGGGTTGATTTTCTATAACCAGGTTACATGTTTTGGGCGTTTTGGAAAAGGTCATACATTTTGTTTTTTTCGATATAGATTATTATTAATTATATTGTTTTAATTGGTTGTTAAATCATGGTGCAATCCGTTATGAATAGTTAAAATAGCAAAACAGACCTTCAAGAAAAATCAAAGGTAGTACTCTCACAGCGTTCTTAAAGTGTGAAATTAATTAAATTATCGCTTTATAAATTTGTAATTTTATGAGTATTATTAATATCTGGATAATCAGAAGGAGAATGAAGCCAGATGAAAATTCAGAAGATTTGTAGCCTCAGAATTAACGAATCTTGAATTAAATGATTTTTTAAAACAAATAAGACAAAACAAACACTAAGACGACTCATTTGGATACAAAGTAGTAATAAAAAAATAACAATTAATAAATCAAATGGAAAAACTTGTATTTTTTAAATTTCAAATTTTTGGTATTAGTTTTTGAATTTTAGTGCTGACCTTTATGTATGGAAGTGAAGCTTGGAGTTGGCAGAAGAAGGATAAATGCTGTAGAAATGAAGTCACTAAGAAGGATGTGCGGAAAAACAATGTACGAGTATGATAGAATATCTAATGATGAAATAAGAAAGGAATGTAATGCGGATGAATGCATGATAAATAAAATCAAGAAAGGGTCACTTAGATGGTTTGGACATACGAAACGAATAGGAAAAGAAGTCGAGGAAGGCCAAGGAAGACATGGCATGACCAAATTAATCAAAAGACTCTTAATCAGAAAGACTTCTCAAATGGCCGACATTCAATATTTGATTTATTTTATCGTGTGACATTTTCCTCGGTCTTCCTATATTTTTTAATATATACTTTTAAATTAAACACTTCCCTACCGTGTTAAAAAAAAATAATAACACGGTTTTATAACACCGATTATTATTATTATTTTTTAACGTAAGTCCCGCATGGACGGGGGACGGGCCTAGGGAGTGCACGAGTGAAGCTGACGAAAGGCGCCGCTGCGCCTATAACAGCTTCGGGTAAGCGGAGGGAGCCCTCAATGGCTCAGTCATATATTATTCACTACCGTGTTGACATGTTTAAATATTTGTATTAATTTAACTCTCAGTGAAAATCATAGCCTCCACTCTGCACCAAACCTCTCACGCGTGAGTAAAAACCTTTGGTTTAATGAAAATTCCAGTCGCCGAGTTAATTAATGCCGTATTGGATCATTATATCCTTCACACACTCCTAGAATTTCTATCCAGTTTCCATCATACTAGAACCTGGTTCTATTTATAACAAATCGTTTCTTTGTTTAAGCGAATGGGAAAAATATTATTTCAAGGATATATATAGGCAGCTGCAATCTCTGGTGCCCTAAAATCTACAATATGGGAATCTATAAAGCATGCGTAAGAGCAATAATAACATATGGCGTCAGACACAGTAAGGACCAAACAAATTTTGAGGTCTTCCGAGATGAAGACACTAGGATCGATAGCTGGCAAGACACTGAAAGATCGCTTGAGGAACACCAGAATTAGAGAGATATGTGAGGTTAGGATATTATAAGATGGAGTCGACAACGAAGAAGGGACTGTTATGGTCATGCCCAAAGAATGGACACCACCAGACTCCCTTATATTACACTACAAAATCAGCCTCACAGGACTCGTCCTCTTGGAAGACCTCCTAAAAGATGGAAGGACAGTTGGGAGTCTACCACACAGGAGGAGCAACACTCTGGAGAACAGACCACATAGATCTAAAACAAGGAAGAAGAAGAAGAAGAATTAATAATATGCTCAGTTCTTCTTCTTTTCTTCTTCATTGTGATAGTCGTATGACCTGTTTGTGACTGTGAATTGTCCTGAGATGATGACGTCCAACCATCCCTCTATCTCTTCGGCGGCCTTCTAGTCTCTTGTTGCTGGGGTTTCCATTTTCAAGATTTTTGTTTTAGAATGCTTGTATCTTCTAAAATAATCTCTCTAAAAGCGCCTTCTGCTTCTCCCAGCCTTGATATGTCTTCAATACAACAGAGAGACATTTCATTTCTGATCTATCTCTGATACTTCTGCCTATCTTCGAATAATGTTTTAAGCCCTGTAGGCAACGGCTACAAGGAAGGACAGCTGGGAATCTAGTTCACAGGAGGAGCAACACATTAATAATAAAAATTTAACAGTTTTTTTTGGTAAGTTCCATGTTCATTTCCATACATAAGGGTCAGCTCAAGTACACCATTGTTTAATTAATGTACTAATGAAAGTTCAATTGATTTTTTGATTTATTTATATACATAAACGAGCGGACCCAACAGACGTTGTCCTGCCTGAATGTTGGCCTGCTTGCTATTAGCTGGCAAGATAAGTAATCAAAATACCACAGAATTCGACAACAGACCCATCTAAGATAAACAAACATAACTATGAATTATTCTTAGAAAGTCAATTATTCATTACCTTCCAGGACATTTCAACGGTAACCAACCGGGTTCAATTATGAATCTAAACCAGTCATTCCCAAAGTGGTCTATATAGACCTCCAGGGGTCCACGTCAACTAGCAAGGTCAAGTTAACGTTGGCAAGTCTACGACAGTTGCAAAAAAAATTGGGGGTCCACGAGATGTAAATGGGGGTCCATGAGATGGTTAGCTCATTTGGGGAATATAGGATGCTGGAAATCGTTGGCGACCTTTTTTTTATAATAGCTCGACCGCGACTTCCGGCCAGTATAATTCGGAATTCGGTAGCGACCAATTTTTTTTAGAAATCAATTAGGAAAGCAGGGGGTCTACACAAAATAGAAAAAATCCCCATGGGGTCTACGGCACAAAAAAGTTTGGGAACCTCTAATTTAAACCATACAAGGACCCACTCAAACACACAAAAAAATCATCAAAATCGGTCCAGGCGCTTAGGAATCGACTGCATACGCCCGTACAGAAGAGTTTTATTTCTACATACAAAAGTAACAAGTTTGTTTCGCCTTGCGAATTTCATTCTCAAGGTTTTCTCAGGTTTTCTCAGGTATGAGAATGCCCTCGCAAGACAAAACAAATTTATCACTTTAATTTTTATACCTTAGTATAAATAAATAAATCTATATAAAACCAAAATTGCAATAGCTTTCATTATTCATTAATTATATAATGGAGTTTTACCAAATTAAAACTCCAACCTTCAAAACACCATTGATGTTATGCTGACCCTTATGTATAGAAGTGAAGCATGGAACTAGCAACAGAAAGATAAGAGTATATTGAATACAGTAGAAATGAGATCTCTTAGACGAATGTGTGTAGTTTTGTATATGATAGACCCCAAAATGCAAATTTAAGTTTTATCTTAACTAATCAAATCAAATCAAATCAGTTTATTTTCTCAAAAGACATTACAAACATTTTTTATAGTTTAAGGCATCTATTGAGAACAGGTAAAACATAAGGAATATATAATACCAGGAACGCATGAGAGATGGTTCGACATTAGGAATACAAAATACTCTCCAAAGTCAAGAGTATTTGTCTTCTGAATGTACTTTCACGAATATGAAAGACATCGATCTCCGAAGCGATCATGTTCAGCAGTTTGATTGCTCTCCCCACCGGCATCACCAGAGTAATAACCTTAACTAGTAACTAATAACCTTAACTAATAATCCTTAAAAATTAGGTGAATCTAAATACAATATTGCTTAAAACAAAAATACTTTTTACTTGGATAAAGCTTTAAGCATTTTATAACCATGTTATATTAAACTATGGATCAAGCAAGACTCACCTTATCCGTTCAATCAAATCATACTCAATTTATGAAAGCTTCGGTTGTAAAACCGCTCTTATGTATCGACGAAAGCTTTTACTTCGGAGCTTTGGAGAGCTTTCTTAGAACGAAGCTCTTGCATTGATGGAATAGGCATTAAAATTTTATTACTAAGATTGAAGAATACAATTAATTAGCTTTTAGGTAATAGCGTGAAATCTAATAAAAAGGTAATAACACTCAATCAGTACGTTATTTATAACTTAATTAATTACCATCACGCCATTTCTCCGGAGTAAATGGATTTGGGTAATTTATTTTCAATTAATATTTACAATAAATAGAAATCAAAAAAACATAAAACATCTGTTTTCAAGAAGTTTTATTTTGTATTATGGAAATTACCTGTTTTGTCTTGCATTGTAACAGATTTTAATAATGGTTAGTATTGCAAAACATGTCATACGAGTACATAAAATTCTAGAAAACCGACGTTCTTACTTGTATTAATTTTTTTAATATTCAGTTTTATTCAATAAACAATAAACAAACAAAAAAGGAATAAAATAAATTTACTAACATCTGCTCGAAGAATAGGCAGAAATAATGGACCGCCATACTCTTCTGTCGTGACTTGTTTCCTTAACATTCATACGTCGTGTCTTGAGAGCAAACGATTTATTCAACGGTTAATATATATAAACTGGTAAACCTGTATTTGATAAAGTGTCAAATGCAAATATTAATACAAGTGAATGAGGTGTGAATGAACAGTTTGAAGATGAGGACGAAACGAGAAATAGAGGAAGACGGAAAAAATATGGCACGATGAAATAAATCAAATTATTTAAAAGGTAAATCGAAATCTTTAGGTTTGTAAAAGAGGCCATTTAGTCATTTCAATTAACGTGAAAATATACAATAATATATTAGTTATTATAAATAATGATAATAATAAAAAAATTAAAAAAGAAATATTTATAATATATTTATTATTATTATTATTTTATTGAATTTATTCGCTCTTTACATCATGACAGCATGAGCCAAATCGATGTAAAGGGTATTATCATAGTGATTCTCATGACATGTAATAGGTAGCTGTATCGCCATTTTATTGTCACGTGAATTCTACACCATACCAAAGACAGCGTGACAATCACACTGCCCTTGCCGGGAATCGAACTCGGAAACTTCGGAGTGGCAGTCAATGCACTTACCACTCGGCCACGAAGGTCATCAATTTTAGTTATATTCCACTAATTGCTGTGTCTTCGGCGGGTTTCGGAAGCTCGCTGCATCTTCTGGTGAATGTTGTAATAGCCGTCATCAGAAGATGGCAGTCGAAGACCCAAGCACTAGTAAATTTTAACTATTTAAAAAAATTTCACAGTCTTTGACAAGAACCGTGAAATTTCCAATAACAATTTTTTTGTTGTTTCTTGAATAATGATGTAAAACTCCATATTAAATAATGAATACGAATGAAAACGTTAGTTTTCTAGAAGTTCAATTATAATTATTTTATGTAAATCAAATCAGTAAATGACATGTTTCGCCCTTCTAAGGTTTGTTCTCGTTTGTTGTTTCTCGTATTTGATAATGCCTTAGAAAGGCGAAACATGTCATTCCCATAAAATATAATAAAACATCTAGAAAACTAACGTTTTTATTCGTATTAATTAACAAAACTAAATATTATTTATTGTTTCTACAAAATTATGAAAATATCACTGGTTTGGTTTGGACGTATGGAGCGCATGGATTAAGAAGGAATGGTTAAGAGTATGGAATCGGGAAAGCCCGAGGTAAACAAGGCATTTTCAAATTTATCAGTTCTTACATGACTTGCTGTACGAATATGCAGGAAGCTAGAGAGGAAAATCAGCGAATTGGTTTGTTGTTGTTATTAAAAATTGTAATTTCAAAATGCATACAGTAGAATAGACCCCGGAGGTCTTTGTGGACTTGAACCAGTAACCATGTTATTCAGATTTGAACCAGTAAAAGCAATCCGTTGGCTTGTTGGATCCCGAAATAATAATAAAAAAATATACTCAAAGAAGACGTACTAGATTCACCCTTCCCGATTAAAAAATACCTCATTTACATGAGCTCTTAAGCACCAAATTATTGTATGTTCAAATTTCTTTTTAAAAAATAATTATTAATTTCTCGGAATAAAGCTCTTAACAATAAATGTTCATCATTTAGAAGCAATTTTCATAATCTCTCGTTTATTATACAACATTTTCTCGAGTACTCGAAACAACATTAAATTTTCTTCCTTCTGTATTTAATATTATTTTTTGTTTAGTGTTTGTTGGTTTTCTTAGGTATACAAAGACTCATTTATTTTATAGAAGGGAAAATATATTATCATATAAATGTATATAAATATCTTATGTGAAAGACAGAATAAATAAAAAAACTGTTTAAGATTTACCAGTAATCCAGAAATAAAGGAAGACCGAGGAAAACGTGGCACGATCAAATAAATCAAATATTGAATGTCGGCCATGTGAGGAGTCAGAGAAATCGACGCGCGTGCATGACACGATGTAGGAATGTTGAGGAAGCGAGAGAAATATGTCAGGAAAGAAAAGTGTGACAATCCATTCTTTCTGCCTACCCCTTCGGAGAGACGGCATGATGGTTAGTTAGTTTTAGTTTTTTAAGATTTAAATAAGTGCGTAGATTTTCACGGCTTGTAGAAATATATGTTTCTTTCAGAAATCTTGGATACCTCAATGCTTTATTGTATTTTTTTAGATTGACGCTTTGGAGGTCCTTATAGTATTTATCTTCAGAGAAGTAAGATCATACTACTATGAAGATGAAGACTTAAAAATGTCGTTCAAAGTGGATACCAGAAGACTTGATTAAACCCGAGATTTTAATCAAAAATTTACGTAATTAATACGAATGAAAATGCCGATTTTTTAAAGTTATTATATTTTATTGGAAAAGACAAGTTTAGCATTAACAAATATTTCATTGATATCATCATTTGATTATACCATTATAAGGCGAAAGATATCATTACTACAAACTATAATAAAACTTATTTATTCGTATATATTAATTCATATGGAACTCCATATATAGTAGTTCAAGAAACAATACGAGGAATTGTTTTTATTTCATAAGAATGACATGTTTAGACTTTATAAGGCATTACCAAATGTCCATTTGATAATAATGCCTTACAGAGGCGAAACTTGTTATTCTGGTAAATTTCGTAAAAAATTTAGAAAACTATGGCTGCCGAAACCGGTCGACGTTAAACATAAGTGGAAGTACACTAAATATATAATAATAAAGGAATTTTTCTATGAAATTTTCTTTTGATTTCCTTATTCTAGAAAACAGATGCTTTCATTCGTATTTATTATTTAATATGGATTTTTTTACTTCATTATTCAAGAAACTGTATAATATGAATAATCTTCATATCGAAGTCGGAATAATCGACGTGCGTGCATGGTACGATGTATGAATGTAGAGGAAGCCCGAGAGGTATGCCAGGACAGGCCATTGTGGCGATCCATCCTCTCTACCTACCCCTCCGGGGAAATGGCTTGATGGTTAGTTAGTTAGTTAGTTAGTTATCTGCATATCTAACTAACTAATCATCGGGCCGTCTCCCCGCAGGCGTAGGCAGAAAGAATGAACCGCCACACTGTTCTGATATAATTCACTTGCTTCCTCTACATTCATACATCTTGTCATGCACGCACGCCGATTTCTCCGACTCTTCACGCGACCGACATTTAATATTTAATTGATGTGGTCTTGCCACTTTTTCCTCGGTCTTCCTCTATTTCTAGCTTTGTTCACGTCGTTTACATACACCTTCCTCGCCATTCTGTCGTCACTCAGTCTTCTCATGTGTCCAAATCATCATAACGACCCTTACATTATTTTGTACATAACACTTTCACTCGCACATTCACCACTTCTTATATTTGCATTTGACACTCTTTTATATACATTTTTACCACACATTTGTCTTAAAGATCTCATTACTACTGCATTTTTCCTAATTTCTTTTCGAAAAATCTTTTACATGATGGTATAATGTAGTGTAAATAAGAAGATGTTTAAATCTTTAGTGATCTATTCTTTTGTATACATTTCATTTATTTATTTCGTTTATTAATTTTAAACATATCTAAAGCATTACAGAATTTTTTTTCCAATACACTAAAGATACAAGTTAGAGATACACAATAATAAGTAATACATAATAGATTAATAAAAAGAGCGAGAAACATAAGATGCATGACAAATTAATAAAATAAATATACCATACAATTATAATAAAGATAGTACTTCCCTCAGATGAGTCAAACTATCACAAAATATGTCAAATACCCAAGTGAATGTCTCGTCTCCTCTCGAGTGACTGGTAGCCTAGCATCCCGAGCAAGAAATCAGTTGGAAAGAGCCACGGGTAATATCCATATATGATATATTAAATAAAACGACACGATTCTCAATCTCTAAAATAAAAAGGTTTTGTCTCATTATATTGTTAAAATATCTTCACTGAAGAAGGGCGTCTGATGCCCGAAACATGATTGTGAAAATTGCAAAATAGTGTTGTGAAAAATCTGTTCTTAAAATTTTTCACAAAAGAAAAGGTTTTATAAATTTTAATTCAAATATTATTCGAACAATAAGAATATAAATTCTTTTTAAGAATATTTGAAATCATATAAGGTTAACGTAGCATATTTAAAAAATAAAACAATTCTATGTATCAATCGCACGTACAAGATCTAAGGGCCTCCATTGAAGATTTCGCCCCTATATAGATGAGAACTTATTTTTTTTTTAAAAACTACATTAGTACAAGTACATTAGTAAAGATGTTCTGCTTAATGCTTTCCAATCTTAATAGATGACGCTAGTGTAGAGTGAACTTAAATATGTAAAGATAGGCGTGGAATCCTTCCATATATACAAGTTCCAAAAATGTTGTCAGACATGGTGGTCATAAGAAGAAAAGAAAAATGCGGAATGGGGAATGTTGTTAAACATAAAGCGATCGCTCAACCCAACCAATGACAGGTCATAAGTCCTGTAAGCGCCTCAGCCACCACATTCTGTTCCCAGAAAACAATTTAATCTTCGTCTCTATTGAGATACAATTAATCCTTATAAAATAAAAATAATTTATCCGCAATGGATGAAATCCAGTATTTGTCTAAAAGAATTTGTATACATTCAAAATGTTGTAAAAAAAAAAACGATTGTTAGTCGAATATTTAATGTAAATTTTCGTTTTTCATTTTTGTTCCTTACTGTTTTACTATAACTCAATTTAAAAAATAGTCTCATTTGTGAATTGAAATTTTTTTCATAAGAAATTAATGTGAAATACAGTTATTTTTTCAATTACCTATAACCGTTTATAGAAAGTTATTTTTAAAACATTAATATATAATAGTTTTATTATTGTAAAGGTATTTATTTTCTGGTTCATAATCGTTATTTAAGATTTGTTATAATTTAATAATAATGCACTTGGAAAATTGGTAAAAGTTTAAGTTTAAACCACTTTATTCGTTATTCGTTATAACATTCTTTTGCAGCGATAATCTTAATAACAAATATTTGTGAATGTATACTTATACCTGTATACGAAACCCTGGATTTACACCAAAGTGTGGTTAATTCAAATTTTAATTGTATCTTAATAGAGACGGAATGGGGAATGTTGTAATTACATAAAACGTGCGCTTAACACAACCAATGACAGGTCATAAGTCCTGTAAACACCTTGATCATCCATGTTCAGTTTCCAGCGCTTAACCCAACCAATGACAGGTCATAAGTCCTGTCAACACCTTGATCATCCATGTTCAGTTTCCAGTTTACGTCTTCGTCTCTATTGAGATACAATTAAAATAATCTTAATAATTACCACCACTTTCGACTGATATTAATGAGCAAAGTGGAGCGACGTCGGGGAGTTGGTAGAAGGCAGCTGTCCTGGCTGCAGAACATCAAAAAGTGGGCAGGAATAACAAGAGTTCAGAACCTGTTCCAAGTGGCGCAGGATAGAGATGCATTTGCTGTAGTGATCGCCAACGTTGGGAGGACCTGACACGGCACCGAAAGAAGATGTATCAATCCCACGTACAAGATCTAAGGGCCTCCATTGAAGGTTTCACCCTTATATAGATGAGAACTCGTTTAAAAAACCAATTGTTAGTCGATTATTTCATACATATTTTCGTTTTTCCTTTTTGTTTCTTGTCGATCTACCCAGGAGCAACTATAACTCTATTTAAAAAATACTCTCATTTGTGTATTGAAAAATGTTTATTTTTCATAAGAAATGACAGAGAAATATATTTTTGGTTCTATCGTTCATAAAAAGAGATTTTTAAAACATTTAAGTATCTAATAGTTTTATTATTGAAAACGTAAAGTTTTGATTTTCTGGTACATAATCGTTATTTAAGAATTGTTATAATTTAATAATAATACCCTTGAAAACTTTGCATATAAACCACTTTATTCGTTATAATTACTTACCGGTTTCGCTCCCGCCGTCATATATTGCTACCCTGACGAAGCTCCGGCGGGAGCGAAACCGGTTGGTGTTTATAACGAATAAAGTGGTTTATACACAAATTGTATAATACAAGTGTACTATTAATATATTTGATAATGTCATACCACAAATTCAGTTTTCATACGAAAGCATAATTGTTATAATGTGTTAAACAATAAGCATAACAATTAACATAGTATTAAAAATACTGGTTCTGATTTTGAAAATTTGGTTTAGTTCATGTGGTGCTCCCGTAAATTTGGAGATATTTCGTGTAAAAGTGAATTTTTTTGGCCAATTTGATTGTTGCCGCACTTTATAATAGTTAATTGTGACACGTAATACGTTTGTGCGGTTTTGAAGTTAAAATTATACAAGTTTTTTCGTTTAAATAAAGAATTTTGACAGGTGTAAAAATAAAATTTTCATTTGTTCCAATGACAATTTGAATAATTTCTTAAATATTATTTTTAAGTTCTTACTGGTGTTTGATTGCTTTAAGTACCTTATTGCAGCTAATTAAAAAAAAACGGTGGATGCGAGTAACATAAATCTAATAATCACAAAAGTTCGGATCGTCCATGTCAACAAGTGCATCATCTAAAATGAACATTATGTTTTAATATATTTTTATTTTGTTATTTTATTTTATTTTATTTCATTTTATTTTATATGTTTAAGATTTAATTTGTGGATGTTGGACGATCGAATTGTGCGTGGGAGATGCCTATTGGTGGCGATGAATTTCGCAACCCATCACACCGCGTCTCCCGCGGGGTGAAAAGAGAAGGATGGAATGCCGCATCGGTTAAAATTCATTCATCGGTTCATTCTGCCTACCCTTTCGGGGAGACGGCATGATGGTTAGTTAGTTAGTTAGTTTTAAAAATAAATGGTGGACTTTGGAACAAAATTCTAGGCACTATATCCTGCGAGCGTACATGTAGCATCAAAATCCTCGAAAAAACCCTGATCCTGTTTGAGAATATTGAGCTATAACAGCTTTTTACGTCAATTTTGTACATTTTTAAATATTGATTAAATGGTATTATATTCGTTTTTATTAATTGTTTATACTTTTATTTGACTATATTTAAGAAAATAAAAAGGTTTAGACAACTACCCCAGCGCCTTGTATTTTTATTTAACTTAATTATATATTTTTATTTTATTTAATTTCTTTGTTTTAATGTGTTTTACGTAGAAAAATGAATAATTTTAGCTTATTTAAAAATATAATCCATATTTGTAATAACGCCATATTTTTTTTCGTGTCACCAAAGAGCCGTCGGTATGCAGGGTGGTTGAAAAACAAACAAAATTGTATGTTTTGTTATTTCGATGTTATCTTTGGAAGTTCTGAAAGTGATTAAAAATTCAACATAAAAGCTTAAACAAGAAGAAAAGTAGCTTACCCTTCGCATCACCCGCAGGGAAAATGAAGAGGTCTTCATGGCTTGAATTTTCTTGTTCTTGGATGGAAAAACCACTGGATCTTCTTAATTGCCTTCTAGAGGGTGTGACGAAGAGTGAAAATTTTCTATTTTATAAAAAAAATAGAAACGTCTGTCCCGCACGACGTCCCGATAGAGACTGGAAAACGATGCGTGGCGGCCCTTTTCTAAGCGAAGAGGACGGGAAAATCTTTCGCACCGCTCTTTCGCCAGCAAGGATACGCGAGGACGAGGGAGATGAATGATTCTGACACAATCTATGCGTCTTGTTCTAGCATTCGTGTCCCGGAGTCACTTGTTGCAGTGTGTAGGATATTGTCTAGGGTTGAGAGAATATGCGTTAGTTCCTTATCGATGAAAAATGTTCTCCACTGATCTATTTTATACAAAAGCTATTACATCAGTCTATGTTTTGCGTATTAGACAAGTAATACATGACACGTTGTCACCTCACGTTGCGATATAATTAACGAGGAATTGTCGCAAATATAATATATCATAATAGGATTCACATCCAATACAATGACAATGTCAACTTAAAACTAAGACAGAGGATGTTAAAGTGATATGTGTGGTCTGTTCTGTTATATGGGTGTGAGACATGGATATTAAAAGTAAATACAATGAACCGGTTAGAGGCATTTGAAATGTGGCTTCACCGAAGAATGTTCTGGATCCCATGGATAGACAGAGTGACGAAAATAGAAGTCCTGAATCGTGCAGGAGTAAATAGAGAGCTGCTGACATTGAGAGAAAAATATCGCCTGCTGCATCTAATATTGAAGGGAAAAATAGAGGGCCGCAGGGGGGCAGGGAGACGGCAGATCTCTTGGCTGCTCAATGTGAGGGAATGAACGGGAATCCGAACTGTGGAGGAGCTATTCCGGACAGCGCAGGATAGGGAAGAGTTAACCAGAGTGATTGCGAACGTCGGGAGGACCTGATAGGGCACATTAAGAAGAAGAAGGATTCACATCATTATAAAAAAAATTAATGCAGGCTTACTTACAATCAACATGATGTCTCTTCCCCCAAATGTAAAGTTTAATTTTAATTACTGCATTGAATGAAGAAAAAAAAGAAATTATCATGACAATAAAGTGCAGAAAACTGGAATACTTCAGACACGTTATGAGAAAAGTTAGATACAAAAATTGATTTAAAAAAAATATATACTCGTATACGAGTATATTTTAAAGAACCCAATTGGGTTATATGGATAAATTTTTAGATCTTACTTTTAATTATGTAATGTTTGAGGTATTTTTTAAATTGAGTTGTGGTGAGACTCCTTGTGGCTTTTGGTAGTTCATTGTAAAGTTTCAGACCATTGTTCAATATCCTTGATTGTCCTGTCTTAGTTCGTGCATTCGGTAAGTGATATCTGTCACAGTTCCTGGTCCAGTGTCTGTGTATGTCTGTCTTCCGTGGTCACTCTATGTACAATTTTTAAGGTCTCAGATTGGTCAGGTCTGATATGTCCATTTGTTTTGTTGTCTGTATATTTGTATGGTTGGGGTAAGATAGTTAATGTTAAAAGCTAATTTTATTTTGTTGTCTTTGGAGTCTGGAGATGTCCTTTTGGTTTCCTGTCCCCCAGAAGGGAATCATGTATGTTAGTCGGCTTTTAACATACGCTTCGTACATCGTATTTTTTCTTTTCTTGTTTTGTAATTTTGTATTATGAAAGAGCTGAAAGGATTGAATGCGGAGTGTCAGTAAGCTGTATCTTGTATGCGGATGACGCTGTCCAACTTGCAGACAACGAGAATGAACTACAAGTCCTGGTGAATAGTATGTATGAGGTATGCATACGAAATGATCTGATGATGAATGTGAATAAGTCCAAGGTAATCCAAGGGATTTTTGAAAAAGAAGAAATCAGAAGAAATCATCAGGTCTTCCTCTATTTCTAGTTTCATTTACATCGTTAACATAAAAAAAATTACCATTCTTTCTTCATTCATTCTTTGTATGTGTCCAAACCATCTTAATGATCCTTTCATTATTTTGTTCATAACACCATTATTCGCACCGCAATCACTTCTTATATTTTCATAAGGGGGTCTAGTTCTGCTTCGCTTCCTTTTTCCACCCTCAAGGGAGTCAAGAGCACCCTCAACGAAGCAAGCTACGTTCCGTCTCAGGGTATGACCAATCCATAACCATTTAGCGACTTGTTGGCCTTTCGGCTGATATGACCCAGAGAATAGCATTTGACACTGTCTTGGGCCAAAACATCTTGAATATTGAATGGAGACACCTATTTATAAACACCTGGAGTTTTTCAAAGGTGTCCTTAATAGATTTACGAGTCTCTTCTCTTGTAATCTAAAATAAAAAAGGAAAAAAAAGATTTTTATTGTTTCTTGAATAATGATTTAAAACTTCTTATTAAATAAGTAATACAAATAATAACATCTGTTTTCTAGAAATGTTATAATATTTTATGGGAATGACACGTCACCAACATTTGATAATGCCTTAACAAGGCAAAACATTTCAATCCACTAAACAAACCGAGCGAAGTTTCCAATAGTTCTCTTCTACGTTGTCATACTAGTTTACAATATTTTTTTTAAGATTCAAATTACTATTTAAAACTACAAAAAAATTCAACAACATTTTGAATGTATACAAATTCTTGTAGACAAATACTGGATTTCACCCATTGCGGATAAATTATTATTATACAAGGATTAATTGTATCGCAATAGAGACGAAGATGTAAATTGTTTTCTGGGAACAGAAGGTGGTGGCCGATGAGGAGGCAGGAGGAGGCAGAAGGAGCCACCTTAATAATTTATCGTGTGCGCGGGAGATGCCTATTGGTGGCGATGAAGTTTGCAACCCATCACACCGCGTCTCTCGCGGAGCGAAAAGAGAAGGATGGAGTGCCGCATCGGTTAAAGTGTGACAGTCTATTCTTTCTAACTACCCTTTCGGGGAGACGGCGCATAAATCCCGTAAAATCGATTTCCCGGTTAATCCGAAATAATGAATTAAAAATGAAATAATACACCTTATGATTTCATTTCATTGAAAAAGTGTTCAGCTTTAGCTCCGCAAACAGCTTCCGAGACAGGAATACCTTCCGCCTTTTGTTGATGGAACAAAAAAAAACATTGCATTTTCGAGGTCTTCGTAAGATGACAACTTCATAATCTTTCTACCGATCATGCCTTTGGCGATATCCGAGTTCCCGCAAATCCTATCAATTTTCTCTTTTTAGTAATGGTGTCCCGTATAGTTTGATCACCAACATTTTATTGATTGAACAAATATTTAACGGTTGCACCATTTTGAAACTTTTGATTTATTTCGAGTTTTTGTTGAATTGGAAGTATCGAGATCTTCGTAAGATGACAACTTCATAGCCTTTCTACTGATCATGCCTTTGGCGGTATCCGATGTTCCCGCAAATTCTATCAATTTTCTATTTTTATTTATGATGTCCCATATGGTTTGATCACCAAAATTATATTGATTCAATAAATATTTAACTGTTGCACCATTTTCAAATTTTTGAATTATTTCGAGTTTTTGTTCAATTAAAAGTACGACTCATTTGCGTTTATCCATTATTATTGACACCTTTTCACATTAAAATAAAATTAACGACAATGTTTTATGAGTATGAACTACGCTGCGGGTGCTTTAGACATAGAGCCACAAACGTATGTTGGCGGTGGCGTAAATGTGAACTAATGGCCCAATGTCATTGTGACAGATTTGAGTTTTTGTTTGCATTATAAGTACTTTTGTGAAATATTTTTAGCTTCATAAAATATTTTTTCAATGAGTAAAGTGTCCCTGATAATCCGCTTCCCGGTTAAGACGACCCCGGAAAATCTGGAGGGTACTGTTATTAATAAATATGGATTTATACATCATTGTTCAAGAAACAAGTCAGAAGGGTGTCGGAATTGAGAAGAGTGACAGTTGATTCTCTCTGCCTACGCCTCCAGATATTGCGTCCAGGTTTATTTATTGTTTTTTTTTATCTTAATACGTAGTTTATATTTTTGTACTGTTAGTCATTAAATTGATCAATTCCTAAGAATAGTTAGTCACGTATACTGAAGGCCAGGCTTCACATAATAATGCGAGGTTGTTCCATCAAAAGGTATATGAAAATATGTCAGAGGAAAATAACTAGCGAACAAGCTGCGGAGGGCGGGGCCGTGGCGGGTGGGAAAGGGGATAGGGGTATTAAACCCGTTGCCAGGCAACAGAGAGACGCTCCGGCACTACCACAGACACGACCTAGCGATCGCATATTAAAATTACTGAAACGTAATTTTGAATACTCGTACATCTATAGTACTGAATTGTGAATTCATATTAAGTTTCACGTAAATGAAATTTGTTTTTGAATTTCTGCAATATTTCAAATTGATCTAGGCTTTTTTGAATGATTTTTTTTATTATCAAACTTTGCATCTGGTCATCCATTGTTGAAGCTTCTATTTTTCTACGCAGATTTCAATACGAAGGATAGGTTTGCAGTAAAGTGTAACATTTTTTTTGTGTTTCGTGTGATCACATTTGTATCTTCTTCTCCAGTCTCAATCTAATGATTGGCCTGCAGCAAGGCGACGCATCTCCTCTTTCACTCCCCTCGGTCCTCGGCAACTCTCTTCAACTCCGCATAAGAAGTGCAGCCTATAACTCGGCGAATCTGGTCTAGGTATTCTTGGCGAGGTCGTCCTCTGCCAATCGATCCCTCGACCATTCCCTCTAACACATCATGCAGGAAACATTCGTGTCGCAACACATGACCAATCCATTTTGCGTGCCTCTCCACTATGGTGTTCAACATGTGCCTACTCTCTTCAACTCTGCTGAGAACCTCCTCATTTGTAATATGGTCCCTTCATGAAACATGGGCAACTCGTCAGTAGGTCCACATCTGAAATGCCTCTAGCCGTTTGCGCTCTCTTTCGCTCAGGCACCAGGACATTTGTATACAGTAGGTTAATTGAACCCAAATAACATATCCAACTTTAAAGCTATTGATTTTCATGACATGTGATAGGTAGATTATCATCTTCTTCTACTTCTTCTTCCTGGCGTTATCCCAACTCATTTTCTGTATTGACTGTTGGGATTTGCTCTTCTCGATCTCAGGCTGTAGTTCTCATGGTTCTGGGTATCGCCTTCACTCAAGCCATTTCTCTGCAAGACGCTATTTCACTGAATCATCCACGTGTTCCTAGGTCTTCCTCTGGATGGTTGACGAGAAAGATTCACAGACACAGCTCTATTTACTGTGTGGTCTCCGTTTTATATGCCCGTACCATCTCATCTGCTTTTCTTCAAGTTTACTACTTATATCAGAAACACGCAGACTACTCCGATTGTGTGAACTTTTTATTTTGTCTCTCAGCGATACTCCAGTAGACTACCTAAGCATTCCCATTTTTACCGTTTCCAGTTGCCTAGTGAAGCCACTGTATATTATGGTAGGCAGTTGATCTATCGCCATTATATTGTCACGTGAATTTTACACCTGACCGAACACAATGATACAATCACACTGCCATTGCCGGAAATCGAACCCGGCGCCTGTGGCGTTGCATTCATAGCTCTTGCCACGAAGGCCATCTTTATTCTATTAAACATATGTTTTCCTCAATATTAGTATGACTCCAAAATGACTCCTGGCATTCGCTATATTATTATTATTATTATTATTATTTGTTGAATCGCTCTTTACACCATGACAGCATGAGCCAAATCGATGTAAATGTTATTATAGCTTTCATAGTGATTTTCGTGACATTTGATAGGTAGCTAATCTATCGCCATTTTATTGTCACTTAAATTCTACACCAGACCAAAGACAGTGTGACAATCACACTGCCCTCGCTGGTAATCGAACCCGGAACCTTCGGGGTGGCAGTCAATGAACTTACCACTCGGCCACGAAGGTCGTCAATGTATATACATAGAACCACCAATGTCCGGTCTCGAAACCATCGGTCACACCACCACTACAACGATCTATTAAAGTCGAGAGACCACTCCAAATAGACGGAGGGAAAGATGCGTTACCATGAAGAACGTGGAAGACCCTCAGCCAACTGCACATATGCGTCAATGGATCCAGGGACAACATAGCAAGATTTTTTCTGAAAATACTATCGAATAAAAGGCCGTTAAAAATAAAGAAAATTTTATGATATATACAACCAAATAAATTTAATTTCAGGTCCTATACTTGATTTGTTCCCATTGTCTCATTATTCTAACTAAATAATAATTAAGCCTACCTTTAGATTAATTTCTTCCCCTCCTTTTCTCTTTCATTTAGTTTTATCTGGTAAAATTCTTCACTTGGAAAGGGCGTCTGTGGACAAGAAACAAGTTTGTGAAAAATTAAAAAACGAGTTGTGAAAATACAATGTTTTCAAAATAATATAAAAATATTATCATTAAACACGAAATTATGTAATTTATACGAATGTAAACGTATGTTCTTTAGAAAAATTTATTATATTTTATATTTTGCATTGGAAAGCATTATCGAATGTCTTTTTTTTCAAAACGATGTTAATCTCATAAATATAGAAAACAGACATTTTCAATCATATAATATTACCAATTCAAATATTTACATATTCATATTATTTCAAACTGTTAAATTATAAAACTTTTATATGTATTACTTTATATTTGTTCTGTTAATTAACAGCTGTTTCGTCAACCAATGTTTACATCATCAGGTGTTACAATAATATTATTGTAACACTTAATGTTGTCAACATAGGTTGACGAAACAGTTGTCGCGAAAATTAAAAAAAAATTGTGATACATAAAAACAAAGTTTTATAATGATGAAGTTTCATATTGTTTCGGCCAAAACAATGTACTACATACTTTTACATTTTGACCCGAATTCAATTTATTTATATTTTGATAGATTTGGTCCATATTCAATAATTAAAAATAGTTTTAAGTGGGGAGTGAAAAGAGGGTGGTAAATGAAAATGTATAGCAAACAATGGTCCAATAAAACTATTCAATATAACTACACGTGTTTACAATACATACAGTTCAGTACATAATTGTTCGTTTGTAGCTTTGATTATAAATCTGATTATTTCCTACGTCTTAACCTCCCAGCCTTGTGAAATCTCTTTGGCGTATATTTGTCAGCATCCTGATATTTCTGAGTTACGTTCATACCTTGTACTGACAATTTATTCAAATAATCTGTATTCACGCAACGTAGAAAGTTTCCACCGTACCAAAGGAACGTATTTCACTTCAAATATAATAATAATTTATATTCAGCATTTCAAAATTTATAACGCAGGTCAAAAGAACTATTACATCACTATCTATTGGAAAATGCCATTTTTTCATATCATATATCCCAAAAAAATGGCAGTGCACAATAATGTTCTTGTACCGACCCTTATGTATAGACACATGGAAAGAATGAATGAAGAAAGAATGGTAAAAAATTAAATGTTTACGATATAAATGGAACTAGAAATAGAGAAAGACCGAGGAAAACGTGGCACGATTGAATGTCACCCACGTGAGGTGTTAGAGAAATCGACGCGCGTGCATGACACGATGTATGAATGTTGAGGAAGGTAGATAAATATGTCAGAAAACGAAAGTGTGGCAGTTTTGTATTTTTTCTGCCTACCCCTTCGGGGAGACGGTGTGTTGATTAGTTAGTTATATAGTTAGTTTTTATATCCCAAAAGATGGCAGCTAGCTGCTGAAACCGGTCGAAACCATAAACCTAAATGGAATTTACCTAAATATCGTATGTACTAGAAAGAAATTTAAAAAAAAAATTTTATTCATTATCTACCATGGACTTCTTCCATGAAATTTCAAGTAACAACATTAATATTTACTGTTTATATATAGAACGCTGTTTGTGATATCACATTTTATTTAGTCAAATCTACTTGACGACCTTCGTGGCCGAGTGGTAAGTGCATCGACTGCCACCCCGAAGGTTCCGGGTTCGATTCCCGGCGAGGGCACACTGTCTTTGGTCTGGTGTAGAATTCACGTGACAGTAAAATGGCGATAGATTAGCACCTATCACATGTCACGAGAATCACTATGATAGCTATAATAATACCCTTTACATCGATTTGTCTCATACTGTCATGATGTAAAACAGCGATTCAACAAAATAATGATAATAATTATAATAATTTCTGTACTTTTGAGAAACAGTGAATAAAAAGGCGTAGGTTGTGGAATCGGAATGTCATCATATGATGTCATCATACATTCCGTCATGATGTCATTCCGATTCCATTTCATGAATTAAAATAATGTTTTTCCTCTATTTACTTTATTTATCTAGACATGTTTTGAAAGTTTTATACCTTCACCTTCAACGATGTAAACAAACAAAACTATTTTTTAGATTAACTTAAGGCGTAAACACAGTGGAATACAATTTTTCACGAATTAAAATGCTGTTTTTCCACTTTAAAGTTTATTTACCACGACAGGTTTTACACCTTCATCATCGGGATAACGATAAATTGAGTTTATCTCTGTATTAATCTTGATACTCATCTATCCATAAAACCGACCCGAAAAAAACCTCGTGGAAGAAATATATAAAAACAATCGTATCTGATACGATTATTCAATAAGATCTTTCTCTAGATTATTTAATAGATAAATACTTGTATAGAATTTTTTGCTCATTTCGTTTTAATTTATAATATCAACAAAAAGGTAAAGAAAAAATTATCATAATTCCAACTAAACAACAATTTACCTTGGCGTTAAATTAAATTTTTCCACCCTCCTCTTTTTTACTCGTAATTTAGTATATATGAAATAACTTTCTTTCATTTAACGCTTAAAATTCATACACTGAAGAAGGAAAATTGTTGTCCCGAAACATGTTTGTGAAAAGTGCAAAAAAATATTTTGATAATACAATGTTTCCAAAAAGTTATTCAAAAGATTATCAATTCATTGCGAGGAGACAAGTACATTCTTATCAGATGTTTGTAGGGGAATTATCTCCGTCTAAGGTCATAATTTAATGCCTGACTCGTATAAAGTACCTACCCACATGTACATAGTTAATAATTACGCCACTAGATGGCAGGGTCTGATTTAATGTAGCATTTATAAGACTAATGGAGTGTTTCACTTAAAACTGTTTTGTTTAGGCGATTGAGTTTCAAAGGTTTAATTTACTGATATATTATTTTAAAGTACAATAAAATGTTTCTTTTTGTTGGCTTTTGGAAGAGGTCAAGTCTAGGAGATTGATAGGAGAATACAGCTCTGTTGGTCTGCATTCGGAAGGCTGGGCAACATCTTCAAGTCAGACATGCCACAGAATTTAAAAACAAAAGTGCTGGAGAGTGTGTTACCTTTGAAGACCTATGGATGCGAGACTAATGAAGCAATGCACAAAATTAAAGTTGCACAACGGAGCATGGAAAGATCCATGTTGGATATCTCGCTTAAAGACGATATACCCAACGTGGAGTTTAGAAGACGCCCCAGATTCACTGATGTAGGGATACGCATTGCAAGGATGAAGTGGCAATAAGCTGGATATTTGTGCCAAGGGGGTGATGGAAGATGGAGCCAGAGAGAGCGATTGAAAGTATGTTACTCTCCTTTTTTTTGGTATTATGAGTCATCTTTAATTATTCATTATTATTAGTATTCCTATTATTCTCTTTGACTCACTCAAATAGGTTATACTCATTTTGTTACTTTATCATTCTTATATATTTATATATGTATTTGTCAGTTGCTGTACAATATATGAAT
This sequence comes from Lepidostoma basale, assembly GCA_022606425.2. Taxonomy (NCBI): domain Eukaryota; kingdom Metazoa; phylum Arthropoda; class Insecta; order Trichoptera; family Lepidostomatidae; genus Lepidostoma; species Lepidostoma basale. Next base: position 201,547 of record JAHDVF020000316.1, on the reverse strand, counting down.
AGTATGAATAAAAGATGAAATATAATACCAAAAAAAAGTACAGTAACATAGTTTCAATCGCCCTGAAGCGTTGAAGGATAGGTTGAGTTACGTAGGGATAGAACAGTGTGGCGGTCCATACTCTCTGCCCACCCCTTCGGGAAAACGGTGTGATGGTTAGTCAGTTAATTATTATAGTAAATATAAAAATTAAATGATTTAATCTCTTGATATATTGCTGGCAACACGGTACAGTCCTGGCAAAAGGCGTTTCAAGCAATTTAAAAAATATATTTTTCCGCGTTCACTGCCTTAATATGACTTTAATATTCTTCGTGTTCCTCTCTATCCATTTATTTAAGCTATCAAAAATGCTCTATTTTATTTTAAAACACATTCATCACCTTTTTATCTGATATATCAGATAAAAATGGATTTCTGTCATATATGGCTTATCTGAAAATTATATGCAGGGATCTCCTTTCTACATCATTTATTATATCATAGGTTCCCTACCTTTTCTGAACCACCAATACAATCCATTTCAAAAAAAATAAAATCCAACGCCCCCTCAAATATTAAAATATGGAGAATTATTTATCAAAACACTTATTTACGCGGAAAATGAATTATAAAAATCTTATATTGTTGAAATATGTATATGTGAATTTGGGCATGTTTTGATATCTTTATGGTTTGTATATGTATATTGAAATTGTTGTTTGTTACCCTCAATAAATATTTTTAAAATTATAACTCTAGCGCCTCTTCTACATTTACGATTCGTTGATTGTTCCTACTTCGAACATGGTCTCCTTTCAGAAATGGATTGAGATTGTTATGCCATGTCTTCCTTGAACTTTCTCAACATATTTTTCCTTCACTTCTGTTTATCTATTCTTTCCTCATCCATTCGTTTCATATGCCAAACTATCTAATTGATACTTTCTTCATTTTATTAATCACGCTTTCATCCACCTTACATTATTTCTTACTTCATCAATAGATATTATATCATACATCGTTTTTCCGCACATTCTTCTTAGTGACTTCTTTTATAATCCAAGGTTTATATTATGTTTCTATGTTTATTATGTTTATATTATAATATATATTATTTATTGTTTCTTATACAACGATGTAAAACTCCATATTAAATAATTAATATAAATGAAAACGTCTGTTTTCAAGAATTTTTATTAAGTTTTTTTAAGGAATGACATGTTTCCCCCTTCTAAGACATTATCAAATGTAATAAGACTCCTATAAGACAGACGTTTTCATTTATATTAATTATGTGTATACAACACGTAATTTGAACCCAATTAACAACACAACTTTTTATCTATGCGAACGAACGCAGGACCTTCGGTTTGGCAGTTAAAGCTCTTGTCACTCTTCCACGAAGGTCGTCGCTTGCTTTCATATGTATATAATCATTTCATTATCTACCTTTAGTGCTTTCAAAAATGGAATTTTGGTAATAAATTGCTTTTCCCAAGTTACATATGAAATACTCAGATGTAGAAAATTGTGATATGAAAATTTCGATACCACAAATTCTAGGTACTCAGATGGGCCCTAAGGGCGCCGAGTCTTCTCATTAACCTCTCGCTCCCTTATCGGCGCCCTTCTCTCGGTGAATCACTTCCATCCTCACCCGTCCCCCGCCCGATATACATCTTCTTCATTCAGATCTCAACGCAGATATGAACTGCCAACCAAATTTCCCCAGGACCGAACTGGTAAACAGAGCCATAAAATTGTAAGTTTATAATATGCATCATAAGATCCGCATTTTTGTTAAAACACGAACCTCAAAATTTGGTGAAGAACGCATTAAGACACAGATCTCAAATATATCATTGAACACATTGATACACAAATCCCACGTTTGGAGTTAAACGGAAAACGAACGGGGTTGAAGCACGGATCCCAAATTCAGGATTGAATGCATTGAAACACAGATCCCTCATACAGCGTTTGACAAATTAAAACCCGATTACTAAATTCGGAGTTGAACAGATTAACACATAGATTCCAAATTTAGGATTGAATGCATTAAAAAAACACATTAGGGGAAATACCGCCTTTCTGCACATTATTTTAGTGATTTTAACCCTACTGCATTTATCCCAATTGCATATTTATTTTGCCAACTCTAATATTAATTTCTCGTAGAGAAACTACGAATGACCCAAAGAGCCATGGAAAGAGCCATCTTAGGAGCCTTTAAGCCTTTAAGCATTTTAAAGATACGGTGAGAGAAAAAACAAAGATTACGCTACCACCGGGTAGCGACTCTAAACTGGCTATGGGCAGGTCATGTATCCAGAAGCTCGGACGAAAAATAGACACGAAGACTGCTGATTTGGAGACCGTGGACGGCAAAGACATGTACAGGGCGACCGCAACTATGATGCAGTCTGCACAAGACAGAGTGACGTGGAAGCAAATGGAGAGGCCTTTGTCCAGGAGTGGACAGGAGTCGGAAAAGAAAGAAAGGTTGGCATTAGAAATACATTATATACTGCCATAATTGCTTCAGTCGATATACTCGTATGTTTATTGGCAGTAACTATTTTGAGCACCATTTATTTAGCTCCCAGCATCAACTTTTCTTATATGAACTTTTATAAAGTATTCATAATAAATATAAACTTTTGAATAAAAAAAATCTATAAAAATATAGCAACTGTAGAGTAAAGTTCGAATCTATAAAAATTGTGTCAGACCGATAATGGCATATGACTTCGAAATAAGAGCTAATACAGTTAGTACAAAATCACTTCTCAGAACCTTTGAAAAAATAATAGGCAGAGAAATGTTTCATATCCAGGATTTTGTCAGATGGGGTAGACAAATATGACATTGAAGAGACCATGTAGAAAGAATGGACGCCCAAAAACTACCACACCTTGCTTTACATGAGAAATCAGAGGGAAGATGCCTGGAAGACCCCCCAAAAGATGGAAAGACAGCTGGGAGTCCACATCGCAAGAGGTGATAAACGCTACACAAACAGGTATTTGCGGCCTTCGACCAATATAAAAATAATAAACATTAAGCGATCGGTCAACCCAACCAATGACAGGTCATAAGTCCTGTAAGCGCCTCGGCCACCATATTCTGTTCCCAGAAAACAATTTACATCTTCGTCTCTATTGAGATACAATTAATCCTTATAAGAAAAATATTTTTTCCGCAATGGGGAAAATCTAGTATTTGTCTACACGAATTTGTATACATTCAAAATGTTGTTGTAAAAATAATAAAATAAGATTGGTACGGTCTGGTACGGTCATGGACTGGTACGGTCATGGACTGGTACGGTCATGGACTGGTACGGTCATGTCAAAAGAATATACATCACCAAACTCCCCTATATTGCACTACATAATCAGCCTCACAGTACTTGTCCTCGTGGAAAATCTCTTAAAAATGTGGAAGGACAGCAAGGAATCCATCTCACAGGTGGAACAACCAACAGACCATATAGATCTGTGCAAAGAAGAACGAGAAGAAAATCATATATTGTCGTTAATATTCAACTAGGTTGTGGCAACATTGCTAGGTCTGCTCTTTTTCTAATTAAATGTTTTTGCGTCGCAAAGTTGAGTCAAACAAACACGCCCAATTCCCAGTTCTGCTCTGCCGTCTACAGATCTGGAAGCAAAGTCTGGAGTCGGAGGAGACAGCGTAGAGGACACGTGACTAGAATCTATCAGGGGATGTGGTGAGATGTGAGTCTGTGCGAGTACAGGGTGTTTCAATTTAAGTTGCTCCCGTCTGGAGGCAGGAAAATAAAACTTTTGTAATGAATCTATCCTACTTTGTAGCACAGAGGAAATAGATGGATAAAAATTCATCAATAAAGGAATACATTGTAACGATGGCGGGACAATGCGGTTTATATTATCTGGGTTTTATTGACGTGACTAAAGGTCAATGTAGTAATTTATATGGAATTTCGTTTTCTTCATTTGTAAAACTGTGAAATTTCACTAAAGCTATTTTTATATGTTTTGGTGAAATAATATTATTTTGTAAGAATAATCGACTTTAACGCATGATATGAAAAGCAGAAAAAAATGCATTAAATAATAAAAATATATTTTTTGTTATTTGTAATTTCTTGCTAAGAGTTCGTTGCAAATAATGAAAAAAAAATCAGTTATTATATTGCCCTGGTGAAGCATTAACGTATACTTTCTTAGTCATTTATTTCCATCCATGCTCTCCATATGTCCGAACCAGCGATCTTTCTTTCTTATATCAGCATTTGAGATTCTGTCATATATCGTTCCACCACACATACGTCTTAGGAACCTCATCTCTAGCGCATTTATTCTGCTCTCATCCTTCTTCTGCCAGTTCAATGCTTCGCTTCCATACTTTAGGGTTGGGACCAGAACTCTATTGTAAACGTCCGTTTTCGCTTTTATTGATAAATTATTGTTTCTAATAACTATTTTTAAAGCTCCATTCAGTTTGTTACCCGCACCAACCCTTTTTTCGACGTCACTATTCATTCGGTCATCCGCTGTGAACATGCTACAATAATTTAAAATTTTAATAAAATGTTTTTTTACAAAAAAAAATTTACTTTGTTCAATGATTCCGTAACTCAAAGTTTTGGCAAATATAGAATAAGTTATTTGAATTCTTCATATAAAGCACTCACTTTGTGGTTAGACATTTTAAATAATTATATAAATAAAACAACTTTGTATTTAACCACGGTATGTTTAGTTATTATACTGCCCTGATGAAGCTTGGGTCCAAGCGAAACTAGTTGACATCAATATAATAACTCTAGCAAATTGCTATTTTCGAACATTTTTTTTTACTTATCCATTTATCTATTGTTCCCCTACTAATTTGTATTTCTTAGAATATTGCTATTTCAAAGGTAAACATTTGTTCCACCTGAGAATTTTATGGTTTGTTTAGTTGTTTTACTGCCCTTGGGCAAGCTTGGGTCCAAGCGAAACTAGTTGGCATCAATATAATAACCCTACCGTGGTTAAATACAAAGTTGTTTTATTTATATAATTATTTAATTTATTTTAAGTTTTGATTGAATCGTCGAAAAAAGCTAACATGGCAGTGCACAATGGTGTTCTTGTGCCGACCCTTATGTATGGAAGTGAAGCATGGAACTGGCAAAAGAAGGATGAAAGTAGAATAAATGCAGTAGAAATGAGATCTCTAAGATGAATGTGTGGCAAATCTGTTTATGATAGAGTGACAAATGCAAGTATAAGAAGTGAATGTGGTGCGAATGAAAGTGTTATGAACAAAATAAGGAAAGGGTCATTAAGATGGTTTGGACACATGGAAAGAATGAGTGAAGACAGAATGGTAAAGAAGGTATATGTAAACGGCGTGAACGGAGCTAGAAATAGAGGAAGGCCGAGGAAAACGTGGCACGATCAAATCAATCAAATATTGAATGTCGGTCACGTGAGGAGACGGAAAAATCGACGTGCGTGCATGACAAGATGTATGAATGTCGAGGAAGCGAGAGACGTATGTCAGGACAGAACAGTGTGGCGTTCCATTCTTTCTGCCTACCCCTCCGGGGAGACGGCGTGATGGTAAGTTAGTTAGTTAGTTTTTTTTTAATCGTCGTATTAAATCACCCTGTACGTGTCCTTGTTTGCATATATGTATCACACACAATATCTCACGCTCGAATAAAGTAAAATCCCAATACGCAGCGTACCGCAGATATGTCATTACATTTTTATGAGCTGCTCGAGGAAGGTCATTATTTTGAAAAAGGAGAAAACGAGTCTTCTTTCTCTGAAACAGAAACCGAACAAAGCATTCCACATATTTATCAAATAACTAACTGATGATATATACCCCTGGGAATATGCAGTAAGGGTAAACTGAGTTAGCGTCACATATTGCATAACTTTCCTTCATCGTTCGGCTTCATCATTCGGACCGGAAGAGTTTTCTTCTTCTTTCTGTGTCCTGTCAGGTCTCCCCAACGTTGACTATCACCCTTGCGTAGGCCTCCCCGTCCTGGGCAGCTCGGAACAGCTCCCCCACGGTCCTCAGCCCCGTCCACTCTCGGATGTTCCTCAGCCAGGAAACCCGCCTTCTCCCAACACCTCGTCGACCCTCAATCTTACCCTTCAAGATCAGATGCAATAGTGCGTACTTTTCGCCTCTCAGAACATGGCCCAAGTAGAATACCTTACGGACTTTGATGTTGCTCAGCAACTCTCCATCAACTCTGGCTTTATGGAGAACGTTTGTGTTGCTGACCATGTCAGTCTAGGAGATGCGTAACATCCTTTGGTGTATCCATATCTCAAAGGCCTCCAATTGGTTCATAACATTGACTTTAAGGGTCCATGGGGTCCAAGAGTTTTAATACATCACAATGTCCTCAGAGTCCTATACAACGCATTGGTTCAGAGCAGACTCGAAATTGGTTCTGTGTTATGGAGTCCTCAAGAGGTGAGATATTCCGTTATGCTGGAGAGGGTTCAGCAAAAAAATCAAAGGTATATCTACGAGTACATGAGGGAGTATGGTAGTTATCCGTCGCTCTATCCCACGGCATTTCTTTTGGGAATGCTCGGGATCAACTATTTGCAGCTGCGAAGAGATGGGCATCTCATAGTCCATTTCTTTAGATTAATCAGGGGATATTTCTAGAACTCGGCCATGCTGGACGGTGTTGGTCTTTTTGTCCCTGATAGATATCTCCGATAGCGACAGTACAGATTGTTTTACCTATCGGCCACCAGAACCAATCTGCCTTTGGTGACACCGGTGGGAAGAGCAATTAGTCTGCTGAACGCAGTCTCCTCGGAGATCGACAATGATAATAAAAACATAAGTACCAAGTTTTCAAACGTTATATAATGTATAAATACAGGTATGTCAGCTATAATAAAAAATTAATCCATTACAGTAGACGCTCTCTTAACCGACCATGACGGGACCGACTCAGGGCCGGATAACCAAAAAGCCGGTTAAAAAGAAGGTAGTGAAAAACACATTTAAAAAAACACTTTCGTTAAATAGATTTCAGTTAAATCATTTGATTATATTATATAATACATTATATGAAATTTTATGGGAGTAACATGTTTTATAGCATTAAGAAATGGGGTGTAATATTCATGAAAAGATAAAAATACTCCAGTAAAGCGAACGTGTCGCTCTGTATTATAAGAAAACTTCTAGAAAGTTGACGTTTTCGTCAATATTTATTATGAAGTTATACTTAATTCTTCTTCCACCTGGCATTCTCCCGACTCATTATCCAGGCTGTCTATTAGAGTCAGTTCTCCTCGTTATTAGGCTGAAGGTCCTTCTACTGGGGTCATTCATAAAATAAGGTTGCCATATATTTTTAAAAATATACAGCTTTACTGTTTTCCTTAGAATTATACATCATTTTAAAGCTTAAAACTTACTCTATTTTTCTACATAATCGCAGTTTCTGTCTAAACACTTTTGCAAACGATGCCCCAACTTTTGTATCCCCAAGTCATTCCTCTGAGAAATCGAATATCCTCTTTTTTGACTTCATCATCAGTATGGAAGCGCATTCCACCCAAGTGTAATTAATTTTGGGAATAAGTGGTAATCACTAGGGGCTAGGTCCGGACTGTAGGGTGGGTGGGGCAAAACAGTCCAGCCAAAATCTGTCAGCAGTTCTTGAGTTTGATTTGAGACATGAGGTCGAGCGCTCAACACGTTTCTGCTTGTGGTTTTCTGTGAGCATTCGTGGTACCCACCGCGCACACACCTTTCGTCAGCCTAATTCTTCAGTTAAAATTTTGTGAATTGTGGTGTTGGAAGTCCCAGGAATACGAAGAGCAAGTTCGTTAATGGTAATCCTCCGATCCTCAAGCATTATGCTCTCAACTTCGCATCTGGCGAAAACAGCGATAGGAAGCTCCATCTTCGATGGCTGCCAGGCCGACACTGAGGGGTGTAGCGTGGCGGGAGCAGCAGGAATATAGAGTGGAGGAGTTAATGTGTCAGCCAGTGTTGCCAGATTTCTCCCAGCGCGCCGCTATCTTTATTGACAGCATAGGGAACCTTACTTTACTATTACCCTCGTATTATTAACTTCACCCTCAGCTTTGCCATGTCTTTAGAACAGAGATTTTCTGAGATAGATCTATGGAAATGGGCTGGTTCACAATATGATCTGCCGGTCGGTGATAATAGGCGGTTTATGACGTCACAATTCATGAAATTTCTTGTCAAAACCAAAACATTACAAAGTGGTCAAGCAAACAGTTTTAATGTCATCTTTATTATGATGAATATTCATGGTATTATATCGGTTTTCTGATGCTGAATTTATAAAAGCGTAGTCATAGATAATTTGCCCACATTAGTGTTGTTATGATGGAAATATATTACAAGTAAAGCGCTGACTGTTTACTGTTGAATATCGTATGTCAAGACCCAAAAGTAAGAAAAATATTAATATAATTCAAGTATGTCGCACGTTGAAAACAAAAGTGACACTATACAAAAATCTCAATTTTTCAGTACGGTCATTTAAAGTTTTGCCTGCTTATTAACCTAGTTAAAATCAACTAGATTCTGATAGAATAATATCTAAACTAATATATAAAACAACAACATTAGATATATTTCTACTCACAGTCAAGTTATTGACCTCACAAAAACTTTAAATGACCGAACTGAAAAATTGAGATTTTTGTATAGTGTCACTTTTGTTTTCAACGTGCGATATGTTAATGTTCAGTATGCTTCCTGTCTTCCATTCAATTTAAATTTAAAACAAAAACGTTAATCATACCTATTTGTTTGAACCCAAGTACCTTGGGTTAGAAAACAAGCGTAGATCTAGGCCTAACATCCGCTTTACAAATGTATTTACTGTGTGGTATTTTGTTATAACTACATCATAATATAAATGCAAAAACACGTACGGTCGTCGTCAAAAGGAAGAGTACGACGATTGAATTTTGTATTCAAGAAAGCGAGAGAGAAATACTTCAAATTTCTGCGAATGTAATTCAAAATGCGTATGATAAGTTACGGAATTTATTTATCTGGGATGTTTACAAGAGATGGAAAAATTGAGAAAGATGTCGAAATAAGGAACGGTGCTGGGAACAAAATAAATGGAGCTCTCAAAGTCATCACTGCAAATATTATGGTTCTAGTGCCAACACTTAAGTATGGAAGTGAAGCTTGGAGCTGGCAAAAAAGGATGAAAGTAAGATAAACGCCGTAGAAATGAGATCGAGAAAGCGATATATAATAGAATACCAAACGAAAATTAGGAAGAAATGTAAGGCAGATGATTTCACCGAGATGGTTTGGACATATGAAACGAATGGACGAGAGAATAATGGTTAAAATGAAGTATGCAAGCAGTGTGAGTGAAAGCATGACATGACCAAATTAATCAAATACTGAAAGACGGCCACATTCGAATTCGGAAAAATCAACGAGCGTGCATTTTACGATGCATGAATGTAGAGGAAGCTACTGAGGTATGTATCCTCTCTGCCTACCTCTCCGGAGAAACGGCGTGATGGTTAGTTAGTTAGAGTTTTTCAAGACTAGTACAATACAACAAGTGGAGCTATTCGACTTCAAGTCTACACTGCTCCGGACACTTCTAAGCCAGCCTAATAGCCCTAATGAAGAATTATTACAAAGAAAAGAACTAGCGCTCCAACGATACGTTCTCTTTACTGAGTAAGATAAAGGACTTTCAGACGCACTAAAACTTCTGTCTCTTATTATCCCTCTAACTAACTAACTAACTAACCATCACGCCGTCTCCCCGAAAGGGTAGGCAGAAAGAATGGACTGTCACACTTTTACTGATGCGGCACTCCATCCTTCTCTTTTCGCTCCGCGGGAGACGCGGTGTGATGGGTTGCGAACCTCATCGCCACCAATAGGCATCTCCCGCGCACACTTCGATCGTCCAACACCCACAAAATAAATCTAAAACAAATAATATAAAATACAATGATATAAAATAAAATAACAAAATAAAAATAATTTAACACAAAATGTTCTTTTTAGATGGTGCACATAATGTCTATTTAATTTATGTCCCATGAATCCACCGTTTTTTTTTAATTTAGCACATAATGTAATAACAGTAATGAAAGTAGAATAAATGCAGTTGAAATGAGATCTCTTAGAAGAATGTGTGGATACTCTGTGTATGATAGAGTGCCGAATGAAAATATAATAAGTGAATGCGGTGCGAATGATGGTGTCATGAACAAAATAATGAAAGGATCATTAAGATGGTTTGGACATATGGAAAGAATGAATGAAGAAAGAATGGTAAAAAATTATATGTTAATGTGGTAAATGGAACCAGAAATAGAGGAAGACCGAGGAAAACGTGGCACGATCAAATAAATCGAATATTAAATGTCGGCCATGTGAGGAGTCAGAGAAATCGACGCGCGTGCATGACACGATGTATGAATGTTGAGGAAGCGAAAGAAATACGTCAGGAAAGAAAAGTGTGGCAGTCCATTCTTTCTGCCTACCCCTTCGGGGAGACGGCGTGATGGTTAGTTAGTTAGTTAGTTATGTAATAACACCTAATGTATTTTTCGACGTTGCACATGTTGACATGGACGATCCGGCCTTTTGTGTTTATTTAATTTATGTTACACGTTATCCCTCTAAACACTGTATAATTATTGCCTGAATGCAAATAATCATTTTGCCAGTTTCTAATTGTTGGCTTTTGTAAGAGGTCAAGTCAAGGAGATTGATAGGAGAATAGAGCTCGTTTGTCTATATTCGGAAAGCTGGACAACATCTTCGGACATGCCACAAAATTTAAAAATAAAACTGCTGAGCATTGTGTGATACTTGTGAAGATAATCAAATAATTTTACTGAAATCTGTTGATGGATGTTCATTTTAAATAATAATTAAACAAAACGATGTTTTTTAACTACTTCCACTTTTGTCTTTATTTCGAGAGCGACCGGTTTCGCCAGACTCACTGGCATCGACAGACTGGTGACACTATTGCAAACCAAGTCCTTTATATACATACGGAATAGGGGTGGTAACATGATTCTATACAAAAAAATCTTCAAATATTGATGTAAAATTACTGAATTAAAATATTGGTATTACAGGTATTCAAGAAAATTCATATTCAATACAATAGATTTAAAATTTTATTATAGCGTTTTTATTTAACTTTTTATATAAATATGTAAGCTATAATAAAATATTAAATCCATTGTATTGAATGTAATGACAGTCACACTTTCACAGATGCGGCACTCCATCCTTCTCTTTTCGCTCCACGGAAGACACGGTGTGATGGGTTGCGAACCTCATCGCCATCAATAGGCGTCTCCTGCGCACACTTAGATCGTCCAACATATACGATATATATATGGTACAGCGGCCATTTTGGTTGAGCATTATTTCGAGAAGTATGTTAGGACATAGCAGTATGGCGGTCCATCCTCTCTGTCTACCCCTCCGGAGAAACGTCGTAATGATTATTTAGTTAGTTTTACTTTTTAGTTTCATAATTCCATGCATTTGTTCAATATGAAAGAAATCATGTATTTTTATTTTTCAACAGCGTATGGATGTTACTTGAGTTTCTATTCTAGTATCAGAATGAGAACTTTCTTGGAACCAGTCGAGTAAGAAGGTCCTTTGAGATTAATTCAGAAGAAGGAGGCCACCTCACCCCCCCCCCCCTCCTTATTGTGTTATGTCTGTGTGGCGGTCGGGGTGCGCATGCGCGAATCGATCAACAGGTGGACAAGTCATTGACAACAACTGTCTTATAGAAAGTCGAAGGAAACTTTCATTGTTAAAGATAATTAACTCGTTTTTCACTATCTAACACATTATTCTAAATTTACACTTTGTAAGAGCTAAAAGAGTTGGATGTAGGTGCCAAAATGAGCGGAGTGTCAGTAAGCTGTCTCTTGTATGCGGATGACGCTGTCCTACTTGCTGACAACGAGCATGAACTACAAGTCCTGGTGAATTGTATGTATGAGGTATGCATGCGAAATGATCTGATGATGAATGTTAATAAGTCCAAGTTTGAAAAGGAAGAAACCATGACAGTCTGCAACATTAGCGTGAATGGTGAAAATTTGGAGCAAGTAGTTGAGTTCGTGTATTTAGGTAGTATGTTTACAAGAGATGGGCGAGTGGAGGGTGATATTGAAAGAAGGGTTGGGGCAGGCAACAAAGTGAATGGTGCACTTAAAGTTGTCACCGCAAACAAAAACCTATCCAAAAAAGCTAGAATGGCAGTGCACAATGGTGTTCTTCTACCGACCCTTATGTATGGAAGCGAAGCATGGAACTGGCAAAGGAAGGATGAAAGTAGAATAAATGCAGTGGAAATGAGATCTCTTAGACGAATGTGTGGATACTCTGTGTATGATAGAGTGTCGAATGAAAATATAAGAAGTGAATGCGGTGCGAATGAAGGTGTCATGAACAAAATAATGAAAGGATCATTTAGATGGTTTGGACATATAGAAAGAACGAATGAAGAAAGAATGGTAAAAAAATTATATGTTCACGATGTAAATGAAACCAGCAATAGAGGAAGACCGAGGAAAACGTGGCACGATCAAATAAATCAAATATTGAATGTCGGCCGTGTGAGGAGTCGCGCGTGCATGACACGATGTATGAATGTTGAGGAAGCGAGAGAAATATGTCAGGAAAGAAAAGTGTGGCAGTCCATTCTTTCTGCCTACCCCTTCGGGGAGACGGCGTGATGGTTAGTTAGTTAGTTAGTAACACTTTGTATTTACACAAAATTTTATTTTACATACTTAATACGTTGAACGATCGAAGTGTGCGCGGGAGATGCCTATTAGTGGCGATGAGGTTCGTAACCCATCACACCGCTTCTCTCGCGATGGCGAAAAGAGAAGGATGGAGTGCCGCATCGATTAAAGTGTGGCAGTCCATTCTTTCTGCCTATCCTTTCGGGGAGACGGCGTGATGGTTAGTTAGTTAGTTATTCTAAATATATTTAACAAGCGTAAGGCACGATATAGGAAATTGACTTCAAGATGGGATTTTGTAGGATTGTAATACCCCCTAAAAGTCGTCCATTGTCAAAGTAAGAAAGCGCAACAGTTATCCAATTTCTAAAAAAAAACATTTAAACTTTACACGGTTGTTTAATTATATACTCCTATTATAAATTTTGCCACTTCGACAATTTTAATTTCTCTCGAAGCAGAACCAACCTGCCAATGTTTAAGCCGGTAGGTAGAGCAAATTCTTTGTAAACGTTAAAATTGTAAATCGATTTTATATTTTTGTCATGAATTTTGTGGGTTTTTTTTCGTCTTTCTCTAACTAACTAACTAACTAACCATCTATTTGATCGTGCCACGTTTTCCTTGGTCTTCCTCTATTATTGGTTCCATTTACATCATTAACATATATTTTTTTTACCATTTTTTCTTCATTCATTCTTTCCATATGTCCAAACCATCTTAATGATCCTTTCATTATTTCTCTAAATTCTATTATTATATATTATTCGTTATTGTGCAGTTTGAGCTTGTATCTTTAGTTTATTAGAAAATCCAATTCCTTATAATAAATTTAAATAAATAGATGATGTGTTTAAATAAATATATTATATTATATATCAAATGATAATGCTTTAGACAGGTCAAATATATTATTCCCATAAAATATAATAATATTTCTAGAAATCATACATTTTGATTCGCATTAATTGTTATTAATAACAAAAAAAATCAAATCAATCAATTAACGACCTTTGTGATAGAGTTGTAAGATCTCGTATTGCCACACCAAAGGTCCCGGATTCGATTCCCGGCAATAGCAATGTGATTCTTATACTGTCATTGGTTCACTTGACAATAAAAATTAACATTTTATTTTATATATTATATTTCCACACATACTCGTAAATATTGTAACAATAAAACGTACATCTTATAGATATTAAATAATAAATTAAAAGCTATTAGGGATCGACGTCTTAGTCAATATTATATTATTATAACTAACTAATTAACCATCACGCCGTCTCGTCGAAGGGGTAGGCAGAAAGAATGGACTGCCACACTTTTCTTTCCTGGCATATTTCTCTCGCTTCCTCAACATTCATACATCGTGTCATGCACGCGCGTCGATTTCTCTGACTCCTCACATGACCGAAATTATTTGATTTATTTGATCGTGCCACGTTTTCCTCGGTCTTCCTCTATTTCTGGTTCCATTTACATCATTAACATATAATTTTTTTACCATTATATTTTAGATAAATATATTAATATGTTTTGACGAGTGGCAAGAGCTATGACTGCCACACTGAAGGTCCCAGGTTCGATTACTGGTGATGGATATTTGAGAACTATGTCAGGATAGAACAGTGTGAAGATCCATCCTCTCTGCTTACATTTACAGAAAAAGCGTGATGGTTAGATAGTTAGTTATACGTAAAGATATTTTAATAATTATTTAAGCTTGTACATAAGGTCTATGTATTGTATTATATTGAGTGTATATATGTACTAAAAGTCACATAAGCCGAATAACTGCGAACAGTAAAGCTCCACCCGTATTGAAGATATTCTATTGAAGCCTGGGGGTGGCTAGTCACCCCTATAGGGGTCACAGGAAGGTTTATAGGTCATCAGATTCCGGGCTGAGGAATTTACGAACCGAACTGGCTCTTGCTAGGGATGTTGGGCGGTTAAACTTATTACAATATGAAGTTAATTTCACCCTGGATCTTTGAAAACGGAAATAGTTATAATTTATCTTAGATTATTTAATTTTTTTTTTTTCCATATAAAGCACTCGCTTTGTGGTTAGATATTTTCAACCACTCCTCTTATTCTTCTTTCCCTTATCGTAGATCATAGGATCTGTTTATTCAGGATATCAAATTTCTTCCTGTGATGAAGACGTCCAGCCATTTTTCCATCTCTTTGGACCGCCACACTACTCTATCCTGGCAAACCTCTCTAGCTTCCTCCACATTCATACAACGAGTCATACACGCACGTCGATTCCTCCGACTTCTAACATGACCAACCTTTAAAATTTGATTAATTTGTTCATGCCATGTTTTCCTCGGTCTGCCTCGACTATATATACATCTTCCAAAAATTTGTCATGCATGATCATAATAACAAAGGTGGAATGGGGAATGTTGTAATTACATAAAGCGCGCGCTTAACCCAACCAATGACAGGTCATAAGTCCTGTAAACACCTTGATCATCCATGTTCAGTTTCCAGTTTGCGTCTTCGTCTCTATTGAGATACAACTAAAAATTTGAACATTTTATTCCCGTTAACAAAAAGTTCACCCACAATTCAGGTGTATAAAATCGTTTACAGGAAAACAAGCCCTACTCTCGTCTAATAAACCATGAGTTAAGGCATTATCAAATGTGATAAAAAGACATTTAATAACACCTTTGTCATGCGAAATATGTCATTCATATAAATTATAATAAAACTTCTAGAATACAGACATTTTCAGTCTGTTATTATTTAATATAGAGATTAATATCATTAGTATTAGTATATAATTTTTTGGTTAAAAAAATAAAAAAAATATATATATTTCTTGATAACAAAAATATAAGACGTAAAAATACATGTTGATTCGACTTTTACATTTAAAAAAAAAGTGTATATTCATCCACGGTAAAGTACGATGAGAAATAAAAAAGTTGAAGGGAAGTCTAGAGCAATGTACCAGGATAAATCCATTCAAATCAAATCAAATCAGTTTATTAAGTCAAAAGACATTACACACAGCAAAATGTTTAAGGCATCTATTGAGTACAGGTAAAATATTATAAAAATACAACATAATACCAGGAACGCATTAGAACGTATTTGTCCCCTGAACGTACGTCAGGATTGTCAATTTCTAGGAATAATTTCAGACCATCGGCAAATAAAAGAAATCGCGAGTAGTTTATCACCTTCGCAATATCATTAATGAAGATGGTGAAGAGGAGTGGCCCTAGGTTTGAACCTTGTGGTACCCCTGAATTTACAAGAAAAGGTTCCGATTGAAAAATTCCGTATGAGACGAATTGTTTTCTCCCCTCGAGGTAACTAATAAAAAACATAAAGCATAAAGGTCCGAGAGATCCTTAGACTACGAATAAACGGCGTGATGATTAGTTATTTAGTTAGTTAGTTTTTTTTTTTAAATATACTAAATAACATAGCTACTATAATATATATCGCATCGAATGTTCAAGGATTTTAAACACTATTACTTTTTGTGAACATCCTATATACCGAATAGAGAACCGGAAATATATTTTAGTGTAGTAATGTAAGGAAGTACAGAGTGCTTCCGCAACGGCTTCATAATTTTACTTCCTGTCTTTACCAAGTTCTTACGCTTTAGAAAATTCTGACAACATATGAAAAAGATGATTTAAGTAACATCGTGTATTCTAAGAATTGAATGCGGTGCGAATGAAAGTGTTATGAACAAAATAATGAAAGGATCATTAAGATTGCTTGATCTCATAGAAGGAATAACTGAAGAAAGAATGGTAAAAAAAGTATATGTTAATGATGTAAGTGGATCTATAAATATAGGAAAACGAGACACAATCAAATAAATCAAATATTGAACGCTGGCTACGCGAGGAGTCAAGAAATTGACGACCTTCGTGGCAGAGTGGTAAGAGCTCTGGCTTCCATACCAAAGGTCCCGGGTTCGATTCCCGGCGATGGCAGTGTGATTGTCACACTGTCTTTGGTCTGGTGTAAAATTCACGTGACAATAAAATGGCGATAGATTGGCTACCTATCACATGTCACGAGAATCAATATAATAGCTAAAAAAAATAATTGTATACAGTAATTGGGTTCAAACGACCTGTTGTATGCATAAAAAAATTAATAAATAAAATAAAAAATAAAAAAAATCGTCGAACGTCCATGCCAGGATGTATGAATTTTGAAGAAGCGAGAGAAGTATGTCAGGAAAGAAAATTGTGGCAGTCCATTCTTTCTACCTACCCCTCCAGATGGATATGACCCTCGATCGCGAGGAATACGATTAGAAGAAGAAGAGAAAACATCTTAATGACCTTTTCATTTTTGTGTTCATAAAACTTTGATTCGCACTGCTTTCACTTCTTAAATTTGCATTTGACACATTATCGTGTACGGATTTATCGCACATCACTCTAAGAGATTTCATTTCTTTTATATTTATTCTACTTTCATCCTTCTTTTGCCAGTCAATACACATTTTTTAATAACGAAAAGATTTATATAAAAAGACATTATACATTATTTATGTTTTTGTTCATATGTATTATTATATTAATATATTGTTATAGTTTGGCCCACTATTTTCTTTGATTAGGACCAAAGACAGTTATAAAGAATGCAAATTAATTTATGCGGAGTCCCTCGGTATTGAAAAATAACAAATAGCGATAAAACATTTGAAATTCATTCCATTATTCTTTTTAAATTGAGAACAAATTTCATTAAGTTTGAAATGAGAAAAAGTTCCCCAGTAACAGCAAATATTCACATAAACAAAAGAGTCATAATAAAATAATGATAAAATAGCAACCCTCTCCACTCTTAATAAATCCGTTTTGTTTAATACGCATATTTTGTTTGACGTAATTCAATAAGCTTATTGTTTCAATCCAAGGATTCAAGCGGCGAGTCAAGAATTCAGTAATGCGTGAATTAATAAAAATGATGCAATTTGTTTTTGATGCGTGATTGTATTTTGTATATATACAATATTGTACTTTTTACTAAGTTCATACGAAATTGATTTGGTGTTTTTAGAATGAAAACGCTCCGCCCACTTGTAGGCGCGCGTCTAAAAAAGATGGTGGAAATCGATTGGCCAGTCTGCGCATGTCTGAAAAGGGCATTTTCCATTTCTCTTCACATGTAATCGGCTGCCAGATCGGACCTTTCTTCTGACATTAATAAAACGTGAGTTTTGTTTTATTTTTACAAACAACAAAACATATTGACACTTCAAAAAGTTATTCACTCTTTAAAATTTTCATTATTTCATATTTCGATTAGTATTGTATTTGTATTGTATTGTATATTAGTATTAAAGTATCTGTGTTCTTAAGGTTTTTTCTATGTAAACATATGTTCTTCTTTAAATATAATTTCTATATTTTAAGACGCAATTACCTAATTAGCATATCAAATTTAATAAGAACAAGCGAAAGCTTGTAGGAATCACTAAATCACATTTTGTTCATAAAATAAGTTTCTTTGTTACCATATGTTTATGGATAACCTACATTTTTAAAATCGCTTAAATAATTAAAAATGCACGTCTTTATTTGTTACTTGATAAAAATACAACCTTTTTTAGTTTTGTTTTCTTATTTTTAAAAATATACAAAAAAAAAATCAGACTTGCGTAACTTTCATGCAAACATATTGTATATTTTATTTCTCACTTTCGTATTGTTCTTCTTTATATTCTAAAACAATATAATTGATATGCTTAAAGTTTAAAAAAATTATTATTCAAATGCCAATTGCTTTACATTTTTTTATATGAATGTTAAGATATTAGTTTTTTGTAGACATCTGTTTCAACTGAAAGTTTTTTACATGTATATTGAATACAACTACTTGAACTTGTATAATTAGGTGTTTTTCCATATTTTTAATTCATATTTAATATGTGAAACAATGCCATATGGGAACATTAATCTGTGAAAAAGAAGTACATAACACGTGCTCGTGTATTTAAAGAATTAAAAAATATATACATAATTTTAAACAATGTTTCTTAAACAATGATGTTAAACTGCAAAATAAATAATTAATACGATTGAAAGCGTCTGTTTTCTAGAAGTTATATTATATTTGCATAGATTTTCAAGGTTGGTAGCAGTATGTTTTTTAGGATCTTGGGAAAATCTGTGTAACTCGTCTTTCCGGACCGACCTTTCGGATATCGTTTCAGTCTCCATCTTCTGGGTGGTTATGACGTCAAAACAATAATTATTACACCCTGAAGATGGAGGCTGCAACGATCTCCAAAACGTTGGTCCAGAAAGACGAGTTCATTTTTAATAATAATTAAATAAAACGATGTTTTTTTTATTACTTCCACTTTTATTACGACAGCGACTGGTTTCGCCAGAATGCTGGCATCGACATCAGTCTGTCGATGCTAGCGAGTCTGGCGAAACCGGTCGCTGCCGAAATAAATACATGAGTGGAGGAAAGGTGATTTATATGCCGACCGAAGAATTCAGTTGGGTTGAGCGGCATTTGGAAAATTACATCATGTTCTCACCTCTAAAATACCACAATGCCTCAAGACTTAAGTCTTTAACCAGTGCGTTTTGCCAGTCATGACGTACGGAGCCGAGACGTGGACACTGACAAAAGTTCTAGTCTACAGATTCAAGATCGCCCAGCGCGCCATGGAAAGAGCTATGCTTGGAATAACCTTGAGGGACAGATTAAGAAACGAATTTATTCGACAACAAACCATGGTGACTGAGGTGGCTCTGAGTGGCGATGGGCTGGCCATACCTGTCGGAGAACCGACGGCCCATGGGAGAGACGGGTTCTGGAGTGGAGACCGCGTACAGGATTCCGCAGAGTTGGACGTCCCCCTGCCCGCTGGACCGACGATCTGAAGAGGATTGCTGGACATGGATGGATGGGAGCGGCAATGGATAGGGGGCGGTGGCGGGCTTTGGGAGAGGCCTACATTCAGCAGTGGATGACAGACGGCTGATAATGATGATGATGATGATTATATTTTATAGGAATGACATTTTTCGCCTTTCTTAGGCATTATCAATATTTTTATCATATGATAATGCTTTATAAAGGTGAAGCATATCATTCCCATCAAATATAGTAAAACTCCTAGAAAACAGGCGCTTTCTTTAGTATTAATGATAAATTTTTAAATAAATATTTTGGTTGGTAGGTATGATATTACAAGTTAATGTATGTTTATCTCTATGAATAAGTACTTAACTAGAGTGTTTCACAAACCACTCATTAGTCGACCAATATTATTGTTTATCTTTGTGTGGTTTTGATACACTGATAACATTTTTAATAAACTTGCTTTTATTTTATTTGTACAATATGTCAAAACAATAGTAGCATATTGAGTATTCTTAGGAAGTCCAAGGAAGACATGGCACGACCAAATTAATCAACATTTTGGATGTATACAAATACTGGATTTTATCCATTGCGGGTTAATCATTTTTAAGGATTAATTGTATCTTAATAGAGACGAAGATGTAAATTGTTTTCTGGAAACAGAATATGGTGGTCGAGGCGCTTACGGAACTTATGACCTGTCATTGGTTGGGTTAAGCGATCGCTTTATGTTAACAACATTCCCACCGCGTCTGACAATTTTTTGGAAGATGTATATACGAGTATGCTACAATGTTGAGAAACACTTCACATTTTTTAGTTCAATCTACACTAGCTCCATCTATTAAGATTAGGTTAAGCATTTAGCAGAAAATCTTTATTAATACAATGTGAAAGGCTATGCAATTATACAGTTCTAGACGATGTAAATAGAACCAGAAATAGAGGAAGACCGAGGAAAACGTGGCACGATCAAGTAAATCAAATATTGAATGTCGGCCATGTGAGGAGTCATATAGCCGACATATAGGAGATATGTCAGGAAAGAAAAGTGTGGCAGTCCATTCTTTCTGCCTACCCCTTTGGAGAGACGGCGTGATGGTTAGTTAGTTAGTTAGTTAATTTATAACAGAATCTTGAATATTTATTTACATAAGAGAACATTTACACTTTTGACTTGGAATTCGTGTCACGTTGGTAGTATTGTCGAGTAGTTTGTTTTTATTTCTAAACCATTTCAAAGTGGACTTGATGATTCCAGTTGGGCTGAGAAATGGCGGGCGCGCGCAGGCAGGTGTTGGCGCGCGTGGTGGCGGGACTGTGCCTCCGCTTCGGTAGGACGAGACCTTTGGATGAGGACCCCATGGAGACGCAGCTCAATCGCTGCCTCTCGACGCTGGATATTACTCTTCTAGGTAATTTCAATAAAAGTATAAAGCGAGTTGGAACACAGGGTTCAAAAAGGCCTACGAGCTTTATCAAATCAAATCAAATCAATTTTTCAACAGACATTACACAATTTATTTTTAAGGCATCTATTGAGAACAGGTAAAACAATATATTATGTATAGTATACTACCAGAAACGCATGAGAGATGGTTCAACATTAGGAAGACAGGATACTCTCCAGAATTAACGTACTTTCACTAACATGAAAGATGTCGATCTCCGAGGAGACCGCGTTCAGCAGACTAATTGCTCTTCCCACCGGTGTCACCAGAGGCAGATTGGTTCTGGCGGCCGGTAGGTAAAACAATCTGTGCTGTCGCTGTCGGAGATATCTATCGGGGACAAAAAGCCGAACACCCTCCGGTACCCTCCAGTTTAGCCTCCTTGCGAACGTTCTTAAAGTGCTAGCATCTATCCAGAAACACCAAGCTACGTATTTATAACACCATCATCAAGCCAGTGGTGACATATGGTTCTGATTCATGGACAATCTCTAAAAGAACAACAAAAGATCTACTGGTTTGAGAATAGAATACTTAGAATTATTCTGGGACCCAGACCCGGTGTTGCAGCGGGAACTTGGAGGCATAGGACCAACCAAGAGATCCGTACGATGACCAAGCAGACCTTTATAGCGAGCACCGTGAGAACTGGTCGCCTTGCATGGATTGGGCACGTATGCTGAGCCGAAGAGACTAGAGCAATCAAGACCCTGTCCCTAAAAAACAAAGGTCACTAACATCATCCACCGGATGGCGACTCTAAAATGGCAATGGGCAGGTCACGTAGCCAGAAGCTCAGATGAAAAGTGGACAAGAAGACTGCTGATTTGGAGACCGTGGATGGCGAAGAGAAGTGCAGGGCGACCACAACTACGGTGGAAGGATGATCTGAACAGACACGTCGAAATTACCTGGATTCAGTCTGCCCAGGAAAGAGTGACATGGAAGCGAATGGAGAAGGCCTTTGTCCAGGTCCAAGAAGAAGAAGAAGCATTTATCTTACAATATTTAACATGATATATCTAGATGGTACAATACATTCGAATCACGTGGAGAAAAATGAAACCGAATGTGGAAAATTTTTTAAAATTAAAATATTGTAATTAGTATTTATTAAAGCTAAGTTTGCCTCCAGGGATCGGGCACATGGTGGGAGCTGGCATCTACGTGCTGACGGGCACCGTGGCGAGGGAGCTGGCCGGGCCAGGCACGGTGCTCAGCTTCCTCTTGGCTGGCGTGGCGTCCCTCCTGGCCGCGCTCTGCTACGCGGAGTTCGGAACCCGGGTGCCGCGGGCGGGCAGCGCCTATCTCTACACCTACGTCAGCATAGGCGAGTTCTGGGCCTTCGTGATCGGCTGGAACATCATCCTGGAGCACATGATAGGTTACAATCTTTATTCAATTAGTAAACTAACTAACGCAAATGGCAGTGGATCGGTCACACTCTGAGACGGAACCCAGCCTGCATCGCTCAGGGCGCACTAGACTGGTCCCCTATGGGGGGAAAGAGAAAGCGAGGCAGACCTAGAGCCACCTGGAGAAGAACCCTGCAGGACGAGGTTAAGGCAGCAGATCTCACTTGGGACGATGTTAAGCATCAGGCATGCGATAGAGTCGGGTGGAGAAGATTCCTTGAGGCCCTATGCACCACGGAGGTGTGACAGGACAAAAAGAAGAAGAAGAAGAAACTAACTAACCAACCATCACGCCGTCCCGAGGGGTAGGCAGAATAAATCAAACCAAATCTAATCAAATCAAATCAAATCAAATCAAATAAATCAAATCAAATCAAGTCAAGTCAAGTCAAGTCAAGTCAAGTCAAGTCAAGTCAAGTCAAGTCAAGTCAAGTCAAATCAAATCAAATCAAATCAAATCAGTTTATTTACTCAAAAGACATTACAAACAGCAGAATGTTTAAGGCATCTTTTGAGTTAGTTAGAAAGTTTCAAGCAGCGCACGTCCACCAACAGGTCCTCCAGGTACTCTCTGCGTTGTTGGGAGTCAGACCTGAGGAATGGAAATCGAAAGGCCGAGTCCACCCAGGACTGTAGAGCCAGAGAGAAGAAGAATCTTTACGTGTACGTGATACGTTCACTTTGACTGTACCATTCTGCGCTATCCCGTATCACGTACGCGCTTGAGAAAAAGTAATGTACCTAAAATGTACAAACTGTTAGGGATACGCACCTATGCCAAAAACCCTTGAGTACAAGTCTTCATAAATATGATAGTTTTACAAGGAGCAGGCGAAGTATGCGGCCGAGTATTTGACGTTTCGTAATTTAAAAAAATAAAATAAATATATTATTATATTTCATTAATAATAAACCTGCTTTTTTTTGCACGTTTCTCGGAAAATAACCTGAAAGTAGGGCGGTTAAACTTAAATTGCTTAGAAGACACATTAATTTTTTCGCGAACACATATACCTCGCTTTATTTTTTAGGTAAAAAGTTAATCGAGGAATGTATTTTATATTTAAAATCAATGTATTGACACAGCAATGTTTTCTGTTTCAGGAGCTGCTTCCGTGGCAAGAGCTTGGAGTGGATACTTAGACTCCATGGTCGGAGGAATAGTCAGCAACGCCACTGTCTCTTTCACTGGAGAGATTCATGAGCGACTGCTGGGCAGATACCCAGACCTTCTGGCCTTTTCTATTTGCCTCGCCTTCTCTCTCCTACTCGCACTCGGGGTTAAGACGTCCGCTTACATCAACAACGCCCTCACTGTCTTGAACCTGATAGTCATCGTCGCAGTCATAGGCGTCGGGTTTAGCAACGCCGATTTAGAGAACTGGTCTGCGAGCAAAGGTGGATTCATGCCATTCGGATACTCCGGCGTTCTGGCTGGTGCTGCCACGTGCTTTTACGCATTCGTCGGATTTGACAGCATCTCCTCTTCGAGCGAAGAAGCGAGAGATCCTACGTATTCAATACCAGTTGCAACGTTATTATCAATGTCTGCTGTGGGCATTTTGTATATGCTTGTGTCTGCCGCGTTGACTCTCATGGTTCCTTATTCCAAAATTAGCCCCGATGCTGCTCTACCAGAAGCGTTTGGAGCACTCAACATCAGCTGGGCGAAGTACGCAGTCGCTATTGGTGCTCTTTGCGGGATGACAACATCTCTCCTGGGATCTCTTTTCTCGTTACCCCGATGTCTTTATGCAATGGCCCAAGATGGTTTAATCTTCAGTTTCCTCGGAAACATCAATTCAAAAACTCAAATGCCCTTGATCAATCTTGTGGTGTCAGGGTTATCTTCTGCTGTTATTGCGTTGCTCTTTGATTTGGAGACTCTAGTAGAGTTCATGTCTATTGGGACTCTCCTGGCATATACCATCGTCAGTGCTGCTGTGATCATTCTGAGATACAGACCGGCCACGGCTGCTGAACTGAGAGCTTTAGGACTTGGAGGAATGGATTTATCGCCTGATAGTTCTAATGCTGGTACCCCTGTTACCGACCCTGGCTCCATATCATCTGAGGTTAGGAACAATTCTTTTAAAATGCTTACTTTTGTACCAAATATCATTAGAACATTAGATTTATAATTGATTATCCAAAAAAATAATTTTTTTAATGATTCAATCCTAAAGATTGGTTTGCAGCGAAGTCCTATATATTTTGCTGGTTCTCGGGATGCCACTAGGATCTTTAGCACAAATTATCACCGGAAGGTTTAAGGTTTATGAGGGCTCATGGATTTTTCAATATATTGTCCATTTATTTAGCGGCAACCCTAGTGGCAGTACTCCCATAGAAGCCCAGAAGCCCGGCTTGCGTAAGAAATTTTGAATCAAAACCCCCAAATTTAAGTAATCCACTAAATCACCTTCCAACAATGTTCTCATTAGACGTAAGAGTAATAGCCACAAGAGCAAAACCTTTGTAAGCCAGAAGAGGTTTTGATTCAAAACTTCTTACGCAAGCCGGGCTTCTGGGCTTCTATGGGAGTACCGCCACTGCGGCAACCCAACCCAAACCAATTCTTCCGTCGATTTCCCCGGTTTGATTATCTCTACCCAGTACTATTTTTTAAATGTATGTTAAACATAACTCTTAAAATATTGAAGGTGTATGAGGTGATGATGGCAGGCCGCCTGCGCAGTCCCCACACGTGGCTGCGGCCCGTGGTGGGAAGGCTGGCCCCCGGGACGGCCGTGACCTGGTCCGTGACGCTCTTCGGCCTCCTCTCGGCCGCCCTATGCACCCACTGCCGCATCTCCGACATACCCTCCACCCTGGCGGCGCTGCTGGTCCCTGCTGTCTTCGTGCTTCTTATGGCCGCATGTAAGAAACTCTCCAATATTTTTTATATTTTATTTTAACCCGATTGTGCATGTCAAAACTGCCCCCTGGTGAGGCGTGGCCCAGCAAATACTGTATAAACTGTTCTTTGTTCTTAATTTTGTATTGTAAAAACCTTCTGCACTCCATTGCCCCTCCGTCCGCGCCAATTCATCACATGTCCTTCCCTTCCCGTTTACCAAATATATGTTGTTTTTTTTTCTATTAATTTTCGTGTGTACCCTAATCTGACTTGTATAATTCTCACTGTTTTTCTATTGTAAATGTCCTTCTTGTTGTGTATCTATTTGTGTCTAGGCTAAGATTATTGTATTGATTGAATTTGTAATGAAGGTTTCTGAGTTGGGGCGGGAGATAGAAGGTTAAAATATTAGATTAAATGTTGGCCTGTCATCCTTAACTTGATGTCAAGGAAATTAACGTAACGTAAGTCCCGGATGGACGGGATCAGGCCTAGATAGTGCAGCGGGACTGACGAAAGGGCGTCGCTGCGTCCTATAACAGTCTCGGGTGGCGGTGGGAATCTTCTATCCTGTGCGACGTGCTTCATTTGGAGTAAAAAAAATTGGTCTCCAAATGCAGCTTACTACATTTGCAGCTCAGACAGATTCCCAGTTCATCATAATATTACGTACAATGTATTATTTATTTATTTATTGTAGGATAACATACATTGATTGTTTACACATACAAATGAACAAACATACAGTTAAATAAAGACATAGAAGGTTACCCACCGCTTACCCGAAGCTGTTATAGGACGCAGCGGCACACTTCTCTGAGATCGTGGTTTTTTTTTCAAATATATTTTAAACCTGTTTCTATCTACTATTATTTATGATTTTTTGTTTATTAAACAATCATATAAAATTCCATCATTGTTCAAGAAACAATGAATCAAATATTTGATATTGCTTTAGTAAGGCGGTGTATTTCATAATGCCTTAGTAAAGCGAAACATGTCATTCACATAAATTATAATATAACTTCTAGAAAACATGCGTTTTTATTCATATTAATTAAGAGTTCCATGGTGTTAATGCCTTAAATTTAATAAAAAATTATATTAATTATATCTCAATAGAGACGAAGATGCAAATTGGAAACAGAATATGGTGATCGAGGTGTTTACAGGACTTATGACCTGGCATTGGTTGGGTTAAGCGCACGCTTTATGTAATACAAAATTCCCCTATTCCACCCTTCTTACGACCACCACGTCTGACAATTTTTTGGAAGTTTTATATGTGGTAATATGTAACACCACACTTCACATGTTATATTTCAATCTACACACTAACGCCATCTATGAAGATTGGATTTGGGCATTAAGCAGAAGATCTTTTTATTAAATTGAAAGGCTACCGCCATTAACGTATTGCTAGATAACGCCTGGGGATGTCACTCCAATTTATATGCTATTTTTAACTTGGACCAGTTTTTTTGTTTTTATAACATTTTGAATGTATACAAATACAAATATTAATCCTTGAAATGATAACCCGCAATGGGTAAAATCCAGTATTCGTCTACAAGTATTTGAATACATTCAAAATGTTGTAAAAATTTATATTTTATTTTAGATCATTGTTCAAGAAATAAGGAATGAATACATGTTGTCCATGATGTTTTTTAGGCATCCTGGTGATCTGGTGTCACCAGCAAAGCCCCGTAAGACCTCCCTTCCGTGCCCCGATGGTTCCGCTGCTGCCTGCTGCCAGCATCCTGGCTAACGTGGAGCTGATGGTGCATCTCAACGCGCTCACTTGGGCGAGGTTTGCCGTCTGGATGGCTTTAGGTAAACATAATTCCAATCATTATATTAGAAAGATATTAGAGATATCACGCGGAAAGAATGGACACTCAAAGATTACCACATCTTGCCCTACATGGGAAACCAGACGGAAGAAGGATGCCTCGAAGACCCCCAAAGAGATGGAAAGACAGCTAGGAATCCACATCGCAAGAGACAGCAAACTCTGCACAAATATGCACTACCGACCTCCAACTAGTATAATCATCATCAGCCGTCTGTCATCCACTGCTGAATGTAGGCCTCTCCCAGAGCACGCCACCGCCCCCTATCCATTGCCGCTTCCATCCATCCATGTCTAGCAATCTTCTTCAGATCGTCGGTCCAGCGGGCAAGGGTCGTTCAACTCTGCGAAATCCTGTACGCTCTCTCTCTTCCCCATCGGCCGTTGGTTCTCCGACAGGCAGATATGGCCAGTCCATCGCCACTTCAGTCCGCCCATCTTTAGAGCCCCCTCAGTCACCTTGGTTTGTTGACGAATAAATTCGTTTCTAAATCTGTCCCTCAAGGTTATTCCAAGCATGGCTCTTTCCATGGCGCGTTGGGCGACCTTGAATCTGTAGACTAGACCTTTTGTCAACGTCCACGTCTCGGAACCATATGTAATGACTGGCAAGACACACTAGTTGAAGACTTTAGTCTTGAGGCATTATGGTATTTTAGAGGTGAGAACATGATGTAATTTTCTACGAACAATTAGTATAAGAGGAAGGAGATTTATAGATATGAACCTAGAAGTTTGCGAAAGAAGAATGAAAGTGTAATAAATGCCGTAGAAATTAGATCACCGAGAAGAATGTGCAGGAAAATAATGTATGATTGTATACGATTGCCGAAATATGGACGAAATGTAAGACAGATGATTGCATTATAAGTCTTACCTTTCTTCTTCTTCTTAGTTTAGGTTGTATGACCCATTTGTGTTGTGTCCAGCCATCTCTCCATCTCTTCCACAGCATTCCTGGTAGTCTCTTGCTGTTGGGGTTTTAATTTTTGATATATTTTGCAATTTTGACATCATTCCTCTAAAAGCACCTTCTGCTACTTCCGCACCTCACTATGTCTTCAATACACAGTCTGAACTTATCGCCTCATCTCTGATCCAATATCTGAGGGTTCTGCCTGCGATAGAGCGAAAAGTTCTCATTTTTGCTGCATAAGTAAAATTAAAAAAAAGTTCCCTGAGATTCTTCGAATACATGGATCGAATGGATAAAAGTAGAATGGATAAAAAGTTTTTCAGAGTGTCAGAAAGGAAGACGCTCAGTAACATATCTGGTAAGACACTACTAGATAGAATTAGGAACTCAAGGATAAGGGAGATATGCGAGGTCGAGGATGTCGTTAGGTGGGGAAGGCAAAGGAGAAGAAACCGGTATGCACACGTCAGGAGAATGGACCCATCCAGACTCCCCCTCGCCTTGTGTTGCACGGCCAATCCCAAGATAAACAACCTTCGGGTAGACCACAAAAGAGATGGATCGACAGCTGGGAGTCGACCTCGCAGGAGGCTAATTCCGTTTACGAAACAGGCCACGAGCCCCTACACTTAGAACAACAAGAAGAAGATGTTTCTCAAGACATGCAATAGGTATATTATTGTCACATGAATTCTACTCTCTTTCTCTCTGGTTTCAATCTTGGGGTTGGTTTGCAGCAATTTCTTCTATTATTCTATTCCATTCTTCCATGTCTTGTGCGGCTCTTTTTAAATCTGCCTATGATGAGCAGCGCACGTCCACCAACAGGTCCTCCAGGTACTCTTGGCGTGGGCGTCCCCTAGAGTTTGTTACCTCGGTCATACCCTCCATTATGGCATGCAAGAGACCTTCTTGTCGTATTACATGGCCGATCCATCTTGCACACCTTTCGGACAAGGTCCTGAGCAGGTGCCTTCCTCCTTCGATTCTTTGGAGAACCTCCTTATTTGTAATGTAGTCTCTCCAGGAAGTTCCTAATGGTCTTCTATAGGACCACATCTCAAAAACCTCTAATCTCCTTTTATTTCTTTCGGATAGGCACCATGTCTCGCAGCCGTACATCAAGATACTCCATACATAGGTCTTGATGAGGAGTAAACTCAGTTTTAGATCTATATTATTCGATTCTATTATTTTCTACAACTTTGAAAATTGAATTCTACAACAGACCTAAAAAAGTGTAACAATGACATCACCAGGAATCGAACCCGAGTCGAAATTATTTATTTAATTGCATTTAATCTGTTTTCAGGGCTGGTGGTTTACTTAGGGTATGGAATGCGTCACAGCAGGGCTGGCACAGGGGCGGGAGCGGGCGCCACCATCGGAATAGGCGGGGGGCTGCTGGCCGCGGGGGGCGCCGCCCACTGGGGCTCCACCACCGCAGACAGTCAGCCCATCGTGGCTAGGGAGGGAGACTAAACAGACGTCAATCAATTTTAAAAAAGAACAAATCGCTAACTGATGGTAAATTATCTGTTTTGTAAAACAATTAAATTAGTTTAATATTATAATTAATATATTAAATTAATAGTCCAATGTTCTGGCCGAATCACTATGATACTTCAACTTAATTATCAGTTAAAATATAAAACGCTGTTTTTGGAATCGCATTTTTTTTTCGTACAGCTGTTTCATCAACCGCTGTTGACATCATCATTCATTCATTCATTCATCCTAAGCTCGACAGCCCTGGGTGGGCCTTGGCTGAATCCAGGAGCTTCCTCCATTCTTTGATGCCCCCATTCTCCAATTTCTCACTTGCACACCGATGCATCCGTGTTGACACTGTCCATCCATCGCATTTTGGGCCTTCCTGGTCTTCTACGTCCCTGTGGTACTGAGAGCGTGAGGCGTTTTGTAGGGTTGTCGTCGTCCATTCTGATTATGTGACCAGCCCATCTCAGGCGCCCTACTTTGATGGATCTGATCACATCGGGCTCTTTATAGATATCATATAGCTCTCGGTTATATCGACGACGCCAACCATTGTGGTCTCTCACTGGGCCATATATTGTCCTAAGAACCCTTCTTTCAAATGCTGCGATGGACCTTTCAGTGTGTTTTGTCATCACCCAGGTTTCAGAGGCATATGTGAGGACTGGTTTGATCAGGGTCTTGTACAATAGTGTTTTTGTGGTTCTTCGCAGTAATTTGGCATCATCAGGTGTTACAATATTTTTTCAGCTGTTAAAAATTTCAAGGATCGAAAGATCGCAAAAATTAATTTTAACAGTTGAAAAAAATATTGTAACACCTGATGATATCGACATCAGTTGACGAAACAGCTGTAGCAAAAAATAAATAAATAATAATAATAATAAGTGATACCATAAACAGCATTTTATATTTAACAGTTAACTAATTAATAAATCGAACATTTTACGTTAATGTAAATTATTTTTACAATCAACACCTAGGACGTCATAATCTGCCATGGGTCTTAATTATCTGCATATTGTCTCATCATCTGTTTTTATTAATCAAATATTAGCATCCCATCTCTACTACTTGATTCGTGTGAAGAAAGCAATAGACTTATCATAGTGACCAAATGCATGAATATAACAATTGAATCATAAAATAAGTTTCATAGTTTAAAAGAAAACACCCAAAACTGACTTTTTTGAAGGTTAATGCGTTAACGCTGTGGATTTCCATTATAATAGAATTATCGATATTATTTAATCCAATTTTATCCATTAAATATTTTTACAGATTCAAAATATTATACAGTACATGTTTAGGAGGTGACCTCATTCACCCTCAGGTGTAAATATAATATAAATAGTTTCGCTTGTACCCAAGCGTCATCAGAGCAGTATAAATTAAAACATTATAGTCATTACATTGACACAAGTTGACATCGTTATATAAATAGGCAAAAACCCAAATGTTATCAAATAAAAAAAGTACGATAATATGTTGAATACAAGGGAGGAATACTTTTCTACAAAATTAATTCGAAATGCACTCGATGCGCATGTCCGAGAACGTTTTTGATTATTTTGAACTTTCTTTCTGATTACTGTTGTATGACAGTAGTGTTGAAAACAAAAGGAGAACAATTTGGTATTGTAAATTGTGATTTTTTAACTTGTGTGAAAAAAAACATTTACATAAAAAGTTAAAACTTATAACTTATTACGTTTGAACAGTGAACTAATTTTAAAGGGTAGAAAATCTTTACTTCCTTGAATACTTCACGGTTTTCTACAAGTAAATTATAATAACCATCTTCTTCTTTCGGTGCCAAGCAGGTTCCCCCAACGTTGGCGATCACTGCATCAAAGGCATCTCTATCCTGCGCCACTTGGAACAGGTTCTGAACTCTTGTAATTCCTGTCCAGTCTTTGATGTTCCGCAGCCAGGACAGCTGCCTTCTACCAACTCCCCGACGTCCCTCCACTTTATCCATTATCATCAATCGAAGGAGGTGGTATTTTTCTCCCCTTAGCACATGACCCAAATATGATACCTTTCTAATTTTCACACTCGACAACAGCTCTCTATTGGCTCTAGCTCTATGTAGTGCGTCTGCATTACTGACCCAATCATTCCGCGGTATACGGATCATTCTGCGGTATATCCACATCTTGAACGCTTCCAACCGGTTTATTACATTCACTTTCACAGTCCAAGATTCTCAGTCATATGGTAGAACAGACCATATATAACATTCAATCAGTCGGAGTTTCAAGTTAAGATTATATTTGCGAAATAATGTTCTCATTTTATTAAATGCAGCTCGTGCAACTTCAATTCTGCATTTTATTTTAATGTCCGGGTCAAACGCTTTAGTGATAATGATGCCAGGGTATTTAAATTGGTCGACCATTTTAACATTCTATAATTATAACTATACCGTGATTAAATACAAAGTGTTTTATGATTTTAAATCTCTAAGTTTAATTAAACTTTAACCAAAGAATGACTTATGGTGTAAATTTATTAATAATTAGTAATCTTTGGTCACAGTTTAGTTATATACGAATATTTACATCTGGGGATAAAGGAGGTCACCTCCGAAACATGTTATCTATATTATATTTATTCTATAAAAATATTTAATAAATAAACGTGGATTAAACACTTTTAATAATTATATTCCAAACCCACAATTGAATCATTTGGAATAAATGTATTATATATATTATAAATATAATACTTTCATATAAAGCATCTAATTTGTTGTGTGGAGTTTTTAAAATAATATAATTCACTTGTGAAATTTGTTTTTGTATCGCTTTTCTAAGAACCAACCGGTTTCGCTCTCACCGGAGCATCGCCAGGGTGTCAAAATATGTTGTTTTGTTACCTTGGTAAAGCTACACATAAGTGTTTTAAATTCACCTCCCTAGAACGGGTTACCCCAATTGAGAGGTATTAAAACCATGTCCTTGGTAAATGATCAATAAATACATTATTATTTTATAAATGAATAGTTCTTTTTACAAGCAAAAATCTAGAAACACAAAGTAAATATATAAATATTACCTACATAAAATATTAAAATATTTTTTTAGAGAGAACTTCTAACAATCTGTTCATTTCTCATATTTTTATCAATAGCCAAATATAATATGTACCAGAATGCATGAAATTTAATAATATGTGATTCCAATGTAAAGGATAATTTTATTCTTCTTTTTTTTGTCCTGTCAAACCTCCGTGGTGCATAGGGCCTCAAGGAACCTTCTCCACTCGACTCTATCTGGGGCTGGGCTCCGTCTCAGAGTGTGACCGATCTACTGCCATTTGCGTCTAACGACTTATTCTCAAATTGGCTTCTCGCCTGCCATGGTCCAGCAAACGGCATTTGACACTGTTTGGGGCAAATAAATTTTTAATATTGAGCGAATGCACCTATTTAAAAACATCTGGAGTTTACCAATAACGTCCGCGGTAGATTTACAAGTCTAACATCCATACATCAGTACGCTTTTAACGCTATTGCTGAATATTTGGAGCTTGAGCTTTCTCGAAATGATACTGGAACGCCATACAGGGCGAAACATAGCGAAAGCTCCCCTTGCCTTGTCGAGTCTGCTGGCTACATTTTCCTCCGTACCTCCCGAGCCTGCTATCATACTACCGAGGTAGCAGGAGCTAGTCGTGGTCACACCGTGGAGCAAGATTGGGGTGGAGTCATCAGTGGACACTCGTAGGTCTACTGTCTTGGACATGTTTATTTTGAAAAGGACATTTTATTACAAAAAAGGAATATATAAAGGATAATATTACAAAAAAAAAATTGTTGCCTTTATTAAAAAAAAAACTGAGCTACACGTTGGGTGCCAATGTCAACACTTCAGAGTTTTGAGTTTCATCGGTGGTGGGTGATTCTACATCCAATATTTTTTAAATTCCGTCCTCTATTATACGGAATTCTTTGATATTTACTCAATGATCCATTTATCCATGTTAAGTCTTATCTTTTTTTTTATTTATCCACCTGATTATAAAAATATTCAACTTAAAAAATATAATTCAGATATTTTTGGCACAACTGAAGAATAGATTATGAATGGAGCACAAAAACGAGTAAGATCGATGCAAACATGGCCACAAATATATGCCGTGCGTGTGTAAGTTTATGTTTTGAAATTATATAATGTTGTAATATAAAATTAATAATAACTTAATCTGTTATAATATTCTACACTAATCCATAAATGATAGTAAATTATTTAAATTGCATTTATATTATTGTATAATATTTTATTTATGTGTGCATTTTATTTATTGCTTGGCAATTTTAGATTATCTTTAATAATTAAAGTAAGCCTAAGTGTTGTGGTATTATAATTATATATTTTTACAACGCATTACGTTTTTTTTATGATTTTTTATTATTTATAGTTTCAGTCCTAGTTATTGGTTTTGCAGCGAAGTTTATGAACATCGCTTTGATGGTTCTTAGAATACCACTTAGACCTTTTTAATGTGGTAGTTTCCCGTTGCTTTTCACATTCGTATACAGCAGGTTATTTGAACACAATTGTTTTATACATCTGTATTAATTAATCAATATTTAGATAATTAATACGGATCAAAAAGTCAGTTTTCTAGAAGTTTTATTATATTTTATGGGAATGATATGTTTCGCCCTTCTAAGGCATTATCAAAAAAAGACATTTGATAATGCCTTAGAAGAGTGAAACATGTCATTCCCATAAAATATAATAAAACTTCTAGAAAACTGACGTTTTCATTCGTATTAATTATTTAATATGGAGTTTTACATCATTGTTCAAGAAACATTAAAATCAATTTTTAGATATTCGAGCAAAGCAAAATATGGCATTTTTTCAAATATAATGAATCTTAAAGAATACATTCGTTTTGCTCAATATTTAATATTAGGCACAAATTTAACTGTAAAATCGTTTTTTATTTTATTTAAATATAATTAATAATTAACTTACAGTGTGAAATTTTCAAAATCGATTTTGTTTTGTTGGTTTATAATGTACTCACATATTAACTAATACTCACATATTAACTAACCAAACACAATTCGGATTATTCTAAAAATGATACTATATCATGTATAACATAAATCAATGTGTTTTTTATAAAAATATATGTATAAATAAATTTTTAAGTGTTTAGGAATCACGGCTTTAGTTTTTCCATAGTACTCGAAGTTTGATTAACACAATGTTTTATGTGTTTAATTTAGAACGCTGTTATAATTTAAAAAAAATAATAATACTATGAAATTGTCATGATAGATGTATCGCTAACCTATGTTAGCTACAGATGTTTGGAAACCAATAGCAAAAACAAGAGTTGTTGGTAACACCTGATGATGACAAAATAGGTTGGGGGAAACAGATGTCCCGACAATTTATAAAAAAAAAGACAGCTGTTTCGCCAACCGATATAAGTATCATCGGGTGTAACAATCATGTCGCGACAATTTTATAAAAAATAAATTGTGTTATTATAAGAGTGATTCATGGCGATCAAAATGCTTCATTTTATTATTATATATTATTTATAATAATTGTATTCACTTTAAAAACTAAGCGATTTATATACGAGCATATTTAACATTAACAAATTTTAATTTTAATTAATATTTAATTAGGTTACCTATATTTTTATGATAAACACATAAAATATTTAAAACTTTGTGTATAATACGAATGCGTTATGGAAGCAAAATGATCTGAAGATGAACGTCAACATGACAAAGATGATATTTTTCTTAAAATAAGAAATCTTGTGACCTGTAAGAATAGCGTGAAAGGTAAAATATAATAAAAAGTATGTACATGTATATGAATGATGAGCGAGTGAAGAGCGATATTGAAGGTAGGACCAACGTAAACAAAATGATTAAAATTAAAAGAAACAAAAGATGAAACTAGTTTTCTTTTTCAGACACTTATATATGAAAAATAATGAATTCCATATGACTTACGTAATTCAATTTATAAACGCGAATGAATGATTTGCAAATTTGGATTTATATCTATGAAAGATATAGAATTGTTTCTGATTTACCAGCTTGCATCTTTGAAAGCGAATTAATGTTTTATTACTTAAGAACTTGATGACTTTTATCTATGGATGGAACGAACGCTTTGTAATTTATGGACTTTAATTTAAAATTGAATGATTGCTTTGAGTAAATGAATGAATGTTTAGAAAATTAAGGACATCTATGAAAAAAATGAATTCTTTATGACTTACGTAATTCAATTTATGAAAGCGAATGAACGATTTGAAAAATTGTAATTTTATCTATGAAAGAGAATGAATACTTTGTGATATACGAACTTGTGTCTTTGAAAGTGAATTATTGTTTTGTTATTTTAGATCTTTATGACATTTATCTATGGATGGTATGAAAGCTTTGTAATTTATGAAGTGAATTATTTTCCCTGTGAATATAATGTAAATTTAGGACTTTTATCTATGAAAGAAAATGAAAGTTACAAAAGTTTTATTTAAGAAAGCGAATTAATGAATGAATGAATGTTTTGTTACTTTAGAACTTTTTTATCTATGCGCGAGAATGAAAGCAACAAAGCTTTTATTTATGAAAGCGAATGATTATTATTATTATTTTGATAAATCGCTCTTTACATCATTACAGCGTGAGCCAAATCGGTGTAAAAGGTCATCATATTAATTCTCGTGACATGTGATAGGTATCTTATCTATCTCCATTTTATTGTCACGTAGATTCTACACCAGACCGAAGACAGTGTGACAATCACACTACCATCGCGAGAACCGAACTCGGGACCTTCGGTGTGGCAGTCAAAGCACTTACCACTCGGCTACAAAGGTCGTCGAATGAAAGAAACGAATGAATGAATGTATGAATGAAAGCGAATGAATGAATGAAAGTGGAAGAATGAATAAAAGAGAATTAATGAATGAATTAAAGTGAAATAATGAATAAAAGATAATGAATTGATTGAAAGGGAAGGAATGAATAAAAAAAAAGATGGAATGATAATTTATGAAATTTTTATAATAAAATATTTATTTGAAACGTACATTGACTTACACAAACTTTTTATCTATGAAAGAGAACGGTGGAGAAGGATATTGAAAGAAGGGTTGGGGCAGGCAACAGAGTAAATGGTGCACTTAAAGTTGTCATCGCAAACAAAAGCCTATCCGAAAAAGCTAAGATGGCAGTGCATAATGGTGTTCTTGTGCCAACCCATATGTATGGAAGTGAAGAATGGAACTGGCAAAAGAAGGATGAAAGTAGAATAAATGCAGTAGAAATGAGATCTGTAAGACGAATGTGTGACAAATCTGTATATGATAGAGTGACAAATGCAAGTATAAGAAGTGAATGTGGTGCTAATAAAACTGTTATGAACAAAATATGGAAAGGGTCATTTGGTTTTAAAAGTCGGTCACGTGAGGAGTTGGAGAAATCGACGTGCGTGCATGACAAGATGTATGAATGTAGATGAATCGAGGGAAATATGTCAGGAAAGAAAAGTGTGGCAGTCCATTCTTTCTTCCTACCCCTTCGGGGAGACAGCGTGATGGTTAGTTAGTTAGTTAACTCAGAATATATATTGGAAATCCGAATAAACGTATATGCATGACAAGTGGTATGAATGTAGAGGAAAAAAATACCAGGAAACAGGAGAGCGGTGGTCCATAGGGTCTAACCTTCCGGGAAAACTGGCGGGAAGTCTAATTATTTATTTTTAATATAATATTATAATAAATATATATTATAGTTAACGTATTATAAATGTGCGCAGGCAAAAGGGCAAAACTAAACATAGGAAATACTAAATGAGACAATGTCTAACTGTAAATATAACAGACATTGTTAGTTAAGGTTATCTTACACCAATTAATATTATTTATATGGTAGGTATATAATATTATATAAGCTACGTGTCTCTCTATACTTCTGTCCTTCAGTCATATCCCTTTATATTTTTATATATGTAAATATTATATATTCCTCTCAAAATACTCTCTCTGATTTTACATGACCTAAACTTAACGTAATTATATCAAAACCAACATCAACTAACAAGCTGTCATAAAATTTTACTAATTTTTATTTCTTTCTACTTATTTTCTCTTTACTATATACAATAAGGTATGTTAAATAAGGATTAATTGTATCTCAATAGAGACGAACATGTAAATTGTTTTCTGGAAACAGAATATTGTGGTCGAGGCGCTTACAGAACTTATGACCTGTCATTGTTTGGGTTAAGCTATCGCCTTATGTTAACAACATTCCCCATTCCGCCCTTCTTACGACCACCACGTCTGACAAATTAATATTAGGTTGGCGCCAATTAATGGATGGCGCTAGTGTAGATTGAACTAAAAAATGGGAAGTGTTTCTCAACGTAAGTAACATATAT
The DNA here is from genome assembly GCA_022606425.2 of Lepidostoma basale. Taxonomy (NCBI): domain Eukaryota; kingdom Metazoa; phylum Arthropoda; class Insecta; order Trichoptera; family Lepidostomatidae; genus Lepidostoma; species Lepidostoma basale. Next base: position 163,466 of record JAHDVF020000316.1, on the reverse strand, counting down.
ACATCTTTCAAAATTTGTCAGACGTGGTGGTCGTAAGAAGGGCGGAATGGGGAGTGTTGTTAACATAAAGCGATCGCTTAACCCAACCAATGACAAGTCATAAGTCCTGTAAGTGCCTCGACCACCATATTCTGTTCCCAGAAAACAATTTACATCTTCTCCTCTATTGAGATACAATTAATCCTTATAAAAAAAAATCATTTATCCGCAATGGGTAAAATCCAGTATCTGTCTACAAGTATTTGTATACATTCAAAATTTTGTAATTATATCAAAACCAACATCAACATCAACAGCTGTCATAATATTTTAATAATTTTTATTTCTTACTATTTATTTTCTTTTAACTATATTTAATTAGGTATATTAAATAAGTTTATGTATGTTTTAATTATAATTTCTGTGATAAATTAATTTAAGATTTGTTTGATAGCATTCGTTCACCAATTCTGTGATTTTTAGATAATTATTTTTATATTACTAGATATAAAATATATTGTAAATGTTTATTGTAATTATTTTTTATTTTTATTTTTAAAATCGACTCAACTTCTCCTGCAGTATTTTTACAAAAAATTACCGTTTATATAGTTCGTCATTCTTATAAACAAAATTTAGCAACAAATGAATAGTTCCGTAAATTACTTCAAATAATACCTAGTCAATGGATGAAACCGGTCATTAATTCTTGAGAAGGATATGTATTAATAATGTTTTTTTTACCGGTTTCGCACATTTTATGACTGCATTGCAATTGGAAAATGTAAATTATTTGAACCGATGTACAATATGCAATACAATATAATTAATCTGTACCAGAGAGCCAATTTATCTTAAGTCTATTTGTGGAAAAGTTCATGACTTATTTGGGCAAATACTTTTGTACATCTAAAATTTCTTAAATCTTTTTTGACAACAACAGAATAAAATACATCCAAAATATCTTAAATCCTTTGTGACTGGTAACCAAAAATATCAAGATAAATTAGAGTGGCGATCCATTAAAAGGAGAGCCAAAATGGCTTAAATCCGTTAATATCTCATTTAAAATATTTCACAAAACTAATTATGAGGGTATTTTTTTAAAGGTTTGGTTTTTAAGCTAGCAACGTTTTTTCTACAAACTGTCAAGTTGACAGTTGATTTGTAGACAGTACGTTTTGCCATTTTACCATGAATAGACTGACGTCAGAACAGCGCTTGAAAATTGTGAAAAATTATTTTGAAAAACATGGTTCGGTTCGCCAAACTTATCGTGCACTACGTCCATTTTACGGTCCATCCGAGCAAGTTATTCGGAAGACCGTGGATCTTTTTCGCACCACGTACACTCTAGTGGATAATCTTCTTCTTCTTCTTCTTCTTCAGCCGTCTCTCCACTGCTGGATGTAGGCCTCTTCTAATTTCTTCCATTTTTCTCTTCTTTGGGCTTCTCTTATCCACCTGCTACCCGCGATAGGGACAATATCATCGGCCCAACGTTTCTGAGGCCGGCCTATTCCTCTTTTCATGTCCCATGGTCTCCATCCTAGGACTCTGGGTGCCCATCTGTCTGTTCCCTGTCTGGCAACATGACCTGCCCATTGCCACTTTATATCAAGTTAGGGACATAAGATCAAGTTAGGGAAGGAAAATCAGACAGCGGAAGTACCCAGAAGAATTGGACTAGGTTGGGCAGCCTTTGGGAAACTCAATCATATCCTTAAAAATTTAAAAAGAAAAGTGTTTGAAACATGTATCCTCCCTGTGCTTACATATGGTCTGGAAACTATCACCTTAACTGCGAGGACCATATATAAATTAAAATGTACACAGCGATCTATGGAGAGACAAATGTTAGGCATAAGTCTGAGAGATAGAATCAGAAATGAAGAAATCAGACGCCGGACAAAGGTTGTCGACGTGGTGGATCGTATTGCCAGGCTAAAGTGGCAATAGTGGATAATACGCATCCACAAAGACGACAATTATCGAAAATTGGACTTCACGATTGCGCTTCATTCGAGCTAGCCGTGGCGCTCATATACCCAAAATCATATTTAAACAATATTGGCATAAAATTATCTATTAAATAAAGCCAATATCATAGACATTAACATTATTTTTATGTATTTTTTTCATTTTGAATATGTACTCGTATTGTATACCTCTAAAAAAAACATCCTATATAATATGTATTAATTTAAGCAAACTTGATTTAGATAATCTTTGAATGATTTTATAAATTATTTTAAAAGCTGTACTTAAGAACGTGCAAAATACATTTAAATTTGCCTTTTCGATGAAATGGATTTTTTGGAGTTAAGACATGTTGGCTCTATGGTATAGATATAATTGCAGACCCTGTTAAAATTAATATATATTATATATAACATATTTTCAAACGACGTATTAAAATTAGTTAAGAACTTATTAAAATATCAATTGAATTTATTGAAATTTAATGGTAAAAATTCATTGTCATAATGAAAATTTAAAAATAAATCTTTTTGGTATATTTCGGTTTATTACATCGATCGGTTTCGGTAACCCGCTGCCAGCTTATGCTCTAACCAGATTATTAATTATTTACCGTTCAGAAATTATTTATTATTTACTTATTTATTTTCGTTGTTAAGAATTTATTTAAAAAAAAATAAATGCACATATTTTATAATGAAATAATATACGAGTAATACTGATATTTTTTATGTGTTATATCATACGTCGGTAACATTAAAAAAACACCTACATAGGTTAGATCATTGTCCTACATAGGTCTTAATATAGAACCATAATTATTAATGTATTAAATAAGTTGGTTTTAATTACGTAAATAAAAAATACATATTGCGGCCTATTTTGAAAAGCTTTGATGCTAAATATAGTAGACATGAAACATAATTATTTGTTGTTATATACTTTTTAGTATTCGTGGCAATAAACACATACCTGCCAGAAATGTGTATTTAAATCCCGATTAAATGTAGCATCTTCTTCTTCTTAATTTACCCTGTCAGGTCCCCCGACGTTGGCGATCACTCTAGTAAACTCTTCCTTATCCTGCGCAGTCCAGAATAGCTCCTCCACAGATCCGATTCCCGTCCATTCCCTCACATTGCGCAGCCAAGAGATCTGCTTTCTCCCTGCCCCCTGCGGCCCTCTATTTTTCCCTTCAAAATTAGATGCAGCAGGCGATATTTTTCTCCTCGTAGAACGTGACCAAGATATGAAATCTTGCGGACTTTGATCAATGTCAGCAGCTCTTATTTACTCCTGCACGATTCAGGACTTCTGTGTTCGTCACTCTCTCTGTCCATGGGATCCTGAACATTATTCGGTGAAGCCACATTTCAAATGCCTCTAACCGGTTCATTGTATTTACTTTTAATGTCCATGTCTCACACCCATATAACAGAACAGACCACACATAACACCTTAACATCCTCTGTCTTAGTTTTAAGTCGATATTGATTTATTTTTTTGTTATTAATATATAAAAAAAATCATGTCACCGTTTTTTTAGTGTACACGTGTCACGTGTTTTTATCTGTACCCGTAAATTCCAAATACATCTTGGTACTTAAAATAATCAAAAAACTATTATATGTTAACCACAAAATATAGTTTATTGTGAAATACTGTATATTAATTCACAAATATATAAATGATGTATTGTAAATAAAATATAATTCGACTTGTACATGTGTTGGACTAAAATAAAATAATAAATATTTCAAATAATATTCGGCTTTAATCATTAACCCTATACATATATTATATTATAATATGTACAATGTAAATAGCTATATCATAATAAATATAATAAGTTTACAAAAAATCCGACAGATGTCAGGCATGGACAATATTTCATTTATTTATTCATTACATTTATTTTATTTCATTTATTTGAATAAAAATCACAAACAATACAGACATATAATTCCAGTCAGTTTGCAATTACATTATAAGAATTAATAAAAAGATGCATAAAAAAATTAAGATTAAGAATTAGAAATAATTATGACATTAATATTGCATCCTTGAAGAAACCCACACTATCACGAAATATGTCTACCTTCGAGGCGATCCGATTAAGCAATAAGATTTCCCTACCCACAGGCATTACCATTGGCAGGATAAAACAATCTGTGCTGTCTTTGACGAAGGTAATTATCAGGGAAAAATATACCTACATCACTCAGGACATCCGAGTTTTGTATATGGCCACCAATCAGCTGAAAGAAGTGAACTCCCGAGTGGATATTCCTTCATATACTTAAATTGCTACGGGTTTCTTTCTCCTATAGTAGCACTCCTCATAAGTCGTGTTGAATCCATCCCATGAACATCCACCATGGCTCACCATGCGCTCCTATCACCGATCAGCCTCTAGGCTGCATTTATTAAGAGGCCAGTCAGTCTCCTGATTTGAACGGATCAGCGGCTCTGTACTCGTCTCTGTGGTCGCTTTCCCTCTACTTTGCCCATTTTTAGGAGTATTCTTCTTCTTCTGGTGCCGTGCCAAGTCTCCCCATCGTCGGCGATCACTGCAGCGAAAGCATCTCTGTTCTGCGGTATTTAGAACAGGTTATGAACTTAGAACCCTTATGTATGGAAGCGAAGCATGGAACTGGCAAAAGAAGGATGAAAGTAGAATAAATGCAGTAGAAATGAGATCTCTTAGACGAATGTGTGGACACTCTGTGTATGATAGAGTGTCGAATGAAAATATAAGAAGTGAATGCGGTGCGAATGATGGTGTCATGAACAAAATAATGAAAGGATCATTAAGATGGTTTGGACATATGGAAAAAATGAATGAAGAAAGAATGATAAAAAAATTATATGCTAATTATGTAAATGGAACCAGAAATAGAGGAAGACCGAGGAAAACGTGGCACGATCAAATAAATCAAATATTGAATGTCAGCCATGTGAGGAGTCAGAGAAATCGACGCGCGTGCATGACACGATGTATAAATGTTGAGGAAGCGAGAGAAATATGTCAGGAAAGAAAGGTGTGGCAGTCCATTCTTTCTGCCTACCCCTTCGGGGAGACGGCGTGATGGTTAGTTAGTTAGTTAGTTAGTTTAGAACAGGTTCACGACTCTCATCATTTCTGTCTAATCATTTATTTTCCGCAGCTAAGACAACTGTATTCTGCTAACTCCCCAACGTTCCTCTATCTTACCTATGATTATCAGATGAATTAAGTGGTGGCAGTGTGGAAAAATAATTTAATAATAAATAGGAAATTCATGACTGGGAGACACGAGTAAAATGAAGCAAGTGGTGGCAAACATTCAGTAATGGATAAAGAAGAATAAGAATATTAAAATGTTCAAATGAAATACTTCATTTTTGGTAAGACATTTTAAACTTATAGATATTAAATAATAAAACACTTTCTATATAACCACTGTATTGTTATTATAATTTATGATAACTTATATCGCTTGGATTCAAGCATCATCAAGGCAACAGAATAACCGTTTTATATGTTTTATTATTTTATAACGATAAGTATTAAATATTATATTTTTATTAATCAAAATATAATCTAAACTCTTAATGAATAAACTTTGTTTTTGATATATTATTGTAACACCTGATGATGTCATCATAGGTTGATGAAACAGCTGTTGTGTAAAATAAAATACAAGTGTGATAAAAAAGTTTATTCATTAACAGTTTAAAATGTTAAGATAAAGGTATCATAGTGTTTCGGCCAAAACAATGGACTATTCAAACACCCACACAATTGTGTGACAAACAAAACGTGTCATTCATAAAAAATATAATAAAATTTCTAGAAACCAGACGTTTTTATTCGTATTATATAAAATATTATATAATATAATATAATTATGTTGCATGTATATTTAATAGTTTTTTTTATAGAATTTGTTTTTTTGTATACAAATACTGGATTTTTACCCATTGCGGGTTAATAATTTTTTAAGGATGCTTACAAATTTTCTTAATAGATTGCGCTAGTGTAGATGGACCTACCAACAGTGAAGTTATTAAAAAATATTAACATACTCGTATATACAAGTTCCGAAATTTGTCACGCGGTGTCGTAAGAAGGGCGGAATGGTGAATGTTGTTAAACAAAAAAGTGACCGCTTAACCCAACCAATGACAAGTCATAAGTCCTGTAAACGCCTCGACTACCATATTCTGTTTCCAAATATTTTACATCTTCGTCTCTATTGAGATACAATTAATCCTTTAAAAAAGTTATTTTTATGTTACAAAAAATACAAAAAGAGCATAAAAAAGCATACAAAATATATTTATTAGCTTTTATCTGAAAGATTACGGGCAATCCCTAGATCTATGAAAGTTAATACAATACATAGTTCAAAAACTCATTTATAAGGTCTGTTCAAATCCGAACAAGTAAAATCAGTGCATTTTTGAGTTTTGGGATCAAAGTACGACTTATATTGACAAGTACCTTTGTACGGGGCATAGTATGGACCTGCACAGTAATTATAGCTAAAGCAGTCCCCTGGGTAGAAATAACTACCCGTTTTATTACATTTCCCGTCATCATTTAATCCGCTGGGCGGCTTCACGTCCTTACAACCCCCAAAACTGGCATCGAACTCTTGAACATTGGGACAAGCGTAGACATTTGGTAATAAAGAGATTGTGCCATTTATGTTAGTGTTTAAACAGATGTAATAAAGGTTCGCGTTGTTTTTTAATGCTCCAGTTTGTCCTATGCGCGAGCACACAGGAGCAATGGATTCGCAAGTCCCGCTCAAAACGACACTGCATTTACTTGTTCGTGAATCAAAGCCAAATCCTACATCACACGTATAAGTGATAGGTTCTTTTTGGACGGAACCGTCAGGGTTGCTGATGTCACCAGGGATACACAAGTGATATTTTTCGCAGTGTTTGAGATCTGGAAAGAGTCCGACTTGATTGCACACGAAGTCGGTGCTTTGGCCTGCTGCGTCTTCGCATTCGGGATTAGGTTGGGACGTGCAGTTCCCCGACGCCGTCTCACATGTTTCTCCGAAAGACGAGCAGTTGTAGAGGTGCTCTTGTATCCAGTGGTTGCCAGGCATGGGTACACAGTACGAGACTCCGTCACAATCTTCGCACAGCAATCCCGGATCGGTGCAGTTACGCTTTGACACCCTCAGTTCAAAACTGATCGGATCAACTTCAAATGTAGTTTCATCTCCATAATCAAACTCGAGATTCGTGAAATCTAATGTGCTGTATTTTTTAAGTATTTCATCTTGAATATTGTCATCGCTGTAGCTTTGCACCTAAAATGAAAATCATCGTAATAATTAATACGAATTAATAATAAGAAGGACTCTTGCATGCCATAATGGAGGCTATGACCGAAGGGACAAACTCTAAGGGACGCCCACGCCGAGAGTACCTGGAGACCTGTTGGTGGACGTGCGCTGCTCATCATATGCAGATTTCAAAAGAGCCCCACAAGACATGGAAGAATGGAAGAGAAGAATAAAGGAAATTGCTGCAAACCAATCCCAGGATTGAAAGCAGAGAGAGAGAGAGAGAGAGAGAATAATAATGTGAACAAAAAAAAATTATACAAAATTTCTTTATTATTATGTATTTAGTGTGCTTCCACTTGTGTGTATGTTCGACCGGTTTCGGCAGCTTGCTGCTATCTTCTGGTACCTACATCAAAATTTATTTGGTTTACATAATAAATTATAGTGGTGGGGGTTAAACTTTTTTTCCTGATTCTGAATAATGTATTACTGTTATTAATTTGCAGTTGAATTTACGAATGAATACATCTGTTTTCGATAAGTTTTATTATAATAAATGGAAAATGACATGTTTCACCTGCCTAAGGTATTATCAAATGCTAAATACATTTGTTAATGCCTAAGACAGGCTAAATATGTCATTGCCATAAATTATAATACTTCTTCTTCTTCTTCCTTGTTGTAGACCTGTGTGGTCTGTTCTCCAGAGTGTTGCTCCTCCTGTGTGGAAGTTTCCCAGCTGTCCTTCTATATTTTAGGAGGTCTCCCACGAGGACGAGTCTCATGAGGCTAATTATGCAATGCAATATAGGGGAGTCTGATGGTGTCAATTTTTTGAACATGACCGTACCAGTCTCTTTTTTGCTGTCTGCTCCATCTTATAATATCCTCAACCTTAATATCCTTAATATCCTTATCCTTAACCTTAATATTTATAATACAATTTCTAGAAATCTGAAGTTTTCATTTGTATTAATTATTTACTAAGGAATTTTACGTCATTTTTAAAGAAATTAAAACTAACGAAACATCACGCCATCTCCCCGAAGGGGTAAGGAGAAAAAATGGACTGCCACACGTTTCTTTCCTGACATATTTCTCTCGCTTCCTCAACATTCATACATCGTGGCATGCACGCGCGTCGATTTCTCTGACTACTCACATGACCGACATTCAATATTTGATTTATTTGATCGTGCCACGTTTTCCTCGGTCTTCCTCTATTTCTAGTTCCATTTACATCATTAACACATAATTTTTTAACCATTATTTCTTCATTCATTCTTTCCATATGTCCAAACCATCTTAATGATCCTTTCATTATTTATCAGAATCAATGAAAAAATAACATTGAAAAAATCATTGTTATTTATTCTTTCTTGAACAATTGTGTAATACTCCATATTAAATGATTAATACGAATGAGAACGTATATTTTATAGAAGTTTTATTATAATTTATGGAAATTGAATATTTCGCAATTTTTAAAGGATTTTTAAAATTATGCAAAATCTATTTTCTTGAACCATAAAGTTATCATTTTTTCATAATAATTGTTTATTAAACGATACATAATTAAACAAAATAAGATTTAAATCTAAATCAAATATTATATGTCCGGATTCCTAAATGCACTTCTGGGCCGGCTGGGTCGTGACCATTGAGATTTTTTATATACTATTCTTCTTTCGGTGCCATGTCAGGTCCTCCTAACGTTGGCGCTCACTGCAGCAAAGGCATATCTGTCTTGCGCCACTAGGAACAGGTTCTGAACTCTTGTAATTCCTTTCCACTCTTTAATGTTCCGCAGCCAGGACAGCTGCCTTCTACTCGACGTCCCTCCACTTTACCTATTAATATCAGTCGAAAGAGGTAGTATTTTTCTCCCCTTAGCACATGAACCAAATATGAGACCATTCTTATTTTCACACTCGACAACAGCTCTCTATTGGCACTCTGTAGTACGTCTGCATTACTGACCCTATCTACTATATATTTTATACCCTATATACTTTAGTAAAAATAATTTACATAAAGAAATTTCGCTAGGAAAACCTTTTGTTTTAATAGTCTTAGTTGTTAAAAAGTTAAAAGTTGAATCCAAAGTCTTACCCCAAGAAAAAATACAGCCACAAAACAGAATATATACATATTTTTAAACATTTTAAAATTTGTGTTTGGTATTATTTTGCTCAATAAGTAAATATATGCAAGATCGCACTCTTTCAATGCATAAGTAAAACTAACGATCACACCTACTTGATTTTCTTAATTTATATCCGACCATTGCATTATTTTTCTCTCAAGTACCGTAGAAGTACCGTCTTCATAAACACGTGAAGATAACCAATATACTTTAAAATCTTATTTGAAGCATTGATTGTCAGTGATTTTCAATTAATTTTGCTCTCACAATTTCCCGTTTAATCAAATCGAATCAAATCAAATCAGTTTATTTAATCAATAGACATTACGAAACACCGGTGGGAAGAGCAATTCAGCTGCTGAACGGGATCTCCTCGAAGATCGGCGTCTCTCATATTAGTAATAGTAAGTTCAGAAGACAAATACTCTGGACTTTTGAGAGTATCTTGTCTTACTAATGTCGAACTATCTCTCATGCGTTACTTGTATTATATTTTCTATATTATATTTTACCTGTACTCAAAAGATGCCTGAAACATTTATATTGTTTGTAATGTATGTTGAGATAATTAACTGATTTGATTTGATTTGATTGGAAAATTGCCGCCAGGTTAAAGATTAAAATAAAACTTAAATCAAAATAATACAGACACAATAATTGAGGAAATAATATTAAATAATCATACATTTAATAAAGAAAACGGTATTAACTTAAAACAATTTAGAAATTTTAGAAATTAAAAAAGCCATAAAAAATAATGAAAATATAATAAATAACCAATTCAATTTAAATTCAATTCCCATGCTCGATATTTTCCCGTTACATCTCCCCTCTCCTCAATCCTAATTATACCCCTTCCACTCGATATGTTCCCGTTACATCTCCCCTCTCCTAAATCCTAATTATACCCCTTCCACTTTTATACAAAACTCGATCTCCGTTTAGTATATAAGCGATCGCTTTGTTTAATTTGATGGTTAAAATTGTATACATTGATAAAGGTTACTTGTAACCGAAATATGCCTGAGTTCAGTAAAATTAAAAAGTGTTGTAATACAAAGTATAACTACATTTATTCAAAGAAGAAATAACAATTTATTATGTAGGCAACGAAAACATTTAAATACATGAATGTCACTGAAAATTAAATCGTAAACAAAGTAGTTAAAATTATCTTATGTGAATAATACTCGCTCAAGTATTCCTAGAACTATCGATGATAGGATGTGCTGCTAACCCAGATCTGCGCACGTGAATTCAGTGCATTGCTTGGTGCTCGGATTAAAGTATGTCCTTGTCTCACACGTCCTGGCAACCGGGTCTGCTCCTGCGGCTGAACACTCCAGGAACATGTTGCAGTTGGAAGGAACGTAGAACGTACCGCCAGACGTGCACTTACTATCACTTCCGATGCCTGTGTTGAGATCGGAGGGGACGCAGCTATTGGTGCTCAGATTGTACTCACTATCTTGTGGGCACAAGAAAATTTGAGGAAAGATTTTGTTGCTCCCGGCTGCCCTTAAGCAAATGTAGTACATCCAGGGATTGCCCTGGACTATTCCATGATTCCCAATCTCCACACAATCGGGTATCGGATCTGGACAGTCGCCGTTCACAAGCCTCTTCTTACAAAGTGTGGTTTTGGGATCATAGTAATAATTGCCAGAACATGTCATCTCTATTGAATCTCTCGCGACTACGTTTTCAGCTGTACACATGTGGTATTTTTGACAGTTGATCGCGTCAGGAAACAATCCGGTCTGGTAGCATTCAAAGGCGTAAGTCGTGTTTTCTGGGCATTGCGGGTTATGCGAGGTGATGCAGGTACCAGTAGAGAATTGGCAGGTTTCATCATCGGCGCAGGTTTTGAGTGGTACGACAATGAAGCCTTGCCCGATCTCTATACACTCGTAGACGTCAACACAAGTCGCGCAGATTGGTCCGGCTTTCGTGCAGTTTTCTGGACCGATGTCGTAGAGAATGTGACTGTCGAAATCGAAGGAGTATGTCTCTCCTTCTTTGATGTCATCTACGGATACGTATTTGAGTATTTCGGCGATGGGATCGTCCTGAAATGTAAAAAAGGTATACAAATGAAATGAGCAATTCAACACGCGCTAGTTGTGAGAACTTGAAGTGACTAACTTGTGGAAGTCCACCTGCAGGGGGTGATTACGTAGTTAAATACACTTTCGAAGGCTTTTTTCCTAGTGAAAGCTACGCTAAATGCATATTTTTTAATTTGCTCACCTTCTCACTTAAAAAAATTGTCATCAAAATAGTAGTCATAAAATAAGGAATATTTAATAACCACAGCGAATAAGATTTTTAATTGTAAGTCCAATTTGTTGAAAAACATTTTAATTTGGAAACGATATGTGAATGATATTTTTTGTATATGGCCAGGTACAGACCGGCAATTAAATTCATTCTTTACTTTTAAATTCTTTCCATAAACAAATCCAATTCACTTTAGAAATTGAACTTGATAAAAAACTGAACTTCCTAGATTTGACTTTAAATGTAATTAATAATAAAATCAATTTCAATATTTATCGAAAACCTGCGTAAACAGATTATCCACATCCGATTATTGAAAACAAGAATTTATCAATGAAAGCGAAAACGGCAATGGAGTTCTGGTCCCAACCCTAATGTATGGAAGCGAAGCATGGAACTGGCAGAAGAAGGATGAGAGTAGAATAAATGCGGTATGTGTGGTAGAACGATATACGACAGAATCTCAAATGCTAATATAACAAAGGAATGTAGAGCGGAAGAAGGTATTATGAACAAAATTATGAAAGGATCGCTGCGTTGGTTCGGACATATGGAACGCATGGATGGAGAAAGAATGGTTAAGGAAGTATACGTTAATGATGTAAATGGGGTACGAAGTCGAGGCAGACCGAGGAAAACATGGCATGACCAAATTAATCAAATTTTAAAGGTTGGTCATGTTAGAAGTCGGAGGAATCGACGTGCGTGTATGACTCGTTGTGTGAATGTGGAGGAAGCTAGAGAGGTTTGCCAGGATAGAGTAGTGTGGCGGTCCATTCTCTCTGCCTACCCCTACGGGGAAACGGCGTGATGGTTTGTTTGTATTTGTTTGTTTGGTCTTCTATAAACATTCAGCTTTCCATTCCATGTTGACCCGCTTAATGATTATACCACTTGCTTTAGAAAATTATTATAATTAACTAAATACAATTAGAAATAAAGCTGATAATAATATTTTAAATAGAAAAATAAATAAAAAATTCCAAAGCAATCTTGTATTCTCCAGCTCCCATCAATATTAATATAAACAATAATCAATGGCGTAGATTAATGTACATTAATACTTTAACAACTATAATATCAAAACACATATGGCATTGAATCGAGGGCAGACGCGTCAAGACAAAGAGCAGGCTCAGGACAACCGAGATGAAAACACTCCGCGCTATAGCTGGCAAGACCCTACGTGATCGAGTTAGGAATACAGCAATCCGAGAAATCTGCTAGGTCGAAGATGTGGTCAGATGGGGACTTCAAAGACGGCGATACTGGCATCAACACGTAGAAAGGATGAGCTCAAATAGGATACCACACATAGCTCTCCATGGAACGCCAAACGGACAACGCCGACCAGGAAGATCCCCGAAACGGTGGAGAGAAAGCTGGAGTTCAGCGTCTCAAGAGAACCCGCCTGAAATAACAGACTCCTGAGTCTACCAAATGTGAAGAAGAAGAAGAAGAAGAATATCAAAAGATGAAAGGAAGATTAATAAAGACAAGGAACATACATTTTTGAGCTTTAATGATCTAAATGAATACTTAGATCATTAAAGATGGAAGGATTAATAAATATATGTTGGGGAGAACCACCATGAAGAGAACGTCCCATGAAGAGAACAGTTGCATTTGCAACGATAGTAATAAACCTAGCGACATCCCGCAGCCCTTCACGTGATCGCAGTGGTGTGACGACATCGCGCGTTAAGTTGGGCGCATGTTCGTTCTGTGTGCTTCGGACGGTGGACGAGAGAAGTTTACGGGCGTAGTAAAAAAAACGGTGCTGACTGCTTCATCTGCTGACCTTTTAATAGTAAGCTAGGAGTAAAAAGGATTTACCCGTAGTGTAACGTGATTATATAGTTTTTATGTGATAAGGTTATATTGAATAATATTAAATCCATCTCGATAATTTCAATGTTTTTCTAAAATAAGTCCTAATTCCATGAAGAGAACGTTCTCTTCATAGGTTTAGTGTTGTCTTCGTGTTTTTTTTGTGTGTTTTGTTTATTAAATAATATTATTTAAAATTATCTATCACAAAAGATGTACCCAATCATAATTTTTTTTAGATGCGAAAATAAATCGTAAGACGGACGACGAATTCAAAGATGCTATAGATGCCGCCATCGTACAAAAGAAAAGCATTCGCAGTGTAGCTAAGGAGACAAGTATTGCAACAACATTATTGTGGAAAGTTATTAAACGATCAAAGCAGGCACAAGAAGTGGGAATCTCTTCATGGGAACTAGTGTTCTCTTCATGGTACACTATCCCTTGAAGAAAACATTTCCCATTTTTTATAAAATTATCCATAACCTAGAATCTGATAATTGAATTTAAAATTCACTTTAGGAATTATAGAAGGAATGAATACTCTACAAAACTTCATACTTTGTTTTTGAAACAGTGTATTGATTTTGTATTTACAGCAAGGAGATAAAAAATGTTCTCTTCATGGTGGTTCTCCCCTACTAGAGATGAGCAACATAAACACGACTAGCGACATATTTAACGACATTAGCTAGCGACATATTTAACGACTCGTATATTGTGGTAGCGTTACAAGGTAGTGACAACAAATAGTTTAAATTTGAGCTGGTTTGCAGAAATTATGGGTTTGGTGGAGGTCGATATTTTAAGCTTAGACAGAAAAACATTAAGATTTATTCCAAAAAAAAACAAGTCTTGACAAGAGTTTGCAAATCTAGTCATTCTGGGTATAGGTGCATTATATCCATAGTTTGTTTTATGCATATTTCGTGAAATAGTATAATGATGGTGCGAATGATGGTGTCATGAACAAAATAATGAAAGGATCATTAAGATGGTTTGGACATATGGAAAAAAAAAATTATATGTTAATGATGTAAATGGTACCAGAAATAGAGGAAGACCGAGGAAAACGTGGCACGATCAAATAAATCAAATATTGAATGTCGGCCATGTGAGGAGTCAGAGAAATCGACGCGCCTGCATGACACGATGTATGAATGTTGAGGAAGCGAGAGAAATATGTCAGGAAAGAAAGGTGTGGCAGTCCATTCATTCTGCCTACCCCTTCGGGGAGACGGCGTGATGGTTAGTTAGTTTAGTTAGTTCGTGAAATAGTTTAATTTGCCTTATATATCGGGTATATTGAATTTTATATTTTTGAAAAGATATAACTAACTAACTAACTAACTAACCAGTACGCCATTTCCCCGGAGGGGTAGGCAGAGAGGCTCTGTCCTGGCATACCTCTCGGGCTTCCTCTACATTCATACATCGTACCATGCACGCACGTCGATTGTTCCGACTTCGAATGTGACCGCCTTTTAGTAATTGATTAATTTGGTCATGCCATGTTTTCCTCGGTCGTCCTCGGCATCTTTTTGCACTCACGCTACTTGTGTACAACTTTTTAACCATTCTACTCTCATCCATTCGTTCCATATGTCCAAACCACCAGGAATCCTTTTTTAATTTTATCCATGATGCAGTCATCTGCCTTACATTTCTTTCTTATTTCATCGTTCGGTATTCTATCATACAACGTTTTCCCCGCACATTATTCTTAGAGATCTCATTTCTACGGCGCTTATCCTGTTTTCATCCTCCTTTTGCACCATACATGAAAAGGTGTATCTCAGGAAATAATAGTGTCACAGTCCTTTCTTTCTACCTAACCCTTCGGTGAAAAAACAAATGATCCTTTTTTCCTCGGCGATAACATGAATATCATTTTAATTAAAAATCGTAGATATTAATAAAAATTTATTTTTAAAACACTTAAAGTTGTCATCGAAAGCACACAAATATTCAAAAAGCTAAGAGGATAGTGCACAGTGGTGTGTTTACTCTGACCCTTATATATGGAAGTGAAGCATGGAACTGGCAAAAGATGGAAGAAAGTAGCATTAATGCATTATAGACGTGATCTCTTAGACGAATGTGTCGTAAATCTGTATATGATAAGAGTGTCAAAGAAGTTAATGCAGTGCGAATGAAAATGTTATGATAAAAAGAATGAATGGATCATCGGGGTGGTTTGGAATGAATGAAGAAAGTATTTATTAGCAATGTAAACGGAACAAGAGATAGAGGATGGCCGAGGAAAACGTGGCATGACCAAATCAATCAAATACTAAATGTCGGTCACGTGAAGATCAGAAAAAATCGACGTGCGTGCATGATACGATATATGAATGTTGAGGAATCTAGATAAATATTAATCGATTATTCAATAAAGCCAGTGCTTCTTGCCAGTCATGACCTACGGAGCAGAGACGTGGACACGGACAAAAAGTCTAGTCTACAGATTCAAGGTCACCCAGCGCGCCATGGGAAGAGCCATGTTTGGAATAACCTTGAAGGACAGATTTAGAAACGAATTTATTCGACAACAAACCAAGGTGACTGAGGTGGCTCTACGGATAAGCGGGCTGAAGTGGCGGTGGGCTGGTCATATCTGTCGGAGAACCGATAGCCGATGGGGAAGACGGGTTCTGGAGTGGAGACTACGTACAGGATTCCGTAGAGTTAGGCGTCCCCCTGCCCGCTGGACCGACGATCTGAAGAGGATTGCTGGACATGGATGGATGGGAGCGGCAATGGATAGGGGGCGGTGGCGTGCTTTGGGAGAGGCCTACATTCAGCAGTGGATGACAGACGGCTGATGATGATTGAATAAATGTATATATTATATAATAATACTTACTATGGCAGAGACGAACCCAATCAATAAAAACGCGCTGAATATCTTAAAAAACATTTTGAATTTGCGAATATTTTAAAATTTTGATTGATACTGATATTTTTAAAACACAATTGCAATTTATATACCCATCCACATAGGTACATTCGTATAACTTTAATCAATTACTTTAGGTCCCTTATCAAATCAATTTTTAATGTATTTAACTTAAAAACATAAAATAATAAACATGTTTATTTTATCTTTAAAATATCTCATCTCATCTCATTGGTTCCCAAAATTTATTTAACATAACGCCAGTTTTAACTACAAAAAAAATTAATACGTGAGGAGTCGGCGAAATCGACGTGATGAATGGAGGAGTCGACAGAAGTATGTCAGGAAAGAAGAGTGTGGCGATCCGTTCTTTTTGTACCCCTTCGGAGAGACGACTTTATAATACGAATGAAAACTTATTTTTCAAGAAGTTTAATTATAAAAACTAACTAACCATTACGCCGTCTCCCCGAAGGGGTAGGCAGAAAGAATGGACTGCCACACTTTTCTTTCCTGACATATTTCTCTCGCTTCCTCAACATTCATACAACGTGTCATGCACGCGCGTCGATTTCTCTGACTCCTCACGTGGCCGACATTCAATATTTGATTTATTTGATCGTGCCACGTTTTCCTTGGTCTTCCTCTATTTCTTGTTCCATTTACATCGTTAACATATAATTTTTTTACCATTCTTTCATAATTCATTCTTTCCATATATCCAAACCATCTTAATGATCCTTTCATTATTTTTGTTCATAACACCATCATTCGCACCGCTTTCACTTCTAATAGTTTCATTCGACACTCTATTATACACAGAGTATCCACACATTCGTCTAAGAGATCTCATTTCTACTGCATTAATTCTACTTTCATCCTTCTTTTGCCACTTCGCTTCCATACATAAGGGTCGGTAGAAGAACACCATTGTGCACTGCCATTCTAGCTTTTTTGGATAGGTTTTTTTGTTTGTTACATTTAATGAAAATTACGTGTTTCGCCTTCATCATCATCAACATCAGCCTATATCCGCCCACTCTTGGACGTAGGCCTCCTCCATCTGATTCCATGTCTGTCTATCCTGGCAACACACATTCACGTCGTACCAGCGGTATCTTAAATGTTGTCCCTCTATCGAAGTGAGGACGTCCTGGGTTTCGGGTCGCAGTTCTAGGACACCAGCAAAGGAGGCGTTTTGTCCATCTATCGTCAGAGCTGCGAGCGACATGGCCTGCCCAGCGCCATTTTAGCACTGCCTTCTCTTCCGATGATGTCCGACACTCCTGTTCTGTCTCTAATAGTGGTGTTTCTCACCCTGTCTGCTATACTGATTCCCAACATTTCTCTTTCCATAGCTCTTTGGACAATTCTTAATTTATTTGCGTTTTTCTAGACAATGTTATGGTTTCAAACCCATAAGATATCACCGATAGGACGCAGTAGTCAAACACCTTCCGTTTAAGGTTGATGGGGGTTCGTGAATTTTTCAAAATATTAGATTGGGGAAAAAGTGATTTCGTATTTCACGCTGTTTTTTTTCAACCAAGTATATTTCGTTCATTATTGGTCACATCGGATCATAAGATACGGCGTTGTCAAGGTGTGAGTGTATACTACAAGCCACAGAGATTGTGTTCGAAGCGGTCTAGACTGTGGCCAAGCCAGGACTGACGGCCAGGAAGGTGTTGCTGTGTATTTGGTGGGATTGGCAAGGAATATTCTACTATGACCTGCTCCCTTATGGCCAAACGCTTAATTCTGCCCTCTACTGTGAACAACTCGACCATTTGAAGCTGGTGATCGAACAGAAGCGGCCAGCATTGGTGAATAGGAGAGGAATCGTGTTTCATCAGGCCAACGCCAGACCGCACACATCTTTGATGATCCGCCAGAAGCTCCGGGAGGTCGGATGGGAAGTTTTTATGCCCCACCCTATAGTCCGGACCTGGCACCAAGTGACTACTACCTATTCTTGTCTATGGCCAACACGCTTGGGGGTACAAATTAGGCCTCAATTGAGGCCTGTGAAAATTGGTTGTCCGAGTTTTTTGCCAATAGGGACAAGGGCTTCTACGAAAGGGGCATTATAAAGTTGGATTCTCGTTGGCTCTCAAGTTATCAAATAAAACGGCGCATATTTGACTTAAATCAGATGATTGTAACACTTTTTACAAAGCATTGAAATAAAGGGAAAAATACGAAATTACTTTTTCCCCAACTACAATCTAATTTACTGAAGGGAGCCCAACCTAAACCAATTCTTCGGTTAATTTTCGCGGTTTGATTTTTTCTACTCACTAATATTTTGTGGCCCAAATATATATAATATATGAATCGACCAACTACCAACCAATGAATCGCCCCGATCTATACAGGAGTAGGTGCCATGATTTTCATTTTCCCGAGATTCATGCATAGTCCTATTTTCTTTGATGTTTCGCCTTACTAAACCAATTTTTACTAAGGCAAGCATAAATCCACGATGAACTAACATTCTAACTAGCCAAAATTGGTAAATAAAATTACTATCATTTTCCACACTTCGAATATATTTGATAACCGCTTTTAATTAACGTATGCCAGACGAAAAAAAATCCGAAAAACATTAAATTATCTAGAAAAAAAAATAGTCATAATTTTTACAAGGGAAACAATGATATTTATTAATTAATGCATACATCAAAGAAAAAATCTTTATCGATCGAAGAATCACATTTTATCTAATGGCTTTGATAAGATTCATTGTAAAAACATTTTTTTTATTTGATCGTTTGATTGATTTCATTGACAAATTAGAAATACCCCGCTACTCGTGGAAAATAACTCATTATCAATCTTTATTTTCCGGTGATAAGAGGAATTATATCTTTCGTAACATTATTGACATCACACAAATTAAAACCTTAATTATTATTATATAATATAAATAAAACAGATTATATATTCAGTGAAACCTCTTATCAACATTTTGAATGTATACAAATTCTTGTAGACAAATACTGGATTTTACCCATTGCGGATAAATTATTTTTTTATAAGGATTAATTGAATCTCAATAGAGACGAAGATGTAAATTGTTTTTTTTTAAACAGAATATGGTGGCCGAGGCGCTTACAGAACTTATGGCCTGTCATTGGTTGGATTGAGCGATCGCTTTATGTTTAACAAAATCCCCATTCCGCCCTTCTTACGACCACCACGTCTGACAAATTTTTGGAAGTTGTATATATGCTAGAATGCTGCGCTTATCTTCACATTTTTAGTTCACTCTACACTAGCGTCATCTATTAAGATTGGGAAGTATTGAGCAGTAATTAAGAAGCATTAATAATTCATTCCAGAATCTTACTCGTTATATGAAACACTCGTAAAGCTAAACTATTTTTCTCGTCGTAAGAAGGGCGGATGGGGATTTTGTTAATCATAAAGCGATCGCTTAATAGCAATAGCAAGGCGAAATAAGTCATTCCCATAAATTATAATAAAACTTCTAGAAAACAGACATTTTCATTAATATTAGGTCCTTACATATGAAATTGGCGTTTTGCCGTACTGGCAACTTTGATCTCAAATATGTTCTCTTTGGTTAGGAATTCCAAATTCAAATTTATACAGCTATTTACTCAAGTATTTGTGTTTCGAAAATTCTAATTCATTTGTTTTTTCCTCAATTGTTTTTTTTTCTTTGCGTCACTCAGTTTACAAAATGGAAAACTTGAAATATCGCCTTATTTACGAGTACGAGTTCCTACCGTGGCACCAGTGCTGCAGAAACGGCTCGAAGGATTAATGATGTGTATGGCAACGGTGCCGCAAAAGAAAACACAGTGCGTTTTTGGTTCCAACGTTTTCGTTCTGGAAATTTCGACCTGCAGAACAAGCCCCGTGGACGGCCGGAGACCAAAGTTGATAATGAAGAATTGAAGGCTATTGTGGAAGCGGATCCATCGCAAACCACGTCCGAGTTAGCTGCAGGCTGCGGTGTTAGTGATAAAACTGTTTTAATCCACTTGAAGCAAATTGGGAAGGTGAAAAAGCTTGAAAGGTGGGTACCTCACGAATTGAGTGAAGCAAATCAACAAACGCGCGTTGACTGCTGCGTTGCATTACTCAACCGGCACAATAATGAAGGGATTTTGAATCGAATCATTACCTGTGATGAAAAGTGGATCCTGTATGATAATCGGAAGCGCTCATCGCAATGGCTGAACCCTGCCGAACCAGCCAAACCATGCCCCAAGCGAAAATTGACTCCAAAAAAGTTACTTGTGAGCGTTTGGTGGACTAGTGCTGGTGTCGTTCACTACAGCTTTCTTAAATCTGGCCAGACGATTACGGCAGATGTCTATTGTCAGCAACTGCAAACCATGATGGAAAAGCTAGCTGCTAAACAACCGAGGCTGGTTAATCGCTCTAGGCCACTGCTGCTTCATGATAACGCTAGACCACACACTGCACAACAGACGGCTACCAAATTAGAAGAGCTTCAATTGGAATGTCTAAGACATCCACCGTACTCTCCGGACCTTGCCCCAACAGATAACTATTTTTTTCGAAATTTGGATAACTTCTTGCAAGGGAAAAAATTCAACTCCGATGGGGCAGTCCAAACCGACTTCAAAGATTTTATTGATTCCCGTCCGAATGGTTTTTTTAGTAAAGGGATCGATGAACTACCTATGAGATGGCAAAAGTGCATAGATAGCAATGGTACATACTTTGATTAAAAAAATATATTATATTTAAAAAAAATCAACTTTATGTTCCTCCCATACAAAACGCCAATTTCATATGTAAGGACCTAATATTTACTAGCTAACTTGTATTTGGATTTTGTGACGTATGGAGGCTCAGTTCTTGTGACTAATTTATCTTACGTCTATTGAATAATATATTTGGGGACACATCCCACGTGCGATCGACGATTTTTCTATCTTCAACCAATATTATCTTCTAGAATTTGCTCTCCTTAATTCTTATTTCCATTACTTCATGTTTATGAAAAAGTCGTAACTTTTTTAATCAGACTGTTAACCATTACCACTCCTTTATCGAATGCCAGCCGACATCGCTATATGTACGCTACAACTCAGTTGTCGGTTGGCGGCCGACAAGATAAAACTTGCGCGAGCAGTGTATTTTCGCGCGCAAAACTTGACACGTGTAGTTGTTTCTTGTGATTATTCGTTAAAAAAAACATTTAATTTCACGTTTTAATAAGATTTTGACTGTTTTCCGTTTTTATTTTACTATAAAATAATCCTTTGCGAATTCACATAACCTAAAATGGCGGGAACTTTGCGTGATACGTCATGCAGAGAAGCGATTAGAGTACAAGCCCTACTTCATTGCAAAACTGGACAAAGGTTCTAAAGACTGTACTGTGTGCAGTAACAGAAAGATTCCAGGGGGAAGACGGGAAACAATGTAGTTTTGTGAGACCCGTTCTAGAAAATTGGTCTCCATCCTGGAGTTTGTTTTAAAAAGTATCGTACTATGCAAAACTATAAGTAGTCCATAATGTTTTTTGTAAATTGTTTTTTATTTGAAGAATAAATCATTACAAATTAATTTTTAACGATTTTTTTCGTAACTACCTATCAATAAAAATATTTTGACATTATTTTAATTAGAGTTGGCTGACAAATAATATCAAAAAATAATGGAGTGGTAATTGTTTAATTTACGGATAGCAACGGAAATAGTCTCCAGTAAAAGTAACCAGTGTCAAAGTGATTATATATGTTTTTTTTAAATAGCAAAAGTAGACTCTTATAAAGTGACATCTTTGTTTTCTTGCAAGTATTTTTTTTACTCGTGTTTGTAACAATGTCATATATTTATTTGTTTCATCGATGTTTATTAATAAATTTATCAATAGATGGTGTTTTACATAATTTTCAATATGCATGTTATTTTTATCGTTATATACTCGACAAATCCGATCTCAAGATAAGTTATTAAACTTAATTGAGGTATATATTATTGGTATTATAAAACAAGTAATCAAACTCATATTCGCGACATTTAACTCTACAGGTTTATGCTTCGACCTAGTGATTCCCAAAGTAAGCAATATTGGCATCTAAGGGTGCGGCCACACCGAAGTGCCTAGGTCGGTGGCTAGGGGGACGCCTGGCGAACCAACGTATGGCGTACTAAGGGACCTGCCACACTATAAGGCTCGCGTAAGCGGGCGATCACAAGCCGCCTGCTTTCCGAAACGCTTGCCGAGCTTTATGGTACTAATCACAATTATCTATGCAATCATCTATGCAATTATCCACTTCGTGCTCTTGTCATCGACTGATTTTCGGGATTACACGTATCATCCGCAGTTTAAAAGCGATAATAATTTCCAAAATTTGTATTTTTTTTGTATACATTGTTTTTATTTACAGGTTTTGAAAAATTATCAAAATTAAAATAATATACAGTAAATAAATTTGTTTCAACTAACCTCAATGTTACAACAAGTTGTTCCTCTGGTGTTATAGAACACCGGAAATGCTTTTGCAGTGACTCCCTAACAGTAAATCGAATGTGTTTTGCTTCCTTTTTAAATACCAAATTTTTTTTTATCACATTTGCGAAGTTCTTTATATAATAGTTGAAATTCTTCATTACTATTTCTTGACATATTTATTTCATGCACCCAGCATGTTCGAATTTGTGATTTTCAAAATTTTAAATTGATACATTCTGATCAAATTAGCTTTTTATTACTTAAGTCAGTGGCATTCTTTATCTCGAGCTAGTTTGCAATATACGGCAAAATTTGACAGTTCAGAAATCAAACGATATTACATAGATAATTGGGGTTAGTACCATAAAAGAACACCGCGGCGCTAAAATCGCCGGGCGTTATAGTGTGGCAGGTCAAATTAAGCCGCCGACCTAGCCACCGACCTAGGCACTTCGGTGTGGCCGCACCCTAAGGGAACAAGAGATAAAGTAACTTCTATGTATTTTTTATTTCTAGCGATTTTATTATATTTTATGGGAATGACATGTATCGCCTTGCTAAGGCATTATCAAATGTTGTCAAACCTCTTAATGTGCTATGGCCTCAATGCACCGGACAGGTATGCTCGCGCTAGAAGACACGATCTGTTGTGCATACCGCATAGCAGAACCAATGTCATGGCGCAGCATACAATGACCCGGGGTATGGTGCTCTTGAATGAGGTGTCAGTCGATGTGCACATTCTCCAAATGACCTATGCGTCCTTTAAGGATCATATAGGTACATACCACAATTGCTGATATGTTTGTTTTATTTTAATTTTTGGGTTATTTTTGTAAATGTAAAATGTATACAGTAATACAGTGTTATTTTAAATGTATACAGAAATTGAGTTCTAAAGACCTGTTGTGTACAATAAAAAAATAAAAATAAATCCATTTGGACCCTCTAAAATATTTAGTACTGAAAAACTTACCATTTGGATCTGCATCCATCTGCCCTGAGGTACAGATATACAATATAAGCAATAAATATGAATTATTAAGGATATATCAATTTTATTTTAATATGAATTTACAACACAATGTGAATGCGAATATTATACAGGTATATATTATAATAATTTATAGCTAATTATTGAAGACATCTTTATAGTACTCGAAGTCCGCCCACGAGAGGTTCACACACTCCTGGGAAATGGGATCAAAACGACTCCTGCTAGGGCAGCTCCTCGTCACAGGCGTGTTCCCGATCTGGACACACTCGACGTAATCAAAAATATTCGTGGCGTTGTAGAAGTTACCCACGGCATTGCATTTACCATCACTCGCTGTACCTTTCAAAGGGCTCGGATCGATGCATCGCTTATTCTTGATGTCGTATACCTTGTTGTCCGGGCACGATAGCATCTGAGGTGTGAAATTAGCGTCTCCTGGTCCTTTCAAACAAATATAGTATAAAGCAGGGTTATTGGCCACCAAGCCGGAGTCACCAGCCATCTTGCACGGCGATGCCGCAGTCGGACAGTCACCTTCAACCATTTTGTTACGGCAAAGAGTTGTTTTTGGATCAAAGTAATAATTGCCACTGCACCTTTGCGCGAAAGAACGGAACTGCGAATCGCTTGTCTTTACACAAATGTGGTATTTCTGGCAGTCGAACGCATCTGGAAAGATTCCCACTTGCCGGCAGATGAAATTGTACCCGATGATGTCACAGTTTGGATTCTTGTCCGTACTGCATTTTCCTGATGATTCCAAACACGCGGTGCCAGCAGGACAATAGTCCAGGAACTCTATTATATATCCTGATCCAACTTCTATGCATTCGTATGTTCTCAAGCAGTCGCCGCAAATGGGTCCAACTTTATAGCAGTCGGTTGTGTTGACCCTTGTGAGGGCGTTGTTGTTCCTGTTGAAACTGTACGTGTGGCCATCCTGTATGTCCTCAGGGGATATATACTTCAAATAGTCTGGATACCCGGATACCTGCAGAACAAATGAACAGTTAGAAAAATTGTATAACGATTAGCTGAGTGGCAAATAACCATGATAACTAAGAAAGTATGTCTTGAGAATCAATAGCTAAAAAAATGTACACAGTGAGTTCAAATAACCTGTTATATACAGGGTTATTGGTTATCGAATACATTCCTTCTAGAAGGTGATAAGGGAGGTTGTTTCCAATGAATTATGTCAGTGTAGTAAAGAGCGAATTAAGAAAAAGAATGCGCTTCTGTTTGAGAAAAAGAGGAAGCCATATTGAGCATCAGCTATAAAAACAAAAATTAGTTATAATTTGTACTACTTATTGATAGTAAGACAGATTAAGTTACGTAATTCAATGTATTGATGATTTATGTAATTAGAAGATTTTCTACCTTCCACTAGTGAAATGTTCATTTTTCTGTAATTTTTTAATCGATGTTTAGTTTAAATATCTCGTTTGAAAGTTTAAACTTTGTAGAGGTTTTTTTAAAATAATCTGCACGAAAAATGTATAAGTGATTATTTTTTTTAAATCGTCTTTCTTTTAGAATGTGTAAATAAAAATAATTAAAATGTTTGATATTTCTGCCTGGTATTTCCAAATTTTGACAGATATTTCAAGTTTTTGTACTGATAATAAATGTCCGTTGTATTTACTAATTAAAATAATAATAAAAGTTTGATTATGACCAACAGTTATTTTTTAATTAATTTTTAAAACACCTGACCTCGATAAATTAAAAAAAATCTTAAATTCGTTTTATCTCAAAAATGGTTCACTTTTACATGCTGCCTTACATGACATAATTCATCGGAAACGTTTTCCCCTACAACCTCCTAGAAGGAATGTATTCAATAACAAATAATCCTGTATAAAAATGTGAAAATCAATAGGAGAGTACCAGATTAAAAACCCATCCATGAGCCATCCCAAGAACCAGCAAAGATTTTAAGACTTGTTGCAAACCAATCCCTAGGATTGAAAGTTTAAAAAAATAGTTGTTTGTTTTATTAAAAAGCCTATACTTACTATTGATAGTGAACCAATGAACAAAACCAAACAAATTGCTCCGAACATCTTGATAGTCAGCTGATACAAAAATTAACTGTGGTTGATCGATCGCAGTGTCTCCTTATATACTAATTACTAAGATATACATCTTCTCGTATGTAATCACCTTGCTATCCTTACGTCATGCACGTTTGTTTTACTTTTTGTAATTGATAAACATAAATCCATAAAATAATTCATATAGGTAACATATTAATTTAGAATTCAGAGCGTTTTCGTCAGGATTTTTGGCATCGATAGCCATGTAAAAATATGGAATATATGAATAATTGAATTAGCTTTCTTAGGATGTTGGGTATGTTCATTTTTCGTGATATCCTCTAGGACAGACGTTGCAGAATCGTTTCGGCCTCCGTCTTCATGGTAATTGTGCTGTTAGGTAGTGTCTAGGTAAGTTACAAGCATTTAGCATGTCTTTATTATTCGGAGGTTGTGCCGGAACTCTGTAAACATTATATTAAAAATATTAATCAAAATATTTATAACGAGTGTTCAGATAGTTTCTGGATTTATAAATAATTTCGTTCTCTTCTTCTGCGATGGATATACAGCTTCACCTTCAAGCACTTATATCACCTGTTGCGGCCTTCCAGGCTCTACTTTGCAGTAGTTGTGCAGCGTCCTTCCTCAGCTCATCCTCACATCAGAGTCAAGGCCTACCGACCATTTTCTTTCTACCAGATGTCCCTCAAGTTTTCTCGTTGATGCCTGAGACGACGGAATTCTCTCAAAATATCCAGCCCATCTTAGCCTATTCAGTCTTGCATGAATGAAGAGCTTGGGTACTTTATGGATGTTAAATAGCTCAACTATTTTATAATAGAAAATTAGCTTATTATTAATATTATAATTCTTAATAATTCAAATTCAAATTTGGCGATCACCGCAGCAAAGGCATCTCTGTCCTGCGCCACTTGGAATAGATTGTAAACTCTTGTAATTCTCTTTAATGTTCCGCAGCCAGGACAGCTGCCATCTACCAACTCCCCGACGCTTCTCCACTTTACCCATTAATATCAGTCGAAGGAAGTGGTATTTTTCTCCCCTTAGCACATGACTCAAATATGAGACCTTTCTAATTGTCATACTCGACAACAGCTCTCTATTGGCTCTGGCTCTCTGTAGTACGTCTGCATTACTGACCCTATCGGTCCACGGTATACGGAGCATTCTGCAGTATATCCACATCTCGAACGCTTTCAACCTGTTCTTTACATTCACTTTCACAGTCCAGGTTTCACAGCCATATAGTAGAACACACCATATATAACATATAATCATTAGTTGTCGGAGTTTCAAGTTAAGATTATCGTTGCAAAAGAAGGTTCTCATTTTATTAAATTCTGCATTTTATTTCAATGTCCGGGTCAAGCGCTGTCGGGCCATGCCGGGTCGTAATAATTAGGTCAAGTTAAATTTTAAAAGCTTTGAAAGAAATCAAGACAATGACATAACAAATGAACAACATCAATATTTAAAAAAAAGACTTACACATGTAATCCAAATCAATGGTATTAGAATTTACTATACAATCTTCAATATGAGTAAATAATAGCTCATAATTACGAAGACAGAATTTGGTCTTGTCCAGTTAATTAAAAAATATATGTATTTTATTTTCTTTTTATTATAACTAAAAACTAACTAATTAACCATCACGCCGTATCCCCGAAGGGGTAGGCAGAAAGAATGGACTGCCACACTTTTCTTTCCTGACATATTTCTCTCGCTTCCTCAACATTCATACATCGTGTCATGCACGCGCGTCGATTTCTCGGACTCCTCACATGGCCGACATTCAATATTTGATTTATTTGATCGTGCCACGTTTTCCTCGGTCTTCTTCTACGATAATTTTTCTACATATAATTTTTTTACCATTCTTTCTTCATTCATTCTTTCCATATGTCCAAACCATCTTAATGATTCTTTCATTATTTTGTTCATGACACCATCATTCGCACCGCATTCACTTCTTATATTTTCATTCGACACTCTATCATACGCAGAGTATCCACACATTATTCTAAGAGATCTCATTTCTACTGCATTTATTCTACTTTCATCCTTCTTTTGCCAGTTCCATGCTTCGCTTCAATACATAAGGGTGTTTATTATTATTTATCAGGTTAATTTTTTAATTTAAATGTATTGTTCCTTTGTATTGAATTGAAATTTTAAATGCGTTTTTTATATTATTCTTTCTTTTATGAAGATGGAAGTATCCTCCGAAAAATGTCTTTATTTTTATTATTTTCAATTTCTTAAGTTATGATTAGTTAATGTCAAATACGAGTATAATTGAGGAACAAATGTGGAACGTTTTTAATTTACTTTTCTTATGAAATAACTTACTAAATTAACGGTAAACAGATATTTTTCTTGCATCATTAAAATATCACATTCAAAGTCAGATGAGATAAATAACCCAACATTTTATTTTTAAAACATTATTTTATCAGATTTTATCTTTATATGCGACATAGATAACACATAATATTAACATTATTTACATGTGGAGGTTTAATTATGGATAATTCTAACTCTCCGTTTGTACCGCCAAACCGTGGGGCGCTTCAATACCGAGTCAGATAGTTTAGGGTGTTTTTTTTAAAGGTATTCAATACATATTCAAAATGAAAAAAAAACACATTAAAATAATATTAATGTCTATGATATTGGCTTTATTTAATTTATTTCAATATAAAAGATCATTTTATGCCATTATTGTTTAAATATGATTTCGGGCATATGAACGCCACGGCTAGCTCGAATGAAGCACAATCGTGAAATCCAATTTTCGACAATTGTCGGCTTTGTGGATGCGTATTATCCACTAGAGTGTACGTGGTGCGAAAACGATTTATGTTTTTTTAAAAACCAAACCTGTAAAATAAACACCTATGATCATCCATGTTCAGTTTCCAGTTTACGTCTTCGTCTCTATTGAGATACAATTAAAATTTGAATTAACCACCCTTTGGTGTAAATCCAGGATTTGTATACAGGTATAAGTATACATTCATAAATGTTTGGTCTTCAAATATTCTGGTCAAAATTCTTTGGCATATAGAATGGAATAATACTCCTAGCGGCTTCTAACAATATGTTGGTCAATAGCCTTCACATTGTGTTAATAAGGTAGTTTGCTAAATGCCGAAAATCATTCTCCATAGATGGCGTTAGTGGGTCGGTTGTATAGGTTAATTCTTGAAAAAAATTCACTAGTGCAACCAAATCTACATAGATGGCTGACTGAAACTGCCACGTGAAGATAAATATGGATTTTGAAATATATATACATCTTCCAAAAATTTGTCATGCATGATCACAAATAACAAAGGTGGAATGGGGAATGTTGTAATTACATAAAGCGTGCGCTTAACCCAACTAATGACAGGTCATAAGTCCTGTAAACACCTTGATCATCCATGTTCAGTTTCCAGTTTACGTCTTCGTCTCTATTGAGATACAATTAAAATTAAAAAAAAAAAAAAACTATATAGGTGTTTATTTTACAGGTTTGGTTTTTAAACTGGCATCATTGTTTCTACAGACTGTCAATTTGACAGTTGACAGTTAATTTGTAGTCAATACGTTTTACCATTTTACGATGAATAGACTGACGTCAGATGGTCCCATGCGTGGGGCCCAATGATTATTTCTAGATTACGTCAGGATTTAGACTACCAACGACATAAATTGATGAGACCACACAATAAAATAATTAATATGATAGTTACATGTTTTACTTCCACTTTTGTCTTTATTTCGACAGCGACCGGTTTCGCCAGGCTCGCTGCCATCGACAGACTGGAGACACTATTGTAAACTTAGTCCGAAAATCATTCTCCATAGATGGCGTTAGTGGGTCGGTTGTATAGGTTAATTCTTGAAAAAATTCACTAGTGCAACCAAATCTACATAGATAGCTGACTGAAACTGCCACGTGAAGATAAATATGGATTTTGAAGTATATATACATCTTCCAAAAATTTGTCATGCATGATCACAAATAACAAAGGTGGAATGGGGAATGTTGTAATTACATAAAGCGTGCGCTTAACCCAATATATAAATACATACAGATACATACAGATCAAGGGTAGTATACAAAAATAGATTCATATTCAATAAAAACGTTTGAAAAAAATGGTAATTTTGTTTTTATTATTACTGAATTAGTTCTTGGTCCGTAAGGTTGGCATCGCCGTATTCGGTTTTCCCCATGCATATAGCTGCTAAGTTCTGGAATCAAACAAAACATTTTTTCGGCAGTACCTAATCGATTCCAGGAATATTTTAGTACAAGTACTTAAAAAAACATCGTTTTATTTAATTATTATTTCAAATGAACTTCCATCAAGAGTTTTTAGTAAAATCATTTGATTATCCTAAACAAACGATGTTTCAAAATGTCAGACGGAGTGATCAATTAAATTACATTTTTACACCATAGTATTGAAAAAACGTTTATTCATTAATGATATGTAACTAGCCTATTGATAAGGATCTTGGGTCGTCATATCGCGGACCTCTTCAGCATCACGAAATATCTGATAAATTTACTTAACTATTTGAACAATATTGATACGGCTTACTCTCGATAAGATACGCATCTCATGACAGGCATAGTATAAATGCTAGAACACCGTAATTAACGACACAGTTTTCCAAATCAGTAAAGCGAAGAAGACCAATAGTCTATCGAAAATGAATCAATCAGTTATTTTCGCACTTTTTCTGACAGCTGTTAGCGCAGTAAGTATTTATTTTATATTTTTGACCATCATTTCGAGACCAAAAACACATTTTTTTTACATATAGCAAATAATCCTCAAAATTAGAAAATTTAGAAATTTTGAAGGTTAAAAAAATGTTAACTAAATGTTATTATCAAATCAAATCAAATAGGTTTCTTTACTCAAAAGCCTTTACAAACAGCATAAATGTTTAAGGCATCTATTGAGTACAGGTAAGATATTATACACACTAGGGTGTCCCTTATATGGGCAAAAAAAATTTTTTTTGGATTATTGAAACGCATACCCCCTAATTGTGTTTAATAGTCTACTAGTTACCCAAATACAGAATTTCAACTTCCTACGTTAATTCTAACCCGTGCCGACTTGCCCTCAAAGTTTTAGAAAATAAGTGATTTAAGTGTCTCTCAAATGAAGTTGTAGATGATCACTTAAAACCATTATGTTAGATAAATATTGATGAAAACACATATTTATATAATTTTCTTCTTGTAATTATAAAAAAGGATCCAAATTTATATTTATTTACTTGGATATTTCCTCTTCAAAGTCTCTTTTTTACAGTCTGGGTAAATTTTTCTATGTTCTTGCACACAACATAATATTAACTGCTTATGTTCTTCATCTGCGGTAGTCAAATCATGAAAGTCTGTCATTAGATTAACAGCTCTTTCAGCTGTCTTTCATTTACAGCTTTTAAGCTTGTAACCTTCGTTTAGCTTCCACAAACGCCGCGCTGTCTTTCTATGAAGATGCAATTTCTTGAAGGAAATTACTATCAAGTTTCAGTTGTGAAAGTAAATATTCACTCTTTACAGAAACAAAATCACTCAAAGATTTCCATAAAACGAAAGTTCTCAATTAAATACCAGATTAAACACTACTTACGTACCATATATGGTAGAGAACCAGACATCTGTTCCTTCGATGGAACAAATCTCTTTCCCCAATCACCAAAACTTTCTTTTTGTAAGTTTTCTACGACGTTTTCTTTGGTCTGCTCATCAACGTTGTCATCAAAAATTAAAAGGACGGCTATTTCCTCTGACAAGTACCACAAATGTTGACTGAACTTGTTTAAAGCCGCTTTGGAAATTGTCAACTTCTTCGTAATCTTTTAAGGTCGACCTTCGTGGCTGAGTGGTAAGAGCTCCGACTTCCATTCTCAAGGTCCCGGGTTCGATTCCCGGCGATGGCAGAGTGATTGTCACAATGTCATTGGTCTGGTGTAGAATTCACGTGACATTAAAATGGCGATAGATTGGCTACCTATCACATGTCATGAGAATCAATAAATTAGCTAAAATAAATTGTATACAGTAATTGGGTTCAAAACAACCTGTTGTATATCGTACATGGAGAAAAAAAAAAAAAAGGTCTTTAAAAAACAAGAATCTAGATTCGGAGCTTTTATCGCCAAACTACATTCAAGCCAAGGCTTTACATAAACTGCCACAATAAATAAACAAACATCTCGAAAAGCTTGCTTGTCCTTAGCGCACATTTTAAACTGGGACTGCAGCAAACGTATTTTTAAGGAGTAAATAGCTCTTGCCATCCATCGTGCTTGATGCATTGGGCCAGCAGGTCTTATTTTAATTTTATTTTCATTGCCTCCACCCAGAAAAACAATAGCAAGCTCAATGAGTTCGCTATGATCATCTCGTACAATCGATTTTGCGATTCAAACGCACTTTTGAGCATCAGTTCTTATATATGATGGCGGCCAGCAAAGAATAACAAATTTCTTTCCAGTTTTTGCACACAAGCTCCGTTCTAGTATCCAGTATATGATGCTGTTGTATCACAGCACATTCAAAAGCATCGGTGTGTGCGGTATCGAATAAATTATCTAATTCAAGTTGAAAGTTCTCTTCGCGGCGCCTTTGTAAGTCCTGAATCTTCTTGCTATTTTTTGCAGTTCCTGTCAGACCTGATAAAGATCCAATAACTTCTTAACATAATTACGAACAGCTCTGGTAGGTATTCTAGCCTTTTTTCAGAATATATTGAACTCCAGAATGCAAAGATTTGAGCTTTCGTTAACAGTCAAATTAACTTCACGTATGTTGAAAAATAGAACTGCGAGAACTTGACGATTAGATGGTGGTTTACACCTGTTATTTGGTGATTTACTTCACCAACAAAGAAAAATACTTTTTTAATTGCTTCTTAGTTCCACTGACATCTTCGAAATATAAAACAATCCGTGGTTAATCCGACAAGCCGAAACTAAATGATAATAACAACGACAACGCGCCGTTCCTGTGACGCAATTTGTATGGGACATCTTTGGGCGCAAGTCGGCACGGGTTACACTGTTCCGAATAAGGAAAAAAATTGGTTTCGGATGTTTTAGGCCCAAATGAATAAAACAATAGCCTATGCATTGTAAAATTAAAACTTTGAAAAATAAGGGACACCCTAATACACACCCAACATAATACCAGGAACGGATTAGTGATGGTTCGACATTAGGAAGACAAGATGCTTTCCAAAGTCAAGAGTATTTGTCCCCTGAACGTACTTTCACTAATATGAAAAACGTCGATCTCCGAGGAGACCGCGTTCTGCAGACTAATTGCTCTTCCCACCGGTGTCACCAGAGGCAGATTGGTTCTGGCGGCCGGTAGGTAAAACAATATGTACTGTCGCTGTCGGAGATATCTATCGGGGATAAAAAGACCAACATCCTCCAATACGGCCGAGTTCTCGAAGTATCCCCTAATTAGTCTAAAGAAATGGGTTATTAGATGTCCATCTCTTCGAAGCTGTAGAGAATTGGTTCGGAGCATTCCCAAAACAAATGCCGTGGGATAGAGCCACGGATAACTACTACCATACTCCCTCATGTAGAGATACCTAACGATAAATAACCAAATTCCTTCTTATTCTCCATTAGTATTATGTACTATGTACTAACATTAAAAACTTTTCCCCTATACAATAATAATACTACCTTCAACTTTTGTCACCTTTCTTATTAATGTAATCTACTTCCTGTTATTGTTTATCGTTTTTAATTTATTATGTTTCATCGTTTTTGACTCTATACTATGTGTAATTGTTCCTTCTGTTATTATTATTTTATTATTATATTATCCACCTTTAATATTTTCTCCTATAAAAAGTTACTAACCGTTATTTTAATTAAAATATTTAGGTACCTACCTAACTTAATTTCAGCAAGAACTTCAAAATTATATCAAAGAAGTTATTCAAATTGACATAGGAACAAATACACATAAAGATTCAAAAATTACTAAAATATGACATTTGATATATTATTGTAACACTTGATGATGTCAATATAGGTTGATGAAACAGCTGTCGCGTAAAATAAAATACAATTGTGATACAAAAAACAAGTTATTTAATTTAACAGTTTTAAAATGTGTTTCGGGCAAAACAATGGATTGTTTTATTTTATTTTATTAATATTGAAATTTTATTTAATTTAACCTATTATTATCCATATCCATCATCAGGCCTCCACACACTATGCAATAATGCGTCCACCCAGTGGCGGTATTTCCATACAAGCCGAAAAGCCGGGCTTGCCTTAAAAAATCTATAATAAAACGATGTTTTTTGCGCGTTTGAACAGTCTACGAACAAAATAATATTTTGAAATTTCGCGTCATTTTGAATATCGGGACCTTCTACTAAAAGGTAGTGTGATTGTCGCACTGTCTTTAGTCTGGTGTAGAATTCTCGTGACAATAAAATGGCGTTAGATTGGCTACCTATCATATGTCATAAGACTCAATATAATAGCTAAAATAAATTGTATACAGTAATTGGGTTCAAACTACCTGTTGTATACAAGAAAAAAAACATATTATAACAAAAAAAAAGTCAGACGGGCTTGCCTTACTGGTTGACCCTAGGCACGCCACTGCGTCCACCCCATTCTCTTTTCCGTCGGCCGACATTCGGGACGAACGTGAACACCAGTGCATTTCTGGTGTCTTTACAAATCTGTCTCTCTTGTATCGAAAATCTTTAACTAATTTCTTCTCTAGTTAATCCACGCATATTTATTTTATTAATGGTTGAGGTATTAGTTTTGTAAAACTCCATTATTAATTTAAAATAGTAAACACGATTTTGATACAAAATTCCTTTATTATTATATATTTACTGTGCTTCCACTTGTGTTTATCGTTGAACTGCCGAAACCGGTAAACACAAGTGGAAGCACACTAAATATATAATTATAAATAAATTTTGTATAATTTTTTTTTTGTTTTCATTTTTTAAAATGAACTTCTACCTATAAATTTAAGAATATTAATTATGTAAACAAGATTGTTTAGTGGTTTAACTTTTATTAAATTTATATAAATTATATAAATAGTGATTGTTAAATTTGTTTCGCCTTGCGAGTCATTCTCAAACTGGCTAGTTTGAGAATGCCCTTGCAAGGCCGGCATACGTGCCCAATCCAAGGTAGGCGACCGGCTCTCACGGGGCTCTTTATAATGGGTTACTCCTATTCCTTCAAGTTCCCGCTGCATCACCGGGTCTGGGTCGCAGGAGCATTCTCAGTATCATATTCTCAAACCAGTAGATTCTTTGCTGTTCTTTTAGAGTCATTGTCAATGACTTGATGATGGTGTTATAAATGCGCAGCCTGGTGTTCCTGGATAGAAGCTTGAACTTTAGGAAAGTCTTTAAGGAAGCTGCAGCACGTAGGCCTTTTTTTATGACACTAGTGAAGACGAATTGACAACAATACAATTCGTGATGCTTACTATACTAAAGTATCTTTTGAAAAAATGTACACCTCATTTTAACGAAACACTAAAAAAAAATATTAACAAACTATGGTATGCAAAAACTAACTAACTAACTAGCCATCACGTCGTTTCTCCGTAGAGGTAGGCAGAGACGATGGATCGCCACATTGTTCTATCCTGACATAATCCTCGCACATCTTCTACATTCACACATCGCGACATGCACGCTCGTCGATTGTTCCTACTTCGAACATGGCCGCCTTTCAGTAATTGATTAATTTGGTCATGCCATGTCTTCCTTGGCCTTCCTCGACTTCTTTTTCCATTCACACTACTTATATGTATATTTTCAACCATTCTTCCCTCATCCATTCGTTCCATATGTCCAAACCATCTCAGCGACCCTTTCTTGATTTTATTTGTCAGGCATTCATACACTTTACATTCCTTTTTTAATTCATCATTAGATAATCTATCATACATTGTTTTTCCGCACATCCTTCTTAGTGTAAAAATATGACCAATTTTGATTAAAACTAGAAAACATATTTAAATTATTTAACACTTTCAGGTGCCTACGTCAATAAACTATCTAAACTACATTTCACTGGACGAAATCGAAGATGGAACAACCTACAGTTTTGATTTTGAAGACAAATCTCTCACCCGAATTAACGCTACGAGCTGCGTCAAGCCTGGGCCCATCTGCGATGGCTGCGAGAGCGTGTATGAGTGCATCCAGATAGGATCCGGCTTCATCATCGAGTTCCTGAACAACTGTCCAGCGGGCAGCACCTGCCTCGAGTCATCGGGGGCTTGCACCACGGCGAACAATCCAGTCTGCGATGAGATCAGCTACGACTTTACTTGCCGCCAGGTTGGAATATTTCCAGATGCCTTTAACTGCCAAAAATATCACTTGTGCATCCCGGGCGATGATCTTACGACGGTAAAGACGGAATCTGTGGAACAGAAGTGTAAATCGAACTTTTATTATGATCCTAAAATGGCTCTCTGTCGCAAGAAGCTCGTTAACAACAAATGTGATGCAGTTGCTAAGCCTTGTACTTCAGCAGGAGAGGCGGGAGTTGTGTCTTCGAACCCCGCTCTCTACTACATCTGTCTCCGTGGTGCCAACAGCGAAAACTTCTTGCCTCAAATGTTCTCTTGCCAAGATGACTGGATCTATGACATCACCACTAAGGCTTGTTTTGACCCCAGTCCCAAGCCCGCCACGGGAACGAACGGATTGTGCACGGAAGTGGGCAACTTCTACGATCCCACTAGCGTCTTCTTCTACTTCTCCTGCTCAAGTGCTGGGGGATCTCCGCTGAGGAGGGCTTGCGAGACAAACAGGCGCTTCAACCACGCCAAGCAAGAGTGCGTAGACATCACGTGGAAAAACTTCGATCTATACGAAGGCATTATTTTTTAGTGCCAGAGTAATCTAATATGTAAAAAAACAATTCAAACCCCGCATTCCTCCATTTTAGAAAATATATATTTTTTGTAAATAAATTACCAAAAAATTAATACAAAGTATGTTTTATTTTTAAATCGTATAAAAATCTATAAGAAAATAATCAAGTGTAACACAATAATTACTTTTATATTATTACTATTTCTTCTTCTTTCTGTGTCCTGTCAGGTCTCCCTAACGTTGACTATCACCCTTGTTCATAGTGATGACCTGGGGAAAAATATCCAGAGTGGTATCCCCTTGCCTTCTCTGGAGGATTTTTTGTCGGGGTTACCTTCCCTTAGCTGGGTGTATTCAGTTTTATGGCGCTGGAAGCTCGCCATTCGTCCTCTCTCTATCTGCTATGGCACTGAGTAATATGTGCCACATTGCCCGGGGTTTACGGGGTCTTTAAAAGACCTCTCGTGGACGCTAGAGAGGTGGACTTGATAATAGTGTTGCTGTTGTAAATGCAAATAGTAATCATAATACATATAAATATGATTACTATTTAATCATATTTATATGTATTATTGGATCAAGTAAGCTGATCTAATGTGCAAAGGCAAATAGCCGCAAGTTAAAAATAGTAGTTTTGAGATAAACGGGTTTATAGTTTTATTTTGTTTTTCGCTATGTTTTCTTATGCAAACTAAGTTTTAAAAGTAAGAATAAAGTTCTTAGAAATGATTAAGACGTGTTTTTGCCATAAAAATATAGTAAGCTTCATATTATTAAAGAAAATGTGTTTTACCGCCACATATTAGCTAGACCGTCGCACAAATAATTTGGTAATGCGCCGCAACTTAAGTTGCTGTCATTTGCCAGGATACATACTCGTATTGTGTCGCAGCAAAAGGCCGCAAGTTTTGGCTGTGCCGTGGTAAAAAGCAGCAACTTAAAATGATGCTTTTTGCCAAAACATGTATCAAATAAGTACAATTTTGCGGCTATTGGGATTGTGAATATCTGAGTAAATGAAAGAGATAGAGAAAAATCTGTGATTGTACTCGTATATGATAGAGGCCAGTTATAAGAATGTTTTGAGCCGTGTTACGCCAAACACGGCTGTTGCCTTTACACATTAGTGATTCTCAGGTTAGGTTAGGTTTTTATTTGACACCTTAATTAATATACTGCCATCTAGCGAGTAGGTCGAAACTTTTTATTCGCAATAAGTGAATCATCAAAACCTAATAAAGTGCGTCTTCGCTAAATTGGCATTTACAATTAGATCATTGGACGTTGGACTTGGATCTTCTGGCTTACAGAGGTTCAGCTCATGTGGCTATTCCTCTTACGTCTGATGGGAACATTGTTGAAAGGTGATTTAGTGGGTTGTCAGTTTATGCGGGGGCATGATTTGTGTGGCCCGGAGTGTTCCTCTGAAGGATGATCGATTTTGGGCGCTTGTGGCGGCTGGAGATGTTTGGGTCGTAATTTGAAAGGTATTTTATTGTGGGGTTAGGTTGTAAAGGGAGTCCTTTGTAAAAAAGTTCGGCAAGTTTCAGAATGAATTCATCTATCATCGGGATTCCCGATTCTAGGTTGAAGAACACAAAAATAATTCTGTTCCTGGGAGCAACAAGGTCGAGAGTGAATTTTTATCCGAAATAAGTTACGCACATATTATGTTAATGTCGACACAGTATCCAGTATACGAGTATATGTTAGGGGCAATGTAAATAATTGGGCATTATTTATAATGCTTGGGCAATTTAAAAAGTGCACTAAGGAATATGACAAAATTTTGAATAATGTAGAAAATATAACATTTCCTGGGCATTATAATATAAATACTAGTAGAGCAGACTCAACAAGGTAAGGGGAGCTATCGCTATGCTTCGCCCTGTATGGCGTTCCAGTATCATTTCGAGAAAGCTCAAGCCCCAAATATTCAGCAGTAACGTTAAAAGCGTACTGCTGTACGGACTTGAGACTTAGAAATCTACCGCGGATGGTATTGGAAAACTCCAGATGTTTATAAATAGGTGCCTTTACTCAATATTCAAGATCTATTGGCTCCAAACAGTGGCAAATTCCGCCAAAATTAAGCCGAAAAGTCAATTACAGAACAAGTCGCCAGACGCAAATGGCAGTGGATCGAATCAAATTGAACCCTCGCTTACTCTTTCCTCCCTATGAGGCAGACCTAGAGCCAGCTGGAGAAGAGCCCTGCTGGACGAGGTTAAAGCAGCGGGCCTCAATTGGGATGATGTTCGGCATCAGGCATGCGATAGAGTCGGGTGGAGAAGGTTCCTTGAAGCCCTATGCACCACAGAGGTGTGACAGGACAAAAAGAAGAAGAAAAATATAAATACTAGTATTTTTTCTATGTGCACTACATTGTAGCTAGCGCGTTAACGAGTTCCTGGTTGTTTTCAGTTATTTTCTGGGCTCTATTGTAAATTGACTTAACCCTTGTGACTGGCGGGAATACGTATTCCCACTTTCGAAATTGCTCTTAAAAGATCAGTAGGAATTACGTTTCCTAAGTTTATTCACTCCAGTTATCTAGCGCCATTATTTACCAGCTTTATCGGTTGAACTTTTAACTGGCAGTTGAATTTAAAAAAAAACGCGTATTTTTTTGTTTTGTTTTTTGAGTGTCATGCGTCACATATGTTATTTTTTTTACAAAACTTTCAAGTAAATAAGGATTTTGACAATTCAAGTTCTATAGATATTTACTTCACTATATGATAATATACATAGCTGGTGATTTGATCTGAATTTCAAGGTATGTCATTTTCATAAGTGGGAAGGTGATTTATTTTTACAAAAAAAAAAATAATGTTTTTTTACTTAAAATAAATTATTAACTGTTTAAAAATAAATACTTTATTAAAAATATCACAATTGATTATATTTTCTCGCGATAGCTGTTTCGCTAACCAATCTCAGCATCGTCAGGTCTTACAATCAAAGTTAGCATCGAGAAAATATAATTAATTGTCAAATGATTTTACTGAAATCTCTGGATGGAAGTTCATTTTAAATAATAATTAAATAAAACGATGTTTTTTAACTACTTCCACTTTTGTCTTTATTTAGACAGCGACCGGTTTCGCCAGGCTCGCTGGCATCGACAGACTGGTCTGGTCAGACTGGACCAGTCTGTCGATGCCAGCGAGCCTGGCGAAACCGGTCGCTGTCTAAATAAAGACAAAAGTGGAAGTAGTTAAAAAACATCGTTTTATTTAATTATTATTTATAATTAATTGTGATATTTATAACAATTTTCCATTCTTTTTAAATGGTTAATAATGTTGAAATATCAAAATGTTTCCGCCAAAACAAACGATTATCTCAAATAAATTATTTAAAAAATATGTATATCTTTCTTTCTTACCCACACTGAGTATTCTACCAAGTATCAGTGGGAAGTATAGATCCTATAAGTTTGTTTTTATAAGTTTCGACCGTTTTTTTATAAATAAAAGAAAAAAATAATATGAACACGAAAGAGTCAAATCGATTTTAGGTTTTGGTTTATTGAGTGTTCTGACATAAAGTTGTATTTAAAATTCCATGGTTCGTGTCTAATTTATAAAGATCTGTTAACTCAACAAATGCCAACATATTTCTTTCTCGTATGCGACATGTTAGAGATCGAGTAACCAACTCGGTGGATAATATTGATTCATAGGCCAACGTGAAAGCACCCCTCGCCAACCCCTCTGGCAAGCGTGGCGTAGTAATGCCAACCACCCCTGGCATAGCGATTGAATGCGAAAGGCGTAAAAACAGAAATACATGGAAAAGTATGGGGGAGGCCTATGTCCAACAATGGACGACAGCAGCTATTTAAGTAAGTTAGTATGTTGTAAACAACCTCATTAGAGAGGGTTCAGAGAACATTTCTGAGATATCTCTACATTAGGGAGTTTGGTAGCTATCCGTGGTTTTATCCCACTGCATTCCTCTTGGGCACGCTGGGGACCAATAGCTTTCAGATAAGAAGGGATGGGTGCACACTTACCCATTTCTTCAGACAGCGTCAGCACAGACTGTTTTATCTCCCAGCATGCAGAACCAACCTGCCTCTGGTGATAGTATCTTGTATTCCTAATATCGAACCATCTCTCATGCGTTCCTGGTATTATATATATTTATTATATTTTACCTGTTCTCAATAGATGTCTTAAACTATAATAATTGTTTGTAATATCTTTTGAGAAAATAAACTGATTTGATTTGATTTGATTACCCTTAAAACCCAATTGGGTTTTTCCAATTAAATTCAATTAAAAATATAAAATTAGTTAATATTACAACACAGTCAGATTAGAAGTAGAATACAAGTAGTTCAAGGGTAACAAAAGATATAAATCAAAATGTCCATAGCAGAGGCGAATCAAATTGTTTTATTTATCAATCACTCTTGTTGGATAGATAAGATAAACCTTCGATTGTTTTTCTGCTTTGATTTATTTCGTCGGTATGATTAGTATTATTTGTGTTACCGGATATGTGTTGTATATCAATTATATATAGAAAACAAACAAGTCCTAGAGACAAATTCGATAGCGATGGTTCACAATTGTGAAGTCATAGACAGGGGCAAATTATTAGTATCACGATCAACAAAGCTCTGACAAAGCACAGTGCAGAGAGACTAAGAGTCATGCAGCGAGCGATGGAGAGAGCCATGCTAGGCCTGTCCCTTAGAGATAGAGTCAGGAACGAAACGGTGAGGGATAAAACAAGAGTCACAGACGTGATCCACAGGGTGACGACTTCTTTAAAATGGAAATGGACAGGGCATGTCGCTAGAGCTGCAGACGAAAGATGGATCAATATACTACAGAATTGGAGACCGAGAGACACGAGAAGAAGAGTAGGAAGACCACAAATAAGGTGGAGGGATGACCTGAAACGATACGCTGGGGTGCTATGGATGCAGACTGCG
Organism: Lepidostoma basale; assembly: GCA_022606425.2. Classification (NCBI taxonomy): domain Eukaryota; kingdom Metazoa; phylum Arthropoda; class Insecta; order Trichoptera; family Lepidostomatidae; genus Lepidostoma; species Lepidostoma basale. The sequence goes on along the minus strand of JAHDVF020000316.1, from coordinate 121,653 downwards.
AAGGAGAGATCGACATGGAGGGACATGGAGGAGGCTTTAGTCAAAGAGTGAACGGCGATAAGCTGAAGAAGAAGAAAAAGAAGACTAGAATTTACTCTACATTAATGAAATTTATTCATATAGCCGACGAAAGAGATACAGAGAGATCAACAAAGGTAACATTAGAGAATTAGAGGATGGAACCATTAGTGTGTATAAAACAGATTAAACACAAATTATTAAAAAATATATTTATTATATCTAACACTTATTTACATAATTATAAAAACGCGTTTTTATCTGGAGATGGTAAAAACAAGAATCTAGAAAATTATTAAAGTTGATTGTCAAAGGTGTCCTTATAGTACTCAAAGTCTCCCCACGTGATATCCACACAGTCCTGGGAAATGGGATCAAAACGAGTCCTTGCGGCACAGCTCTGACTCGTGGGGGTGTTACCAATCTGGGCGCATTCGATATAATTGAAAACATTGGTCGCGTCGTAGAATTTTCCCACAGCATTGCATCTACCATCAGATCCTGTACCCTTCGATGGAGTGGGATCTACGCAGAGCTTATTCTTGGCGTCATAAACGTTGTTGTTCAAGCAAGACAACATCTGAGGGGAGAAGTTGGCGTCTCCCTCCCCCTTGAGACAGATGTAGTACAGGGCGGGGTTACTGGCTACGACCCCCGTGTCGCCGGCAGCTTGGCACGGGGGTGCCACAGGCGGGCAATCGTCTTCAACCAACTTGTTGCGGCAGAGAGCTGTCTTTGGGTCGTAATAAAAGTCGAGGCCGCATCTCTGGACGATAGACTGCGCCCTCACCGTGTCTGAAGAGCCCACAGTCACGCAGATGTGGTACTTCTGGCAGTTGAACGCGTCTGGGAAGAATCCCACTTGGCGGCAGGTGAAGTTGTACCCGATGGTGTCGCAGGTCGGATTGTGGTTCGTTGTGCATTTTCCAGTCGATTCCAAGCAGGCGCTGCCCGCGGGGCAGTAGTCCAAGAACTCTATGATAAATCCTGAACCAATCTCTATACATTCGTAAGTGCTGTCACAGCCATCGCAGATAGGTCCGGCCTTGGTGCAGTTGGTGGAGTCGATCCTCGTTAGAGAATTGTCATACTCGTTAAAACTGTACGTTGAGCCATCTTCTATTTCATCCAGGGATATGTACTTCAGGTAGTCTTTGTATCCGGAAACCTGCAAATATTTTACAATGTAAAAAATATATATACTCGCACTGCTAAAACTGGTCACATAGTATGTTTTGGCTATGTATGCCAGGATTGAAAATGCATCTAGATCTAAGCTAACTATTAAATTGAAAGCGTGTTTACGGAACTTAACTTGGAAGACGAAATTGTGTAACCATCAAAAACCGAAAGTAAATCTCAATTAGTACGTTAAGTGATAAACTCCAGAAATTTTCCAATACATGCTCTGTTCAGCTTAAAATGAAAATCACTATAAAAACAGGCATACTTACTAAACATAACGTAGAAATAAACAGAACCAAACAAATTGCCCGCCCCATCGTGAAATGTATGCGATGGCTTCAATAAGAATGTTTATTGACTGTGCTTTATCGGACACAGTACTACCTTATATACTGATTGCGAGATAAAGATCAGTGTAATCGGGACCAATTATCCGTTCATCGTATTTATATTTTGAAATTGATAAGCACCAGTACTGGATCGAATGCAATAATGTTAATAAATTACCTATTTGTTCAGCAACGGCAGTGATATCTATAATTTCTAATAATTCCAACTTCCATTCATCGATTAATCAAATTTACAAAGCCTTGGTTTGAAATCTTATGCAATAGCAATTTATATCTAAAACATCAGCACAGGGTACATAAATGCAGAGAAATACACATGATTAGTTATAACATATGAAGAAGAGGAAACATCTGAACTGGGAAACTAAAGGAATCCGTGTTGATGAAAAAAATTTAAACCATCCACGTTTTGCCGACGACATCGTACTCGTGAGCAACACTCCGGAGGAACTAGCTGAAACGCTGAAAGAACTAAACGTTATATCTCAATCCGTAGGTTTGAATATGAACCTGCCAAAGAACAAGGTGATGGGCATGAAAAGGCTTGAAATCAACGTGGACGGCAACAGAATTGAGAATGTCCAAGAATATACATACACACAATATTCGATTGGGCCGAAATAACCAAACCACAGAGCTATAAAGAAGAATTGGACTAAGCTGGGCAGCTTTCGGAAACATGAGTTACATCCTTAAAAACCGGAGTGACCCAAAGAGCCATGTTCAATTCAATTCAATTCAATTTATTTTTAAATCATAAACATTACAGTATTAAACCAAGGCGCTTATGACTATACAGGTAGGTAAAAAAAAAAAAATTTAAACAGTAAATACAATAAAGAAATTTAAAAATAGACAAAAACACAAAAAACACCAGATAATTAAAAAATAAAGACCAAATAAATAATTAGAAACAATAAGAAGAACAACACATTATTTAAGAGATAGATGTTTTCTGAGGGAAGCCTCACTATCGTGAAAGATGTCCACATCCGAAGAGATGCGATTAAGAAGGATTATTGCCCTGCCCACGGGCATAACTTTAGGTAAATTGGTTCTACACAATGGCAGGTGAAATAATCTATGTTGCCTTTGTCGCAGCTTTGTCAGGGACAAACAAAGTCAAGTCATTCAAAATATCAGAGTTATGTATTCGACCACGAATCAGTTGAAAAAAATGAACACCCAAATGGATAGTTCGTCTAATTTCTAATGATTGGTAGTCCAGCATACCCAGCAAGAAATCAGTTGGGTACAGCCAGGGGTAATAACCGTTATCTTTGAGGTACAAAAAACGTAAGAACTTTTTTTGTACCTTTTCAATCAACAGGCAATATTTATTTTCATGTGGTGCCCACACCAGTGTACCAAATTCCAACCGACTTCTTACCAAAGAATTATACAATAACTTCAGAACTTTTGAATTGGTAAAATCTTTCCCATTCCTAATAACAAATCCCAAAATCTTATGGGAGCTATTACTTACTGAAGTAATATGAAGACTGAAAGATAATTTAGGATCGAATGTAACTCCCAAATCTTTCGAAGACGTAGTCCTATCCAGTGATATACCATCCATTGTATAGCTGTGATAGATCGTCGTGCGAGCCCTAGTATAGGACATGATGAAACACTTCGATATATTAAAATACAATTTGTTTCTTTTACTCCATTCCAAGACGCTGTGAATGTCTTTTTGGAGTTTAAAACAATCGTCGACAGATTTAATTTCTCGAAATATTTTTAAATCGTCGGCAAACAAGAGGCTATTGGAATATTTGATATTTTTAGTAATATCATTTATAAAAATTGTAAATAACAACGGCCCTAGGATGGAACCCTGAGGAACTCTAGAAGGTGTGGAGAACTGATTGGATTGGAAGAGTCCATAAGCTACGAATTGTTGTCTATTGGGGAGGTAACTATTGAAAAATTGGACTAAGGTATCACTTAGACCAATTTTACGAAGTTTAATTAAAAGAATTGAATGATCAACTTTGTCAAAAGCTTTTGAGAAATCACTGTATGCACAGTCAACTTGAAAACCTTTATCCAGGGATTTCGAGACGAAATTTGTGAATACCATAAGATTCCATGTTGCTCATTGACCACGAAGTGTTCAATTTTTGGATTAATAACTGAATGGATCAATGATGTTGGGAATAAGCCTAAGAGACAGAGTCAGAAACGATACGGTGAGAGAAAAAACAAAGGTCACTGACATCATCCACCGGGTGGCACCTCTACAATGGCAATGGGCAGGTCACATAGCCAGAAGCTCAGACTAAAAGTGGACAAGAAGACTGCTGACTTGGAGACCGTGGACGGCAAAGAGAAGTGCAGGGCGACCGCAACTACGGTGGAAGGATGATCTGAACAGACACGTCGGACTAATCTGGATGCAGTCTGCACAGGACAGAGTAACATGGAAGCGAATGGAGGAGGCCTTTGTCCACTGCACGGTGGATGATGTCAGTGACTTTTGTTTTTTCTCTCACCGTATCGTTTTTGACTATATCTAAGTTTTATTCCTAACATGACTCTTTCCGTGGTTATTTGGGTCACTCGTAGTTCGGGACTTTGTTTGGACAATGTGCCATTTTTGAAGCAATGCGTAACACCTGCTGTAATCCCAGATGTTACAGGACAATAAAAATAACATTTCCTTCCATTCCCGCTCATAAATTGTTCTTATGAAATTGCTTACTAAATTTCCAATTACAAATTATTTGTCTTGCATTTAAAATATAATGATAATATTTGTCAGATTTTATCTTTGGGAAAGTAGACGGATAGCACGTGTTTTTAAACAAATCTTTTCGGTAACAGTATTCATTTCAGGTATGGGTATGTGTGGTAGAACGATATACGACAGAATCTCAAATGCTGATATAAGAAAGGAATGTAGAGCGGAAGAAGGTATTATGAACAAAATTATGAAAGGATCGCTGCGATGATTCGGACATATGGAGCGCATGGATGGAGAAAGAATGGTTAAGAAAGTATACGTTAATGATGTAAATGGAGTACGGAGTCGAGGCAGACAGAGGAAAACATGGCATGACCAAATTAATTAAATTTTTAAGGTTGGTCATGTTAGAAGTCGGAGGAATCGACGTATGAATGACTCGTTGTATGAATGTGGAGGAAGCTAGAGAGGTTTGCCAGGATAGAGTAGTGTGGTGGTCCATTCCCTCTGCCTACCCCTGCGGGGAAACGGCGTGATGGTTTGCTTGTTTGTTTGTTTACTAACACTATTGCAAATCATATCCCATAGTGAATATATTATACTGTACATTGTATCACTATAATGCATCCGAAATGAACTGAGTCTTGAGGCCATAAATGTCAATAGAGATAGGGATGTGAAGCGCGCCGGGACCGTTATCGATTTTTTCGTCGATCGACTATAATGATTCAATAATGATCTGTACGTTATGATATGTACGATGAGTCACTAATGATTGGTCTTTACCAAACGCAATTGCAGTGAGTGTTTTTTGTTGTTGCTATAAATGTGTTTAAAGCAATTAAATAAATACATTCGTGTGTCACCACTCGTTGCGCACTATGGATAGTTTATTTTCTAATGTTGATTTGAAGAAATTACATGGCGATATTAGCCCTCAAACTCGAACAGTGATTCACAACGTATTCACGGCCGCGTTTATTTGTGGTGTGAGTAGAGCGACAGTGGATCGAATAAAGACTGAATTATTGCAATCAGGCAGCCCCTGTACACCAAGAGCAAATTTTAAGAAACCAGAAATCGTTGAAAATCACCTCCACCGAGCCATCGATAATTTCACACAAGAAGACTGGGCCAAATGTGTGAGACATGCCGAGGAACTTCAAAACAGTGACCTACGGAAAGCTCTTATTAGAGATCACGCGCCGCTTATAATAAATTTGGCAGAAGACACTGATGAAGAAGACTCCGATGAAGATTGATATTTTTTTTTGTAATATTAACGGGTCTTTTAAGGGCCACAATATGATCTACTTTGTTTCTTATACTTAAGTTTCTTTCTATGTTTATAGACATACGGTATACAATTTTTAAAAATAAGCAATTTTTCGGTTTATACTGGTATTTAATTTAGTATCTTGTAGTCACAAATTTCATAGTAATTTAAACGCACATAAAACCCGTAAATATAGTTTAATATCAAAACTTTGTTAACTCGTTAAAGTTTATAAACAAGATACGATAATAAACGTTACTTATCGATATATTTCTTTTATTGTTACGCCCATCACTATGCGGCTCCATAAGGCCCGTAAGTGCAAGCGAGATAGACATAGGGAAATGATTTATGGCCCGAAGACTCAGATTCTACCGGCCGATCTATAGCGGCATATTTGTGATTCCATTCTATAACTTTCGTCTGCGGACCGTTCAATTATTTGTTTTCGCAAAAAAATGGCCTTTGAACAATGCGATAATAAGGCGACGATATTTATCGCTCGAGAGATGGGGCTTTGATAGCAAAATTGTATTTATATATTATATCATATTTATTTTGTCGTATTTTTTAAGAATTATCTGATATTAGTTTTTCACAATGAAACCAAAGTCATTATACGTAAACGCCCTATCTTCACAAGCCGAATAAAAGGAAGTCAGATTATACAGGGTGTTTGTCTGTAGAATTGCATTGGACACACTTAATGTAACGAAAATACGAGTACGACGACGTCCTTCGTGGCCGAGTGGTACGTGCATTAACTACCACCCGAAGGTCCCAGGTTCGATATCCGGCGATGGCAGTGTGATTGTCACACTATATTTGGTCCGGTGCAGAATTCACGTAACAATAAAATGGCGGTAGATTAGCCACCTATCACACGTCACGAGAATCAATATGATAGCTTTACCTATTTCGTGGATTAGGCTCGCGCTGTAATGATGTAAAAAGTTATTTAAAAAATAATAATTATTATAATAACAACAACAACAAACCATCACGCCGTTTCTCCGCAGGGGTAGGCAGAGAGATAGGACCGCCACACTACTCTATCCTGGCACACCTCTCTAGCTTCCTCCACATTCATACATCGAGTCATACACGCACGTCGATTCTTCCGGCTTCTGACATGACCAACTTTTAATATTTGATTAATTTGGTCATGCCATGTTTTCCTCGGTCTACCTCGATTCCTTACTCCATTTACATTGTTAACGTATACTTTTTTAACCATTCTTTCTTCACCCATGCGCACCATATGTCCGAACCAACGCAGCGAACCTTTCATAATTTTGTTCATAATACCTTCTTTCGCTCTACATTCCTTCCTAATATCAGCATTTGAGATTCTGTCGTACATCGTTCTACCACACATACGTCTTAGGGACCTCATCTCTACCGCATTTATTCTGCTATCATCTTTCTTCTGCCAGTTCCATGCTTCGCTTCCATACATAAGGGTTGGAACCAGAACTCCATTGTGAACGGCCATTTTCGCTTTCATTGATAAATTCTTGTTTCCAATAACTACTTTTAAAGCTCCATTCACTTTGTTACCTTGCACCAACCCTTCTTTCAATATCACTGTCCGTTCGGCCATCCGCTGTGAACATGCTACCTAAATACACAAATTCCCTCACCTGTTCCAAGTTCTCTTCATTTACACTTATATTACAAACTGTCATTTGCTCTTCCCTTTCAAAAACTAATACCTTTGACTTTCCGACATTCATCATTAAATCGTTCGACTTGCATACCTCATACAAGACTTGTAATTCGTCCGCACTATCCGCAACGAGAACGGCGTCGTCCGCGTAAAGCAGACAGTTTACAGACAGATCACTCATCTTAGCACCAGCATTTATACCTTTAAGTTCTTTCATACACTTGTCCATATACAGATTGAACAACCATGGGGACATCACGCAGCCCTGCTTAACACCCTTCGTGATATCAAACCAGGGCCTATAATAATAATAATATAATACGAAAAAGGTAAGATGATAATGCACAATGATGTTATTGTGCCGACCCTTGTTTATGGAAGTGATGCATGACAATATAAGGATGAAAGTAAAATAAATGCAATATAAATGAGATCTCTTAGAATAATGTGTGGTAAATATGTATGTGATAGTGCCAAAGGAAAATATGAGAAGTGAATGTTGTTCAAATGAAAGTGTTATGAACAAAATAATGAAAGGTTATTTAAGGTTTTAGATACATCGAAAGAATTAATTAAATAATGGTAAAAAAAAGAATGCGTTAACGATGTGAACAAAACAAGAGATAGAGGAAGACCAAGGAAAACGCATCGTGATCAAATATGAAATGTCGGCCCCGTGAAGAGTTGGTCGTGGGTGCATGCATGACACGTTGTATGTAAGTTGAGAAAGCGAGGGAAGTATGTCAGGAGAGAACGGCGTGGTGGTCCATTATTTCTGCTTGCCCCCTCGGGAAGACTCTTCTTCCAAATCAATAACTTTTACGTTTTTCAAAGGTACGGTAGAATGGTGGGATACTTGAGAATCCTATCGGTATAAAGTATAATTTTCAATATCTTTATTGAACTTGTTCTAATTGATTTAAGAATATGTTATTATTTTGTTTTGCATATTTTCTTCTTCTTCTTCATGTGCCTCGGCGAACCTGTCCTGCGCCGCTCGGAACAGCTCCTCCACACTTCGGATGCCGGTCCAGTCCCTCACGTTTCGCAGTCAGGACACTTGTCTCCTCCCGGGCCCTCCAGTATCCCCTCTATCTCCAGTATATGACCCAGATGTGAGATCTTTCGAACCTTGATAGTTGATAACAATTCCCTGTCAACTCTAGCTCGCCTCAGAACTTCGGTATTGGTAACCATGTCTGTCCAGGGAACTCTGAGCATCGGCGATGGAGCCACATTTCAAATGCTTCCAGTCTGTTAATTGAGTTAACTTTCATGGTCCACGTTTCACATCCGTAAAACAAAACAGACCACACATAGCATTTGATCATTCTCTGGCGGAGTTTCAAGTTTACGTTATCATTGCAGAAGAGTGATTTCATTTTATTAAACGTAGCTCTTGCTGCCTCAATTCTGCATTTTATCTCTACATCTGGGTCAAGAGATTGCGTTAGTATGCTGCCGAGGTATTTAAATTTGTCCACCCTTTCAACGTCACGGCCGTTCAAATGCAATACTGATCCACTGTAGTCAAGCCGTCCGAATGTCATCCATTTGGTTTTACTGACATTTATTGTTAGCCCCAATCTTTCACCGGACTTAATAAATAAACAAGTATTGTATATTTTAATTACAAAAGATCTAGATATCTCTAAAAGGATTATGATAATACAATTTTTTTTTTAAATAGCTCAAGAAATACTTTAATTAATAAATTTGAGCCTAGAAATATTAATTTTAATACGTAAACAACAAATAAACGTAAAATTGCTATCGTTGATTTAAGATATCTCCAGCGACCAGATAGCCCAAAATATGATACATCGATATCGCTTCCGATACGATCTTGATTCATTGGCAGAAAGGGTATAAAAGGTGGAACGTGCAGTCGGAAGGCACAGTAGAGCGAGTTATTGATATCGCGACGATCGACAATAGATTCAAGATGGGTCGGTCGGTTTGTTTTACGATATTTATTTTGACAGTCATTGGTGCTGTAAGTATAAGTTTTATTTTGGCATTCTTAACACCAACACAAGCTTTTGAACAATGTATTCCAAATAACACCAGTACTTTGCCGTCAGCAATGTTTGCGGGTTCTTGCGGTGTGGATTCCCAGCTGTCTTTCCATTGCTTGGGGTAATCTTTGGGTGTCCAATCTCTGTACCTGGTCCCTCCAAAATCTTCGTGTCTGTCTCCCCCATTGGATGACATCCTGGATATCACTCATTTCTCTGACGTCTGCCGTCACCAACGCTTTGACATATTCAAGATGTAGGAATTTTTAGGTTGTAGCAAATAAACAAATTTTAGCCTGATTGATACGTAATTTGTTGTTGCTTGAATAATGATGTTAAATTCTGAAAACTGAAAACTATTACACAATTTAAAGTGTTGTATAAAGGGTTTCGACTAATATCATTTATTATTTCTGTAGGTGTGTGCTTCCAAAAATTACTTGGATTACATTTCTCTGGACGACATCGAAGATGGAGCAACCTACAGTTTTGATTTTGAAGACAAATATCTAACCCGAATCAACGCCTCGAGCTGCGTCAAGCCGGGGCCCATCTGCGACGGCTGCGAGAGTGTATATGAATGCATCCTGATAGGATCCGGCTTCATCATCGAGTTCCTGAACAACTGTCCAGCGGGCAGCACCTGCCTCGAGTCATCGGGGGCTTGCACCACGGAGACCAACCCAATCTGCGATGAGATCGGATACAACTTTACTTGCCGCCAGGTCGGCGTATTTCCAGATGCCTTTAACTGCCAAAAATATCACTTGTGCATCCCGAATGATAACTCTACGACAGTAAGAACTGAATCTCTAGAACAGAGGTGTAATGCCAACTTTTACTACGATCCAAAAACAGCTCTCTGTCGTAACAAGCTAGCAGGCAGCCGATGTGATCCTGTTGCCACGCCATGTGTGTCTGCTGGAGAAGCGGGGGTCGTGTCCGCTAACCCCGCTCTCTACTACATTTGTCTCCGTGGTGAAAACAGCGAAAACTTCTTACCTCAGATGTTCTCTTGCCAAGATAACTGGATCTATGATGTCAACACTAAGGCTTGCTTTGACCCCAGTCCCAAGCCCGCCACGGGAACGAACGGAGTGTGCACGGAAGTGGGCAACTTCTACGACTCCACCAGCGTCTTCTTCTACTTCTCCTGCTCGACCGTGGGGGGATCTCCGCTGAGGAGGGCTTGCGAGACCAACAAGCGCTTCAACCACGCCCGACAGGAGTGCGTGGACATCACGTGGAAAGATTTTGATTTATACGACGGCATTATACCCTAAATAATCAAAAAGATTCATTTTTAGGTTATTATGATTATTGTTAAGTATTTTTCAAATTATATGTGTAAATAAATTTGTTATAAATTGTACTAATATTACCTTTTCCTTTCTTTGAAAATCTAAATAAACAATAATAAAGGTTGGATTCGCATAGATCTCCAAAGGGTATCTTCACAGTTTACTTTCGTATGAAGCACTTAAACGTAACACTTGTTTTATTTAACACCACATTACTTTGTTTTTTTAACAATACAAACCGGTTTCGCTTCACGTGCATCAAAACAGGCGATTTATCAGGGTAACAAAACAAACCATTTTTATGTGTTACCCTCTCCGCTTGGAGCGAAACCTGGCCATGTTTCAAGTGTTTCGTTCCATTTGATTTAAATCTGTAGGTAGCTTGGGTTAGGTCCCACCCAGTTTATGGAAGTGCATAAGCTGAATAAATGTGATGTCAACTATTCCTGACGATTGTACGAGAGCAGGATATCCAAAATTTCGCAAGTTATGAGAAAATGAATGGTATCAGATCGCCTCGCTCTGAATCAAGCTGACAAGGTAGTAGTATAATTTACCTACCGGCCACCAGAACCGATATCTCTGGTGAAAATGCAGGGAAGAGCAATTAGTCTGCTGAACACGATTTACTCGGAGATCGACTTCTTTAATTTTAATGAATTCCTAATTGTCTTCCTAAAGTTGAACCTCTCACCTCTCATGCGTTCCTGGTATTTTACCTGTTCTCAAATAGATCTTTATCTTTAAATATGTTAGCAATGTCTTTTGGGAAAATTAAATGATTTACCATGAGAACGACTTGATTATGACGTTGATCAACCAAATATGATATACAATTTATAATCACTTACGGATAATTTATTATTTCTGTAACAATGATGTAAAACTCCGTATTAAAACGTCTGTTTTTTAGAAGTTTTATTATATTTTACATGTGCATGTTTCGCCTGTCTAGTGTCTAAGGCATTATCACATTTCATTATGTCAGGCGAAACATGTCATTCACAAAAAATCTAATAAAACTTCTAGAAAACGGACGTTTTCATTCGTATTAATTACTTACGGATAACTTGACATCATTTTTTCTATGAAATACTCATCTCTAGCATCATTTAGCAGTTTAGCATTTTGACATAACCTAATACTGAAGACCTTTCCACTTCGATGTTTCCAAGGCATATATCATATAAGCACGATCTTTACAAGATTTATGTAAACTAATAGTTTTAGAAAATATAAAAGATGAACTTACTCTCTTTTAAATTACAACTAGTCTCGCGAAATTCCAATCTTATCACATATACAACGATCAGTCAGTATTCAAAATAACTCTCTTGGACGTATGCCGCCATCTAGCGACAGAAATCATAATTTATTTTTTTAAAGTTTTAGAACGCACGATTTCTTCGGAGATTTGTTATTTTTAAATATTATTCCGGCCGATAGAGGGATTTGTAAGTAGTCTAATTCAATAATATATTATATTAGGAGCATGTATTAATTATTTAGCAAACAAATCCTTATTTCGAAAATCTGTAAAATATTTACCATAACAACTGCTCTGTTTGTACTTTTCACTACTGATTTGCTATTTTTCATACTGACAACTCTCGCGCCTCTTCCACATTCATACACCGTGACACGCATGCTCGTCGATTGTTCTGATTTAGAACAAGGTCGCCGTTTAGTAATTAATTAATTTGGCCTTGCCATGTCTTCCTTAGCCTTCCTGGACTTCTCTTTCCATTAACACCACCCGGCGAATCTTTTGCTAGAATTGGTCGTTCATACTACATTAACCGGTCTATGATATCGATTTAGTAAAACAAGAGTAAAATAAAATAAAATATTTTTATTTTGTTATTTTATTTTATATCATTGTATTTTATATAATTTGTTTTAGATTTATTTTGTGGGTGTTGGACGATCGAAGTGTGCGCGGGAGATGCCTATTGGTGGCGATGAGGTTCGCAACCCATCACACCGCGTCTCCCGCGGAGCGAAAAGAGAAGGATGGGGTGCCGCATCAGTAAAAGTGTGACAGTCCATTCTTTCTGCCTACCCTTTCGGGGAGACGGCGTGATGGTAATATATAACCCTCTTCCAGGAAAAGAATAAAAGGGTATTCAACATTTTTTTGACAAATTCGTAAAGAATATTTCTAAGTCCTTATTCGTTTCGTTACTCTAGTATGATTAGTAGTGATTAACCCTTACCACTCCTTTGTCGAATGCCAGCCGACATCGCTATATGTACACTACAACTCGGTTGTCGGCTGGCGGCCAACAAAATAAGACTTGCGTGCGCGGTGTATTTTCGCGCGCAAAACTTGACTTTCTTATGATTATTCGTTTAAAAAAACATTTATTTCACGTTTTAATAAGATTTTGACTGTTTTCCGTTTTTATTTTACTATAAAATAATCCTTGCAAATTCACATAACCTAAAATGGCGGGAAGTTCGCGTGATACGTCATGCAGAGGAGCGATTAGGCTACAAGCCCCATTTCATTGCTGAACTGCACAAAGGTTCTAAAGTCTGTACTGTGTGCAGTAACAGAAAGATTCGAGGGGGAAGACGGAAAACAGTGTGGTTTTATGAGACCTGTTCCAGAAAACCTGGTCTCCATCCTGGAGATTGTTTTAAAAAGTACCATACTATGCAAAACTATAAGAAATCCATAAAGTTTTTTGTAAATTGTTTTTTATTTGAAGAATAAATCATTACAAATGAATTTTTAACGTTTTTATTTTTTTTGGAATTATCAATAAAAATATTTTGACATTATATAAATTAGAGTTGGCTGACAAACAATATCAAAAAATAATATAGTGGTAAGGGTTAATAAATATGTATACACAACTGAAAATATTCACCATTTTGGTGTTTGTTTTTTACATACCCTCTACTTTTGCACATTCAACTTTCGTACACAAAGTCGAGGGCCGCCTGTATTTTAAAATAGGTTAATGTAAATCAGAACACTTGAAGTCAACGCAGGAAGACAGGGTGGCGTTGAAGTACAGCTTGGTCGCGCACCTGCGAGCTACAGGGATACCGCCGACAGTTCCGCACTCGTAGTATCCATGGCAGTCGTTAGGATCATAGAAATATCCCTTCGCACTGCACTTTCCGTCCGGACCCTGCGCTGTCGGCGGGTGCGGTTTCTCAGTACATCTCGCTACCGTGGCGTTGTACACCTTACCTTCCAAGCAGGAGAATATCTGAGGAAACGTCTTCTCGGGCGACTTCAAGCACACGTAGTACAAACTGGGATTCCTAGCCAACGCGCCGGCCTGTCCAATAACCATGCAAGTAGGAGTAACAGACGGACAAGTCTCATTAACAGATTTCAAACTGCATTTCGTTGTTAGAGAATCATAATAAAACCCTTTCGGACACTTTTTTAAGATGGAGTCAGGGTCTACTACGCGGGAGCCGGCTATGTTTTTACAAATGTGGTATTCGAAGCAGTTTAGAGGGTCCGGGAAGATGCCAGGGCGCCGGCAGACAAACTTGTAGTCGCTAGCAGGGATGTCGCAATACGGGTTCGACTCCGTCGTGCAGTCCTTGAGCGACGGCAGGCACGTGGTGCCAGGCTCGCACTTGATGATATCCTGCTGCAGCCAGTTGCCCTCGGTAATCTCGATGCAGAAGGAGACCTGGTCACAGGTGCGGCACATCCGCCCGGATTCGGTGCATTCGGAGTCTTCAATCTCGCGGAACCATCTTGAGCTGATCTGCAATCCAATTTGTTTAAATGAGAAAAAATGTCTTCGTTTTTCTAAACCATTAAATATGTGAATTCTACACCAGACTAAAGACACTGTGAGAATTACATTGCCATCGCTGGGGATCGAACCCGGGACATTCGGTATGCCAGTCATAGCCCTTGCCATCTGCCACGAAGGTCGTCTTGTTTATTAAAAAAAAACTTGTTTATTTAATTAAACAAATATATATTACAAATATAATATAAAAACATTTAAGTCGCCGATTTGAAAGATTTCATCGACAAAATAAAACATTAACAATTACAACGCCAATGAGACTGTAAACTTTATAATATTTGGATTATGTTAAAGTGTCGATCTCTGAAGCGATCATGTTCAGCAGTTTGATTGGACTCCCCACCGGCAATACCAGAGGTAGGTTAATTCATTATATTGGGATAGATACGCTTAAAATTGTCGGAGTTCAAAAATATCCTATAAAAAGTCTGAAAAAATGGGTAAGTGTGAACGTATCCCACCTTATATGTAGACCACTAGTTCCCAGCATGTTCAAGAGAAATGCAATGAGATTAAGCCGCGAATAGCTACAAATCTCCCTCATACCAATCCCCCTCATACCAAGCTCCCTCATACCAATCTCCCTCATACCAATCTCCCTCATACCAATCTCCCTCATACCAATCTCCCTCATACTAAGCTCCCTCATACCAAGCTCCCTCATCGAGAAGTTTTATAAATCGAACTTTTTTATTATTATTTTTTCCTTCAACCAAGTTTAATTAATTTAAAAAAAAATACTTACAGTGAACGGCACAAAGGCGATAAATATAAATAAAAATATTTTTAATATCATTTCGCCTGATTCAGAGTGTAACTAAAACTTTAATGAAAAAATCAGATAAGAATAGTAAACCCACCTTTTATACAAAATGTTAGTTTTTATTTACAACCAGGGGTATAAAACAGTCTTTATTCAATAGTCCATTGTTTTGGCCGAAACACTATGATACTTTAACATTTTATAACTGTTAATGAAAAATTTTGTTTTTATATCACAATTGTATTTATTTAACGACAGCTGTTTCATCAACCAATGTTGACATCATCAGGTGTTACAATAATTTATTAGCTCATTTTACTATGGCAGAAGACAGAGGAAAACGTGTTCCGATTAAATCAATCAAATTTAGCTGCGTGAGGAGTCGGAGAAATCAACATACTATTCTCACTTTCTGACATATTATACTTCTCTCGCTTCCTTAACATCGTGTCATGCACGAATGACATACTTTTCTCAATTGAGAAATCGAGAAAAGTGTATCAGGAAGTGTATATTCTTTCTGCCTACCCCTTCGACAAGACGGCGTGATGGTTAGTTAGTTAGTTAGTTCATTTATTCATATCATTATCAGCCGTATGTCATCCACTGCTGAACGTAGGCCTCTCCCAAAGCACACCACCGCACCCTATGCAATGCCGCTCCCATCCATCCATGTCCAGCAATCCTCTTAAGATCGTCGGCCAGCGGGCAGGGGGACGTCCAACTCTGCGGAATCCTGTACGCGGTCTCCACTCCAGAACCCGTCTCCCCCATCGGCCATCGGTTCTCCGACAGATATGGCCAGCCCATCGCCACTTCAGACCGCCCATTCTCAGAGCCACCTCAGTCACCTTGGTTTGATGTCGAATAAATTCGTTTCTAAATCTGTCCCTCAAGGTTATTCCAAGCGTGGCTCTTTCCATGGCGCGTTGGGCTAGCTTGAATCTGTAGACTAGACCTTTTGTCAGTGTCCACGTCTCGGCTCCGTACGTCAGGACTGGCAAGACGCATTGGTTGAAGAATTTAGTCTTGAGGCATTGTGGTATTTTAGAGGTGAGAACATGACGTAATTTTCCAAAGGCCGCTCACACCAACTGAATCTTTGGTCGGCTCTTCTTCGTTCATTTATTAATTATTATTCATTATGTTTAATTCGTCGACCTCGGTTTTCCTCTATTTTTAGTTCCCTTTACATCGTAAACATATACTTTCTTAGGCATTTTTTTCTTTATTTGCCACTCTTTCTTCCAAACCATCTAAATGATCCTCGAAAACATGGCATAATCAAATAAATTAAATATTGAATGTCGGCCACGTGAGGAGGCATGACACGATAAATGAATTTTCAGGAATCGAGAGAAGTATGTCAGGAAAGAAATGTGTGGTAATCCAATATTTCTGCCTATCCCTTAGGCGACACGGCGTGATAGATAGTTAGTTAGTTATAATCCTTTGATCTTGGGTTTGTCAATGCATAGTGGTTTATTTTCAGCATTTTATTTTTTGATTACCTACATATTTTTAAAATTTGTTTCGTTGGGCTCTACAATACATTATATGTTTTTATTTTCAAGGGAGTTATCAAATGTCTGATTTTGTTTTTTATGTTAATTTATATGTAGAAGATCGGGCGTAAGGAAAGTAGTCGAAAGGGTGGCTAAGCCCAAATGGTAATTTCCGGGACATGTTACCAGACCAGTAGACGATAGATGAACCAAAATGGAGGTGGAGTAGAGACCTCGCGAGGTTAGAAAAAACAGAGTGAGACCCCCCACACGATGAATAACTTTTTGAAAACATTGTATAATATTTTCACAACACTTTTTTGGACCTTTTTTTAAACGTAAATTTAAAACACGTGTAAAACGTAAATTTTAAAACACATTTAAAACACCTATGCTGTAATCATCGGTTAGCAAAATAGCTGGCGCGACAAACTAAATTAAAAAAATCGTAATAAATATTTTATATGTTGAAGTATCGTAGTGTTTCGACAAAAACAATGGATTATCTAATAATTTTATAGATTCGCTCAAGGCAGGGTGTAAACTTATTAAATAAATGGTTTTGTTACCCTGGATATCCTAACATCAAGTGCCTTAATTATCTAATCTGTTTGTGACAGATTCTAAAAATATATATTTATACCTACGTGAGGACGATACTATGAATTTTTTGTTTTTTCTTTGATAATAATGAATAACAGGATGATAGTTACGATAGATAATTTTTTATCGTCGGCTAACCTTGAAATTTATAGTTTAATCTGATATAAAATCAAATTATTAAGTGGCCTTTCTGTATACCCCTGTGGAATACCGCCTAGATTTTTAAACCACACATCTTCAAACTTTAGAATTCGTATAAATCGAACTAAATTGGGGGGAATAAATTGACCCTCGTCTAATACCATATTTATTATTGTAATACAAAACGAAATAAAGCTTTATGACCAAAATAAAGAAAGGACTTGGTTCGGACATATGGAGCGCATGGGTGAAGAAAGAATGGTTAAAAAAGTTAACGATGTTTAACGATGTAAATTGAGTACGGAGTTGAGGTAGACCGAGGAAAACATGGCATGACCAAATTAATCCAATTTAAATAAAAAATAAAGGTTGGTCATGTCAGAAGCCGGAAGAATCGACGTGTGTGTATGACTCGCTGTATGAATGTGGAGGAAGCTAGAGAGGTATGTCAGGATAGAGCAGTGCGGCGGTCCATTCTCTCTGCTTACCCCTGCGGGGAAACGGCGTGATGGTTTGTTGTTGTTGTGAATTAGTTTTTGAAAAAATGTTTTTTTTTTATCATTTATTGCATACACAACAATGTATATTTTAGCGATCGAAATATTTCTTCAAATGTAATGTTGTCCAAAATTCTAATTGCATTTTGTCCTATACTTTTATTTCTTACCTTAAACGAGTAGAAGAACTTTGAAAGTCCTTGCAGTTTTGGGTTTTCTCAATATGGCAAAAATAAAATCAACACAGGGATGAAAGGACTGGCTGGAGACAGGACCGAGTGGAGGCAACGAGTGGGGCTTATTGCAGCCCAATCCACAGGATTATAACCACGAAGGAGAAAGGGTAGATAACGTGGCTATAATTTTTGTACCGAGAATTTAGAATATTTTGGTTGAAATATTCACATAAACGGAATATCGACACTGCATCGTTCTGTTTGTTAATTTAAAAGTAGATTCCAAAAAGGAAATTATTTGAGTTTGGAAACCTATTCTCTCAATGATAGATGCTGCTTTTTTATGAAATAAAAATACTGTTTTTCTACTATTGAAAATAGAATAATGTTGAAAAATAAGTGTTTTAATTCATAAAAAATCACAATCAAATTTCAATAACGTATACGCCTTACGTTTATAGAAAATATATTTAGTTATCAACGTGCGTGCATGACACGATGTATGAATGTTGAGGAAGCGAAAGGAGAATGTTAGGAAATAAAAATGTAGCGGTCCATTATTTCTGCCTATTCTTTCGAGGAGACGAGACGGCGTGATGCAATAAAAGTTATTCGTATTTTTTATATCTTTTATTATTAAATATCAACCTCTTTTTAAAGCATTTTTGTTTTATTAATTTTAAAAAATAATTTTGTAAATGGCACATACGAGTACTTCATACAAAAGCTAGTTCCTATGGGTTGTAACTATTTTTTGGATAATTCTCTGTAACATTTTATTAAATCAAATGAAGTAGAACTCTTAATCCGTGTATTATTGTTAAAAATGTATTTTAATACAATATGACAGAAGAGTTATTTTAAGTCGTCGCAGGTGAAGTCCTCGCACACCCTGGTCTTGGGGTTGAAGTGCATCTTGCTGCTGCACACGCGCCGTATTGCGGTGGCCCCAGCGGCCGTGCAGTCGTAGTAGTAGAAGCAGTTGGTGGGGTCGTAGAACAACCCGCCGCTCCTGCACTTCCCGGTGGAATCTGTGGCCGTAGTGGGGGTGGGATCCTGGCAGGACAACGTCAAGTTGTTGTACTCGTAGTTCATCGGGCAGTTAAACATCTGCGGGTAGGGCACATCGTCGGTAGCGCTCTTCAAGCAGATGTAGTACATGGAAGGGTTGCCTTTAATAGCCGCTGTCTGCCCGGTGCTGTTGCAAGTTGGAGCTACATCAGGACAGTACTTACTCTCGGGAAGCTTATTCCTGCACATGGTTGTTTTAACGTCGTAATAATAATCAGTTTCGCAGGTGAGCTCTTGAGAGATCTCTTGCACCTCGTTTGAATCTGGGTCAGTGGGCAGACAAAGGTGGTATTTTTGACAGTCAAATGCGTCCGGAAACAGGCCAATCTGGTGACAAACAAAATGATATCCAGGTATTGTGTCAGAACATCCCGGATTGTGCTCCGATGTGCAGAGTCCGGTCGAGCTCACGCATGTCTGACCGCCTGTGCAGGAGTCGAGCTGGGTGATGAAGTAGTCGTTAGGTCCGTTCTGAATGCACTGGTACACGTCGTAACACCCGTCGCAGATCCTGCCTGGTCTGGTGCAGCTGGAGGAATTTAGAATTCTGCTCTTGTAGCTTTCGATGTAGCTCACACTTTGCTGGCCATCCTTATATACCTGTCTGAACCCAGATACCTGAAAAATTAAAAAGCCGAATTAAAAAAACGTTTAAAAAAAAATAACATATTGTGGATACGTATATTTTGTTTACAACAAAACCGACCAAATAAAAAGCGGAAATGCTTGCCAATTTGACAAAGACACCCAGAAGAGGTCAGTTCCTCTCAACGACTTTCCGGCTATCCTCAAGAATCAAAACTTGCGACTGACATTCCGGGAGATGGCTACCAGCATAATTAATAAATTAAGGCCATCAAATAAATAAAATATTTGTAAATAATTATATCATAGTATCTGTAGAATTGAAAGTAAACTCATAATATAGCAATAAAATTTGCAAGGATCATTATATTTTGAAACCAACAAAGGAAAAATTCACTGCTCTTTCCTATAAGTGTCCGGACCTACCCCTTCCGAAATCCTGCTTGTTCTGCTGGCTGGTATAGATCGAATTTATTTGAAAGGCGTTTTGTTATAATTTTTGTCGTCAACAACACGCTAAGTAGGGTTATCGATCTATAAAACGTCAAGTAGGGTTATCGGTCTATAACCTGGATGCAGTCTGCACAGGATAGAGTGACATGGAAGCGAATAGAGGAGGCCTTTGTCCAGGAGTGGACGGGAATAGGCTGAGAAAGAAGAAGAAGAAGAAAAAGAAAGGAAAAAAATGATGTCGATAAAAAAATTTAACAAACAATTAAATCAAATTGAAATATACATTCTGGACTCGTGCTATCATGATATACGTTACTACCGTAACTACCTTAAAGCTAAATTCTGTAACGATTTCCGAAAAGTCATTTCAATGAGATACCACTTATTTTTCTTCTGTCTAGCCTTGTCCCATTTACTTAGGTTGGCTCTTCTGTGTGCCTGGATGGCGTGTAGTGGGATTCGGTATCTTTTAAGACTCATTTGAGTGAGTCCCATCCACATCGACCTACCAGATCCATTTTGAATGGGATACCACGAGACATGAAAATACCCATGATCCCAAAAGTACTACAATAGGCACAACAATATAAAACAATATAAAAATAATCTGCAAACGTTGTGAATACCATACTTTTTAAACCAATTAATGATTTATCTGATTGGATTAAATATAACTTGTAAGGAATTAGATATACTCGTATAAAACCTACGATTAATCGTTACAGAAGTATGTGATGGGAACAATAGTGTGCAAAGATAAATCATATAATATAAAACCAACTAAAAATATATTGAACTTACAAGGGTAACAGACAATGCAAATAAAATCAAAAGTTTACTAATCGACGGATACATGTTAGAGATAAAGTAATATCAGACTGAATTATTTGTACAAGCGCCGTCTTATATACAGTAGGTATGACTATCAGTTCCACCAGCTGTTGTCAAACAGTCGATACTAATAATAATTACAGTCGAACTCGGTTATTACGGTCACGGAAATAGTGAAATCTCGGATGTAGCGAATAAACAATTGTTGACATTTTAGTTCATAATCATCATTTTCTTTATACATGTGTAGGTTATTGACCTCGCAGGCAAAGTACGAAATGCATGACCCAAATAAGTGGACGCAATGGACTTCGACTGCTGTACCAGCATATTTCATGATAAAATATATTGCACGAATAACCGAAAACACCTGACGTTGTACCTACAAATCGCAATGATGAAATACATTGCATGGACAAAAGTGATGAATCAGGGCCCGGATTCATTCACACAGGTCACTATAGGTTGACCAGCAGAATAACATATATAAAAGCGGTACATCCGACCACCCAAAACGTCATTCCTTCTTGCGACTTCTAACAGACACGAGTCTACGTTTTCAAGTCTACGTACTAGGAACCTCCGACTCTCTCCCGCCAAGCTACGCCGCTATCAACCCTGCTACGTCACGTAACTTCCGACGAGTCTTCGCTCCAGCTGACCGACGCTACCGCCCAGCGTGTCATCATCCTCGACTGCTCGCCGCCCGGACTCTACCCCCGTTGTTGACAACAACCGCGCACCGTTACTGATCTTCGTCACCCGCTGCTCCACTCTGACACCAATGTAACGCCATCGACAATCAAAAATAAACGCTGAAACTGACACTGCTTTTAACTCTCACCGCATCCCCAAACATGTATTCACTTTAATCACGAGCTACTTCTCGGTCATACCGTGCAAAAATATCATCCATTTTTTTATTAAAACTGTTAACGTAACGATCGTTTAAAAACAACCACTACCAACCAGCATATGTAGTTTTAAATTTTACTTAATGATATATGGAATAATGTTAATATGACTTCTTCTTCTTCAAGTGCCCTGTCGGGTCCCCCCAACATTGGCGATCACCTCGGTGAACCTGACCCTGTCCTACGCCGCTCCACACTTCGGATGCCGGTCCACGTCCTCACGTTTCCAAGCCAGGACATTTGTCTCCTACCGGGCTCTCGGCGTCCCTCAATTTTCCCCTCCAATATCAGTTGGAGAAGGTGGTACTTTTCCCCACGCAGTATATGACCCAGATGTGAGATTTTCCGAACCTTGATAGTTGATAGCAGTTCCCTGTCAACTCTAGCTCGCCTCAGGACTTCGGTATTGGTAACCATGTCTGTCCAGGGAATTCTGAGCATTCGGCGATGGAGCCACATTTCAAATGCTTCCAGTCTGTTCATTGAGTTGACTTTCAAGGTCCACGTTTCACATCTATACAATAAAACAGACCACACATAGCATTTGATCATTCTCTGGCGGATTCTCTTAATCTAACTACAGTTTTCAATTGTTTCATAAAATCGAAATTGAATTTTGTGAAAGAATCCTTGGACCCATTAAGGGAAATAGCCACTGTGATAGACTCCCATAGAAGCCCAAAAACCCAAATTTTGAATCAAAACCCCCATATCTAAGTAATCATGTCCCCGCATAAACCAACAACCCACCAGATCACCTTCCAACAATGTTCCCATCAGACGTAAGAGAAATAGCCACAAGAGCTAAACCTCTGTAAGCCAAAAGAGGTTTTGATTCCAATTTTCTTACACAAGCTGGGCTTCTGGGCTTCTATTGGAGTACCGCCATTGGCTGTCCCCCTTAAGGATGGTCAGATGTGGAGAAGGAGATACAACACAAAGCTCTGCTATCTATACCAGGACGTCAGCGTGCTCAAGTGTATAAAGATTAACAGACTGGCTAAGGCACTTGCACCGCATGGGGGATCTCCCCAAAAGAGTATTGTATGACAATCCAGTAGGGCGAAGAAGCGCCTACAGGCCAAGACTGCGATAGTTGGATGATGCCGTGGCAAACTGTCGGGTCCTGGAGTAGCAAGACTGGGAGGTGGCGGCCAGAGACAGGGCGTGATGTAGGAGGCTACGACTCACCAAGGGTTGTAACGCCGGAGACGTAGAAGAAGGAAAATGAAATGAATGATTTACGGGTGGAAAACGAAGATGACAATTCGTCATATACTGAGTGGTTAAAACGTAACGAAATTGTTTTGATCAATGACAAAAAAGGATGATTTGTGCGTGTTGGCGAGGACTTGTTAACTTCTGGGCTTCCTTCAGAAAGTGATACTGTAGAAACTATGCTCAACAAAGATGATGACAGTGATGATGATGATGTGACCAGTGAATACCAAATTGCGAAATCCAAACCAGTAAAGACGATATGCAGAGCTGGTGTAATGATCTTCATGTCTTCATGTAATGGGTATTCAAATTTCGGGGATCGTTCTTTTGGCATCGCGGGACCAGCGGCGTGGAACAGACTGCTGGAAGGTATTCTTACAAAATTTAAAACCAACCGTGTAGAAGGCTTAACAGTATAATTATACTAAATTGTTACTTATGTACTAAATGAAAGGAGGAATAAGGTGGGGGGATTACCTCTTGGGGTTAGGTTGATTATAATTTAATTAGAATTATGGGACAAGGGAAACAAAACAAATATTCGACATGTTTGGTTATTTAAATATCTATTATGTTTAATGGCTTTTTAATTTCTAAAAAATTTCGTTTATTTAAAGTTATATTTATATTACTTTATTAAACGAATGATCTTTTTTTAAAAAACAATTTGCGAATTCGGAAAAGTTACTATCGGAGAGACATCTTATGTGCTCTTTTATTCTATGATAAAAATTGTGCGTTATTTTACCTAGAGCATTTTAGGGATTAATTTATCCCATTATCTTTGATTATTATTAATAATTTACCCAGATTATTACACGTGCATATGTTTTTATTTGACGATAAAAAAATCAATCAGATTTCTTTTAATACAATTTAAGAAAGGTTTGCATTAGATGATATCTCTAAAATCAGTACAATAAGTTATTTACACAACAAATACATTAAGGAAAGGCCTGATTATGAATTAAGTCGAGATAATGTATACTTCAAAAACATTTATTTCATTAATGAAAAATAATTCCGAAAATACGAGTAAAGATTAAAAATCGACCACCTTAAAATAATATGTACTCATGAAAGCGATATCAAAATTATAGATAACTCTAATATTGTATTCTTTGGATGTTTATCAAAGTAAAAACACCATTATAATAATTAACTATATCTTATTTAGACTGTGAAAAGCATTTCATAGAGTACTCAGCGCTGATAATGATACTTCAAAGAGAATTTTTGACAAACAGATTTACGATTACCAAAAAACCCAACTAAAATGAAAAAGAATATGATTTTTTTAGTGCAAACATTCCCGTAAATTTAACGTTGACCTCTTGAAATGGAGACCATGTTAAGAAAATAGAGGAATCGGTCGACTAGTTTCAGACAATTCCAGTTAGAGGAAAAAGACAGAAACAAATGGAGATTATTTAGAGAGGTCTACCTCCAGCAGTGGAGAAAATTGATATAGATATAAAGGAATCATTGACTTTCTTTTGGAACTGTCTTCACACATACCCAGGTTGGCTGTTGGGGTCGAATATTCTCTTTCCTCCTTTATTTTCCAGTTAGAAATTACAAATATAAATGCTTAAGTCATCGATTTTGAATAATGCATCAAAGAAAATCGGTAAACATCGGTGAAACATGAACAAGTACGACACTAATAAGCCTGCATACTACGAGTGCTTTCCTTTTGAACATTATTTTATCTTCTTCTTATTATTATTTTTCCTTGCTGAAGACCTACGCGGTCTGTTCTCCAGAGAGTTTGCACCCTCTGTGAGGTGAAATCCCAGCTGTCCTGCCATCTTTTAGGAGATCTTCCACGAGGACGAGTCCCATGAGGCTGATTATATAGTGCAATAAAGGGGATTCTGGTGGTGTCAATTCTTTGGACATGACCGTACCAGTCCCTCTATCGCTGTCTACTCCATCTTATAATATCCTCAGCCTCATCCCTGTTATTTTGGTGTTGTTTACACGATCTCTTACTATCTTACCTGCTATCATCCTCAGAGTATTCATTTCGGAAGTCCTCAGAACTTGTTTGATCCTGACTATGTCTGTCCTTGCTTCAACTCCATTTTGCATCTTGCTCTTAATGACCATGGCTTATTATTTTTCATATTGTGGATTTTAAAGTACCAGGGATTGTAGCTACCTTGTTGACTTGTATTTCTTTCCACAGATCAACTCCTCCAACCAGGTCTATGCCCAGATATCTGAAGGTTTGACCTGTTCTATTGGTTGATTCTCTACAGCCAAGATACATGTTTATAATAATAATAATAATAATAATAATAATAATAATAATAATAATAATATGCTGACTTTTAAAACCCTGTTTTTGTGATGTAATCACCTCAAGGGCGCATTAAGACGTGTTTTAAATCTAAATGTGAACGCTACATCTGATTAATATTCGCGATCGATTAGAAAGTATAGTAGAACAAAATAAGCATGTTTTAAATTGGGTATGAAATATGACAAATATTGGTTTTCAGCTTAGATCTGAAGGTGTGAAGGAAGATTGTTTGAAACTGATGGACCGGCTACCGCAAACGCTCGATCCCAGAAACTTGTACTAGAGCAACGCTTTGGCTCAACTAATCTTCCTATTGCCGAGGAGTTCTCCAAGCGAAGTGTGGATTTCCTTGTATTTAGGCTGTTCGTTATACAGAGTTTGGAGTTTGGTTATGGTTTTAA
This sequence comes from Lepidostoma basale, assembly GCA_022606425.2. Lineage (NCBI taxonomy): Eukaryota > Metazoa > Arthropoda > Insecta > Trichoptera > Lepidostomatidae > Lepidostoma > Lepidostoma basale. Next base: position 95,887 of record JAHDVF020000316.1, on the reverse strand, counting down.
AGAGGGTCGTACATTTCGTCTTTTCGATAGATATTAATTTATCAATATGAAAAATGTCTAATTGAATAGTTAATTCATAAATAAAGTTAAATCCAATCTTCATAAATGGCGCTAGTGTGTAGATTGAAACTAATATGTGAAGTTTGGTGTTACATATTAACATAACTGTTTGGTGTTACATATTATATTAACTTGTCAGACATGGTGTTCGTAAGAAAGGTGGAATGGAGAATGTTGTATTTTTTTTTCTTTTATATTTTATTTATTTATTTCGACATAAACGCCGCAAGGGCTTTTACAACATAAAGCGTGCGCTAAACCCAACCAATGACAGGTCATAAGTCCTGTAAACACCTCGATCACCATATTCTGTTTCCAATTTGCATCTTCGTCTCTATTGAGATACAATTAATCCTTGTATTTAAGGGATTTGAAATTTTAACAACATAATATACAGAAGTCACGTATGGATTAGTTCACAATCGAAACAACTATTTATTTAAATTACTATAGTTGACTCAGCTGCGCGCATGTGAAATCGACACATTTTGCCAATTTCTCGTTGAAATACATCTTGGAAGCACAGGTGCGCTTGATAGGCGCACTATCGATTATATCGTTGCACTCATTGTAGCTGAAGCAGCTTGTCGGGTCGTAAAATAACCCTCTGCCCTGACACTTGCCGGCGGCGTTGAGTCCCGTATCCTGGACGACTTCTTCGCAAGCCCTCTTGGTCTCATTGTACACCTGGCTCCTGGGACACACGAACATCTGAGGCATGGCGTGTGACTGGTGATTCGTGAGGCAGATGTAGAACATGTGCGGGTTATGGGGGATGGCCCCGCGCTGCGTAGGAAACGCGCAAGGCTGGATCAGCATCGGGCAGGTATCGTCTGGTAGCTTCACACGGCAGAGCGTCGTATAAGGATCAAAGGCGTATCCATCTTCACAGCGTAGCACTCTGGCTTCTGGTAGAGCAGTTCCATCGTCACCTGGATGGCACATTAGATACAGGCATCTGTTGTAAGGGTGGGGGAACAGTCCAATTTGGAGACATCTATGGACATAATTCACCATATCGGGATCGCATTGACGATTCGGGATTGTGGAGCAATTTCCCGTCGCGATATTGCAGTAGGAGTCGATGCATGTTGTGACCGGTTCCCTGATGAAAGTGTTGCATCCAATGCTGATGCACTCAGATACATGGACGCAGGAATCACACATCAACCCTTCCTTGGTGCACTGGACGCCCTCCTCGGTGACAACTCGAGTTAAAGGATTGTATGAAAATGTTGTGGCAGAGTCTGCAAACGTCTGAAAATGCAAATGAATATTTATTTAACGCAAACGAATATTTCGAATCTTACGTTGATCATAATATAAGGCAAAAACCCGAATGTCGTCAAGAATACGAGAATATTTTGAAAACAATAGAGCGAGAGAGGAATACTTGGATTCTCTGCGAAAGTAATTTGAAATTCAAACTGTTAAATTAAACAACTTTGTTTTGGTATCACAATTGTATTTTATTTTACGCGACAGCTGTTTCATCAACCAATGTTGACATCATCAGCTGTTATAATAATATATCAATAGTCAAATTTTTGGGATTTTTCAAATCGTATGTGTATTTTTCTTCCTACAACAACAACAACAACAACAAACCATCACGCCGTTTCCCCGCAGGGGTAGGCAGAGAGAATGGACCGCCACACTACTCTATCCTGGCACACCTCTCTAGCTTCCTCCACATTCATACATCGAGTCATACACGCACGTCGATTCTTCCGGCTTCTGACATGACCAACTTTTAATATTTGATTAATTTGGTCATGCCATGTTTTCCTCGGTCTACCTCGACTCCTTACCCCATTTACATTGTTAACGTATACTTTTTTAACCATTCTTTATTCACCCATGCGCTCCATATGTCCGAACCAACGAAGCGAACCTTTCATAATTTTGTTCATAATACCTTCTTTCGCTCTACACTCCTTCCTAATATCAGCATTTGAGATTCTGTCGTACATCGTTCTACCACACATACGTCTTAGGGACTTCATCTCTACCGCATTTATTCTGCTCTCATCTTTCTTCTGCCAGTTCCATGCTTCGCTTCCATACATAAGGGTTGGAACCAGAACTCCATTGTGAACGGCCATATTCGCTTTCATTGATAAATTCTTGTTTCCAATAACTACTTTTAAAGCTCCATTCACTTTGTTACCCGCACCAACCCTTCTTTCAATATCACTGTCCGTTCGGCCATCCGCTGGCCATTCTTCCTATGTCAATTTGAATAATTTCTTTGATATAATTTTGAAGTTCTTGCTGAAATTGTGTTATTCTACCTAAATATTTTAATTAATAACAACAATTTGATCCTTATACGACGGAAAAAATACACATAAAGATTCGAAAAATTACGAAAATTTTTCATTTGATATATTATTGTAACACCTGATGATGTCAACATAGGTTGATAAAACAGCTGTCGCGTAAAATAAAATACAATTGTGATACAAAAACAAAGTTATTTAATTTAACAGTTTTAAAATGTTAAGGTATTATAGTAGAACTTCACACGATGCGCATGCCCGAAAACATTTCTGGAATATTGTAAATTTTGTTCTGATTATTGTTGTATGACAATAAACAAACAAACAAACAAACCATGAATATTAATGTTGAATTGGGTTTACTTCCGTGAATATTTCACGGGTTGCAACTAGTTACAATTAAATGTATTATTTCTTCGTCATTGTATCTGTGTCAAAACCATCTTAGTGATCCTTTATTTTATGAGTTAATCAATTCAAATGGGCAAAATATTCCTGATTAAATTGAAGCAGTGTGTTCAGTAGTCAAAGATATGTTTAACTCAATATAAATCCCAAAAATTGTTTTATCCATGGAATATCCAAATGTAAAACAAAAACTTATGGGATGGAAACTATGACCCTCACCAAGAGAAATGTAGAGAGATTAAGAGTCACGCAGCGTTCCATGGAAAGACATATGCTCGGCGTCAGTCTCCGAGATAAAATCAGAAATAAGGAGATTAGACGCCGAACAAAAATAACGGACATCATGGAACGACTAGCGAGACTCAAGTGGCAATGGGCGGGTCATGTGGCGAGACAGAGTGAGGATAGATGGACCTAGAAAATAATGAGGTGAGACCATGGGAGAATAGGAGAAGCGTCGGCAGGCCGCAAAAAAGGTGGGCCGACGACATTGCTGCCGTGGGGGGGAAATGTGGCTGCGGCTGGCAGGAGATAGAGACGAGTAGAAGAGAAGGGAAGAGGCCTATGTCTAGCAGTTGACCGATAAAGGCTGACGAAGAAGAAGAAGAAGAAGAAAACAAAAAAATATTTTGCGTAGCCATTATAATTTGTTTTTCTTATTGAAATTTTTTAATAACAACATAAATCGGATTCTGAACTATGTTCATTTTTTTTCCATAGACGTATTTTAAGGAATGGGTTACATTTTTCTTACCCAAGTACATGTCCCTAGAAGCAGGATAATGCGCAGCTTCTCTAACATGTTGATAACGTATTCTTCAACGGGTGAATAGTTGGGATGTCAAAAAACCTTTATATAAAACAGCTGTCATCCGGTGTGTTCAAGCTAATTTCGTTTTAAACTATTTTTTACAGAATTGGGATTTAACCTGTCTGGTAGTGAGTATTTTGAAACTGCATAAAAATCAATTCAACCCTTGGTAGGTCTCAGCCTCCTCCAAGAAACGAATTTCTTAAAGTATTCGTAACGTTGGTTGTTGTAAGGCGCTCCGGTATCATTTCGAGAAAGCTCAAGCTCCAAATATTCAGCAGTAGCGTTAAAAGCGTACTGCTGTACAGATGTGAGACTTGGAAGTCTACCGCGGACGTTATTGGTAAACTCCAGGTGTTTATAAATAGGTGCCTTCGCTCAATATTCAAAATCTATTGGCCCCAAACAGTGTCAAATGCCGCTCTCTGGACTATGGCAGGCGAAAAGCCAATTAGAGAACAGGTCGCTAGACGCAAATGGCAGTGGATCGGTCACACTCTGAGACGGAACCCAGCCTGCATCGCTCAGGGTGCACTAGACTAGTCCCCTATGGGGGAAAGAGAAAGCGAGGCAGACCTAGAGCCACCTGGAGAAGAACCCTGCAGGACGAGGTTAAGGCGGCAGGCCTCACTTGGGATGATGTTAGGCATCAGGCATGCGATAGAGTCGGGTGGAGAAGGTTCCTTGAGGCCCTATGCACCACGGAGGTGTGACAGGACAAAAAGAAGAAGAAGAAGAAACAGGTAGTTAACCTTAAAAAAAAATCGGACCCATTGAGGATAGTCAGATGTGGAGAAGGAGATACAACACAGAGCTCTACGATCAATACCAGGACGTCAGCGTGGTCAAGTTTATAAAGATTAACAGACCTATTCCCGCATGGGGGATCTGGAGCTCCCCAAAAGAGTGTTGTATGACAATCCAGTAGGACGAAGAAGCGTCGGCAGGCCGAGACTGCGATGGTTGGATGGTGCCGTGGCAGACTGTCGAGTCCTGAGCAGCACGACTGGGAGGTGGCGGCCAGAGACAGGACGGGCTAGAGACGTTTATACCGTGCTGGAAGGTATGTGTACCAGTAAATGCCATAGTTGCATAACTTCAGCAACACTACCATCTAGTCCGACTCTCTGGCGGCCGGATAGAGTAGTGTGGCGGTCCATTCTCTCAGCCAACCCCTGCGAGAAAACGGTGTGCTGGTTTGTTGTTGTTGTTATTGTCGGTTGTTTTCAAAATAATTATTGAATGCTTTAAAAGTTCAAATTCCCTGTAAAAAATTAGTCCAAATACAAAAAAAAATGTTTTTATGCAGATAATACTAATTGCTAATTAATCCTAAAGTAACGAAAAGTCAACGTTCAATTTAGTGAAACAATATTTGTTTTTCAATGTTTTTATACGTAGATACTTGGGCTCGCAATGTTTGAAAGTAATGCCGAAATTGTAATCTATAATCTGTGACTGTTATAAAAACCCCTTAATGATCCTAGATGCAGCACGATCTTTGAGATGTATATTCCAATTATTGATATAAATCACGACATTTGTGGCAGAGAGGTGAGAGCTGACGGCCATACCGAAGGTAATTCTCTCTCTTAATTGTCGCATTGTCTTTGGTCTGGTGTATAATTCACGTGACAATAAAATGTTAATAGGTTAGCTACCTATCACATGTCAGGTGAATCAATACAGTAATCGTAATATTAATGTCTTGAAATTGAAACCATGGGTGGAAGAGGATCATAAGGCATTATCAAATGTTTGATAAAGCGAAGCATGGAACCGGCAGAAGAAGGATGAGAGCAGAATAAACGCCGTAGAAATAAGGTCCCCAAGACGTATGTGTGGTAGAACGATATACGACAGAATCCCAAATGCTGATATAAGAAAGGGATATAGAGCGAAAGAAGGTATTTCTAATAAAATTATGAAAGGATCGCTATATGGAGCACATGGATGGAGAATTAATGGTTAAGAAAGTTTACTTTAATGATGTAAACTTCTCTGACTTTTCGTGCACATATCGAGAGGATTTGTGACATTGCACTGAGGATGTTGGACTTCATCATTCGGACCGGAAGAGTTTTCAGAGATCCCAATGTGCTCAGAGTCCTATACAATGCGTTGGATCGGAGCAGACTCGAAAGTGGTTCTGTGATATGGAGTCCTCGCGAGAAAAAAATTCTGAGGTAGGTATATCTACATGAGGGAGTATGGTAGTTATCCGTGGCTCTATCCCACGGTATTTCTTTCAGGAATGCTTGGAACCAATTTTTTACAGCTTCGAAGAGATGGGCAACTCATTACCAATTTCTTTAAATTAATCAGGGGATATTTCGAGAACTCGGCCGTGCTAGAAGGTGTTGGTCTTTTGTCCCTGATAGATTTCTCCGACAGCGACAACACAGATTGTTTTACCTACCGGCCACCAGAACCAATCTGCCTCTGGTGACACCGGTGGGATGAGCAATTAGTCTGCTGAACGCGGTCTCCTCGGAGATCAACGTCTTTCATATTAGTGAAGGTACGTTCAGGGGACAAATATTCTTGACTTTAGAAAGTATCTTGTCTTCCTAATGTCGAACCATCTCTAATGCGTTCCTGGTATTATGTTGTATTTTCATAATATTTTGCCTGTACTCAATAGATGCCTTAAACATTTTGCTGTTTGTAATGTCTTTTGAGTAAATAAACTGATTTGATTTGATTTAAACGGAGTACGGAGTCGAGCGTGATGGTTTGTTGTTGTTGATAATGCCTTTGTAAGGCGAAACATGTCATTACCATAAACTGTAATAAAACTTTTAGAAAACCGACGTTTTCATTTAATGTGGAGCTTTGCATCATTGTCCAAGAAGCAAAAAAAAATGTTTTTATAGTAATCAGTAAGGCATGTTTATAAGCTTAAATATGTGATACAATGCATTTTAGTATTTTGTATTTCTTATTAGTTTAGCGAACTCATTACTATCGCTATCGCCTGAGAGTCGTTTTGCTGCTATAAACATTTTATAGTGCCAATGTGGACTGAAAAGATTGGTGACAATAAAATTGTAGTCAAAACATAGTAAAATTTACGCATTTTCGTTTGCGGGTTCTTAACCTTTAGACGCCCAGTGGTCCCGTAAGGGACCGCGGATTTGCGTCGTTCAATTCCCATCGGTCCCGTGCGGGACCGGTGATTATGGTGCATTTCGCTATCGGATTACACTGATTTATGACAATAGTATTCAAAATATGAATATTAGCTTACCTTTATAATGTCTTTTAGATACCGATCCATAATTTTATTTTAGGTTTCGATAAATATTTTTGTCATGATGCGTATTATTATTATATATAGTGTTTTTACCTGCGTTACAAGATCCACTCTTGGGATATGCGTTGTTTTTTTACGATCTGACTAATAAATCACAATATCTACACCACTGTTACTTTTTCGTCATTTTCAAATCAAATCAGTTTATTTTCTCAAAAGTCATTACAAACAACAATTATAGTTTAAGGCATCTATTGAGAACAGGTAAAAATAACATATATAATACGAGTACCAGGAACGCATGAGAGATGGTTCGACTTTAGGAATACAAGATATTCTCTAAAGTCATAATAATAAATGGTGTTCTTGTGCCGACCCTTATGTATGGAAGTGAAGCATGGAACTGGCAAAAGAAGGATGAAAGTAGAATAAATGCAGTCGAAATGAGATCTCTAAGACGAATGTGTGGCAAATCTGTATATGATAGAGTGACAAATGCAAGTATAAGAAGTGAATGTGGTGCGAATGAAAGTGTTATGAACAAAATAAGGAAAGGGTCATTAAGATGGTTTGGACACATGGAAAGAATGAGTGAAGACAGAATGGTACAGAAGGTATATGTTAACGGCGTGAATGGAGCTAGAAATAGAGGAAGGCCGAGGAAAACGTGGCACGATCAAATCAATTAAATATTGAATGTCGGTCACGTGAGGAGTCGGAAAAATCGACGTGCGTGCATGACAATATGTATGAATGTAGAGGAAGCGAGAGAAGTATGTCAGGACAGAACAGTGTGGCGTTCCATTCTTTGTGCCTACCCCTTCGGGGAGACGGCGTGATGGTAAGTTAGTTAGTTAGTTAGTCTCTAAAGTCAAGAGTATTTGTTTTCTGAACGTGCTTCACTAGTATGAAAGACGTCGATTTCCGAAGCGATCATGTTCAGCAATTTGATTGCTCTACCCACCGGCATCACCAGAGGCAGGTATTTTCTGAACTGGACGGTTGTAATCACGTTGCTGTTTAAATTTATTTTTTAATTTCTTTATGTTTTTATTATTTAACTTGAAGTTTAATGTGTAATTATATAAAATGTGAAAAATTACAAATAAAGCTTTTGTGTACTATAAACAATCTTTGATTGTAATAATGCTCTTAAGTTCACGTAAATAGGATGATTCATTTTAGATATGTAATTATTTTTATAATAGCTACGCATAGGTCGCAAGTCGCGCAAATGTTTTACAATAAATGCTTGGGCAGTGGGCTACCTTTATTGCACGCTGCGCACGGGCGTCTAAAGGTTGAACCACGATTTGTCAATGTCTTCGAACTATGTGACCAAAATATTTTAACACTTTTTGAGGGCGTACCCTAGAGAGTCTTTCCCTGGTGCCCAGCTGTTCAAGAATCCACTGGTTCATTCTTCTCGCCCTCCAGAGCAATCGCAGCATTCGTCGTCAGCACCACATCTTAACGTCCTTCGTGACCGAGTGGAAGTGGTCTCGGGTTCGATTCCCGGGGATGGTAGTGTGATTGTCACACTGTCTTTGGTCTGGTGTGCAATTCAGGTGACAATAAAATGGCAATAGATCAGCCACCTATCACATGTCACGGGAATCAATTTGATAGCTATACCCTTTACACCGATTCAATAGATTAATTTAATATTTAATTAGGGTACGGTCGAAAGTAATTTCAATAAATTTGTGTAAGATTCAATAGATTTATGTAAAATTTAATATAAAAAAATTGTTTTAAACTAAATTCCTGTAAATTTTTTTTTGCAATTATTGTAAAAACGTGTTTTTTTCTTATAAAAACCACTTTACTTTGGATATCCCTTATGCACTTTTTAATATTTCTAAATACATTATTACTATAAGGAGCCACATTGTATTGTCCAAGAAATATAATTGTTTAATATTTTTAGAGTTTTTCTCTTCTTAATGTTTGTTAACAATGTAACTGCGCCCTAAAAATCCGTATAACTAGCCTTCTCGATCGACGTTTCGGTGGTCGTTGCAGGCTCCATCTTCAGGGTAGTTATGAATGTGTATTTGGTAATGTATGCTTAACTCCTACGCTGTGTAAGTGTTTGAAGTGTTTATTCAAACATAAATTCACAACACAAAATGAAGGCAAATGTAAAAAAAATACGCAACTCGTATGGTTATTTTACAGCTTTATTAAAATACGTTTTCTAGTTTTTAAATACATTCTATTAAACAAAAATGTGTGAAGTGTTCCTCGATTTATTGGCATATATATAATACATCTTTCAAAAATTTGTCAGACGTGGTGGTCGTAAGAAATGTGAAATGGGGAATGTAGTATTACATAAAGCGATCACTTAACCCAACCAATGACAGGTCATAAGTCCTGTAAACGCCTCGACCACCATATTCTGTTTCCAAAAATACAATTTACATCTTCGTCTCTATTGAGATAAAATGAATCCTTAAAAACTTTTGTTACGTTGGATGCCACATCTTCTTGTCCAGCATATGGACATAATAATACATAATCATTAGAATCTCCACGGATTAAAGTCGGTGCAGACAAAATCAATACACCGAGCTGCCGTTGTGTTGAAGTAATATTTGGTAGCGCAAGAATGATGGAGGGGGGTCGCTGCTACAGCCCCGCAGGTAAAATAGTCGTGGCAGTTGCTGGGGTCATAGAAATACCCATAAGCCAGGCACTTGCCATCAGCGCCAGCTGCCGGGGCTGGCGTGGCTTTCTCCACACAAACAGTTCCGTTGTACACCATGCCGTGGAGACACTTAAAGATCTGGGGGTGGTAAGAGCCCCCGTACTCCTGGCAGATGTAAAAGAGGCTGGGGTTCCTCAAGACGGCGCCAGACTGGTTAGGAGCCGTGCAATCAGGGACTGATCGCGAGCACGAACCATTCACATTCGGCAAACGACACAGAGTGGTCATAGGGTCGTAGTAAAACCCTCCCGTGCAATATCGCGAAATGGATAAGGCAGGCGTCGTGCTCGGACAAATGTGGAATCTGAAGCAGTCGTACGGATCAGGGAAGATTCCGGGCTGGTTGCAGATGAACTCGTAGTCGTCGTTTCGGCAGTCGGGATTGCTTTGGGTCGTGCAGTTGGCCGTGGACTGGAGGCACGTGGCGCCGTCCTCGCACTGGCGGACATCTGTCTGCAGCCAGTTGCCTGGAGCCAGCTCCACGCAGTAGGACAGCTGGTAGCAAGTCTTGCACATGTACCCAGTCTTTGTGCATGCAGCTTCAAAGTCACGGTGCCATGAAGTCTCTCCGCCAGCTTGCCGTTTGGCACACACCTGAATAGAACATCAGCAAATTAATAATCGACCCCTCGGTAATACTTTTTATTTTTTAAAGATCACGAATTTTGGAGGGAAGGATGTTGAACATCATTATGCGATTTTCATCTAGTGTCCCTTTAGAAATACTAGTAAGAGATCGGCTTGAAATCAACGTGGACGGCAACAGAATCGAGAATGTCCATGAATATATATACCTGGGACACAATATTCGATTGGGCCGAGATAACCAAACCGCAGAGTTAAAAAGAAGAATTGGACTAAGCTGGGCAGCTTTTGGAAACATGAGTTACATCCTTAAAAACCGGAAAATACCGATCAACCTGAAACGAAAAGTCTATGAAGCCTGCGTTCTGCCAGTTGGTAATTATGGTCTTGAAACTGTTACATTGTCCAAACAAAGTGCCGAGAAACTACGAGTGACCCAAAGAGCCATGTTAGGAATAAGCCTAAGAGACAGAGTCAGAAACGATACGGTGAGAGAAAAAACAAAGGTCACTGACATCATCCACCGGGTGACGACTCTAAAATTACAATGGGCAGGTCACGTAGCCAGAAGCTCAGATGAACAAGAAGACTGCTGACTTGTAGACCGTGGACGGCGAAAAGAAGTGCAGGGTGACCGCAACTACGGTGGAAGGATGATCTGAACAGACACGTCGGAATAACCTGGATGCAGTCTGCACAGGACAGAGTGACATGGAAGCGAATGGAGGAGGCCTTTGTCTAGGAGTGGACGGGAATAGGCTGAAGAAGAAGAAGAAGAAGAGTATGAGATGCCAATCACGTTTTTTTCGAATGTATACAATATTTAAAATAATTCGTACCTATATCAATACATATCATACTACTCGTAGTATTTCTAAAATAAATTAATAAAAAACGTTGTTACTTTAAAATACTAGTATGATATGTTAATTTTTTTTTTCAAATACGTATTTTAATAAAAAAAAAAATTAATCGATCGAAAATAAATGTTTATCATTTCAAACTAGTATTGAAAATTGATAAATAAAAAGGTGATTTCGACTAGTGTCACTTTAGAAATACATACTATAATAGTATGATATGTTAATCTATTTTTAAATGTGTATTTTCTAAGAATTTTTATAAATCAATAAATAAGTTTTTAAAAAAGGCTTAATTTATTTATTTATTTAGGGTAACATACAGCGATATCAATAACATATATATAAAAGAAACATTCAGAATAATTAAAATAAGGCCAATTACATGCTACCATAATGATCGAAGTGTGCGCGGGAGATGCCTATTGGTGGCGATGAGGTTCGCAACCCATCACACCGCGTCTCTCGCGTTGGCGAAAAGAGAAGGATGGAGTGCAGCATCGATTAAAGTGTTGCAGCCCATTCTTTCTGTCTACCCTTTCGGGGAAACGACGTGATGGTTAGTTAGTTAGTTAGTTAGTTACATGCTACCACTTAATATTTCATACTACTATTTCTAAAGAGAAAAACGAATAGTGCTTTTGACTTGTGTCACTCTAGAAATACTAGTGTGAGGTACACATATAATTTACTATTTATTCTCTATACTTACAATGAAAAACGCTCCCAATAATGAAATAACGAATATCTTCAAATACATTGTTGCTGCTGATCTTTACCGTTTGAAATAGCGCAACTATGAATGTGAAGGCTCTTCACAAATGCATGATAAGGCAATCAATTTCACCTAATATAAATGTAGCGGAGACGTCAATTATATGACCAGGGATAAAAAACAATTAATGCAAGGTATATTCAAATATATATTCTGATTTTGAAAATTTGGTTTGGTTCATGTGGTGCTCCTGTAAATTTTGAGATATTTCGTGTATAAGTGAATTGTTTTGGTCAATTTAACTGTTGCCGCACTTTATAATAGTTAATTGTGACACGTAATTTGTTTTTCTAAAGAATTTTGAATGTGTAAAAATAAATTTTTCATTTGTTCCAATGACAATTTGAATAATTTCTTCAATATTATTTTTAAGTTCTTGCTGGTTAAGTGCCTAATTACAGCTAATTTAAAAAACGGTGGATACGTGTAACATAAATTAAATAAACACAAAAGTCCGGATCGTCCATGTCAACATGTGCAACATCGAAAAAAAACATTATGTGCTAAATTAAAAAACCGGTGGATTTGTGGAACATAAATTAAATAGTCAATATGTGCACCATCTAAAAAGAACATTTTGTGTTAAATTATTTCATTATTTTATTTAATATAAAATACAATTTTCATTGTATTTTATATTATTTGTTTTAGATTTATTTTGTGGGTGTTGGACGATCGAAGTGTGCGCGGGAGATGCCTATTGGTGGCGATGAGGTTCGCAACCCATCACACCGCGTCTCCCGCGGGGCGAAAAGAGAAGGATGGAGTGCCGCATCAGTAAAAGTGTGACAGTCCATTCTTTCTGCCTACCCTTTCGGGGAGACGGCGTGATGGTTAGTTAGTTAGTTATATTCAAATATTATTTTTAGTTTCCATCCTAGGGATTGATTTGCAGCAAAGTCTATTGACATATTAACATCTTAATCTTATTTAAATACAGAGTGAGTGCAAAACTGATACGGACGGTTGCTTCCGTCTACGAAGGAAGCACTGCCAGTGTTAGGGTAAATAGAAACATCACGCCCTAGTTTGATATCAAAAAGGGTATTAAACAGGTTTGCGTGATGTCTCCATGGTTGTTCAATCTGTATATGGACGTATGAAAGAACTGAAAGGAATAAGTGCTGGTGCTAAGATGAGAAATATGTCTGCAAGTTGTCTGCTTTACGCGGACAATCGCGTTCTCGTTGCGATAGTGCAGGCGAATTACAATACAAGTCTTGGTGTCGAGAATATAAATATGAGGTATGCAAGTCAAACGATTTAATGATGAATGTCGGAAAGTCAAAAATTTTGGTTTTTGGAAAGGAAGAGCAAATGACAGTTTGTGACATAAGAGAGAATGAAAATAATCTTGAGCGGGTGTCTGGGTTTGTGTATTTAGGCAGCATGTTCGCAGCGGATGGTCAAACGGACAGTGACGTCGAAAGAGGGGTTGATGCGGGCAACAGAGTGAATGGAGCCCTCAAAACTGTTATTGGAAACAAAAAATATCAAAAACACTAACTAACTAACTAACCATCGCGCCGTCTCCCCGAAGGGGTAGGCAGAAAGAATATACTGCCACACTTTTCTTTCCTGACATATTTCTCTCGCTTCCTCAACATTCATACATCGTGTCATGCACGCGCGTCGATTTCCCTGACTCCTCACGTGGCCGACATTCAATATTTGATTTATATGATCGCGCCACCATACACAGAGTATCCACACATTCGTCTAAGAGATCTCATTTCTACTGCAATTATTCTACTTTCATCCTTCTTTTACCAGTTCCATGCTTCGCTTTCATACAAAAAAGTCGGTAGAAGAACATCAAAAATTATCAATGAAAGAAAAAATTCCCGTTCATAATGGAGTTCGAGTTCCAACGATGAGATGAGAGCAGAATAAATACGGTAGAAATGAGATCCCTTAGACGTTTGTGAGTGAATCATATAAGATATAGTGTCAAATGCAAATATAAGAAGTTAATGCAGTGCAAATGAAAGTCTTCTTCCTTATTGTAGACCTATGTGGTCTGTTCTCCAGAGTGTTGTTCCACCTGTGAGGTAGATTCCCAGCTGTCCTTCCATCTTTTAGGAGGACTTCCACGAGGACGAGTCCCATGAGGCTGATTATGCAATGCAATATAGGGGAGTCTGATGGTGTCAATTTTTTGAACATAACCGTACCAGTCCCTTTTTCGCTGTCTGCTCCATCTTATAATATCCTCAACCTCACATATCTCTCTTATTCTGGTGTTCTTCACGCGATCTCTCAGTGTCTTGCCTGCTATCGTCCTCAGTGTCTTCATTTCGGAAGTCCTCAAAACTTGTTTGGTCCTTACTGTGTCTGCCCTTGCTTCGACGCCATACGACGCAAATTAAAGTGTTATGAACAAAATAATGAAAGGGTCATTAAGATGGTTTGGACACATAGAAATGTATGATTTAATATGTTAGCGATATAAACCGAATAAGAAATAGAGTAAGACTGAGGAAACGTGACATGATAAAATGAAATGTTGAATATCGACGTACGTGCATGACACGATGTATAAATGTTGAGGAAGCGAGTGAATAATTTTATATAATACAATTATTTTTCAATACTTTAAACTTGTTAAGAGCCCCTAGTTAGATTATCTGATTTCAATAGATATCTCAACTTATCGTTATCAATATTTTAATGGCAAAATATGAAAGTATTCTTAATGGATTCTAGATATTTGAGTTAAAATATCTAGAAATATAAAGGGTTTTTCATTAACCCCTTACCGCATACTGGCTCATATATGATCTAAAAAAATCTTTCGTCATATAAAACAACAAAATAATAAAATATGTCTTGCTTCTAGCAATAATACTAAAGTTTTATCTATGATCCGCGTTACTAGTTGTCAAACTTCTTGCTAGATGTCTCTGGTTGTACTAGATGTGCGTTCGACTGTTTCCAACTGTCGGTATTTTCTGTACAAACGTGATATTCAAAAGCGTTATTTTTTTTGTTTGTAAAACGCTATAAATAATTATATTACACTGGTTTACTATTATTTTCATTAGGTAAGTAATAAAATGATCACTTTTATATAAAATTATGGAGAATATTGTGTAAAATCTAGGAATAAAAAGGGGAAGACCTTGAAATATTTTTTTGTATTTTATATAGGAAAAAATATTTTATTTGAAAAATAAAAAAATACGTGTCTTTTTTTTCACCTTTTACACATCTTATATTTTTTTACAAATTAAAAAAAAAATCATGCAGTTAGGGGTTAAGAGAGCTCGAACATTGAAATGAAATAAAACAACCTGTCTATATATTGCCATATATAATATATTTTTTTGATCTTGCGTTTCTTTGACGAACAGGTAATGCTTCATCGACCATCGATCCTGTTATCTCAAATTTATGCATTAAACGACGTATTGTGGACTCTGCAGGACGGCCATGAATGCTGTAAATTGGCCTATAGAGCACTGATTTTGATAACAATATTAACAATTTCAACGCGTTGTTGTAGCGTGTAGCGTTCCATGGTGAAATTTCAAGATTAAATAAGTATTTTTGTCAAATTTCACAGCTATCACTTTACCAAAATGGCCGCTATACGCTGTCAAAGTTCGAACGTCCTTATGGAAAAACCCTTTGACCACCAGGATACACCACCTGCAGCGAAGCCACGGAGGCCATTTGGCCAAAATTATATTTCATACATAATGTCATTAAATGTCCTTTAAAATTAAAAAAAAATATGTGTCAATATCACAGGTTGTTTCATTTCATTTTTTAAGTTCGAGCGTTCTTAATGAAAAACCCTATGTAAATATAAAGAAGACAATGGTATAAAGAAAGATGATTACCTTTTGTGGCAGAGTGGCAACAGCTATGACTGCCATACCGAAGATCCCGGGTTCATTTCCCGACTATGGCAATGTGATTCTCACACTCTCTTTGGTTTGTTGTAGAATTCACGTGACAATATAGATTACGTTTTAACTGTTTTGGTGTCAAAACTATACAAGTTTTTTTCTTTATAAAAAGAATTTTGACAGGTGTAAAAATACATTTTTCATTTGTTCCAATGACAATTTGAATCAATTCTTCAATAATATTTTTAAGTTCTTGCTGGTGTTGGATTGTTTTAAGTGCCTAATTACAGTAAATTTAAAAAAAAAACAGTGGATAACGTGGAATAAAAATTAAATAAACACAAATGTCCGGATCGTCCAGCTGACCATCTAAAAGAACATTATGTGTTAAATTATTTTCCTTTGTTATTTTATTTTATATCATTGTATTTCAGATAATTTGTTTTACATTTGTTATGTAGACGTTGAACGATCCAAGTGTGCGCGGGAGATGCCTTTTGGTGGCGATGAGGTTCGCAATCCATCACACCGCGTCTTTCGCGATGGCGAAAAGAGAAGGATGGAGTGCCGCATCGATTCAAGTGTGGCAGTCCATTCTTTCTGCCTACCCTTTCGGGGAGACGGCGTAATGGTTAGTTAGTTAGTTATATAGATTAGCTACCTATCACATGTCATGAGAATCAATATGATTGCTATACCCTTTACATTGACACCGTATTGATGTAAAGAGCTATTCGACAAAATAATAATAAACAAACTAATTAACTAACCATCACGCCGTCTCAAAGAAAGGCCGAAAGAATGGACTACCACACTTTTCTTTCCTGACATACTTGTATCGATTCCTCAACATTAATACATTGTGTCATGCACACACGTCGATTTCTCCGACTCCACACTTTCCTCGGTCTTCCTCTATTATTAGTTCCATTTAAATTGTAAATATATACTTTTTTTCCATTATTTCCATTGATTTTTTTATAACTAAATAATATTTTTTTTAAATAAATAAAACTAACCACTACATTCCAGTGTGGGATTTGACCTCTTCTTCAATAGTCCTCCATTGGCCTCAGTCAAAATCTATCCCTCTCCATTTTCCAGGTCTTCCCAGTCTTCTTATTACTTTTGTTGGAATGTTGCATTCCCCTATTAACACGCAAGTCCCGCATGGACGGGGGACGGGCCTAGCCTAAATGGCGCCGCTGCGTCCTATAACAGCTTTGTATAAGCGGTGAGTAACCTTCTATGGTCTCTTTTCACGTGGCACCTATCTGAACATAATCTTTGCTGTTTTATAATAACACAATTAATTTTGACAATTAATTTTTACTTGTTGTGTTTTTATTCAATATAAATTTTACTTTGGATTTTTTGATCAGAAGGAAAATGAAAATCTTGAATCAACCTGTAGGCAAAGAATATTTTTATCAACAAAATGAAACATTTGATAACATAAATATCATTTATTTTTCAACAATCTTTGTATTTACAAAATACGACATATTACACACAATTGTTTTCTAATTAATATTAATTTTTTTTTTTTTTTAAAAAGACTAACATCAAAGATTTAAATCAATGATATTAGAATTTATTTTCACAATCTTCAATATGAGCAGAAAATAGCTCATTATTATGAAGAAGGAATCTGGTCGTGTCCAGGCTCGAACCCAAGTCCCCTAGGTTAGGAGTCAAGCGTTCTATCCCCTAGACCACCACCCGATTTGTTTAAAAAAATATAAGAACATACATATATATTATATATATATACATATAATATATATCAGGTTGTATCACACAGAGTGCTCAAAAATTATTAGTACATACCGAAAGGAGTCATCTATATTTCTGAAAATACCCTTGTAAGGCGAAATATTTCAAATTAAATAAGACTATTTAATCGATATAAAGAGCGAGGCTTGCATTTAATAAAAGGTCGGAAATAATAGAATCAAATAGTATAGACCTAAAACTGAGAATACTCCTCATCAAGACCTATGTATGGAGTATCTTGATGTACGGCTGCGAGACATGATGCCTATCCGAAAGAGATAAACGGAGACTAGAGGCTTTTGAGATGTGGTCCTATAGAAGACTATTAGGAATTGCCTGGAGAGACCACATCACGAATGAGGAGGTTCTCCAAAGAATCAAAGGAGGAAGGCACCTGCTCAGGACCTTGTCCGAAAGGCGTGCAAGATGGATCGGCCATGTAATACAACAAGAAGACCTCTTGCATGCCATAATGGAGGGTATGACCGAGGGGACAAACTCTAGGGGACGCCCACGCCGAGAATACCTGGAGGACCTGTTGGTGGACGTGCGCTGCTCATCATATGCAGATTTCAAAAGAGCCGCACAAGACAGGGAAGAATGGAAGAGAAGAATAGAAGAAATTACTGCAAACCAATCCCAGGGTTGAAACCAGAAAGAAGAATCGATATACTTTTTTTTTTTAAATTTGATGTGTAATAATTAAAACAAATAAAAAGCTTTCGGTAAATACAAATAATTCTAAAGCAAATATTCATTGTTTCTTGAACAATGATGTAAAACTCCATATTAAATAATTAATACGAATGAAAACGTCAGTTTTCTAGAAGTTTTATTATATGTATCGCCCTTCTAAGGCACTTTAAATTCTTACATTTGATAATGCCTTAGAAGGGCGAAACATGTCATTCCCATAAAATATAATAAAACTTATAGAAAACTGACTATTTTTATTTGAATTAATTATTAAAGCAAATAGTCAATTTTTTTTTTTAAATATAAAAATATATTTTAAGTATAGTTTAAATAAAATAAATTATTAAAGAAGTAAAGGTACGTTACACAAGTGCAAGATTATTACGAATAATGTGTAAAAGCGGATGATTAAAAGTAACAAAATGAACATTGGTTACCCTTAGCATTTTACGCAGATACTTGTGCTGTACATTGTGTGTTTGTATTGACGTTAACTCAAGAAGCAGTGCACAAAATTAAAGTTGCACAACGGGCCATGGAAAGATCCATAGAAGACGCACCAGAGTCAGCGACATATGGACACGCATTGCAACGATGTAGTGGCAATGGGCTGGGCATGTGTGCCGATGGAATGATGGAAGATGGAGCCAGGTGGTTACTGAATGGAGGCCAAGGTTGGAAAGAAGTGTCGGGAGACAGCCTACCAGGTAGAGCGGATATTATGCGGACAGCCGGAAGGGCCTGGAGAACACTGGCAAGAGACCGAGAAAGATGGCGTGGGGGTGGAGACGCTTATGTCCAGCAGTGGATGTTGACAAGCTGATGAAGATTGTATGTTTATTTTAAACAGAGTAACCACACATTTCAAACTGTAATTTTAAAATCTAAACAGCGGGAGAGTATTTAAAATTTCTCTACTGTGTCATGTTGAAGTTTGAGTCGTCGGTAAAGAATCATTTGTGAAGCTACATCAGCTGGAATGTAACTAATTGTGTAAAACTTCATATTAAATATTTAATTGAATTAAAACATTTTTCAACAAGTTTTATTACATTTTATAAATATGAGACCAGAGCAATCAAGACATATTCTGTTTCCAAAAAACAATTTACATCTTCGTCTCTATTGAGATACAATTAATCCTTAAAAAAAACTCTGTCATAAATATCACAATTGATTATATTTTGTCGCGACAGCTGTTTAGCTAACCGATGAGAGAGAAGTTGATTGTAAGACCTGGCGATGCTAACATCGGTTAGCGAAACAGCTGCCGCAACAAAATATAACCGATTGTGATATTTATAACAGAGTTTTTTTTATTTAAACAGTTAATAAGAGGAAGGGTTAAGCATTATAAATTTTTGCTTTTACATATTCTCCGAAATAAACATGTATAATATATTTAAATGGTGCGTTGCTCTACTTAATAACTAGAAACATTATTTATAAATAAAATATTTATTTGAAAACATATGTGCACTAAAAAATAAAACAGGTGAACGCAATACAACTTTGATCGTGTAGTTAAGACAAATGATAGAAAATAAATTGACAGTCTAAATACTTTCACCAATCCTTTTATCTGTTCTATGGTATAGAAACATAAATACAGTCGAACCTGGTTATGAGGAAGATGGGACCGACTGAATTTGCTAGATATATCAGAGAATAGGTGTTTTTAAATACTTACAAACACTTATTGTTTCTTGAACAATGATGTAAAACTCTAACTAACTAACTAACTAACCATCACGCCAGTTCTCCGGAAGGGTAGGCAGAGAGGATGGATCGCCACAATGCTCTGTCCTGGCATACCTCTCGGGCTTCCTCTACATTCATACATCGTACCATGCACGCACGTCGATTATTCTGACTTCGAATGTGGCCGCCTTTTAGTAATTGATTAATTTGGTCATGCCATGTTTTCCTCGGTCGTCCTCGGCTTCTTTTTCCACTCACGCTGCTTGCGTACAACTTTTTAACCATTCTACTCTCATCCATTCGTTCCATATGTCCAAACCATCTCAAGGATCCTTTTTTTTATTTTAACTGCCATACATTTCTCTCTTATTTCATCGTTCGATATTCTATCATACAACGTTTTCCCGCACATTCTTCTTAGTGATCTCATTTCTACGGCGTTTATCCTGCTTTCATCCTTCTTTTGCCAGCTCCAAGCTTCACTTCCATACACGAGGGTTGGCACTAGAACTCTGTTGTGTACTGCCATTTTTGCTTCTGTGGATATATTTCTATTTGCAGTAATGACTTTGAGTGCACCATTTATTTTATTCCCAGCACCAACCCTTCTTTCGATGTCTTTCTCTATTTTTCCGTCTCTTGTAAACATGCTTCCCAGATACGTAAATTCGGTTACTCGCTCCAATTTCTCGCCCATCGCACTCATATCACAAATCGTCATACATTCTTCTTTCTCGAAAACCATCACTTTAGATTTAGACCCATTCATCATGTTTCACCCTTCTAAGGCATTATCAAATGTGACGAAACTTCAACTCCTTGCAGTTTATATACACTAATAAATGGAGCAGAATATGGTAATTAACGAAAATTGATGTGACTTTATACATTTTTAACAAATAATTATTTGGGTAGGTCCAGAAATATTGGAAAGTGTTTCTTGGAACTCGTTAAGAACTTAAAAAAAAAACAGTGTGTTAATTCATAATAAAATAGTCATTATGGAATGCCAGTGTCAACACCTTAAGTTTATCAAAAATTAAAATAAATTAAGTCACCTCTGATGTGACAACAAAACTTTGTCACTGCGGTCGTATGGCACATGTGAGGTGACATGATTTACATGCTTGCATGACACTGTGCATGAATGTTTGGGAAGTGGGAGAACAGGCCAATTTAGCGGTCCAATCTTTCTGCTTATCCCTTTGGAGAGACGGCGTAATGGGTACTTAGTTAAAATACTAATTGTACACATTTTTATGCATTGAACGTAAAGGGAGTCCAATGTATGACATTTCTATCTAATTAGTTGAATTATTGATAAATTGCTTTTGGCATTGATCAGCACATATATAAACAAGATAACAGCTTCAACACTTCCCCGATAGACCAGACAAACAAAGTAATTATTACATAATACAATCATTCTACATGACTACTTGTCATCTGAACGCGGTCTCCTCGGAGATCGACGTCTTTCATATTAGTGAAAGTACGTTCAGAGGGCAAATACTCTTAATTCTGGAGAGTATCCTGTCTTCCTAATGTTGAACCATCTCTCATGCGTTTCTGGTAGTATACTATACACAATACATTATACGACTAGTATACTATACACACACATGTTACCTGTTCTCAATAGATGCCTTTGAAAAATTATTTTGTAATGTCTGTTATGAATTAAACTGATTTGATTTGATAAATGTAGTAATAAAGATGTTTTTTTTTATTTGTTAAAAATTAAGGTGTCTTATAGTACATAAAATATGGTATTCAAATAGACTTACAAGCAGATTAAAAGAAATAGTTTTTTTGTGGCAATGGTTTTAGTACGGTCACGTAACTGGTAAGATGAACATTAAAAAATTATAAAACATTTTGATCCGTTTGTGAATCTGACTTTTTGTTAGTAACACTTTCTGTATGTTTCTAAACAATAGGTTTGATTTTCAAGATGTCAAGCCACAGTGATCTATATGGCTAAAACATGCAGTCTATCATTGTTTTATTGGTGTGATTTAACATATTTTATAATTAGAACATAAATTTAAACAAAACTTAAATATAAACATTATAAAATAAAAATATTGGAATGTGTAGACCAGTGGTTCTCTTATTTGGCTACGGAACCCTTTTACGGAGCCCTAAAAATGGCAAAATTATTTAATCATTTAATTTGGAGTTTTTTTGTATACAAATACTGGATTTTTACCCATTGCGGGTTAATCATTTTTTAAGGATTAATTGTATCTCAATAGAGACGAAGATGTAAATTATTTGGAAACAGAATATGGTAGTCAAGGCGTTTACAGGACTTATGACCTGTCATTGGTTGGGTTAAGCGATCGCTTTATGTTAACAACATTCCCCATTCCGCCCTTCTTACGACACCACATTTGACGAATTTAACGCTTAATTTTTTTTAATAAATAAATTTTTGCTTAATGCTTACAAATTATCTTAATAGATGGCGCTAGTGTACAACAATGTGAAGTTATTAAAAAATAGTAGCATATATACAAGTTCCAAAAATTTGTCAAATGTGGTGTCGTAAGAAGGGCGGAATGGGAAATGTTGTTAATATAAAGTGATCGCTTAACCTAACCAATGACAGGTCATAAGTCCTGTAAACGCCTCGACTACCATATTCTGTTTCCAAATAATTTACATCTTCGTCTCTATTGAGATACAATTAATCCTTAATCATTTAATGAAAATGTTCATTGTTTTGAGAGATTGAAAAAAACGTTGGCACAAGTGTATAATATCTGGTGGGGATTACTTTGAAGGGGACAAAATAGATATTCATGAATAAATAAAAAAAATTGAAAAAACACATAATTTTCGAAACTTTTTGAACAGACCTCGGTTACGGTAGCTTGAAAAGAAGATGGCATGAAACCGGTTGAAGACACAAACATTAGTAGATTTAAACTAAACATACATTTTAAGTATTATTACGAAAAAAAAATTCAATTATTTACTTGTTGCTCAATTGTTTTTTTTTGCAGTTTTTGATCGTAGCATTATTGTAAATTTATTATTCTGCTTGTAACAGCGTAGCCTTCGCAGGACCCCGGGGCTCCGCAAAGCACGCTTTGAGAACCGCTGATGTAGACTATCAAGATTAGCTATAGTTCTTAGCTCTTGAGTAGAACACAACTCCTTGGTACCTTCTAGTCTTGTACGTGTGTCTTGTAAAGTTACACGAAAATCAATACTGCTAACCATAAAATTATTTTTGACGATATCTTATATAATTAGGAACAGGCATATCAAATAAATTGTAAAACATATTGAAATGTGCCATTTATGCTCTTTCTTCAACACTTAAATTTTCAATTTTTGAAAATACTGCGTATACATAATTTCTGCATAGAGGAAAGGAGCAAAGAAGGTGCCTCGTGTGTTGTTGCCTCTGGTGACAACAGTGGAAAGAGCAATCAGCTAGCTCGTGGAGATTGATGAATTTCATATTTATTATTAGCATCTAGAAGGCATGCTAGATGAACTGAACACTGCATCCAGACGAGTGGGTCTCGGGATGAATTTGGACAAGACGAAAGTCATGTATAATGAACATATTATCCCGGGATCAGTAACCGTCGATGGGTCGGCTCTCAAAGTGGTACAAGAATACCCATATCTTGGCCAAATCATACAATTAGGACGAAACAATTTCGAGAAAGAAGCCAACCGAAGAATTCAGTTGGGTTGGGCAGCCTTTGGGAAATTACGTCATGTTTTCACTTCAAAAATACCACAATGCCTCAAGACTAAAGTCTTCAACCAGTGCGTTTTGCCAGTCATAACATACGGAGCCGAGACGTGGACATTGACAAAAGGTCTAGTCTACAGATTCAAGGTTGCCCAGCGCGCCATGGAAAGAGCCATGCTTGGAATAACCTTGAGGGATAGATTTAGAAACGAATTTATTCGACAACAAACCAAGGTGACTGAGGTGGCTCTACGGATAGGCGGGCTGAAGTGGCGGTGGGCTGGCCATATCTGTCGGAGAACCGACAGCCGATGGGGAAGACGGGTTCTGGAGTGGAGACCGCGTACAGGATTCCGTAGAGTTGGACGTCCCCCTGCCCGCTGGACCGACGATCTGAAGAGGATTGCTGGACATGGATGGATGGGAGCGGCAATGGATAGGGGGCGGTGGAGGGCTTTGGGAGAGGCCTACATTCAGCAGTGGATGACAGACGGCTGATGATGATGATGATATTTATTATTTCTTGAACAATTATGTAAAACTCCATTCAACATTACTAAATGTTTTTATTTTGAAACACTATTATTATATGTATCACAATTATTCTTTTACGAGATCATCGCGATAGCTGTTTCGCCAACCTATATCGGCATCATCAGGTGTTCACAGACAACTCTCATAAAAAATAATGACAAAAAAAACATTACTCCTTTTTCCACAAAGGTAGGCAGAGAGAATGGACTGCCACACTACTCTATCCTGGCACACCTCTCTAGCTTCCTCCACATTCGTACATGCATGTAGATTCTTCCGACTTCTACTTAATTTGAATTTAATTTTAATACAACAACCGGCGCCCCTGGAAACGACACAAATCGGCAAAACCTTCCACCACAATGGCTAGAGAAATAGGACTAACTAACTAATTAACCATCACGCCGTCTCCCGAAGGGGTAGGCAGAAAGAATGGACTGCCACGCTTTTCTTTCCTGACATATTTCTCTCGCTTCCTCAACATTCATAAATCGTGTCATACACGCGCGTCGATTACTCTGACTCCTCACGTGGCCGACATTCAATATTTGATTTATTTGATCGTGCCACGTTTTCCTCGGTCTTCCTATATTTCTAGTTCCATTTACAACGTTAACACAATTTTTTTACCACTCTTTCTTCATTCATTCTTTCCATGTGTGTTTACCATCTTAATGATCCTTTCATTATTTTGTTCATAACACCATCATTCGCACCGCATTCACTTCTTATATTTTCATTCGACATTCTATCATACACAGAGTATCAACACATTTGAAGTTTAATTTGAACTTACTTGATTTTTCTTTGTAATCACGTGGGAAGTAATTACAATAATCATTGAATTCAATTCATGTCTTTTATTAAGACGTAATTGGAATCTAAAAGAAGTAATATTTTCACCCTTAACTCCGAATATATATCACCCTTAACCCTCGATACATCATTTTTGATAACTTGTGACGGACAAAGGTGTTTTGAAAATCAATTATTTTGAAAACATACAATTTCTTTGTTCGGACTCTAATACTCGCTAATAATAATAATAGGAGATATGAGATAATTTTTAGATCCATCCATAATCTCTATTTAAGAACTTGCCATTGACAAGAAGAATAAAGTAGAGAAACAAAATCGTAAAAATTAACTAACTAATTAACCATCACGCCGTCTCTCCGAAGGGGTAGGCAGAAAGAATGGACTGCCACACCTTTCTTTCCTGACATATTTCTCTCGCTTCCTCAACATTCATACATCGTGTCATGCACGCGCGTCGATTTCTCTGACTCCTCACATGGCCGACATTCAATATTTGATTTATTTG
This sequence comes from Lepidostoma basale, assembly GCA_022606425.2. NCBI lineage: Eukaryota > Metazoa > Arthropoda > Insecta > Trichoptera > Lepidostomatidae > Lepidostoma > Lepidostoma basale. The sequence continues at coordinate 70,534 of JAHDVF020000316.1, read as the reverse complement.
ATCGTGCCACGTTTTCCTCGGTCTTCCTCTATTTCTGGTTCCATTTACATCGTTAACATATATTTTTTTTTACCATTCTTTCTTCATTCATTCTTTCCATATGTCCAAACCATCTTAATGATCCTTTCATTATTTTGTTCATGACACCATCATTCGCACCGCATTCACTTCTTATATTTTCATTCGGCACTCTATCATACACAGAGTATCCACACATTCTTCTAAGAGATCTCATTTCAACTGCATTTATTCTACTTCCATCCTTCTTTTGCCAGTTCCATGCTTCGCTTCCATACATAAGGGTTGGTAGAAGAACACCATTGTGCACTGCCATTCTAGCTTTTTTTGATAGGTTTTTGTTTGCGATGACAACTTTAAGTGCACCATTCACTTTGTTGCCTGCCCCAACCCTTCTTTCACTATCCCTCTCCACTCGCCCATCTCTTGTAAACATACTACCTAAATACACGAACTCAACTACTTGCTCCAAATTTTCACCATTCACGCTAATGTTGCAGACTGTCGTGGTTTCTTCCTTTTCAAAAATCATTACCTTGGACTTATTAACATTCATCATCAGATCATTTCGCAAGCATACCTCATACATACAATTCACCAGGACTTGTAGTTCATGCTCGCTGTCTGCAAGAAGGACAGCGTCATCCGCATACAAGAGACAGCTCACTGACACTCCGCTCATTTTGGCACCTACATCCGACCCTTTCAGCTCTTTCATACATTTGTCCATATACAGATTAAATAACCGCGGGGACATTACGCAACCCTGTTTGACACCTTTATTGATATCAAACCAGAATGTAAGATCTCCATTAACTCTGACACTAGCAGTGCTTTCTGTGTATAGCGACTTAATTGCCGTGATCAGTTTTGTACTTATTCCATATTCAGACAATATTTCCCACAACTTTTCTCTATTAACGTAAAAAATAATAATAATAATAATGAAGATAGCACTAATACCAGGATTGACATTATTATAGGCACACAAATTTTTTTTTTACAAATAAAAACAAAAAGAAGTGCTTGTTCCTAATTACATAAACATTATTATATTTCTAATGTCTTTTAAGACTCTTGAACAAGTAGACTATTAATTTTTTTTAATTTAAATTAACGTTTTACATCAAAAGATGATAACTATAAAGACTTTATTTCACAACAGACTTTCAAAAAAATCATAACAATAAAAATAAAACATAATAAATATAATAACGTAAAACAGTAAAAATAATAATTCACTCTGTACAACTTGTACAGACTACTATGTATTTAATTTGTAAATATAATGTTTTAGAATTTTGGGTAGCAGTCTAAACGGTAGAACCACATTCTTTTGATCCTGAGAACTCAAGTTTAAAAAACCCTGGTTATTAAAACTATTTTTATAATCACATTGGGATTGTACATAAATTATATCAACATTTTGAATGTATAAAAATACTTGTAGACGAACAACTGGATTTCACCCATTGCGGGCTATCAATTCAAGAATCAATTGTATCTCAATAGAGACGAAGATGTAAATTGGAAACAGAATATGGTTGATCGAGGTGTTTACAGGACTTATGACCTGTCATTGGTTGGGTTAAGCGCACGCTTTATGTAATACAACATTCCCCATTCCACCTTTTTTTCTAATGACCACCATGTCTGACAAATTTTTAGAAGTTGTTTATATGTCAATCTGCAACACCACCCTTTGCATGGTAGTTTATTCAATCTACACACTAACGCCATCTATGACAACTTCCAAAATTTTGTCAGACGTGGTGGTCATAAGAAAAAAAGGTGGAATGGGGAATGTTGTATTACATAAAGCGTGCGCTTAACCCAACCAATGACAGGTCAGAAGTCCTGTAAACACCTCGATCAACCATATTCTGTTTCCAATTTGCATCTTCGTCTCTTTTGAGATACAATTGATTCTTAAATAAATACACTCCACAATATATAGAGATATTTACAACAGTAAACAAAATCTGTTGAGGTACTGCTGTGCAATTAAAACCATACAATTTTTATTCTATTGTATTTTTAAAAAATTATAATAAAATTTGAATTTAACTAACTAACTAATCATCACGCCGTGTCGCCCAAGGGAAAGGCAGAGAGGATGGACCGCCGCGTTGTTCTATTCTGACATAACTGTCGCGCCTCTTGTACATTCACACGCTCGTCGATTGTTCAGACTTCAAACAAGGTCGCCTTTTAGCAATTGATTCATTTGATCATGCCGTGTTTTCCCTGGCCTTCCTACACTTATTTTTCTATTCACACTATTTGTTTATATAATGTATATACTTTTTAACCATTCTTCCCTAATCCATGTGTTCTTTCTTAATTTTATTTAGAATGCATTCATCCGCCTCATATTCATTTTCTTACTTCTTGGTCGGTATTATATTGTACATTGTTTTTCAGAACTGTCTTTTAAGCGATTTCAAATTCATATTTTTAAAATGAATGGATCTTTTTATTGAAAAAATTGTTTTGATTCATCGTAAAAGAATTTCAAGTATTAACGCCTTAAGTTTACAAAAAAAATATATATGTACATAATTAGTTTCAAACAATAATTGATGGAGCGTAAAATTGGTTCCATTTCTGTTAAAAATAATAATTAAACAGATAAAAAGTGAAGTGAAGATAACATTTCATTCAAATTGAAAAAAACCACACACTTGGTTTCGGTTCCTGAATCACCCCTACACATCTATTACCTAACATTTAAAATAATCCAGAATAATGGCTTTATTTTTATTTGAAATCTTTTATCAAAAATAAACCAAAAAATGTTCTTCACTATCTATACATAACATACATTTTATCAAATCTAGATGAAAAATGGACTGAAGTATTTCATTTCAATAATTTTTTGAAAACATTGTATTTTCACATAATTTTTTGCACTTTTCACAAACTCGTTTCGGGACACAGACACCCTTCCTCAGTGTAGAAATTTTAACAATCAAATGAGACAAAATCGTTACTTATTAAAGTCTAGGTGTAGAGTTCATTGTTATTTAATTAGAAATACGGGACAGAGGGACAAATCAAATATTGGACTCGAAGTTAACTTTATTTGGTTGTTTATAATAAACTAACTACCTAACCATCACTCCGTCTCCCCGAAGGGGTAGGCAGAAAGAATGGACTGCCACACTTCTCTTTCCTGACATATTTCTCTCGCTTCCTCGACATTCATACATTGTGTCATGCACACGCATCGATTTCTCTGACTCCTCACATGGCCGACATTCAATATTTGATTTATTTGATCGTGCCACGTTTTCCTCGGTCTTCCTCTATTTCTGGTTCCATTTACATCATTAACATATATTTTTTTACCATTCTTTCTTCATTCATTCTTTCCATATGTTCATACCATCTTAATGATCCTTTCATTATTTTGTTCATGACACCATCATTCGCACCGCATTCACTTCTTATATTTCCATTCGACACTCTATCATACACAGAGTATCCGCACATTCGTCTAAGAGATCTCATTTCTACTGCATTTATTCTACTTTCATCCTTCTTTTGCCAGTTCCATGCTTCGCTTCCATACATAAGGGTCGGTAGAAGAACACCATTGTGCACTGCCATTCTAGCTTTTTTTGATAGGTTTTTGTTTGCGATGACAACTTTAAGTGCACCATTTACTTTGTTGCCTGCCCCAACCCTTCTTTCAATATCCCTCTCCACTCGCCCATCTCTTGTAAACATACTACCTAAATACACATATGTAAAAATACAATGATTTAAAAAAATTATTAAACGTGAATCCACAAAACAAAGGGATAGGGAATATACAAGAAATGAAATTTCAATTTAAAAATATGTCCACACACGTTCAATGGGTCTGCGTAAAATGTAGCTGGTGCATAGTTAAACACACGCGACACTGTGCCTCCGGCGACCATAGTAATGTCAATCTTTGTGGAGCTGCCACCTGGACAGGGGCAGCCGCTGCAGCCTCCTGACTGCGGGCCTGCCCCAGCGCAGCCAGCCTAGGCCGACGAGGAAGCAGATGATGGTCTCCACGTAGAAGCCGTCCACGTGCGTGTGGCACGTGCCGCCCTGCTCGGCGCACATCTGTAAATGACACGTCTGGTTAATTTTGTTTCTTTAACGCACTTCACCAGATGGTTGTAATTTAAGAATAAAATAATGCTAACAATGATATAAAACTCCTGAAATTTACTAAACTCCATATTAAATAATTAATATGAATGTAACATCTGTTTTAAACAAGTTTTATTATAATTGTTTTATTTCACCTCTCTAAGGCATTATCAACATTTAATAATGCCTGAGAAAGGCGAAACATATCATTCCAAAAAATTATTATAAATTTTCTAGAAAACAGAGATTTTTATTTGTCTTCTTCTTCTTCTTCTTTTAATAGATCTGACGATCTGTGACACAGAAATCATATCTCGTTGGATGATGAGATCCAGCTGTCCCTCCATCTCTTAGGCGGTCTTCCAGGTGGGCGGTGTCCGGAGGGGATAACATAAGCGGCTGTATATGCAAGTCTGTCACCATCCATTCAGGCTGCATGGTCCCTCCAGTATCTTCTTCTGGATCTACTCCACTGAACGATATCCTCTATTTCACAGGTTTTTCTTATGTCTACGTTGCGGACACGATCTCGCAGGGTTTTTCCAGTAATTGATCTTAGGACCTTCATCTCCGATGTTTTTAGTAGTCCGTTGGTTCGCACAGTGTCAGCCCGCGTCTCTACAGCGTACGTCATGATAGGTCGCACGCATGTTTTATAGATTTTTATTTGTACTAATCATTATTTTATAATTTTATATTGATAAAGAATTATGACAATTTAGGAAATTATTTTTCAAAATAAAATAATTTTTTTTTTTTAATTGTTTATACCAGTGGTTCCCAAAGTGGTAAATTTGACCAAGGGTCGATTTCGACTTGCGAGGGGTCTACGACAATTGGAAAAAAATTGGGGGTCTATGAGATGATCGACTAAATTGAAGCCGAATATTGAAATTTTGATAGTGTTTTTCTTTTATGTAAAAATACTTTCTCATTGTCTACCTTTTTTATTGTTCATTTGTGAAAACCGGAAAAACTGCGCAACATTGCAGTTTTTGAGAATGTAAAGGCGGCAAAATATCAATATTAAGAAAGCAAGGGGTCTGCACAAAATAGAAGAAGTCGGCAAGGGGTCTACGGGACAAAAAAGTTTGGGAACCTCTGGTTTCTACTAACTAGCTAAGCATCACGCTGTCTCTCCTATGGGGTAGACAGAACTAACCTAGCATACTTCTCTCGCTTCCTCGTCAGCCATTCATCGATTTCTCCGACTCCTTGCATGGTCGACATTTAATATTTTATTAATTTGATGAGGAGACAGTGTGATGGTTAGTTAGTTAAAAAAAAATTGGTCAACAGTTATTGAATTTGATTTTAAGTTTAGCGAATAATGTCAATTTCGTAATTTTCAACTAAACAAAAAGTGATATTCGATAAATTGCTTCTGAACCAAAAATGGAGCGAAACCTACAATTTTGTCTTGGTGGGTGGCGCAGATGTTGAGTTCCATCCCGGCGGTGGCGTTGGCGGGCAGGTCCCCGCAGCTCCGAACCGAGAGCGGGTCCACGGCCCACAGCGCCAGGGTGTTGGGCCAGTTGGAGCCCAGGTTGGACAGCGTGTTGAGCAGCGTCATGTAGGTGCCGCCCACCAGGGGGTCGGAAACGCGGGCGAAGAACGCCATCACGGCCACAAACATGCTGAACAGGCACACCTGGAATGATCACAATCTCCCTCAATAACATCATCTTACTAATCTTCTTCTTAGTCTCCTGACGAAGCTTCGGCGGGAGCGAAACCGGTTGATGTTTATAAATATTAAAGTGGTTTATATATAAATTTTACAAAATTGTTAATGAGCACACCTCCCAAGAATTTTTAAGGAAGATAAAAAGTAACCAACATGAACATCAATATGAAACAAGAAAGAAAAATAAACAAAGGCTCAGAATTCTCTTATGTATAAAGCATTTAAAATTTATGAAGATATACCTGAGGATGTCAAAAGTGTGCAGAGCATAAATTTTTTAGAATAGAATTAAATAAATATGTAAACAAAATGTAACCTTATTATTACAATTGAATGTTTAATTGTTTTTATTAGAACATGTGTTGTGTACTATTTCAAGTAAATAAATAAATAAACAAGTGTATTATTATTATATTTAATAATGTCACACCACAAATTAGGTGCTTCATACGAAAGTAATCATCTTCTTCTTCTGATGCCGTGTCAGATCCCTCCATTAGATCACTGCAGCAAAAGCATCTCTGTCCTGTGCCACTTGGAACAGGTTCTCAACTCTGCTCATTCCTGTCCACTTTATTATTATTATTATTATTATTATTATTATTATTATGTATGGAAGCGAAGCATGGAACTGGCAAAGGAAGGATGAAAGTAGAATAAATGCAGTAGAAATGAGATCTCTTAGACGAATGTGTGGATATTCTGTGTATGATAGAGTGTCGAATGAAAATATAAGAAGTGAATGCGGTGCGAATGATGGTGTCATGAACAAAATAATGAAAGGATCATTAAGATGGTTTGGACATATGGAAAGAATGAATGAAGAAAGAATGGTAAAAAAATTATATGTTAATGATGTAAATGGTACCAGAAATAGAGGAAGACCAAGGAAAACGTGGCACGATCAAATAAATCAAATATTGAATGTCGGCCATGTGAGGAGTCAGAGAAATCGACGCGCGTGCATGACACGATGTATGAATGTTGAGGAAGCGAGAGAAATATGTCAGGAAAGAAAGGTGTGGCAGTCCATTCTTTCTGCCTACCCCTTCGGGGAGACGGCGTGATGGTTAGTTAGTTAGTTAGTTTTTATTATTATTATTTGGTTGAATCGCTCTTTACATCATGACAGCATGAGCCAAATCGATGTAAAGGGTATAGCTATCATAGTGATTCTCGTGACATGTGATAGGTAGCCAATCTATCGCTATTTTATTGTCACGTGAATTCTACACCAGATAGTGACAATCACACTGTCCTCGCCAGGAATCGAACCCGGAACCTTCGGGGTGGCAGTCAAAGCACTTACCACTCAAATATATTTCACAGCCAGGACAACTACATAATAGAATGCTTGGCTCCTGATCCAGATGACTTGGGTTCAAGCCTGATATCTTCTTCATAATAATGAGCTATTTACTGCTCATATTGAACATTGTAAAATAAATTGAATTAAATCCTTAGTATTAGTCTTTTAAAAAGGAGGTGGTATCTTTCTCTCCTTAGCATATGACCCAAATATGACAACTTTCTAACCTTCACATTCGACAACAGCTCTCTATTGGCTCCGGCTCTCTGTAGTACGTACTGACCCTATCGGTCCACGGTATACGGAGCATTCTGCAGTATATCCACATCTCGAACGCCTCCAACCGGTTCATTACATTCACCCCCAGAATTCAGGTTTCACAGCCATATAGTAGAACAGACTATATATAACACTCAATCATTCCTTGTCGGAGTTTCAAGTTAAGATTATCGTTGCAAAAGAAGGTTCTCATTTTACTTAATATTATAATCTTACTAATATCCATTTAAAATAATATTAGATATAAGAGTGAGAAACAACCTACATACGAGGTCTGTTCAAAAAGTATCGCGAATTTTATATTTTTTCAAAAAGTATTTATTTATTCATGAATATCTATTTTGTCCCCTTCAAAGTAATTCCCCTCGGATATAATACATTTATGCCAACGTTTTTTCCAATCCTCGAAGCACTTAAAAAAATCATTTTTTGTGATCTTGTTCAGCTCCTCCTTCGATGCCGTCTTTATCTCCTCAATCGTGGCGTAGCGTCGTCCTTTCATGGGCCTCTTCAGTTTTGGAAACAGGAAAAGATTCGACGATTGGCTAATACTATTTTCTTCACTTTATCAATGTTTTCGTCTGTTGTTGACGTGCTCGGGCGTCCGGCACGCTCTTCGTCGTTCATATCTTCTCGGCCCTCTGAGAACATTTTGTACCACCGATAAACGTTGCTTTGGTCCAAGGTAGCTTCACCATATGCCACAGTCAACATTCGAAATGCGTCCGCGCACTTTATTTTGTTTTTCACACAAAATTTGATACAGATTCTTTGATCCATTTTTTGGAATAGGCAAAAATCGAAGACGAGCCAAAACACATCCAAGCAAAACAGCTGTCAAAAATTAACTAAACATTCAAAATGGCCGACCTTGTCAGCATAAGTAAGGGACATGAATACCAACATAACGCTACAAAAAAATCAAAAATCAAATATACGTAGCCAGCGGAAATTCAAAATTCGCGATACTTTTTGAACAGACCTCGTATGTACGTGTATTCTTAATTTTATTATTGTCCTTCTCTCGTTAATAATCTTTATATCTGTATTCTCAATTTTAATAGTGTCCTTCATTATGTAATATTGTATATACAATAATAATATTGATCGCCAACTTTATACCTGACACTTATAGCTCCTGCACTATAAGAAGAAGTCTAAGGTCTACCTGGTGGAATGCGTAGAGCCCCAGGAGCACCAGCAGATAGACGGACAGGGGCGTGGTGCTGAGCAGGAGAGGAGTGACAGCCACCACGGTGGCGGCCACTAGCCCGAACGCCACACGCAGGGGGTACGCACGCAGCCAGGAATTTAGTGGGTCCGGTCCCGTTGTGTGCTTGCTCAGAATCTAAAAATAACAAATATATTTAATACTCCTTCTTGATGGGTCTTAGCCTCCTCCAAGAAACGTCTCCATCCCGTCCTGTCTCTGGCTGCCACTTCCCAATCTTACTGCTCGAGGACCCGACAATCTGCCACGGCACTATCCAACCATCGCAGTCTTGTCCTGCCGATGCTTCTTCGCCCTATTGGATTGTCAAACAATACTCTTTTGGGGAGCTCCAGATCCCCCATGCGGTGCAAGTGCCCCAGCCAGCAGAGTCTGTTAATATTTATAAACTTGACCATGCTGACATCCTGGTATAGATCGTAGAGCTCTGTGTTGTATCTCCTTCTCCAAATCTGACCATCCTTGATGGGTCCGAGGATTCTGCGGAGGATTTTCCTTTCGATTTAATACACTTTCACATTTAATACACTATTGAAATATGATAAGTTTGAGTAAGCAATTAGAAACATATTTAAATGATTTTTTTGGGATTTTGGGTATATCCATGTAACTTGTCATTCTCAACAAACATTTCGGAGATCGTTACAATGTGCAGTCCAAAAAATGGTTTCAAACTGAAGCAGACTACATTTGCACTTCATATTAGAATGTATCTTAAAAACCTTTTTACTTCAGCTCCTTACTACTAAACTGTATGTAAAATTATGAGGAACTGGAATATTTGTCTGAGCTGTGAATGTAGCAAACTGCAGATCAAGACCAATATTTTTACTGCAAATGAAGCCAGTGGGGGTTAATAAACAATAATGAAATATGTACTAATACTGTTTTCAAGAATAAACAATTTGAGAAACTATATAAACATAAACATTTCAGATATATTTGATAATTTTTTTAATTTCAGCTTTGTGATTATTAATAGATATGGAGAATGTTTAACCATAATTGTTTAGTATTTGGTATAAGTATTGTGGCGTGAGACAAGGAGATCCAATCTCTCCGAAATCGTTTACTCTGGTGTTGCAATATTAAAAAATCTACCATGGGACTCCAAAGGCATAATCATATACGGCACAAACCTTAACCACCTGCGTTTGCAGACGATATTATTGTTATTGTTGATGACCCAACACAACTGTCAGGAATGCTAAAGGAGCTAAACGACTCACTAAAACCAAGTTGATGACGTCACAACCAGCACAAATTGTAGCGGACAATGCCAACATCGAGGCTGTGAGTACGTACATTTATACAATACACAAAATACAGCTGGGGCGAGATAAACCGACAGCAGTTCTGCAAAGAAGAGTCGGATAAAGCTGGGCTGTATTCAAAAATCTTGGCCACATTTTGAAGAATTCGAAAATACCTATCAACTTTAAAAGGAGGTTATTTAACACCCGTATTCTGCCAGTGTTTACGTATGGTATTGAGACAGTCACAATGTCACAAAAAAGTGTCAACAAGCCGAGAGTCACACAGAGAGCAATGGAGAGAGCCATGTTGGGTATTAGCTTGCGGGACAAATTCAGGAATGAGGACATATGAGCCAGGACAAAAGTCCCCGACGTCATCAAGTTGGCCACAACCCTTAAGTGGCGTTGGGTGGGTTACGTCGCTTATGACCCAGATGAAAAGTGGACAAGGTGACTGCTGTGCTGGTGGCCGAGAAAGGCAAAGTGTGGAGTTGGGCGCTCACAGTTGCGTTTTTTCAAATCAAATCAAATCAAATCAGTTTATTTTCTCAAAAGACATTACAAACATTTTTTATAGTTTAAGGCATCTATTGAGAACAGGTAAAACATAATAAATATATAATACCAGGAACGCATGAGAGATGGTTCGACATTAGGAATACAAAATACTCTCCAAAGTCAAGAGTATTTGTCTTCTGAACGTACTTTCACGAATATGAAAGACATCGATCTCCGAAGCGATCATGTTCAGCAGTTTGATTGCTCTCCCCACCGGCATCACAGAGGCAGGTTGGTTCTGCATGTTGGGAGATAAAACAGTCTGTGCTGACGCTGTCGAAGATAACCATCCGGAACATAAAGATGGATAGCCCCCAAGATGACGGAATTCTCAAAGATATCCGGAATAGAGCGGGAAGTCCCTGGATGCGGATCGCTCAGGATAGAAAGGCCTACCTACATCCAGGAGCGGGCGGCCTCAACAGGCTGAAGAAGAAGATTGTGGGAGAGGGGACATTGGGAAGTTATGGGATAGACAATTACACTCACCAGCGGAAGTATGACCTGTATGGGCACCATGGGGATGACCATGAGAGCCAACTGCTCCCGAGGCACGCCCGCCTCCACGAGCTTCAAGCCTGACACGGCATCACTGGCGCTAAAGGCCACCTGCAAATAATAAACATTCATCAGAGATGGAAAGCTTTGACATGCCCATTTACATATCTAACCATCAAACATGTGCATCAAGGTACTCAGCGTCATGCTGAATGATTTGTGAATTGTTTCCATAAAAAATAATAATTAAATAAAATGATGCATTATTCTCAACTACTTCCACACTGGCATTGACAGACTGGCATCCAGAGCATCCTCTACAATCATACACTGTAACACTTTTTTGTGACCTCGGCGACCTCAATGACCGTGCACTAGGAATGTATAAGTTATTCTTTAATATACAAATACAAGTGCATCCATAATGTATGCAGAAATAATATAATTGATCGTAAATCAACATTTAAATGACAAAGCAAATTTTTCCAAGTGTTTTATTACCATAGAATTTAAATTTCACGCCAGGTGTGGGACCAATTGTTGCTAATACAAACAATGTAAGACTGTGCTAATGTTTTAAATAAACCAAATAATTACTAAAATTATTTCTCTTATATAAAATAGCGGAATATTGCACAAACTAATTAAAAACATACATCTGTACTTTGTATTGCTGATAGCCCTATATCCATTCTTACTGCCTACGTCTCCGGGAAATGCTTTATTTGTTTGTTTTAAGTTATTACAGCCCAAGCATTGCAATTTTTATTTGTATTAATTATTAAATATATAGTTTTACAGTCATAATTGTTCAAGAAACAATAAATTCAAATACATAAAATTAATACGAATGAAAATGTCAGTCTTCTAAGAGTTTTATTATATTTTAGAATGACATGTTTCGCCCTTCTAAGACATTTCATAATGCCTTAGAAGGGTGAAACGTGTTATTCCATCGAAAATATAATAAAACTCCTAAAAGACAGACATTTTCATAACTAACTAACTAACCATCACGCCGTCTCCCCGAAAGGGTAGGCAGAAAGAATGGACTGTCACACACTTTAACCGATGCGGCACTTAATCCTTGTCTTTTCGCCTCGCGGGAGATGCAGTGTGATGGGTTGCGAACCTCATCGCCACCAATAGGCATCTCCCGCGCACACTTCAATCGTCCAACATCCACAAAAAAAATCTAACACAAATAATATAAAATAAAATAACAAAATAAAAATAATTTAACACAAAATGTTCTTTTTAGATGGTGAACATATTGACATTTTCATTCATATTAATTATTTAATATGGAGTTTTACATCACTGTTCAAGAAACAATAAATATCAAAAACATATATTCTCAAAGATGCCACTACACTACAACTCAATTTTAACTACTGAACCATTCAAACTCCGGTTCCATGCATACTTTTAATAATTGAGGTAAAGCACCTTAGCCGTGAGCAGCACGACGGCCAGTGTCCTCACGGCCGGCAGCTTGGTGATCTGGTAGAGCTGCTTGTACGCGGCCACCACCTTCCGCCAGCCGTCCTCGCCCCTTTGGGCCCCGCCGCCGCCACGCAGGTGCGAGTCGTCCGCCTCGCCCTTCACCAGCATCACCACCGTGGTGGACGCCACAAACACCCATCCCCACATGTGCAGGAAACCTGGAAAGTATATCATATTTATTGTCATGCTAATGTATTAATAAACTTCTTCTTCTTCTTCAGCTTTCTTCTTTTTGTTAAAGTTGGAATAAATAAAAAATTGCATACTAGTACACTAATGTGCAAAGGCAAACAGCCGCAAGTTAAAAATAGTAGTTTTGAGATAAACAGGTTTATAGTTTTATTCTGTTTTTTGCTATATTTTATCATTTAAAATTAGTTTTCTTATGCAAACTAAGTTTAAAAAGTAAGAATACAGTTCTTAGAAATGATTAAGACGTGTTTTTGCCATAAAAGTATAGTAGGCTTCATATTATTAAAGAAAGTTTTGCCGCCACATATTAGCTAGACCGTCGCACAAATAATTTGGTAATGGGCCGCAATTTAAGTTGCTGTCATTTGCCAGGATACATATTGTGTCGCATCAAAAGGCCGCAAGTTTTGGCTGTGCCGTGGTAAAAAGCAGCAACTTAAAATGATGCTTTTTGCCAAAACATGTATCAAGTTAATACAATTTTGCGGCTATTGGGATAGTGAATATCTCAGTAAAGGAAAGAGATAGAGAAAAATCTGTGATTGTGTATGATAGAGGCCAGTTATAAGAATGCTGTGAGCCGTGTTACGCCAAACAGCCGCAACTTAAGTTACGGCTTGTTGCCTTTACACATTAGTACAGTACCAACTGATTTCTTGCTAGGGATGCTAGGCTACCAGTCACTCGAGAAGAGACGATACATTCACTTGGGTGTTCATTTCATTCGACTGATAGGCGGTTGTATACACAACTCAGAAATCCTGAGTGATGTAGGTCTGTTCGTCCCTGATAATTATCTTCGACAAAGGGGCCATAGATTGTTTTATCTCCCACGATGCAGAACCAACCTGTCAATGGTTATGCCGGTAGGTAGAGCAATATCTTTACTTAATCGTATCATCTCAGAGTTTGACGTATTTTGTGATAGTTTGACTCATCTGAGGGAAGTACTATCTTTATTATAATTGTTTGGTATATTTATTTTATTAATTTGTCATGCATCGTATGTTTCTCGCTCTTTTTATTAATCTATAATGTATTACTTATTATTGTATATCTCTAACTTGTATATTAAGTGTATTGGAAAAAAAATTCTGTAGTGCTTTAGATATGTTTAAATAAATAAATTAAAAAATTAAAAAGTACACTCCCGATTTTCCGGGGTCGGGTTAACCGGGAAGCGGATTATCCGGGACACTTGAGTCATTGAAAATATATTTTATAAAAACAAAAATATTTCACATCAGTATTTATAATGCATCTGTCACAATGACATTAGGCGTTTAGTTCACATTTGCGCCACCGCCAACATACGTTTGTGGCTCTATAGTCGTGTCATAAAGTTTGAAAAACTTTCAATTGAACAAAAACTCGAAATAATTCAAAAGTATGAAAATGGTGCAACCGTTAAATATGTATTGAATCAATATAATGTTGGTGATCAAACTATACGGGACATCATTAATAAAAAGATAAAATAAATTGTTTTTCGGATTAACCGGGAAATCGATTATATGTGATTTTTTTTCACCATCGGAAAATCAGGAGTGTACTGTATATACAAAATATCCATATAAAAATAATAATGATAAGCTACCAAAAAGATATATTTTCTTATTCTTGTTGTTGATCCTCTCCTATCGGAGGTTGAACAGCATCACGGTCTATAAGGAGTTGCATGGAATGGCACCAGCTTATATATCTGAACTCTACAGTCTACAATGCGATCAGTTAAGTCTTCTGCGATCGGTAGATTGACTGTGCCAAAACGCTGTCCAAGCACAAACTTTGGCGACCAAGCCTTCGCGGTAGCCGGCCCTTCAGCCTGGAACAGTCTTCCAGCAGACCTTAAGTGCATTGAGAATCAATCAGAGTTTAGATCGAGACTCAAAACGCACCTATTCAAATTATCATTTCCTGACAGGAAGGGCTGATCGACTTCGTCAGGTGCAGCCCTCATACTAAATATGTTTATTATTTTTGTTATCATTATTAATATTATTATTATCTCGTTGATAAAATGGAGCATCTTATACAGCGCCCTTGAGATGAGTAATTCATAAAAATGGCGCTCTGTAAATTATCCAATTTATTATTATATTATTATTATTATGGCTATTTCTACCCATGATATAGCAACTCTAAACATGGACGTGGTGCTGCAACTGAACATTCTCGAAGGTTTTCTAGTCAGATTTTCTTCTTCTCTCGACACTTCGTTCTTCGTTAATTTTACCATGGACAATCAGTTGCAGCACTTTGTACTTATCGTTTTAATAATGTGCCCGAAGAATTCCAGTTTCCTGCGCTTTATGGTCTATACAATTTATTTTTCTTTCTTCATTTGCTGCAGTACTTCCTCGTTTGTGACTCTCTCTGTCTGTGATATTTTAAATATTCTACGATATATCCATACTTTAGTGCCAACCCTCATGTATAGAAGTGAAGCTTGGAGCTGGCAAAAGAAGGATGAAAGCAGGATAAACGCCGTAGAAATGAGATCACTAAGAAGAATGTGCGGGAAAACGTTGTATGATAGTATACCGAATGATGAAATAAGAGTGAAATGGAAGGCAGATGACTGCATCATGGACAAAATTAAAAAAGGATCCCTGAGATGGTTTGGACATATGGAACGAATGGATGAGAGAAGAATTGGTAAAAAGTTGTACACAAGCAGCGTGAGTGGAAAAAGGAGCCGAGGACGACTGAGGAAAACATGGCGGCCACATTCGAAGTCGGAATAATCGACGTGCGTGCATGGTACGATGTATGAATGTAGAGGAAGCCCGAAAGGTATGCCAGGACAGAGCACTCCGGGGAAATGGCGTGATGGTTAGTTAGTTAGATTTTATCCATACTTTAAAGTCATCCGGCTATTTTAAATGCATTATACTTTACCTGAGAGGGTGACTATTCCTATAGGCTCAGGCTGCGAACGCAGGTATGAGTTGCAGAAGTTAGCAGACTCCAGAGCCATGAACACCACATAGCCCAGGAAGTAGCCGGCCGTCTGTCCTACGCTGTTGCACGTTGACGCATGCCCAACGTTACACCTAAAAACAATAATAATGTACTGTAGAAAAGTCAACGTATTGACAGACCGCATGAGCGCAACGAAGGCTATAAGCGACAGATTGCCCACCAGGCCGCTGGTCTTTTAAATACAAAATACGTCCTCGACGCTCAAGAAACGAGGGACTGAGTGCACCTTCTCGTGGATCAGGGGGTCACAACGGACTGAGAGGAAACGAAAGAGCTGACGAACAGGCTAAAGAGGCCGCCTTGAAGGTCAAAACTGCCAAGCTCTACTCTGAGTTTCCACTCAGTTACGCTAAACGCACCATCAGAGTACATGTGAACAAACTGTGGGAAGACAGGTACGAGAAAAGCGCCACCGGAAGTGGGACAAAAATATTCCTCGCCTACATACGAGACACCCAAATTCCAGCCCACTCAAGTACTCACCGGACACAGAGCCACTCTCTCATACCTACACAGGTTCAAACTCAAAGACACACCTAACTGCCCATGTGACTCACAAACACATCAAACCGTAGAACATATCATCATTCACTGTCCCACCTACACGCGAGAGATGGAAACTGGAGAAGAAATGTCAACGGCGTGACACAAAAAAACACTACACAGATTCGATGACTTCGCAACCACGGTGATGGTCGGTTGCGTGCAGCCAATAAATAAATATGTATTTCTCCACAGGTATGCCGCGTCCCGACTGAGGATTTCCATGGTTCCCTCAGTTGTAAGACGAATGTCGGGATGCTAATTAGACAGCCCATGGAACCACAAGACAGGAAATCTTACACTCACTTAGTTAAATTCTCACATAGACTCACTTTTAGTAAAGTTCACACCACTTTGAAATATTAAATATCAAGGTATCGAAGAAAGTACACAAACCAAGTCAAGTAAAATAAAATAAAATAACATACATACTTGTTTTTGCAGTAAAATTTGCAATTTCATAATCAATAAATAAGCCGAGGAAAAAAATTTGATTTACTTCTTATTTTGCTAAAAGAATTAGCACCTGTTTGATTATCCAGAAAAATCAGTATCCGGAACACCTCCGGTCCCAATTAGTCCAGATAAACGACTTTCTACTGTACTTTATTTGATTGATTTTTGACAAACTTAAGTCGTTATCACTGTGGAATTTTGAAATTATTATTTTTATATGAATGATAACAATGCTTTTTTTTTCAGTTTATTTTTTCAATATTTGATATAAACTGATAACAACTATCATTTTCTCTAATTACCATTGAAATATGTTGAGAAAAATAAACTAAAGTTTAAAAAGATGTTTTAATTCATATTGTACAGATGTTTTAAATTCATATTGTACATTCTATACACAGACACAAATGATAATTTGTCAAGTTTGCACAAAACTATAATAGGAAATTAATTTTTTAGATATTTTTTTATATGATTTTATTTTTAAAAAAGCTTGGTTCATAAATGTCATTAAAACAAAATATAACATACATACATACTGTTCGTATAAAAAAAATCATAAGACAAACCTCTTTAACATAGTGAGGGCCCACCCGTCCACAGCAATATCTTGCGTGGCCGCGAGGAAGTTCAGCGCAAAGAACGCAGCGGTCAGGGGGACCATGGCCGGTTCGTCCCCGAGCCACGAGTCCACCGTGAGGGAGAGCAGCAACATCCCAATCCCTAAAAGGTACTGAGCGGGGACGAGCCATGTCTTTCTTCTGCCGACACTGCGAAGGTACAGGGCATCCACGATGGGTGCCCACACCAGCTTCAGGCTGAAGGGCCAGTTGACAAAACTAAATTCTGCCTAGAATAGAAATATATCAAAATCATCAGTTATACAATATTCGCAAAAAATAGAGATCAACTCATAACATAGACTGAAAACTCTACCAGCTCAGAGAATAAATCCCAACGGAATAAGATGCCTACCAGCGAAACACCTGGCCCCAAGTGATTCAAAAATCCAACCCCAAGAAACAAGAACAGGTGAGGAGAAAGAAAAGAAAAAGAATTAACACAATAATGTTCTTATACCTTTCAGCAGGTAATAAATTTCATATAAGTGAATGTGAAAAGGTGTACTATGTGTGAGCTGGTTTCCTCTTTTCATAAGCTATACTTAAACATATATTGAAAATATATAGCAGAGTGGATACCACAAGAACGAAGGCTGAAGTGCGGGTGGCAGAGATGCAGACGCTGAGGACAATAGCAGGAAAGACTCTTCGAGATAGGGTGAGGAACCCGGCTATCCGCAAAATCTTCAAGGTGGAAGATATTGTCAGATGGGGCAGAAGACACTAGAATGCCCACTTGAATAGAATGGATCCTACACATTTTGGTGCATCAGATTCCTGTTGGCTACCGTCCCCCCCGGAAGACGGCCAAAGAGATGAAGGGATAGCTGGGAGTCAACTTCCCAAGAGAGGCCAGCCTGAACTACAGGAACAGACCAAAGGTTTAAAAGAGGTAGAAGAAGATATATGAAAAACAAATCCATTTTAAATTCAAATATTTTCAATGAACCCTTCATCTCTCTAGCTATTACAGAAACAGATATATAAATGTCATATTGTGGATAACTCATGTAAGATTTTTTTTTTTTTTCAGATTACAAGCAGACGATTTATTCAAATGCATCTTGTCTGGAAACATGAACGAAAACAGCTGCTCGATAACTTAAAAATAAATAAACAAAAAATAAAATACCTGTTCCTTATAGCTGATGCCTCTGTTCTGTAATAGCATGGGAATGGCGGCGGCCAGACCCAAAGGAATACCTTGAAGAGTATACAGGAACAAAAGAAGAATGATGTTCATCCTGTCCCCTCGAATATCACTCTGTTGGTCCAACTCTATTCCATCTCCATTTTCTAATTTTTTCACTGCCCCGTCAGACCTCCTCCTGCGCGACATTCCCATATTGCCTATTTTAATAAATTTAAATAATAAATCTAATAATCACACGCGGACACCAGAATAACACTAGTTTCACAAAAGTACACGTCATATAAACATTGGTTTAAATTTTTGTACGTCAGTAAAAGAAAATCGAGGTTATTCTAAATAAGGCTTAGGCGAAATGCTATCTACTGCACAAGTCAATGTTCGGGGAAATTGCACGATTTATTGCAAAACAACTGTGCATTGTGAAATAAATATAAAACATCCAAAACAAATTAGCGAAAAATCTCATTCTACCGCTAGAGAATGCAATGAACTTAGGAACAATTACTTAAATTGACAACTGACAACATAAAAACATTAGAGCATATGTCAAAACTCTATATGTTTTTCAATTGTTCGGTTGGTCAACTTTTAAAATCTCCACGTTTCCGATCTAACTGTGATGGGCTTACCAAAAACTTTAATCGATGTATATTGTTCGATTTGTATGTAAGAGTAAAAAAAACATGAAAATTTCCGTGAACTAATTTAATCTTTTGCGTCCGCCTAATACGATGGGGGTAATCTCTAAGGGAGATGAGGCGGCCAAGCTTTACCACTGACGCTACGTATCCAGGAACCTGGGGTATGAATCCCCGCTTCACCAGCATTCTCGCCATGCACTTCACAACTGGCGTGGAACCAGAAACCGAAACTGTTTCACCGACCGAAACTTGACGCTGCGCCGAATAACCACCCTCTGATCACGAAGATGTGATGAGGACGTCAGCCATCGCCCTATTGTGAAGAGGGAGAACTATATGCTGAAAGCTGATCATGTATTCTCCGCGTGTGAGAATCTTTCTGCCATATTATTATAATCAGAAACGGTTGCTGGCGAGCAGTTACCATGTAAGTCATTTTGTGTCTTTATTAATAGTCTGTTCTGCTATGTATTATTTTTGTAATAACTGCTAATTGGTATTCATTTGGTTTGTCAATTATTAACACACGCCTTTGGTTTCCCGCGGAATGGATAAATACCAAAATTATCTGTGAAACTAATATTTTTTCATGATTCCGTTAAATCACAGGGATATATTAAAATAATTAAAAAACAAAAACTATTCATCAATATCTCAACCACATTAACTATTAGTGGTGACTGGATATAAAAATATTTAGTGATAAACATAATATATAATACAAGTCTAGACTTCGAATTCGTTATGATTTGACTCGATCTACCGAAAAATATAATTTCACACCACTTTGTTTCTATGGTTTTAATTTTTTCAATTGTTTAGTATAGTGTGCCGTTTGAATCTGAATTGTTTAGCTTTAAAGAAATAATCGTCGCTATTTTACACTGCTTTCGATATCCTTTAGGCAATGTGTTGTGTTTAATTTTCTATCAATTATATGTAGTGAAGTGCTCAGATTTTCTCATTATATGATACTTGTGTTTTGGAACATGCCGTCAATGTTTACTTGTTTCTTGCATAGCTTAAAAAATACACACAAACCAATTAGTTTACCTCATTTACAAGAAATTTTTGTTGGGCGTAGTATTGAAACCGGCATTACCGACCCAAACTGTTCACGCCGCCAAAGTAAGCTATATTATTATTATTATTTAAGTCGTTTTTAATTGTAGCTTTGTATACCAGAATTGGTTATTTTTTTGAGGTTAAGTTTATCAATATGTGAATACGCGATTAGATACTGAAAGCAAGATTGCGAGAAATTGCTACAGTATTACGATTATCATTGATTCTATTTATGAATTTTTATTTGTCAAAAATATCATGGGATTATATCGAAAAACACCCGACTAATCTGCTAAGGCTTCAAAAGTGTGCTGATCAAAGGTTTTGATGCCCCCTTACGGTGACTACTCCATGAAAAAGGCGCAGAAATTAGTATATTATTTTTGTTACGTTAACTCGCCATTTCACTTTTAATTTTGTTTTTAATAATTTTTGAGAAAATAATCTGATTTGGTTTATTTACGATGTAATAAATTTGCTGCAAAATGAAAATACTATTTTGTTGTATAGAATATTTGAATTTCATAGTTTCGTACATTTTCATGCACGCCCATATCCTTCTCCATATTAGGTATTTACAGAATAGGGATGTGCGATCCGCTCACGAGTCGACTCAAAGAGTCGACTCACTTTGGTGAGCGGTTGAGCGATGATCCTTAAAAAAAGAGCGGCAGCTCAATGATCCGTTGGGTGAATCGTTCGACTCTTTTTAGTGAGTCGACTCTTTTTAGTGAGCTGTTTAGGGATCTGAGTTGAACGGTTTCGCTCAACAAAGTGAGCCGATTCATTTTCGGCAATCGAAATCAAAAATTTTTGGTCGAGGAGCAAAAAAAAAAAAAAAGGTCACCTATAATTTTTTCCGGCAATCGAAACTGAAATTTTTGGCCGAGGAGCAAAAAAAAAAAAAAAGGTCACCAATAATTTTTTCCGGCAATCGAAACTAAAATTTTTGGCTGAGGAGCAAAAAAAAAAAAAAAGGTAACCAATAATTTTTTTCGGCAATCGAAATCAAAATTTTTGGTCGAGGAGCAAAAAAAAAAAGGTCACCAATAATTTTTTCCGGCAATCGAAACTAAAATTTTTGGCCGAGGAGCAAAAAAAAAAAAAAAGGTCACCAATAATTTTTTCCGGCAATCGAAACTAAAATTTTTGGCTGAGGAGCAAAAAAAAAAAAAAGGTCACCAATAATTTTTTCCGGCAATCGAAACTAAAATTTTTGGCCGAGGAGCAAAAAAAAAAAAAAAGGTCACCAATTGTGAACCGTGGATCGTTAAAAAGAGTCGGCTCACTTTGCAAAACGACTCATCTCAGCGAGTCGTGAGTCGACTCAAAGAGTCGACTCACTTTACTGAGCGGTCCGTTCTGATCTGATCCCTGAGATGAGTCGTTTTGCCCATCCCTATTACAGAAGACGTCGCTAGTGGCGCTAATTAACATGAAATCTCCATTTTTACTTCGATCATTCGAACTTCGAACATCGACCGTTGACGAAATACTTTCAAGACGGCGTTGGTTGATGTGCTTTGACCAATGCCAGTTTCTTAGACATAGTTTAAAAAAAGTAAACATTTGAATATGAATCATGAAAAGGGTTAGGTGCAGTTGAAAACAATTCGTGTTGAGTAAATATAATGTTTTTTTTTTATTCATGTTAAATTTTGTGTATTTTTTCAATGTAGGTATTTTCTAGTTTTATAAAATGAAATTGTCAGATATAAGGTATACATGTGCAAAAATCCTATTGATATGTTAACATTTATGTCGATTGAGGCATAATTGAGAGAAATTCCATGATTGCGATTTTTTTTTAAACACTTTTTTCCATATTTATATTTATTTATCCATGACTTTTTTTTTTATAAACCCATCGGGCTTACCCGACGCTTGGACCGGGTGATCCCTTTCAATATAACGTAGGTTAAATACAACAAATCTAATAAACCTTTGGGCTAAAATGTAGTGTTGCTAAAAAACAATAGAATGTTCTAAAAAAATAATTTTTCACTATTCTGTCAATGTAGACAAATAAAAATTGTTTAATTAATAAATTCAAAATTGGAAAAAGTAGTACTTATAAAATTGTTATATCACTTTTTTTTCAGTTTCCATCAAAGCAGACTGCAATAAAAAAATTGCCCACGTTAAACAGTTAGGCGTAAACCAATCTGGAATCAATGGATTTTCCATATTCAAGGATGAATCACTCGCGGTTGAAGATGGAACCAATATTGAGCTCTTGCTCAACGATCACGTAGAAGAAATCAGATTTTCAGAGATATCCGAATCTTCAGAATCCGTTTCAAATCATGAAAGTCCGCCGAGAGCGAGTTTAAAACGATCCAGAGATGAGGAGTCTTGCAGTGCGAGAAAAGAGGCTAAAATGATTGTAGATGCACCGGAGCCAGAGCTGAGTATTGATGACGTTTCGAAAAGAAAAGGTTTGAAGCCGACTTCCGAAGATCAATTGGAGAAAATTGACAATGGTCTTTTGTATATATTTACTTCTAAAGGTGTACTATCCAGCTCCAAGGTTCATATATATTTTTTGCTATTTTTCCGTTTTTAGAGTGTAAAATTAATTTTAGCTCCTTTACAAACACTTACTAATAATAATTAGGCTAATTTGTATAGCTTCTAGGTATGAAATAATAAAAGACTTTGTATTTAACCACGGTATGGTTATTATAATTGATGCCAACTAGTTTTGCTTGGACCCTAGCTTCATCAGGGCAGTTTAGTTATTATACTGCCCTGATGACACTTGGGTCCAAGGGAAATTAGTTGGCATTAATTAAACTAACCATACTGTGGTTAAATACAAAGTGTTTTTATTATTTTATATCTATAAACTTAAAATGTCTAACCACAAAGTGAGTGCTTCGTTTTCTTGAATAACTCACCTCAAGGGCGCTTAAAATTCTCTTTATAAAATTTATTTACATACTCGTAGTTATTAATTGAGAATTAATTTATATTTCAGATTGCCGCATACGACATCGATGGTACAATTATAAAAACCAAATCTGGACTCGTTTTTCCTAAATCTACCGACGATTGGCAACTCGCATTCCCCGAAGTTCCAACCAAGCTGAAGAAGTTCGTCAGCTTGGGCTACAAGATTGTGTTCTTCACGAACCAGGCCGGCATCGGCAATGGGAAGTTGAAGATAGCCGACTTCAGAACAAAGATAGAAAATGTCCTGAGGAGAATCGGGGTGCCTTGCCAGACGTTCATATCTTCCGGGAAAGGCATCTACAGGAAGCCTGCAATGGGAATGTGGGACACGCTCAAGCAGATGGTATGTCAAGTAGCTTGTACATTAGTTCATTGCATCATTTAGATGGTTTGGATATATGAAACCAATGGATGAGAGATGTGTATAAGCATTGTGAATGGACAAAGAAGGCGATAAAACATGGCATGACCAAATGAATAAATTACTGGATGTCGACCAAATTTAAAGTCAGAATAATCAACGAGCGTGACCCTCACTTACTTTTTAAAATTTGTCTTAAAAACCCACCTTTTCAAAATATCACAAAGTTTTTGAAAAGCTTTTGATAATGTTGAATATTCAATTATTTTAGTAAAACTTCGTAAAATTGGTCTAAGTGACACCTTACTCCAATTTTTTAATAGCTATCTTTCCAAAAGACAACTCAGACAGACTCTTCCAATCCAGTAAGTTCTTCACACTATTTGGAGTTCCTCAGGGTTCCATCCTAGGGCTGTTATTATTTACAATTTTTATAAATGATATTACTAAAAATATCAAATATTCCAATAGTCTCTTGTTTGCCGACGATTTGAAAAATTTTCGAGAAATTAAATCTGTCGCCGATTGTTTAAAACTCCAAGATGACATTCACAGTGTCTTGGAATGGAGTAAAATAAATAAATTGCATTTTCATATATCAAAGTGTTCCATCGTGTCCTTTACTAGGGCTCGCACAACGATCTATCACAGTTACACAATGGATGATATACTACTGGATAGGACTGCTTCTTTGAAAGATTTGCGAGTTACATTCGATCCCAAATTATCTTTCAGTCTTCATATTACATCAGTATGTAATAGCTCCCAAAAGATTTTGGGATTTGTTCTTAGGAATGGAAAGGATTTTAAAAATTCAAAAATCCTGAAGTTATTGTAAAATTTCTTTGCAAGAAGTGAGTTGGAATTTAGCTCTTGCCTGTGACGAATTCTTGCTTCACGAGTCGTAGTGTTAGCTTTCTTTTCGGCAATAAGTATGCGGTTCTCATCTTCTTTTCGGGTATACTCGTGGCTGTTTCGACCAAGTTTCAAGTCCATGCCATGCATAAAAAGCAACAAAGCCTAATATTCGCATCACAAATATAAACCTACGATTTATTTCATATGATTTACTAATTTTTTGACACGATAAAATGTATCTAGGTTGACATTTTTCACACTCTACGAGAATTTTGAAACCAAGGCCAAATTTCACACACTGTTTAAAATCCACTTTATCATTACATATTTTGTCCTCTCCATTGTCATTTATTACATTAGAACACTTCACAAAAGTAGATAGTGTTGAAAAAACTAAAAAAAAATCGATGATTGCATACTGCAGAATACCGTCCTCTGGCACGTGTTTTTCATATTGGCTTTTGAGTTTTTTCGCCGACGTGCTGGTGAAAGATTCGTCGTCTATCTCAGCAATTTTCGGATTAAATTATTGTTTTCTTTTCTTTGATCTATCTTTTCTTCGACCACTTCGATCAGATCTTGGAACTTTACTCATATTTTATAAACACTTTTAGTAAAAATTCACCAACACTTATAACCTCAAATCAACCTTTCTAAAAACTTATTGGAGTTGCCCTTGAATTGTAAAAGAAAGTGGAAAAGGCCGACCAACAATAGCTATGCAGCTGCTTCCGTATACCTGCGAAGCGTTGTACTGACGTGGCCTGATGAGCGGAACTTCCCAAGGGTCTATCTCTTAGAATTTTACTCGGATCGATTTGAAATTTTAGGAGAATATTTTAAACATATTGTACTATTTAATAAGACACAAAAAATAATCGATTTTTTGAAATTTTCAAACCCACTTAACCCCTTAAGATTAGGTCATAGGCATTTTGTTTACTGCACTCTTATTCAAGGTTAGCGTCCTTTTATTATTTGTGGTCTTTATATAGCCCTCCCTGATCTGAGAACCGCTAGATCATCTCAGAGAGCCTGTAAGAACAGTAAATTTTAAATATAGGAGACGAGAAGAAAATCACAAATGTTTTATCAGTGACAATATATGATTCCATCTCTAATCGTCCTGAGAGAGGCTAAACCATCATTGATCCAGATTACATCATCACAACGAGGAGGTCCATGACAAGTGTACATTTTTATTTTGTAAAATCTTTAATGAATAAAGTGGATAATACAGTGTTTACAATTCTCATTCCCAATTAAGAAGTTGTTGTTTTTAATTATAGAAAAATGATGACTTGGAAATCGACATGAAGTCCAGTTTCTACTGCGGTGATGCGGCCGGCCGGAAGAAAGACCACTCTCTGGCCGATCGGCTCTTTGCTGAGAATATCGGCCTGCCCTTTGAGACTCCGGAGCACCACTTCGGAGGTTCTTCCGAGGCCCCCTACAATCAGCCCTCCTTTGATCCCAAGCTCATAGACACAAACGTCTGCAACGCCGATCTGTTGTCTGATAAACAAGAGGTGGGTTATTAATTATTATTATTTAGGGGAACATAATAAGGAAGACATCAAACCACTCTGCTAATGAACACGGAGGCCTTAGAACTAAAGGAGGAAGATGCTTACCAATGAATACCTGGCAGATAAGGAGAGATGGGTGCACACTTACCCATTTCTTCAGACTTTTAAATCAATGATATGAGAATTTATTTTACAATATTCAATATGAGCAGAAAATAGCGCATTATTATGAAAAATTAATCTGGTCATGTCGAGGCTCGAACCCAAGTCCCCTGGATCAGGAGCCAAGTGTTCTATCTCCTAGACTAGTGCTTCGCAAACGGTGTGCCGTGAGCCGGATGCAGGTGTGCTGCGGCCAAATACATAAAGAAAGAAATATTTAGTTAGAGTCGGAACTCGTAAATTGAGAAAGAGTCGAATCGAATTCTTAAATCAGCTCAGGAGATTTTGGTGACCTCTTTTTTTTTGCTTTTTTTTTTTACGCCATTTGGCTTATTCGTGATCAACGCCTACGTCCAGACCGAATTTTAGCTTTTGGTGTGCCGCGGAATTCTAGGAAGAACTTAGGTGTGCCGTATGTGAGAAAACCTTGCGGAGCATTGCCCTAGACCACTTGATCCGGCCTGTTGAGGCTCCTTGCTGCCTCATTACCTATTTTATCATTCTATTGTGTGTGATAATTTGGATATGGATAATTAAATATTTTATTCTTCAAGATTCTTCTTCTGATTGTAGATTTTGCGATCTGTTTATGCAGGATATCAACTTTCTTCCTGTGATGAAGACGACCAGCCTTCTCTCGACGGCCCTCTAGAGTCTCGTGCATCACGATATTAGGAATTCTTGCTGGATCCATTCTCTCGAAGTGGTCCCTCCAGAATCGTCTTCTCTTCCTCCTCCATCTCGCTTTGTCTTCAATTTTGCAGGTTTTGTGAATTTCTTGATTGGGTGTCCTATCTCTAAGCTCTCCCCACAATAGGTCGCAATGTTCTCATTTCTGCTACTCTAGAGATGTTTGGTTCAGACAGTGTCTGCTCTTGCTTCGATTCCGTATGTCATTATGGGCCTGATGTATGTTTTATAAATTCTAACTTTGCTTTCTACTAGCATATGCTTATTGTCCCAGACAGTGTCCCTTAGACATCTGGAGATAACTGCAGCTTTATCAGTCTGTTTTTTAACTTCATTATTATGATTTAAATAAGTGGGCAATTACAGTAGATATTGATTAATCCCAGATTCTCATCCTGGTGGGGCTCCCGGGCAGTGGCAAATCCCATTTCAGCAAGGGACTGGCGCACAGCTCCAAGGGCAGGTACAGCGCGGTGTGCCGGGACCAACTGGGAGCCTGGCAGAAGTGCATCACCGAAGCCACCAAACTACTCAAGGTTATTATCATTACAAACAAAATTTGGTTCGGGTATATGGAGCGCATGGATGAAGAAAGAATGATTAAGAAAGTATATGTTAACAATGTAAATGGAGTACAGAGACTAGGTAGACCGAGGAAAACATGGAACGAGGAACACAACAAACCAAATTAATCCATTTTTAAAGGTTGGTCATGTTAGAAGTCGGAAGAATCGACAATCTAAGCTTGATTTTTTTACAACACAATTTTTTTAAATCAATACTAATAATAATTATAACAATACATCTTCCGGCATTTTATGACTCCTTCCTTTTGTCTTTTTTTTAAAATTAACAAAGCAGATGGTGGGACATAAAACAGTGATTGTAAGAAATGTTTTCTGCAACAGAAGGGGAAGAGTGTGATTGCGGACAGTACCAACCCTGACAAGGAGTCCCGCGGGCGCTGGGTGTCGTTGGCCCGCTCCAGCGGAGTGGCGTGCCGCTGCGTGCTCATGGACCTACCCTTGGCGCACGCACTCCACAACAACCGCTTCCGCCAGCTGACGGATACCACACACGCTTACGTGGCCGACATGGTCTTCCACAGCTACAGGTCAGTTGGACGTCCACCTTCCCTTAGAGGTGCCGTGTAACTAGTGCACATTGCTTCTAACCATTATAATATCTCTATAAATAATAATATCCAAAAAAGCTAAAATGGTAGTCCACAGTGGTGTTCTTGTACCGACCCTTGTGTATGGATGTGAACCATGGAACTGGCAAAATAAGGTTAAAATAAGAATAAATGCAGTAGAAATGAGATCTCTTAGATGAATGTGTATAAATCTGTAAATTTGCGGTAAATCTGCTATGAACAAAAAAATTAAAAGATCATTACGGTTTGGACACGTGTAAAGATAGTAAATGTAAATGATGTAAAAACAGAGCTAAAAATAGAGGAAACTGAGGAAAACGTGACACGATCAATCAAATGTACGAGGTCTGTTCAAAAAGTATCGCGAATTTTATATTTTTTTCAAAAAGTATTTATTTATTCATGAATATCTATTTTGTCCCCTTCAAAGTAATTCCCCTCGGATATAATACATTTATGCCAACGTTTTTTCCAATCCTCGAAGCACTTAAAAAAATCATTTTTGTGATCTTGTTCAGCTCCTCCTTCGATGCCGTCTTTATCTCCTCAATCGTGGCGTAGCGTCGTCCTTTCATGGGCCTCTTCAGTTTTGGAAACAGGAAAAAGTCACAGGGGGCCAGGTCTGGGGAATACGGTGGCTGCGGCACCATTACTGTGTTGTTTTTGGCCAAATATTCGCGCACAAGCAACGATGTGTGAGCAGGGGCGTTATCATGGTGCAAAAGCCAGTTTTTGTTCTTCCACAAATCCGGGCGTTTCTGGCGGATTGCTTCGCGCAAATTGCGCATAACTTGCAGGTAATATTCCTTATTGACCGTACTACCCTGTGGCAAGAACTCATGATGCACCACGCCCCTGCAATCGAAGAAAACTGTGAGCAAAACCTTCAC
This sequence comes from Lepidostoma basale, assembly GCA_022606425.2. Lineage (NCBI taxonomy): Eukaryota > Metazoa > Arthropoda > Insecta > Trichoptera > Lepidostomatidae > Lepidostoma > Lepidostoma basale. Next base: position 41,802 of record JAHDVF020000316.1, on the reverse strand, counting down.
GTTCGACCGAACTTGGCGCGCTTTTTTTGGTCTTGGCTCATGCGGCAGCTTCCATTGGGATGATTGAGCTTTGGTTTCCACGTCATAACCATAAACCCATGATTCGTCACCAGTTATGACCCTCTGGAGCACATTTGGGTCGTCACGGACCGAGTCCAACATCTCCTGAGCAATGTTAACGCGATGCTGTTTTTGGTCGAAATTGAGCAATTTTGGCACGAATTTCGCGGCGACCCGACTCATGCCCAAATCATTGGTTAAAATCGAATGGCACGAGCCAATCGATATGTTTAGGTCCTCAGCAACTTCTCTAACGGTGATTCGACGATTGGCTAATACTATTTTCTTCACTTTATCAATGTTTTCGTCTGTTGTTGACGTGCTCGGGCGTCCGGCACGCTCTTCGTCGTTCATATCTTCTCGGCCCTCTGAGAACATTTTGTACCACCGATAAACGTTGCTTTGGTCCAAGGTAGCTTCACCATATGCCACAGTCAACATTCGAAATGCGTCCGCGCACTTTATTTTGTTTTTCACACAAAATTTGATACAGATTCTTTGATCCATTTTTTGGAATAGGCAAAAATCGAAGACGAGCCAAAACACATCCAAGCAAAACAGCTGTCAAAAAATTAACTAAACATTCAAAATGGCCGACCTTGTCAGCATAAGTAAGGGACATGAGTACCAACATAACGCTACAAAAAAATCAAAAATCAAATATACGTAGCCAGCGGAAATTCAAAATTCGCGATACTTTTTGAACAGACCTCGTATGAAGCCGAAGGAAGCGAGATAAGTATGTTGATATCTCTTATTCCTCATATGGCCAACATTTAATACAGTGAAACCCCTATTTTACGTTTTTTTAAGGGACAGAAGAAAAAAAACGTAAATGGAGGGAAAACATAAATTATTGAATAAAACAACATTTAAATTTATTTATTTTTTAAATCACGTAGATTAGTTTGCAAAATCCGTGAACCAAAATGAAACCGATCTAAAAAGAGAGTAAATATTGTAATTAACGTAAAAACCAAAACAAAAAATGTGAAAACGCATTTAATGTCAAAAAGAACGAAGCGTTACAGAGTTCTAATGACAGTACAGATGAGAACCGGCGAAAATTGAAAAATGTCGGCCAATCACCACGTTGCGCGCCGTATGCCGACCAATAACAACGTCGCTTGCCGACCAATCACAGCCGAAACGATGCGCCGACTCATTCTTTCTTCATTAATTCTTTCCATGTGTCCAAACCATCTTCTTTTTTTTTTTTTTACATATACAACCGGTCGCTTGAACCCAATTACAGTATACAATTTGTTTTTAAGCTGATATATTGATTCTCGTGACATGTGATAGGTAGCTAATCTATCGTGTCACGAGAATTCTACGCCAGACCAAAGACAGTGTAACAATCACACTGCCATCGCCATCTTAATGATTTCAGATATATTTTTACACAAATCCATTTATCATTTGTTGTTGCAGAAAAAAATTTGAAGAGCCGACTACTGCGGAAGGGTTCAGCCACGTGCTGAAGTTCCGGTTTATTCCGGAGTTTGACAGCGATGCCCACAAGGAACTGTACTTCAAGCATCTCCTGGAGAAGTAGTGCGTGTGAAATGGTGTCCATCACGTTGCCGTGCCCGTTCTGCACAAGGGTTCGTCTTATTTTACCTTTCAAGATTTTGTCCGCACAATCAATCACCGGCGTTCAGGGTTCCGGTTAGAAGTGTATACTTCTGTTTGTTATCCAGTCATAGATATAGAAATTGTTTTTGAAGATGCTCTGCAGCATAGGTTCCCAACCTTTTCTAGACCCTCTCTTATAGTAGTTAAACAAAATAATTGAATTAACTGTTTAATTGAAACACTCTTATAATATCACTAATTGATTTAATTTCTATGAAATTGTCGCGACAGCTGTTTCGCTAGCCAATGTTAGCCCCCATTGGGAACCTACGCTCCACAGCTACAGAATGGTTGATTACTTTTTTGCCATTATGTGTGTGGCTTAATTATGTGACCAAATATGGGTTATCGCAGATCTAAAATTGCTCTGTGCCGATCTAATCATTTGTTCTTTAGCAGTAAAACTGTATGACCTGTATATGTTGTAAGACCAAATGTTGGTATTTCATTTGATATTCTGTGTAAATTTTTTTTTTTTTTTTTTATATTGAATTTAATTGAATCTAAAATATTTAGAGTGACAACACTCGCTGTTCATTCAGCACTAAACAGGTTAACAACATATGACAATAATATCTTAAAATTGACAAGCAGAATTTTTATCCGTTGATATGCATGCTGTCATAACTGAAGGATATTCCCTCTTATTCACCAAGGCTAGACTTAATATTTATCAAGATCAATTTATAGAAAATGCAATGTTATTATGTGCTATCAACTCAACAACAACTAAGAGCACATACATTAAAGATATTTATGAGGAAAACATATTAAACAATCTAAACATAACAATTACAAGAGTATGAGAAAGTCATTCACATTATAGAGTATTACAAGTCTTTATAGTCCTTGCTAGTTCACTTAAATACACTTCACTATACTATTCTTGAGTCATTGGAACAATTCCTGATCCTCCTTGTCCAGGATCACACATTTGGTTGAGCTTCACAGTTAGAGCATCAATCCCCCTTTTGTATTCGTTCAGCAAAGCCTCTGCTGCTTGCCTTTCATCTACAGTGTGTCCTTGTTCTATGGACTCTTCAATGCTAGTTGAATACTCTCCCGCTTTAGCATAGTCATTTAAGAACAGCATAGCTTGTTTCTGTCTGTCTGTCCTTTCTTGCATGGTGTCCACTTCTTGAGTCCACTTGTCAAGTCTGGTGTTAATCTTTAGTTTTTCCATTTCATGGAAGGATCGAATTTGTGCCCTTACTCTATGCATATATGTGCGGATTTCTTCCGCAATTTTGGCCGTAGCCCAAGCTCCCTTATTAGGGGATGAGCGACACAGAGTCAAGACTGCCATCTGCTCTTCTCTGGACCTTACAGCTAACAGCTGCTCAGCATTATCGAGACTTACCATTGTTACGATCTGTGCCAATGCTTGGACGCCTGCTGAAGGAACAAGGTTTGCTAAGAATTCAATTATAGCGATGTCGGCATGACCCGATATATGTGCCTTTATTGAGTCTACCTTAAAGTTGTTAAATTCATTCTTTTCGGCATCTGTAGAGAGATGAGCTCGGTATACTAATACCCTGTAATAGATCATCCTCGGAAACTGTGCAACCCTATACTTTTCCGGTAATGTACTTGTGAGCCCGAGAAATGGACTGTTAACTAGAGATTCCCTTACCTCTTCTAGTCTCTGAAGTTCTTGCCTCCACTCTGGTCCAACATGTGCCAGAGTGATCTTGGCGTATTTGATGGCTGCAATCGACATAGTAGTTGAGGTTGTATGCCTGTGCCTGTACACAAGGCGCATCTGGGTTAGAAGGGCTGTTAAGGTAGAATCAAGATTGTATTGGGCTTTAAGTTGATCCACGGGGGCTATGTCAGTAAGTGTTATGTTGACATTGAATTCTATTCCTTCATTAATACATATAACTTGGGCAAGGAGATTATCGAACTCAGATGTGTACCCCTCAATAGCCCATGCTGTTTGGACTAGGAGTTGGGTGAATACATGCTCAGGGGGAGGTGCAAGATTCTCACTAGCACAAAGTGCGCTTGCTCGGGACGCTAATTGGATTGCCAATTTGGTGCGCAGGGTGTATGATGGAGCAATTGCATAAAGCACCATGAGAGCAATGGAATGCTGGGATCCATCTTCAGGGTTAAGTCCTTCAGTTATTCCCCCATCATGATACAGATCTGGAGAAACAGAGTCTAAAGCTATGATGTTGTAGTGAGTGTTGCAATATGGCTGCACCCAAGGGAAGATGGCATATAGCAGAGAGGATGATCTGTCTTCAACTGGTATGGTATTAGAATTCAGAAATTCCAGAATCTCTGTGATGGGCCCAGTGTAAATGGTGATTACATGCTTCAAAATTGTGGGAATTGCTGACCGTCCTACACTAATAGTTTTTGCATGTTCTTCCAGGACATCGGGCATATAATGGCTGTTTCCACCAGCTCCAAGGGATAAGAAATTTTGTTCTAGTAGATGCTTATCAGGACCACATATGACTGTGACTGTGAATATCAGGACCACATTTTCTTTGACTGTGTTCTATTGGAATATATTGAAGTTGTTGAAGTGCAATCTGACTTAGCCCCTTAACTCCGTTAGCAGTTCGCTCGATGTCCGTGACTAGTTCGCGCGTGTCAACGTTTTCGCGTTTCAAATCTATATCAATTTTAAATTCAATTAATGCATTGCATTTAACACTATGAGCACCGGCCGAATACACATAAAACTTACCACGTGCCGCCCGGTGCATTTTTGTGAAATTTCGTGTTTTGTGAAGGGTTTCTTAAAAGTGTTATAATTATGAAAAATTGAAACTTCTCGTATTTATTTAAAACACCTTAATATTTCATTTTGGCATGGTAGTTGTGCCAACATTGGCCTTTATATGGAGAGCCACATTGCAATGTTTGCACATATACCGGGTCTCACTTATTTTTTGTACTTTGCACACTTTTGTGGAGGTATAGATATTAAAATATGCTTGGACATATCCTCTGAAAACCTGCTTGGTGGATCTTGCAAGTTCCGCACTCGGAGTTGACCCGGTGACTGCAAAATGTGGTCTCCAGAAAGTGATAAAATTATTATTTAGAACTAAAGAACCTACAAATAAACTCTAAAACTTTTCTTACTACTAAAATTATTTTTCTTAAATAATACAAATTAATTGTCAGACGTGGTGGTCGTAAGAAGGGCAGAATGGGGAATGTTGTTAACATAAAGCGATCGCAACCCAACCAATGACCGGTCGGTCATAAGTCCTGTAATCGCCTCGACCACCATATTCTGTTTCTAGAAAACAATTAACATCTTCGTCTCCATTTAGCTACAATTAATCCTTAATACAAATTAATTAATAGAACACACATAACAAGGTGAAAAAATACTTTTTTGGATCATTTCCTGTGCATGTTATAATCGGAATCAAACATCAATTCATTGATGTTTTCGTTTTTAATGGTATTATCCATTTTTCTAGAACATGTTGGTAAACCACGTGAAAACTCGGAACTGGGATACAACGCGTGGTTATACAATCACGTGTTTACATGGCTCCGGGGTACAATGTGGTCCTCACCTCTTTCTAATTCGGACAATAACTTATTTACTAAGTTTCTTTGGTAGTGGTCCTTGAACGCACAGATTATCCCCAAATTCAGAGCTCGCAGTTCACTCATACAGTTATGTGGAAAAAATGACAACTTAACGTCCCTCGGTGTCAGGTTTGTGCTGACATTTTGTGATTTCTTATACAATAAGTTGCTTTTTGAATAGGGTTGAAATCGTCCATGCCTTTTTGTTAGCTGCATATTTTGTTTACTTTACATTTTTAAAGCAGCGGGGTTTTTAATTACTTAAGGAAGCTTCTCACTGCCATCTGAAATGTGTAATCAAATGAACATAGACATAGAAGTTCCTATCACTTATCCGAGGCTGTTATAGGGTGTAGCCTTTCGTCAGTCTCGCTCGTGCGCTTCCTAGGCCTGTCCCTCGTGCTTCCGGGACTTGTGACATTACAATGACATTTCCTAGAATATTTTTGCATATCCTTGTCGCGGTATGATTCAATAAAGCTTGCAGCTCAACTTCGGCATATGTATCTGTCATTGTAAGTTTTTCGACGGGAGGGTAACTCTGCTCTTTCACTAAATGATCGTAACATGGGTATAGACGGAATCCTCTTTCATTCGACTCCTGTTGAATATTTTTGTACATCTGCACGGTGAAATTGTTTGCAACAAGTAAAGCCATCCTCCGGGGTGTAACGAGTTTTTTTTTTACGTTAATTCTTCTCCGGGGTGTAACGACTTTTTTTTTACGTTAATTCTTCTCCGTGGTGTAATGACGTTCTTTTTTAACGTTAATTCTTCTCCGAGCTTTTTTATACTCGGTAGTCGTCTTGGCGAAGATGTAGACAATTCCTGCATTAAATTAGCAGCCTCTCGTTTATCACTGGCTCGCACACTTGATTGTGCAGCAAAAGATAACTGTGCGTCGTTATATTCTTCCAATAAATACTAGAGCTGGAATTTTGTTTGAGTTCGCTAGTATCCAGTTCGTCGAGTGACGAGTCTCACCGGAGCAGGCCAACTCCTTACCATCAACTGATCGTACAATTTATTCTTAAAGTTCATCTTGGTCTGTTTACCACGATTTTTTAAATGAAGTTAAGTTCGATATTAAAATTGATATGGGAAAGTGGTACTGTAACTAAACGATGAATCATCGAATGGAAAGCGGCATGTTTGTGGGAGATAGGATGGTTGGACTTATTATGAATTGTGATGTCAGTATAGGATGGTTTCTGATAAATATTGAAATCTATTTGGTTACTTGTTATTGTTAAAGTGAGCTCTAAGAAATTTAGAGATGAATTTCCTGTCTTTAACCTTAAAAAAAACGAATCCTAGCATGCAATAAAGACAGAAATGAAGATTATTAAAATCCTTGGATGTAGCACCACAAATGTAGCATCTCACGGTTCAATTCATCGAGGTTGCAGTGTTACACACTTGCGTCGACAATAGTCAGAGTCATTACGTGCTTTGTAGATATAGACATCTCTCCTTGTATGAATACGCTCTGTTGCAAAGCGTTTATAGCATCTTTTATGTACGCAATTTCCTATTTTGTTATTTCTGTTTCTTTGAAAAATCTGATTGTGGCGAGGATGAAGTAGGATTCTGCCAAATAACTTTTTTGTTAGATCCCCAAACTAATGGTAGGTGAACAAAGCAACTTTTTGTTTATACTGTGATTGTTGCGATGCATCACATCCCCATTTTGAAATTATAGTCAATGATCGACGATTTTTTGCTTTTACAATGGCCTCATCAGCCAACGGCTCTTTGCCGGTTATTACCAGCGCATGTTTGGCTGGTGCGGGCGGTGGGAGCGTTACTTACCGTATTTGTTTACTTCTTGTGCTACATCATTCCAAAGTGATTTTATGACGCACGTTTTTATAAAGTTGGCGGGATGGGTTCCACAGAGCCTTTCCCAGGTATAAATTGATGAATGGAGCTGTACAACACGCTCCAGAAGGCATCTACCACAGCGTTGAGGGGATATGTGGATAGAATATTTGGCCAGTTAGCCTCCCCATGGAATAGGAATGGTTGTGTTACATAGATTTGTCTTCCTTTCTTCAATGGGAACACTCTCATCTGATCTCTTTCGAATCTCACAATTGGGAAGTTTATCCACTATCCCTGTAAAAATAATTGTATGTTCATATAACAGACGTATTTCTTTGCATCGTGGTAATTGTGATCTGAGTGTGTCTTGAACTATTGTTGTGTTTGGAGATAGCTATGGATCAGATTGATGTAATATCCAATCCATTTGTAGACTAATATTCTTGCTAACAAGTTTTGAGATATTCTTCTGAAGATTTATTGATGGTTGTTTTGACAAAATTTCCTGAAGAATATAAGGATATATATTAATATTGTATGACCATGTATTAACATCCGTTTAAATTGAGGATGATAAACATGATCTTGTAAAGTAGCGGGAATTAGGTAGATAAAGTTTAAAGATTTATCTGGAGGGGCTCATGGACTAGAAATTAAAAGTGAGGTTAAGGCAATTGAACTGGATCTCATGACGAAAATTGGAAGTGGCGAGAGTGATGGTAATATAATAAATCTATCCTGCGGGTTGCTCGGACCAGAACTTCGAGCAACCTGATTACTTATCTGGTTGGTAGGCTGAAGATTTCCTTATACTGAAACGTACCTCCTCGGTTAGCACGGAGAGCATGGTTTTTAATCCTCAGGGTGGTAATCGTGAGATTCTTTTCGGTATATTATTCGATTCAGGGACGGGTGTAAATATAAAGACAGTTACATGGGATACATTAAGGTTTATTAGCTAGTTAAAATTATAACAATAATCCAGAGGCTAGGGATGTCGTACGAATACATAAAAAGAGGCACATGATGAAATAATGAAGAGGCTGTTTGAGGCGATTCCTCGACGGCGTGCTCGTCAGGACATCGACCGGCGACGTCGTCCGTAGACGTTATCAGCGACGCTGACCAGAAGATGGTGGGTCAGCAAATCAATATGTAGAGCGTCACCTGGCAGACACGAGGTTCCCTAACCTGTTGGTGCTGTCTGAAGCGGCGTGAAGAAGTGGTCCTCGCAGTTCCGCTGGCTGGTGAGGTCAACCACGTTGTCGGGACATGATGTGCGACAACACGTGGGCGGCAATTTCGGGAGCAGAGGATGGCTCGGACCGTGGCGGAGGGAATCAATCGCAGACACGCGGACACATGACGCACATGTGTAACCAATGTGCGGTCTTCGATATGGATATTATTATTAGTATTCTACCTGATATGATGGGAGAAAGGCTGAACCATTGCTGGTCCAGCCGGATGCAAACGGATTAACGTTTCTCCTACATCGTGGTGGTAACTGGGCACTGGCGAAAAAACACAAGATGGCGGCCTACCCGCAATGGCTGACTAGAGGGAAGTGACGGGCTTCTGGCCTCGAAGCATAGAGTACCGAAAAAACAGTGTTACCAATTGGGAAGGCGGCGGTTGCTCACACGGCGAAAACAGGAGAAGTTGGAAATAAATTTCGAAAAGGTACTTAACTGGGGAGAATTGGGGCGAATACAGTGGCCGAAGAAATCGTAATGATGTACCATTACACTCGCTCTTATGTGGAATAATAAAAAAAAAATAAAAAAAAGCTCCTTCAGTGAATGGCATACAAAAGTTGCAGGTAGATAAAAATTCTAGAAGGTGACAGTTTGGACAATTGAGAAATACAAAGACAGCCTATTTAAAAGTACCAATCAGATTCACAAGCTTAAAAAAAATTGATCATTATTATACACATGGCAGACAGGTTTATGTCCTAAAAGGGGGCAGTTAGTTTGACATATTACAAATTGTTAAGTTTAAAAAAAAAATACAAATTATAGTTTAGTTCAGAAAATTAAGGATCATTAAACACAGGAAAGACAAGTTTAAGTCCTAGGTGGCAGTTAGTTTGACATATTACAAATTGTTAAGTGAAAAAAAAAAAAAAAAAAAAATACAAATTATAGTTTAGTTCAGAAGATTAAGGATCATTAAACACAGGGGAGACAGGTTTAAGTCTTAGGTAGCAGTTAGTTTGACATATTACAATTTGTTAAGTTTAAAAAAAAAATACAAATTACAGTTCAGGTAAAAACACAAATGCAGTTAAGTTATAAATACAAAAAATTATCATTGTTTTAAAGTTTCCACAGCACAAAAGAGACAATTGTTTTTTTTCTTCTTTGCAGGTAAATAGCACTCACTGATTCTAAAATGAAAAAGTGTTATGATCTTGAGGTAAATTATTGTTGGACATCTCTAGCCTAGATGATAGATTATAAAGAAAAACAGTTACAACAATTTTATGTGTTCAGTCACCAGTAAAAACAAAAATTTAAATTACATACAGCAGAGGCATGTCCGTTTACATATTATGAGGCTGTATACCTATAGTGTTGCTTTGTATTAGGGTCTAGCTCCCTTTCGCCTCGGATAATAAGGCACATCTACATATTCTAAGGCTGTATACCTATAGCGTTGCTTTTTATTAGGGTCTGGCTCCCTTTCGCCTCGGAAAATAAGGCACATCTACATATTCTAAGGCTGTATACCTATAGCGTTCTGACTCCTTCCATTCACAACAAAAACAAACTCTACAGGTGACTGAAACAACATATATATCTACAACATTTTAAAACATATAATGGACGTTATTGTTCAGGTGAATCGGAGAAGTGAACTCAATCGTAAAAGTGAGTACCAATCCAATATGCAACACCTTTAACCGACTCACGACCCAAAACACACATGAACATATAAAACAATCAATGATAAGTAAAAAATCTAAGTTATAAAGAAAATGGTGTTACCATATTTATATATTTAAACAATTGGCACATACAAAAATTGTATGTGGAGAAAAATTCTGTTCTGGTGAGATGGAAAAGTTCATAACATTATAAGTGATGGACAATCTGGTATTCCACACAAATAAAATAAGTTTTTATCCATCCAGAACACACAAGAACAAATGTATATAGCAATGAAAGATAATTAAAAAAAAAAACTAAGTATAAAAAAAATGGTGTTACAATATTTATAAATTTAGACAATTGGCACATACAAAAATTGTATGTCAATGAAATTTCTGTTCTGCTGAGATGGAAAAGTTCATAACATTATAAGTGATGGACAATTCAGTATTCCACACAAATAAAGGAAGCCTAATCCACCCAGAACATACAAGAAGATGGAACATTCAAGTAGGAAGGGAAAATATAACCAAACCATAATACAAATGAGTTTGTAGGTCTATCAAGTTTCTCTAGCATTCGGGAGATTTACATTTATTCATTCGTTCTATTGATTCATGCATCTTCTTTTAAAGCGCTTCTAACATAACTAGACCAAGTGGAGAATGGGGGCAGTTTATTCTTCATCAGACACTTATTCATACATACCATTACACAATAGACACTACAAACGCAAGTAAGATAGAAATTTGGACGCCACTAGATTTTCACCAGCTAAATCTAGAAAGTATACGTGTTTAGTGAATTTAATTACTGATTTATATTCATTTGGACGCCACTAAGTTTTGAGTTGAACTTAGAAACTATTCACACTTGACAGTTATTTCGATTAACCGGTTCACGCGCGAAGCGTTTGAAATTTGAGAATGAAATACGCGGCGGATACACGCGCTGAGTACATGTGTACCGAAAGGAAGATCGACGCATGCGCATGTGGGAATAATTCGTTAAATTTGAAATTACGATCTTTACAAAAGGATACAAGCGGGAAGATTACTTAAACATTTTGAATGTAAAGATATATGAATTTTACATGGTAAAACTTGAAATTGTTTGCAGATATGATAAGGATACACCTAAATTTACACGAGTCCTAAATCGAATAATAACACCGAAATGCCCCACGTTGGGCGCCAGTGAAACGTACCTCCTCGGTTAGCACGGAGAGCATGGTTTTTAATCCTCAGGGTGGTAATCGTGAGATTCTTTTCGGTATATTATTCGATTCAGGGACGGGTGTAAATATAAAGACAGTTACATGGGATACATTAAGGTTTATTAGCTAGTTAAAATTATAACAATAATCCAGAGGCTAGGGATGTCGTACGAATACATAAAAAGAGGCACATGATGAAATAATGAAGAGGCTGTTTGAGGCGATTCCTCGACGGCGTGCTCGTCAGGACATCGACCGGCGACGTCGTCCGTAGACGTTATCAGCGACGCTGACCAGAAGATGGTGGGTCAGCAAATCAATATGTAGAGCGTCACCTGGCAGACACGAGGTTCCCTAACCTGTTGGTGCTGTCTGAAGCGGCGTGAAGAAGTGGTCCTCGCAGTTCCGCTGGCTGGTGAGGTCAACCACGTTGTCGGGACATGATGTGCGACAACACGTGGGCGGCAATTTCGGGAGCAGAGGATGGCTCGGACCGTGGCGGAGGGAATCAATCGCAGACACGCGGACACATGACGCACATGTGTAACCAATGTGCGGTCTTCGATATGGATATTATTATTAGTATTCTACCTGATATGATGGGAGAAAGGCTGAACCATTGCTGGTCCAGCCGGATGCAAACGGATTAACGTTTCTCCTACATCGTGGTGGTAACTGGGCACTGGCGAAAAAACACAAGATGGCGGCCTACCCGCAATGGCTGACTAGAGGGAAGTGACGGGCTTCTGGCCTCGAAGCATAGAGTACCGAAAAAACAGTGTTACCAATTGGGAAGGCGGCGGTTGCTCTCACGGCGAAAACAGGAGAAGTTGGAAATAAATTTCGAAAAGGTACTTAACTGGGGAGAATTGGGGCGAATACAGTGGCCGAAGAAATCGTAATGATGTACCATTACACTCGCTCTTATGTGGAATAATAAAAAAAAAAAAAAAAAGCTAAAAAAATAAAAGAAATCGTAATGATGTACCATTACAATACTTGCCTTGGTACCTCCTCCGATCCGGATTCCGCGGCTAGCATCCGGCAGGACAAAAGTTCTATTTCTCTAGGGAGCCACTTACGCACGCCCAAACCGCCAAGGGGAACTCATGTCTTATAAATTAAAAGAGGATGAGAGTTTATACATTTATTGAAAAAAACACAAGTTGGTGCCCAGACAAAAGGGTCTTACTCTTCAAAGTGAACATGCTCATTGTAAGGTCTAATTACATCGAGACTGGCCTGCAACGCGGCAGATCCGTACACTCAGACATCAACAGATTTCTAACCTTTAACTAGTTTTTTACTAACCCTTGGCATTGCGTCATAACCGTCATAACGGAGTACTTGTATGGGGAGAGAGAGAGAGAACGTAAAACGTGAGGAGCTGCTTACGTGACCGGAGTTGCAGAGGGCCGGGGCGCTACCGGGACTGGAGAGGGCCGGGGCCTACAGGGGCCTCCCGCCAAAGGGGAGCCTTGAAGGTCTGGAGGATGAGGGGCGCGGCATCGCTCGTGGGCTTCCGGAGGACGTCGTCCCTCTTACCGGAGAGTGGTGATGCAGTTAAAGGAGGCGGCCCCTTGGATTGTTTTTGACAATCGAGACACGACTTCGGGCAGTCGGTGGTCGGGGAACCCGGCTTGGGATCCTCGCGATATATATAGATATGAAGTTTCAGAAAGGCGGTGGAGAGAGTTGATGATGAGGTCACTGTAGTGAACTGGCGTCACTTGATTTTAAACTTGTTAGACGTTGTACTGTATATTGGATTCGTGATTCCAGGAGAAGTTTCTCCATTATTCAAAGAAACTGCCTTGAAACTGAAAACGCGAGGATCCGAAGTATATCGCCGGAGTTCCGATGCGACCGCCTAGTTTGAACGAGTTCGGGAGAGTGCTGGATCAGTTTTTGTCGTGTTCGGATTTTAATTTGCACACACATACTATGACACAATTCCCTGTTCGTGAAATGCGTGAAGAGATTTCTTTCCGAGTAAGCAGGGATTAATTTAGCTTAACATTAGAGAGGCTTAAGAACAGCCTATTGGTGAGGTGCCTGCGTCTTTCACCTTGAGAGTGCGTGATATTCTCGTGGGGGGTGAGTGGCCGGGAGGCGGCTTATCGAAAGGATTATTTATATTATGCCATAGTATGATTTGAAACTCGAATATTTTTACTAAATAGGCCGGTAGCCTCACTTTTTTTTCACTTGATTGCCCATAGCACTGACTCTATATGGTATACAACACTGTGCTTTGATGCTGGCGGATTCTCCCACTTTTTTCGGAGTTTTGGTACTCATGTTGAGGTTTACACGGAATGACCTGACAATGCCAAAGGTAACGCGAAGAAGTTGTAATTTTTCATATATATATATATTATATTAAATTAAAAAAAATGTAAAATCGCACCTCAGTGGTGTTAATATTTAAGCATTATTATATAATAAAAATAATGTATATCTACATATCTAGATATGGCGGTTAGTTGGCACTAAAACTTTGCCCTAACAACGTGATGAGTGTTTCAGATCAGGCTAACTTTGAACCATATTAGGAAACTATTGACATTTATATAGGGAACTTATTTCTAATAAATAACATGAAATATTTAGTACTGAAATCAACTGGAATTAGGCATTGCCCTGCGACCTAGCGTCGCATTCGAGGTTGACGCTTGTTCAATACTAAAGATCACTTTTATTTATATATATACAAATTAATGAACTTAAATCTAACACATGCCAATATGGCGGTTAGTTGGCACTAAAACTTTGCCCTGACAACGTGATGAGCGTTTCTGATCAGGCTAACCTTGAACCATATTGGGAAAAATATTGACATTAACAAAGCAATTAGTACTTGGTAAACATTCAAGTTCTGGGACGTACCCTGGGTGAATAACCTTCACCGCCCCTCAGAGGAGTTAGTTATAAGGGAACTAGCCTATGATGTGTACGACTGAGTTCTGACACCTTGTCCAGGGTGGATAAACACACCGCTCCCCCAGAAGAGTTAATTATAAGGAAACTAGCCTATCATGGGTATGGCCTTACGTCTTTGCTCTGCGCATTGGGGAATCAGCTTCATTTTCGACATGCCGTCAAACGCAGGAAATGGATATAGGGTTTGCCAGAATGTAATATCTGATCTGAATGATCAACCTCCATTGAATTTAAATTTTACCTTCTTTCGAGGCAAGAAGCAATCTCAAGAAACCAACAGGGATGTATCGGTAAACACTGCCCGTAAGAACATCGGCCATCAGAAATTGAATAGAAACGATCGGGCCGCAGAGTTCTCCGGTATGTCTCGCGTTTTCAACAACGCTAATAATGGAAAGGAGTTTACACCCAATGGCTTGGGGATTTCCTCTATGGTCAACGGCGATCACTCCCCTGAGATTCATGGCATCCTTTCTCGCCATGACATGGTTGCCGAAACCATTGAAAAAGCAGTATGCCAGAATATTGGTTTCTTCAAGCGCGATGTACGCTTCATGCGGGCATTTCAACAGTACTTAAAGGACCAATTGGACGTGATGGAGAAATGTGCTCCGGCTAATTGAGGCATTTTAAGAATGGTGTGTGAATTTTCTGAAGAGGACTTTGCTGCAGCATCCCGAAACTCCCTTAAATTTATTTACACGAATTCCATTTTGAAGATTATCAAAAACGGGCCTTGAAGGTCTGGAGGATGAGGGGTTGGGGAACCGGGCTTCGGATCCTCGCGATATATATAGATATGAAGTTTCAGAAAGGCGGAGCCGACCGTAACGGTGGAGAGAGTTGATGATGAGGTCACTGTAGTGAACTGGCGTCACTTGATTTTAAACTTGTTAGACGTTGTACTGTATATTGGATTCGTGATTCCAGGAGAAGTTTCTCCATTATTCAAAGAAACTGCCTTGAAACTGAAAACGCGAGGATCCGAAGTATATCGCTGGAGTTCCGATGCGACCGCCTAGTTTGAACGAGTTCGGGAGAGTGCTGGATCAGTTTTTGTCGTGTTCGGATTTTAATTTGCACACACATACTATGACACAATTCCCTGTTCGTGAAATGCGTGAAGAGATTTCTTTCCGAGTAAGCAGGGATTAATTTAGCTTAACATTAGAGAGGCTTAAGAACAGCCTATTGGTGAGGTGCCTGCGTCTTTCACCTTGAGAGTGCGTGATATTCTCATGGGGGGTGAGTGGCCGGGAGGCGGCTTATCGAAAGGATTATTTATATTATGCCATAGTATGATTTGATGCTCGAATATTTTTACTAAGGGGCGATCTTTGAAAAACCGTTAGTAAATAAAGTATGTTATTGTTCGCGTGGGCGTTATGTATTGGAGCGGATGTGGCTTATTTAAAGCTATTTTGGGATCCTATTCTTAATCTCTGTTGTGGTGTTTTTTTGTTCCCGTTTTAAAGTCGTAATTCTATAATTTCTAAACCCAAAAAACTGCTTCATTACAAGAATAGCTCACCAGAAGGGAGGTCCAGCGATGCCGTCGGTCGGGGAAGGTAGACAAGCCGGAATGCGCAAATAAAAGCGTGATTTGTCAATTTTAAAACAATAAATTTATTTAAAAATAAAAGGACTTACCCTTAATATAATTATCCTTATGGTGGCCACCTAATTATAAACTAATTAGCCTAAAGAATTAGGAGTGATCGTTATAGGTGTTTAGATTGGCCTGTGCTTGTGTTTTAGAGTATAGGAGCTCAAATTTCTCACAGACATGGTTGAGAGAGGACAGTTGCACAGATGTCCCTCTCATCTTCTAAAACCATGTTCACCGAGCGCGGCTCCAGCCGAGAGGGCGAGCCTGCGCGAAGGGCGAGAAAAAGCATGTTTGGCAGCAGGATATGGGGTGAACCAGCCACGGCTCTCTCGTTCTCTGACAGGGGCGGCGGTCTATCCTCTCTCCGCGGAATGGAAGGCGGCTGAGGGCGGCGACATCATATAGTGGACCGGCCCCGACTCTCCCTCGCTCCTCCGAGGCTCTTGGCTCTCGTGGCGGGGCGGCGACCGGTCCTTTTCCTTGGCGGGCGTTATGACGCAAAATTTTGGCGCACGCGCACGTTTTGGCGCGCTTTCGCTTGGCGCAAAAGAGTCTCTAACGTTAACATTTTTATCACTTTTAATCACATATTGTTCACACATTTGTTCTTTAAGCCCTCCCCGCGGAATATACATCGCGAGGAGGCAATTCACTTGACTTGAAGATTCTGTGGGTCGTGGGGAGGTCAGTCTTGGCGGTCCTGTTGACACGCACGCAGCTTAGGCAGGTCGTGCGGGCCGCTTTGGATAGCCGGCGGCTTTGTTCTCGCCGACGCATCGCCAGCATGCCTCTTTACTCCTGCAGTGGGAAACCGTGTGCCCTTAGTATAGCCACCTCCTCCTGCGCTTTGAGTGCGGCATTCTTAGTGACCGCATCCTTAAAGATGCGGCACTCTTCAGAGCTATCTCATTGGAGGACTACTCTGGTAGCGGTTCTTTTTATGTGCCTGATGCCGATCCCTAGGGACGACACCGTGACACCCGATTTGAGCGCTTTCCCTATGGCCTCTGGCCATCGGCTCCTTTCCTGTGATCACCAGCGCATGCCTAGTCTTGGGGCTCGCGTGGGCGGTGATCTGCGGGGTCTCTGGAATGGGCGGAGGCGTGCTGGACATACTGGGGGGTCACAGCCGCTGCGGTGTAACTCCTCGACGCCGGAGAAAGCGCGCCAGTACGCTCCCGCTGCGGCGTGGAAGCAGCAGAAGCGGTTGCGGGGGGACGCAAAAATCTCACAACATATTATATTCAAATATATTTTTTGATTTCATTAATTTGTACGAATTTAATAATGTAATTTTAGATCCGTCGAAAGATTCGTGAGTTAGACTCATTTGATGAATACGAACAGGTTTTTCAGTCGTTTTTAAAATAGTGGTAAAAGATTGATATCAACTATTTTAACTTCAGGCACTAAGCCTTCTTTTAACTTAGGATTTTGTATGAAAAATTCAACAAGCGTCTCTGTACGAGGTTGAATAATAAACATTTTAGAATTTTCTGAATCCGTCGTGGTTTCATGATAATTTAATGGTATTTTTAAATGATGGAATAGAAAATACTATGGATTAAAATCAATATTTGCTCGAATGTGGGAGTCGGAGCTGCGGGACCGGTGAGGTGACGCCTGAAACACCATCCTCGGCAGCCTTCCCTTGGTCTCCATCAGGAGCTCCCCACACCTTTCTGGTCCTGATGGGCTGGAAGCCGTCTTCCCTCGGGTTAATTGCCTCCATGAGGATCTTCTGAGTACCCTCCGAAGTGGTTCCCTCTGGTTTGGTGGGGTTCACAATGATGGCAAATCTGGACGGGTCCACCGCTCTCCTGATCTCCTCAACATCTCTTCTGGGGGTGGGAGAGCAGCAGACGCTACCCTTGCATAGGTCCTGTCAGGCCCGGCAGCGCGCGGTAAGAGAGGGCTCCCCATGAGTCCATCATGTTTTGTACCTCTTGGTGTACCAGCCTCCGAACAGATTTACCTTTGTCACCACCAAAAAGTGGTCCGTTCCAAGTTCGGCCCCTCTGAACACTCTGGTATCTACAGTGTCCGCCCGTAATCTAGAGTCGTCCTTACATTCACCCATACTGATGGATCTTCTTATGATCAAACATCGTGTTTGACGCAAAGAGGCTCCACTCCAGGCACACACCAAGCAATCTCTTTCCATTATCATTCGTTCTACTATCACCATACTTACCGAGACATTCTTCATAACCAGCCCTTTCAATTCCTACCCATCCATTCAAATCTGCGAAAATAATTCTTTCATTCACATTTTTACTCGCTGCTATCTCGTTTACTCTATCCCATAATTCATCTTCGCTTTTAACAGGAGCATACCCAATTATGAGTAGTACTCTTGTCAATCCAATTTCGAAGTGGATCCACATTAGTCTAGGACTCATACAGTCTACCATCCTAGGAGCTAGAATCGCTGCCACACCCTGACCTCCCCTTTGTTCTTGTGATACCCCTGACCATAAGACGACCTTATTATCATGCTCTCTAGATCCGCACTCTTTAACCATGCATTCAGTCACACATAGAATATCTGAACATTTATTCTCAAATTCATCGCACATCTCATTTAACTTCCCTTCCATACCTCCTCTTATGTTCCAAGTACCGATGCGGCACTCCACTCTCCTCTGTTCGCCTCCGCGGGAAAAGTGACGTGATGGGTGGCGGACCTCATCGCCGTCTCTAGGCATTTACCCGCATCAACTTACAAACTACCTTAAAATTAGTTACATTATATTATTTATACACATGTACTACTAATAATAATAACAATCTATATAATGAGGTTCGCAACCCATCACACCGCGTCTCTCGCGATGGCGAAAAGAGAAGAATAGAGTGCCGCATCGATTAAAGTGTGGCAGTCCATTCTTTCTGCCTACCCTTTCGGGGAGACGGCGTGATGGTTAGTTAGTTAGTTAATCTATATAATACAAAAATTAACTTATTACGACATTCCGGGTAATCCTATTACAAACTAATACAATTACAATAAGTGAAAATTCCAAGAAATGTTTACCTACTAACAATCTGAATTTTAAACAGCCTTACATGCTAATTATGGGTTTTACCCAAAAGATTACAAATATGACAAACTTCTTGGAATCGGAAAAAGAAAAGGGGAGACTTATTAATAAACAAAAGCTAAACACATATTACTAAAGAAAATATTTGAAAACTAATTGACTTATACTAAAATGTTTATACACACAAAAACACGAAGACTGATGCCAACAAATTTCAACATTCGATGGGCGGTGACAGAAACAGGAACCTGGTAACTGTGCAGGTAGTCGAAGGCTGACGAAGATATTGCCGCACTGGATGTAACAGCACTGGATGCGAGGAAGCCGACACCAAACTTTAAAAAGCGGTAGAGTCTGCCATTGTGGGCGCAGGATGCTTGGTGGCAGAAAAAGCTGGTGTTGATGGTGGTGTTGATGAGGTCTCAGTGGGTGGGGCAGCACTGGATGCGAGGATCCGTACACCAACACTTAGAATGGGAACGGGAAATCTGTGCGTCGAAGGCAAAAGGTGTCGACAGCAACCAAATGCGAGGACTCCATCACACTGATGATGTTAATACGAGGCCGTCACTATAAGTGCACTCTAAAAACAGCCCTTAATTCGAGGATGTCAAAGTAGAAAACACAGAAATCTAACAGACTTCAAACTACAACACTGTGAATCGTGATAAGTGACAGAAATACCCAGGAGCGGTCCAAAATGCGACCGCTCGCCACGGAGGCCGGGTGAAGCTTTGTGGGTTTTACCAAAATAAAATTAAAATTATAGTTCTTTGAATGCACAAATTTCTTGGAATTACAAATAAATAAATTTGGTCAGAAGACAGTGGCTTTAGCAAACATCCTCGGCGCATGGAGAGGTGTGCTTGATGATGATGAGGGGATGGATGCCGAAGATGTTGGTTGTAGCACGTACTAAACGCTGTTGAAGATGACGGGAAATCCAAGAGCGGTATTGACATTTTCGAGGCCATCGTGCTTCCTCGGAGTGGATTGAGCCGGCATGAGCTTCTTGGGTGGCGGTGTGTAGGTGGCGGTGTGTAGGTGGCGGTGATGAACGTAATAGAAGTACGGATACGAGTACGTAAAACACTATACAATCCACATAAACTATATTACAATTATGTGAATTGTAAAACGGCATACCTAACTTCAGAGTGTCATTTGCTCTGTATTAAACTAATTTTAAACTTGGCCCTTTTCTATCTTACTACCATATGGCCTTAGGTTATCTTCATGGTAGGTTAGAATAAAACACGATGTTTATATTTAACGTGCTATTATTAACTTATAAAAATTAACGCTATTAGTATGATTAAAAAATCTAAAGAATGCTAAAGGTAGAAAATGAACTTGGTCAAAAATTAAAATCGATGTATTTTATTGAAACATTTCATACAATAATGTGCTTGAGTTGGACATACACGACAATATGTTTTCACTCCAATGGTTTTATTCCTGGCGTATTTTCTGCCATATTCTTTTACATTTTTGCTATGACATCCTTTGCAACATTTTCTTATCGTTCGAGATAAACATTCTTTGATTTTCAATTCGTGGTTTTCTCGTCGTGTCTTTGAAATAGGCGTTGTTTCATTTTCATTATTCTTGTTGCATACATAATGAACAATTGCTTTCCTGAATGCTACCACGGAAAGTTTTTTTTATTGATAGTCACTTTATAGAATATCAATGCATTTACCATTGCGGTGTTTAAAACCAATTCAATCCCAAACTTTTTGTACCACTTGAGACTCTTTCTTAGGGGGGATGAATAAGCAGTCATTTGATCTGATAGATCAATTGCGCCTTTTGTTTTATTATAATCGACCACTATTTGTGGCTTATATTTTTCTTGGCTTGTTAGGCTTGCCAGGAATTTATGATTTGCTGGTGTTGATATATTTCGATTGCCTCGCTGATGAGACGTGCACGATGGCTCCTCGGTCTGTCTAGTACCGAGAGCTCAAAATTAAAACGATGACCGGTGTCCACGAAGTGTTCGGTGAGAGCAGATTTGCCGGGATAGCCGAGTCTGCAAGTACTTTCGTGTTCACTAGTTCGTTTTTTAATCGTGCGGGCCATTTGCCCCACCTATACTTTATCACAGCCGAGGCAATCTAACTTATAAACTCCGTCCGTCTCTGCTGGGTATTTATCTTTTACTGAGTGGATTAAATGTCCGACCTTTGACGTTGCACCATACACGGTTTTTATCTGGTGCCTCCGCAGGATCTTAGATATTTTGTCCGTGACTCCTTTGATATATGGTAAAGCCAAGGACTTTTCAGTACCTCCTCTTTGTCTCCGTGTGGAGCCTGTGCTCTTTTTTATAAGATGTTGGATATCTCATTTGTCATATCCGTTACACTGCAGAGCCGCAGTGTCCTCACTCTGTTCTCCCACTCCTTCACAAAGGAGTGACGTGGCCAGTGACTAGCCTTTAAAACCTCACCAACGCAATTAGTTGGTATTTCAATTTTAAAGGAAGCGTATTCCCCCTTCGATCTGATTTTGTGAACTGTGAATGATGCCGATGCTGAGGAAACTAGCGACCTAATAAAAGTCAACATATCTTCTTCCGTTGTATCGCTGTGGAACAGATAGCAGTGAAATAGTTTAGTCTCAATTTTGATTTTTCTTGAGACATAAAAGATGGTTGGAATGATTTAGAAGTGCGATTGGAAGTTTGTCGCACTGTGGGTTCCTGTACAATTCACACATTTCAAAGATGTGGAAGAGCAGGATTCACCGAGGTGATCTTCGGTGCATTTAAAGCAGCGAGGTTGGGAACGGCAGACTGTTTTAGTGTGTCCAAAACGACAGCACTTGAAGCATTGGATTGTTGGGTAAATATATTGCTCTACCTGCAGAGAATTGTAATTTAAAAATACATTCTTCGGGAGCTTCTGTCCTTCAAATTGTTGATGAAAATCAAAATCAACTGATTGCGAAGGGAGCCACTGAATAGTGCCGGTTTTGTTGCCTTTGTAATTAAGACGCCGGCCTTTAATTGCTTTGCCAAAGCATTCGGGAATGGATATCTCAGAGATAATCTCTGCTTCAGTCATATCAACTGGTATTCCTCGCACTAAGCCAGCGCGAGTAACGTGGAATAGTGGAATCGAAGCCGAGTAGTTGTTCATTGCGACAACCGAAGAATTTTATAAATTGTTTGCAGAAATAGGGTCCTTAAATTGAACCGAAATTTTGAATTTACCGAGGGCTTTGCCCCCCCCGGTAGCGACATTTTTGATGAAATTTTTTTTCAAAAAGGTTCCGAAATGGATGGGATGCAGGTGAGCAGATTTGCCATCTCCGTTAGTGGATTTTTGTATGTGGACGATAAACGGTCCACAGTCAGAAGTTTTATAGACGGGAGAGATGTTGTCCTTAGGCTTTTTTGATAGTAAACTATCACTAAGGATGGATTCTTTTCTTTTACCAAGAATCCCATCTGTTGTCAAAAGTTTGGGGGCGGCCGTTTTTAAGGCCGCCTCCATGGCAACCGTCGACGTCGCTATGCGACGAATAAAACAGTAAAAATAACAAAGAAAAAAAAGGCTAATTATAAACGAGTAATCCAAAGAAAAATAAATGTAATTAAAAAGAATGTTAAAGAGCAAAGATTTAAAAAAAAACTATAAAGAGAAATCAAGAGTTATAACAAATAAACAAAGTAACGAACCCCAGGTCCAGTTCTTTTTGGTATCTACTAGATAATATAGCAAACAACACAATACAAGCGTTGACTGCTGCCATGGCAGCGGTGGG
The DNA here is from genome assembly GCA_022606425.2 of Lepidostoma basale. Classification (NCBI taxonomy): domain Eukaryota; kingdom Metazoa; phylum Arthropoda; class Insecta; order Trichoptera; family Lepidostomatidae; genus Lepidostoma; species Lepidostoma basale. The sequence goes on along the minus strand of JAHDVF020000316.1, from coordinate 19,248 downwards.
ACTTGATTTTGGAGGCTCTTAGAACCCTCGTGCTTATGGTGGGAATAGCGAGACTCTTTTTTCCAGCAATTGTTTTTTTCCTACAGGTGGATCCGTGGTCTTAGAGTCTCTAATGACCGTTATTTTTTGGCGAATTGAGATCGCGAGTGTGAGATGTGCCTGGCATTGGTGCAGCGAGTGGGACAGATAGATGATACTCCGAGTGTGCTCATCAAAACCTCCACCTGACGGGTTAACCTATTAATGGCATCCGTCTGTGCCAATAACAATTGGATAACGTTCTCATTCCCAGAACACATTGCTGTCCAACACATTTTGTGCAGAGAATGGCAACAAGCAGTAATAAAAATAGGGCCGGGTAAATACCGTTTCGGCGAAGAGTAGGTAAAATGTATAATACTCGTATAATCTTAAGCACGTGTCTCCGGTGAACAGAACTAGTGAATAATCGTAGGAGAGAGTTTGGTTTGTAGGTAAAAAATTTGGTTAAATACTTTTCACTGAATTTACATAAAAATGAAAGAAAAACACTATAATATTTTATTTCACTTTTATTCTAACAAAAAACGAGTGAAACTATTTAAAAAGAATTTAATTGCCAGAGCTGTCACATACACAACCGAAAGCAAGAAAGAGTGTGAATTTTTTGAATGAAAGGGTGTGAATTCACTTGTTAGGAGTAGGTTGGTTTAGTGTCACGGGGTGAAAAAATGAATTTATCGAAATTTCATTCCCGATTTGGAACAACTTCCCAACGTTTGCCCATGACACAATCGGTTGGTATTCCAATTTTGAAGGAGGCGTATTCCCCCTTATATCTGATTTTATGCACTACTGACGTGAATGCTGCTGATGCCGAATTTGATGAAACCAATGACTTGAGGAAAGATGACATATCTTCTTCCGACGGTTCTTGGTGAAACGGATAGCAATGAAAGAATTTTATGCCTCGTGTTCCTTGTGTCCCCTGTTGCCGATAGTAACTGTAGCAATTTCAGTGTTCGAAGCGGTGGTCGTGGTGGCAGAGAAGACAGTGGTGATAGCAGTGACAGAAGAGGCATCTGTACGGTGGGAGCGGTGGCGGAGGTGGTGTTGGTAGCTTTTACTGTTTTAGAGACTAAGGACTCTTAAAACCCTCGTGCTTGTGGCGGGAATGACAGGACTCTTTTTGCCAGCGGATCCTTTTTTCCGCAGGTGGCTCCATGGTCTTAAAACATCTAACTACCGTCCTTTTTTCAAGATCGCGAGACTGAGATCGCGATTTGTTTTTATTACTTACAGCGGGCGAGACAGACGGGGTTGACGAGGTAGATGATACACCGAGTTCGTGCATCAGAACTTCTACCCGACGGCTTAAAGCATTTATTGCATCCGTCTGTGTCAATAATAGTTCAAACATAGCATTGTTCCCAGAACACATATTTTAACACATTTTTGCAGAGGACAGTAACGATAGGCAAAAAAGTAATAAACCCGTGCCGGGTAGAAAGCGGTCAGAAAGTACACCGGCGAAGGAAGTAGGTAAGCGATGTGTACACGTGTTTTAAAAACGTTGCCAAAATTCTAGGAGAGTCTATGGTATATGAGTAAAAAATTTATTAAAACTTAATAATTAAAAGGAAACAGTCACCCCTTCACTGAATTTATGACTGAAAACACGTATGATTAATTATTTCACTTTTCTTTAAACTAAAAACGAGTGAAATTAAATAAAAAGAAGTGAATTGCCGGAGCAAATAAAAACATGATCGAACGCAATGAAAGGAATGAACGAACTGAACTTTTAAAGAAGGTATTTTATTTTTTACGTTACCCCAAGCCGTGCTTACCATCGTTACCTCTCTGTATACTAGGTACCCTGATTCCTTGTTTATTCTTAACGCTACATTACCAACTAATTTTAAAGTACCTTGATCATCGAAGTGTTGGGCCACGCAAACAACCCCATTACCACCATCTTCTGAGCTCGTTTGTTCACTGATTTCTTCCGCCAACTTGTCATTTTCTCCCGGATTCGCGATGTCTATTCGTTTCGTTACGTTCACTTCCTCTCCCCTCTTCCATCCTCGCTTAGCTGGAGGTGGTGCAATCGCCTTGGGCCGCTTAGCCATCACCACACTATCTTGGCGTAGCAGAAACTCAGTGGCTTCCCTGGCCGTCACCAGACCCAGAGCCACCCAAAGTGACTGAACGTTCATACGGAAGTGTCTCATGATGATTCCTGCATTTAGTTTTTCAATTGGAACTTCGTCAATAGACTGTGCTATGTCCCAATAGTATGTGAAGTGCTCCCTCATACTCCGTCCGCTATCTGCCTCCCAAACAGCGTTATAGAGTAGGTCACGATATCTATCCCTCACGACCGTTTGTTAGGAGTTTTTCGTCGTCACGGGGTAAAAAATATTGAACTCATTCACTCCCGATCTAGAGCAACTTCCCAACATTTGCCCATGTGATTCGTCAATGCTAACATTATATTAACACACTATTTGCGGGTGGATTCACGCGCTAACTACTACGTGGGGCGGGCGAAAACAAGGGTGTTGCGGAAATAATGTGTATTTTTTTAAAATCGCTATATCTGTAATAGTAATCAGTATTTTGCATCCAATTTTTTGTGTGATGCTTACCATAGCCGGTACTGTATAAATGCATTGTTAGACACAACATTGACGTTGGAAAATTGTATATTTATAAAAAATATTCATACTTTCATAGTTTTTAAAATTAAAACTTTTAAATAAATTTAATATCGAGTCAGCGTGTGATATTTCTCAAAACATTCACCCCTATGAAGAGGAATAGAACAAAACTTGCACATATAGCACGTTAAACAATGTTTCCTCAAATCCATGGATAGTCTTCCAGGGGGGTCAATATTCCGGGTTCTTTTTGTAGTCTTGCTCATCTGCTGCTGAATGTTCAGGAATGCTGTCAGATATCCAGTGTTTTGCAACATTATGCAAAAAAGATTTGTATCTTATTTTACACCCATTCAGTGACTGAGAGCTGAGTTTAATAAAAACATAACAACTCCTCAATATAGAATAATATGACAAATATTGGTCCGCACGATCAACCCCTTTCATGAATTTATTATATTCAATCACGCACTGAGGTTTCCAGATCCGTTCTTTTGTGGTCCAATCAATGTTGTGGCTTTCTAGAATGTTTGCTGGATGAATTGTAGAAATCATTGGCACTTCTCTTTTTGACTGCCAAACTTGCAAAAGAACATCGTTTTTTCGGCGAAATAATGATTGACCTTTGCGTAGGTTTGTTTTCTTCAAACAATCGGGCAGACCTCTATTCATTCTAATTGTTCCGCAGGTTCTAATTTTATGTTGAAGGAGGATTTCGCTGGTTTGTACACTATTATAATAATTGTCCATATAAACATGATGCCATACATTTAAATATGGATTCAAAAGTAAAGTCATGGTATCTAATAATCGTCTCCCATGTCCACTGTATATTTCCATGTTACAAATATAGCCTGAAGTGGCTTCACTGACCACGCGTACAAGAATGCCATATTTTATAATTTTGGAAGCATTATAAACTTTGAAGGAGAGTCTTCCACGCCATGGTATTATACTTTCGTCGAGAGAAAGCTCTCTATGAGGACTGTAAACATTTTTAAACTTGTCTGTGAGATATGTCAATATTGGCCTTATTTTCGTAAGGCGATCAGTACTGTCCACGTTATCTTCATTGTTGGAAAAATGCCATATCTGCCTAAATCTATCACGACTCATTATCTTGGAGAAAATCGGAGTTTCGATAGTCGGATCTATTGACCAATAATCATCTCTATTATCTTTCCGGACCTGACCCATTAGTAAAATTAGACCTAAAAACTTTTTCAACTCCGCAACACATATTGGCTTCCATTTTACGGACTTCCTTGTTTCTCTAAATAGGTCAACATTTTGGGAGTGGTATCTGTTGCTCTTTTTATGTTTTTAATGGGTCTTGCCACTTTGCCACCAATTTTATGATTTATCCTTCGGGTGAGGATTTTAGGGATGGAATAACTTCCAACACGATTGAATTTTTATGTATAGAACTTTATTTTAAGACGATAAACAATAAGAAATTACATAGGTAAAGAAGAGTTGTAATTGTATCTGGACGTGTTACTTTTAAGGAAATGCAATTGTATCTGATTTAATCCTAGATGCGGTTCGGCTTATATAGTGTGCATCTCTTTGTTCGATGACACATGTAGGTACCTGTAGGAACAGATCAATAACCTCGCGTTCGAGCCCTTATATTAATAATATAAACAAACTAGTCGGACAAGACGTGGGAACAGATCAATTAATATATCACTGAATCTCCAAATGTTTACTTAGGTAATATAAACAAATATTGATTGAAAATATAGAGACGTAGAAAAGTGATTTGTGGTAACGGGTGGTTAGGTACATAACACTCTCTTCTACCATTAGGTCCAATAAATCCTCCCCAATAAACAGATTAATCACATCCATAATATTGATACCAGTTCGGCCTAAGAACGGTTCTACCTCAGGAGGATTATCTCTTTGAGACCACTCTTCAATATCCTCCTCTGAATTGCAATGGTATTACAGGGATTCTTCTGTGTGGAATCACTTCACTATCACTCGAAAAGTCACTATCATTGTCAAACGCAGGTAAACTACAGTCTTCCGAATTATTTGACAAGTTATCTGCAAATATTTCCTCATCAGCCGGAGCCATTTTACCATGGGAATGAAAAATAAGTCAATGTACACTAAAAGTATTCCTCCATCTAAATTTCAACCGTATGTTCTGACGCAAAGAAATGAACTGATATGGAAACAAGTGTTAGAATGGTAACAAAATTTAAATGTAAACAACTCGTAAATTATAATTGTTTTCTCTTGTCCCAAACATAACATTAAAGATAAGTGGTGGAAGCGTCCTAAGGAAGGCTGGTGTCATAAATTTTATGATTATTATCCATTAGGACTGTGACTTGTCAGCTCGAATTTTTATGTTGCTCATTCGAGTTCTTATTACTCATAATAGAGATAAACATCTCTGAAAAGAAGTGATAACATTTATCCATACTGTATACATCGATATGAGATCAAAAGATGCTGCAAAAGTGCAATTTACAATGAGTCGAGCGAAAAGGTAAAATTACCCTTCCCGCGGAACACCACCAGTCGAGTGAACCACTGGTAAAATTACCCTTCCCGCAGATAGTGTGTTAAATGAGATATGCTCCAGGATGTATTATGATATGAGATTGAAACCAACATTTACTATTTAAAAATTACATTTATTAAAACAACAAAAATTACACACTGAAAAATATAACTTAAGATCTACATGCTATTCACTGGCCAACGAATTAAAACTAACGTAGACTACAAGACGATCACGCCATGAGGAAGGCGGTGATCCATCTATATTTAATGGCGTAAGCAATGGGGATACAGTCCCACCAACGAATCAATGAAATGGACACCTCCCATGTGCTTATTATACAGCTCTACAGAATGTGATCTATCGATTTCTATCATAGATTTGGTGCGCTTACACCACCTTTTGGCTTTTGACAACAGTTGAGCCCCAGCGATCATTGAGGCTAAATGTACAATGTTGTTGTGGAGCCATCTCGTTACAGTAATATTGTCACTAGAAGTAGTCGGCGAATGTGACCCCCACGTGGCCTGTTTATTCTTACAGTACCTGTTGCTTGAATCATAAATTCTTGGTGTAATTTATGAATTAATTCAACTGAAGTGAATAGATTGTCGAAATATATTTTGTGGTTTTTCCCCTTCACTGAATTACAAAGTCTACATCCCTGATGCAACCTAAGTCAGATTTCTTGGCTCATTTCTGTCCTAAAAATATGGATAAGGATGAAGTTGTTCAGCACCATTGATGTGAAAATGTTACAGAAGGGTATTGCACTAATTATGCAACGATATATAATTGTACAATAATAATAAATAAAAACATGAAGTAATGCAATGATTTTCATGACAACTATTGTCCCAATATAGAGAGCATGAGATTAATTTTGTACTAGTATGAGCATTTAGACCTCATATGGGGTCTTTAAATATTTAGAACAACTTGTTGATAACTTTGTATTATATTTACATCGTATACAGACATGTTTGGGGAAAACAGACTTCCCTTCTTCAAATGATGCGGAGCTATTACTTATATACTCTATAACGAATGGAAAAGTGGTGGGGGGAGAGGGAGAAAGTTGAATTTACCGGCTAGTAATTGTTATTGTTAACATTATGTGACGGGGAATAAATCTAATATCGGACTAGAAGTCAAATTAACCTGCTTATTTATAATGTCCTCATTGTTTTTAATGGCTTTTTTTGTCTCTAAAATTTCTACGCCGTTATCTTTATTAAACGTGTGATCATTTTCAATTAGGTGATCAAAATATTTAGCTGAATACAATAATGCTGAATCTGTATTTGTTTATTTCTATGTAATGAAGACATATTCAACTACATAATAAAAAATTTACTTACAAAGAGAGATTTCCCAACTGTTAAGACAATAGCAGTAATGCAGGGAACGGTTTGAAAAAAAGATCAACTACTCGTGCTGCACTCTGGCGGTATACTACAAAAACTATTTTGAGTGACGGAGTGTAAATAACAGTAAACAAATTTTTATTACAAGATATGTTTCAAGACCTCAATGTACGAGAGGCTTAAATTTGATCATGCTTTCATCCACTGATTGGGATTCTAAGTTGGTGGCATTCTCTTGAAAAGTCCTGTTGAGATAATCTAACAGGAGTCTTACTTGTTGCAATTTGTCGTGGTCTTTGTGATTCCGGGCCAAATGAGTTGTACTGTCGCAAACATGGACATTTTCTAGAATTTTATTGAATCTCTTGCGAGTCATTGTGCCACTAATCTCTATGTTATTGTAAAAAGGATCTGCGCTCCAATACAGCTCTATATCTGACTGGATTTATTCCCATTATAATGGTTGTAGCTAGGAATGCTTTTATTTCAATTCTTCATATAAAGCACTCACTTTGTAGTTAGACATTTAAAAAAATTATATAAATAAAACAACTTTGTATTTAACCACGGTAGGGTTATTATATTGATGCCAACTAGTATAATAATACACGGCGAAATCAGAGTAGAGGGTGCGAGAAGGAAAAGGATAATTGGAACAAATGTTTACCTTTGAAATAGCAATATTCTAAGAAATACAAATTAGGACGAGAACAATAGTTAAGTAAATACAAATGTTGGAAAATAGAAAATAACTCAGAAATATACATTAACGTTATGAGGTCTAAGTGGATAACAATGCACACAACAAAAATAAGGAAATAGTAACTTATACAGAATTACTTAACTTCGCTGGAAATAAATTTAGGATTGGACTGAACGATAAGTTTATTTGGTTATTTATGATATTTTGGTTACTGTTTATGGCTTTTTTGATCTCAAAGGTTTCTAAATTGTTTAATCTAATTCTTATACCATTTCTGTGAATTAATTTTGCACCGGATTTAAACGAATGGTCGGACTCTATAAGGTGATTTGCGAATTCGGAGAAGCCATTTGATTTTAGACATTTGAGATGTTCTTTGACACGACATTTACATTTCGTGACGTTTTACCAGTATAAAATGCTGAACAATCGTCACACTGTAGTTCATAAATGCCAGAGTGGCTTAAGGGGTCTTCCTTGTCTTTTGAATTGAATAAAAATTTACCTATATTGTCGTTCATGTAGAACTTCTTATTCTTCAGCCGTCTCTCCACTGCTGGATGTAGGCCTCTTCTAATTTCTTCCATTTTTCTCTTCTTTGGGCTTCTCTTATCCACCTGCTACCCGCGACAGGGACAATATCATCGGCCCAACGTTTCTGAGGCCGGCCTATTCCTCTTTTCATGTCCCATGGTCTCCATCCTAGGACTCTGGGTGTAGAACGCCGGTTGCAAATTAGTTGGAAGGTTTGAATAGGATTCTCCTCCACCCTTTGGGAATCGCTGTGTCAACATATTTCGAGTTGAATATACATTTTCCAGTGTTAATTTGTTTCTATTTTATCAACCAGTAATGGTTCATACACATTATTTAAGGCAATTTGTTGAAAGCTTTTATTTCATTTACATTAGTGTCTATCCAGAATTTGTTTTGTTTCATCCTCGATCATTTGAAAAATTTCATCAGGGAACAAGTTACAGAAATATTCAATGGGGAGACTGATGGCTATATGAATCGGTTATTTAAGAAGGGAAACACAAAAAACTATTTAATCAATGAAATTGCAAAGTTTTTTTTGTCAAAACTTTATTCAGTTTTTTATTTATTTAAATTTGAAAACAGTTGATTTGTTCCCTTTCTTGACTAACTGTTAAAATGTAAAGAAAAAATTAATGAAAGTTTGTAAAACGTTTTATTAATCATAATTTTCATTATTGTTATCAGTATTTGGCCAGTTTTCAACAATATTTAAAAAAAAATCTTAAGTTTATCTGGAATGTATTGGAGAGTGCGTCGTAAATCTCCAATTTTCTTAATGATTATTGGTGTTGGACTACTGTACGCTTGTTTCTCTGGAAAAACTGATGTTTGTCCAAGATTCTTCTCAAATCAAATGTATGGTAAGTGGATGAATGGGCGTGCTACCACACATCCTTTCAGATTTGAAGAGTACTCAAACTCTAGAAAGTTAGAAACCAAAAAATGTTGCTTGTTGGCACGTGGAACTTGACGGGATTTGGTTTCCACTGAGATGGCATTTCGTTTGTAGACCATAGATTCTGGATAGCAGATTTTCGTTTGTAGACCATAGATTTCTAGCAGTTCCATAGATTCTGGATATAAATTTAATTGTTTGAATTTATTATATTTAGGTCTAATGTGAGATATATAGGGATCTGAAGATATCAAAAAATTATTTAGAATATCTTGATTATTTTGTATTCTTCCTATTTTCCTCGTGTGATACTCTCTGGTATTCCTATAGTCCTTGTTTCTTGCTTCCGCGGCTTCTTCTGGCAATATTCTGATAGGAAGACTCGAGAAATGCTTGCAAATTTCACCACCATGCATCAGCATCTTATGTATGCTGGCTGGCATATTGTACCAGGGGTAAAGACTGTCTCCCTGCAGTATGCCTGAAATTTTTCGATTTCGACTGCGAAATGTTTAATTAAACTTTCGTCTATCTTCGTGATTTTCGCAGTCTTTTCGTACTCTCTGAAGATCTTCCTCGCGGTGTTTCCGTCCATACCCCTGTTTGACAATGTCTATCGGCAGTCCCATCTGTTTCTTGAATTCACATTGTGTCATCTTCTTCCTTGACTCCTTCAGATTCTTGTTTTCACCTCTTGCAGACCACATCTTGAAATCTAAATTGTAAAATATGTGTAGCAAAAACTCCATGCTTCGGATCCACATATGAAATGACGAGAGTCCATATTGGTAGGCATCATCTCGAACAGGTTTTGAAAACATTTGTGGCAGGTCATTCATCTCACTCGGTTTTGCAAGACATACATTGCAGATAGCATCTATCATTGTCATGTGCAGCTCATGAGTAATTTCGTAATTACCGCACTTTGATGCAACCAAATTACGTATTTCTTCCTTCATTGCCGCATTTTCTTGGTTGACAAAGTCAATGTTTTTTTTTTGCGAACTGGAATTCGACAGGCCTACAGTAAAACGTCGAAGATGGCTTCGGATTTTCCCAAATGACCACACTGCTCGACTCCAGCTTCAAAGGAACAAGGCTCGTCATGAACACCGAAGATTCATTAAATTCTGTCAGTTGACTTTTCTGCTTATAATTATAATTCCCATTTGCTAGTTAGCTTCAGATTCCCACTCGAAATACCTAGTTTGTCTCCCACAATTTGCAGGATCTTCTGAGTAGTCAAATCCAAAAGTGCTTGCAAGTTCAATTTTGCTCAGTGTTCAGATATTTCAACTCTTTGCACCCGGATAGCACCTCTTCTTAGCTTCTAATAATTTGTGGTAGGAAGGAAGCTGCAGAGAAATCTTCCAATCTGACATTGCAGCCCTTAACGTCAGATATTTCCACATTGACAAATCTAATGAAGTAGTTTCTGTCGCGACGTACGGGACGAACGTGCCGTTGGGGAGTTTCACTTAAGTTTACTGTTTGACAGCTAACATATTAACCTATAAAAATATGTAATCGCCAGAGACCACAACATCAAACGGATAACGTAACCCATCTCTTAGGAAATGGGCAAGACTTATTCAAGTATCCAATAGATGGATTCAATTATTGTAAAACTTATTTTTTTAAATAGTCCATTGTTTTGGCCGAAACACTATGATATTTTAACATTTTATAACTGTTAATTAAAAGTAAAATAAATACAATTTGTGATATAAAACAAAGTTTTTGAATTAACAGTTATAACTTATTTTTTTGACTCAATATGAGATGGAGAAGATTTCATACACCTACTGATTTAATCATCAAAATTTTAACTAATTTATGTCAATTGGGAATATGTCCACGTCGGTTGGGGGGCTTAGCAGCATGCCCGCGTGTGTGGAATTCCAGCTCCATTTTGGTAACATAACGGGCGTCGCACACGGTGCATGCGAATGGCTTAGTCGTTTTGTGGCGCCTCAAGTGTTCCCGCAGGATGTGGCTCCGGTAGAAACCTTGGTGGGGCATAACAACATGGTCACACACTCACTTTTTTTTTTTTTTTTTTAGATGGGAATTGCTTTATTTTTGACCTTGCTTATAATGTACAAGGCTTAAAATTTCGTCAAATGGATCTTTCTGCAATTATTTAATCTTAATTTGTTTCAAAGTGTTGGGATCAGGAGGGATATGCTAAAGTGGACCAATCAGGAACTTCTCAGCATTTGCTCTTGTGGAGAGGAAACCACTTAAAACTCTCCAGGAGAAGCCGGCCTGTTGACCGTAATCATCAGGCCTTCCGTCACACTAGAGGAGTGTTCGGCATTTTGTATCCTACATTGGTTTATCTTACCAATTGCCTGCACTATTCTTACCATGAATGAAACTACCTCTTGTGTCAGTTCCTTGTGAACCATCACCTTTGGGATATCGTAAAAATCTTTCCCTTGGCTTCTGCATCGCGCCTCCAGCTGATGTCTAGGGAGGCTAAAAAGGGGGCAATGCATCAACAGGTGAGGGACATCTTGAGGTGTTTCATCGTCGCATGGGCAGCTGTCAATTTCGGAAAGCTTGAAGCGATGCAGGTAGCTCATGAACCCACCGTGACCCGTGAGGATCTGGGTGAGCTTGAAGCTAGCCTTCTGCAATTTCCTGAAATCATAGGCATGGTAGATGGTAGGGAAAAACATCTTCGTTACACGTCCGGTTGTTTCGTTAACATAACGATTGTTCCAGATTTGAAGGGTCCTGCTTCGAATTTTCTTTTTGGCAAAACTGAGCGGGAAATCGGCAAAATCGGGGGCCGTCTTCTTGAGCGTTGCCTCCCGAGCCTTTTCGTCAGCCTTTTCGTTGCCAAGGATTCCGCAGTGTCCCCTTATCCAGCCGATGTAGACGTCCTGATGTCTGTGACGTAGCTTCTGGATATCTGATCTGACGTCCATAACAATAGGGTTTACCGAATTACGGTCTGTTATTGCATGGACGCCAGATTTGCAGTCTGTCAGGATCGTTATCTTCTTCCATCTGTTGGGTGGTTTCTTCAAAACATAGATCAGGGCTTCTTTGATCGCGATGAGCTCCGCCTGAAACGCCGAGAAGTCGCCGAGTTTCAACTTTCTCGACGGCAGCTCTCTGACGCCATCGTAAGGTACAAAAGCTGCACCCACTCTGCCGTCCAAGAGACTGCCATCTGTGAAGATCCTCAACTCGTCCGGCGCCGTCCCAGGTAGAGCTTGATCGTCGTATCCGTGATCTATCGGATAGCGTTCCGCCGGATGAGGAAGTGAGAAAAAATCTCCTACTCCCTGATAATATCTGTCCGGCGGCAAGTCATGCAAGGTGAGGCTCTTCTTTACCTCGTATGCCTCTGCAAGCTCCCTGATCCTCAGATCGAGTGGCATAAAACCACTCAAAACCTGTGCAGATACCAGGGAGATTGTTCTGTAACCCTTGCATGACCTGATGGCTATTAGTCGTTGGATGGAGTCCAGCTTCTTCCGGTTGACTTTTTTCTTGACCGCGTCCACCCACACGCTCGAGGCATACGTAATCAGAGGCTCTACAGCACCCACGTATATTTGCTGCATAACCTCCGGCGACGCACCCCATGTAGGTTTGGCGGCTCTCACAAGCTTGTTCGTGATGCCTGCGGCTTTTTTGCAGACACAGGACCAATTGAGGTGGCGATCTATGGTTAGACCCAAAACCTTAAAGTGGTCCACGTAGTTTAGTTGGACTCCGTTCATGTGGATTACTGGCCGGCGGTCCTTCCTTTTGGTGATGAACATCGCGTTGGTTTTGTCCTCTGCAAATTGGAGTTTGGCTTTAGTGCCCCACATTGTGATTATCTTCAGCGCGTTGTCTGTCATCTTCTCCAGATCGGTCGTATTGTCTGCCACGGCAGTCAAGAGAAGGTCGTCCGCGAATGCCCTCAGTTCGACTCCCGCACCGAGATCCTTCTGGAGGACATCATCTAAGATGTAATTCCAGAAACTCGGCCCGCAGGAGGATCCCTGAACGCATCCTTTGGTAGTTACCTTCTCGAGGGTGGCATCAAAGTGTGACAACACGATTTTCCGTTGTTGATGATAGCTCTTTACCAGCAAGAATAGGTTCCGAGGGCACTTCTTACTGCTCAGTTGGCACATTAAAAATGGCCACCAGGCATTGTCGAAGGCTCCTCTTATGTCGAGCGAGATCGCTACGATCATTTTCCTATCTTGCAGTGCGGTTCTGATGAGCTTGACTGATGCGTTGAGAGCGTCTTCTGTCGATTTCTGTGGTGTAAATCCATATTGCTTCTGACTCAGCATGCTATGGCGATGAAAATTCCAATTTATCCGATTGATCATCAATTTTTCAAGTATTTTTCCAAATACCGAGATGAGTCCAATCGGTCTGTAGGACTTGATGTCTTGAAGGTCATCCTTTCCCGGTTTGGGAATGACAATGACCCTCGCTATTTTCCATTGAGCTGGAAAGTGGCTCACCCTGAGACATGCATTGTACATACCCAGTACAAGTGACCTGTCTACGTTGAAGAAGTGAAGGCAGATGTCCGCGGTGAAGTGGTCTTCACCGGGCGCCTTTTCCGGATTAATGTTGGATAATATATCCTCTATCTCCTCCCGTAATATACCGTAAAAATTGGGTCGTTTTCTGTATAGGGTATGATCTCCGCCCTCCGCCTGATGTCTATTTGTTCACGAGTTTCTTGCTCTGTGATGTCATCCGGAAAGAATCTTCCCAATAGACGCCGGGGGCTTTCCTCAGCCGTAGCTAAGTACTCGCTGCCATCCTTCAGCGTCGCTAAAGGGGTAGTCCTTCTCCGGTTGACCAGCACTCTGTGAATTGCGGACCAGGCGGTTTCTCTGTTCTGAGAGCCGCAGTAATTCTTCCAGGATTCAGTTTTCGCTTTCTCAATGGCGTTTTTGTAGGTTTGTTTAGCTTCGAGATACTCAGGGAGTGTCTTCATCTCCCTACGGAGCGCACCCGAGTTCTGAAGCCTGTGCCTACATTTCCTGGCTTCTTTCTTGAGTTTATCGAGCTCAGCGTTCCACCATGGACAGGGTTGCCTTTTGAAGGGCTTCCTGATTGGTATACTTGCTTTGCACGATTCGTCTAAAATTTCCATCAATAAGACGATTTTCTTCTCCAGATCCAGCGAGCTGGTTACTTCAGAGAAGGAAATCTGTGATAGCTTATGTTCCTTTACTTTGCGTTTGACTTCTTTTGTAAATTTCTCCCAGTTGGCCTTTTTGTTGTTGAAGATGGCCGTCTTGGTTTCCGTGGGGTTCCATATTCTGGCTGAAATTTCAAAGTAAATGGGATTGTGATCACTGAGATGGTTATTATTAGACTCCACTCTCCATCTGTCGACTGTGTCTAACAGACACGAGGAGCAGAGTGTCAAGTCAATAACGCTCTTGATGTGGCGGTGTCCTCGAAAGGTCTCAAAAGTTGGCCGATTACCTTCATTTAAGGTGTGCAAATTTAGCTCTGATAAGAAATCGGTAACTTCTTCGCCCCTTCGGTCCGTTCTAGCGCTTCCCCACCACACGTTTCTGGCGTTTAGGTCACATCCAATGAGTATGGGAACGTTTCCGAGTTGTCTTAGTCTGTCCAGAGCCGGAGCGACGTCCGAGTCTGATTACCATGGGTCCGGCGTCAGTTGTTATTCTAACCAGCGTTGTATTGGAGTCACTGTACTTGCTCAACAGTATACCATTTGAGTTGGGTTTGCAGATTATAACCGTCGCTTTACAGACATGCTCCGGTGATGTCACCATTAATCTTGCCTGTATTGCCTGTGTAAGGCTCCTGAAGCAGCAGTATATCCGCCCCTCGTCTGTTGGCCAGCGCTTCTTCTTCCACTTCCATTCCACTGTACAACTCTGGTCGCGACGGCGATGTGCGGTTGGATCCCGGTGGTGATGGTCGAAATGGAGCTAGCCATAATTGACTCTCTCCATTGTACGCATCATCATCTTGATACGATAGGGACAGTCCCTATCGTTGGCCCTGTGTTTGGATGCCTCGGTTTTACCCTTGGCCATCTTGACACAGTTCCAGCATCTGTGATCGGCTTCCTGGTCTTTTTTGGTGCAGGTTATGGACTTGTGGTCCCCGGCACAGTGCAGGCAGCGGTCTTTGTTCTCCTGGCATCTTGCCACGGAATGACCGAAGCCCATGCACTTGTAGCACTGCATCAAGGGGCAACTGTCCTCGACCTGCACTCTCTGGTAGCCGATGCTGATACGGCCCTGGCTGATCATGGCTTCTCGAACATCCTTGCTGACGAGAAGGACGGCATTCCTGAGACGCTCGCTGTTTTTATTCCGGAAAGATCTCTGCAGCTTGATGGCTTCCTTGTTGTTTGCTGCTGCTTCGAATATCGAGTCATTCTGCTGTAGAATGTACTCGATGATCTCTTCATCGCGGGTCTCTTTCTCGATTCCTTTCAGCAGGACCGTCGGCATTAGTCTTCTGCCCTCCTTGGCGACCAGGTTTCCCTTGGTCAATCTTGGGAGAGCAGCCCTCATGGTTTCGGCATTGTTGGACGTCGGCAGCTTGATGATCACTCGATTATCCTTGGCTGGAATCATGGCACTTACTCCGACCTTCAAGACGGATGGTCTGACATCCTGCCTCAGTGTAGCCATGATGTCAGAGCTCGTCTTCGTTTTATCCAAAGAGCTGACGATGACTGCATGGGAGGAACCCGATGCCGCCATGGAAGCGTAGCTCATCGGTCCGGCTGGAGGTGGAGTACAGGCGACGACGGTCTTCTGCATGAGAGCAATCTTCTCTTTCAAGAAGGTTGTCTCCTGCTGCTGGCATTTTTTCGTCATTTCGGAGGCCAAGTCGATGATGTCTGTGAACAGACTCATCAGGCTTTCTCGGGTCTTGGTGGTGATGTTCCCTTTCAGCGGGTCCACCAAGCGCAGGCCTTGGGTAGAGAGGCCAATCACCTTGAGTGACAGGGCGTCCAGGGGCGTGTCCACGGGCTTGAGTCCTTGACCCGCCTCTCGGCTCGAAGAGGGCGGGGGTGTCTTCTGGGAAGGTGCTCCAGCAGTCGATGGTGGAGGTTCTGTTGACCTCGCTGCTGCTTGGGACGTTGTACCAGAAGTAGAAGGAGTCGGCTCCTTTGGCCCGGCAGTCTTCGGCGTGGACTCCTTAGCCACGGCGTTGTTCTGGCGAGTAGATCTTTTCGCCGGCTGCGTCCTCTTTGTTTGCTCGGGCTTCTTCTTCAATACTTCGATCGGCTTCTTGGGCTGGTCCTTCTTAGTTTGGTTCTTAAGTTCAGGACTGCTCAATGATCTTGTCAAGGCTGGAGGAGAACGAGGCGTCAGGATTGACGTCTCGAATGGGTTGTCGGCTGGCACAGGAGCCGCCGCAGCCCTTCTCTCCGGCGCCGACATACCGGGTGCTGAAAAGCAAACGGGAATGGAGCCGGAAGGACGTCGGTGTCCCTCTCCAGATGGAAGCTGGAGATGGAGTGACCTCTGGTGGATCTGATCCAGCGAGGGATGGTCGCTGCGGGACTAGAGTGGGTACTCGACACCCGCGCGCCAACCCGTAACTAACCCTCAGAGTGACCGAAAGGAGAAATGAATCCCTTCCCGCCAACCGAGGGCAGCCGCAAAGAGTGAATGTTAGTCCGCGGAGGATCAACCTCACCACCGCGAGCGAAATAAAATCGGTTCTGGTCCGATGACCTATCCCCGACACTCCGCACGCAGCCGGACAAAACCTGCAATATCCCGGGAGCGGGGTGGCTTGAGAGGTTGGGGGGTATATCCCTCCGCCCGCAACTGATACACCGAACGTCCACTAACAGGGGGTGAGACCTGCAGTCACACACTCACGTTTTACCAGTATAAAATGCTGAACAATCGTCACACTGTAGTTCATAAATGCCAGAGTGGCTTAAGGGGTCTTCCTTGTCTTTTGAATTGAATAAAAATTTACCTATATTGTCGTTCATGTAGAACTTCTTATTCTTCAGCCGTCTCTCCACTGCTGGATGTAGGCCTCTTCTAATTTCTTCCATTTTTCTCTTCTTTGGGCTTCTCTTATCCACCTGCTACCCGCGATAGGGACAATATCATCGGCCCAACGTTTCTGAGGCCGGCCTATTCCTCTTTTCATGTCCCATGGTCTCCATCCTAGGACTCTGGGTGTAGAACGCCGGTTGCAAATTAGTTGGAAGGTTTGAATAGGATTCTCCTCCACCCTTTGGGAATCGCTGTGTCAACATATTTCGAGTTGAATATACATTTTCCAGTGTTAATTTGTTTCTATTTTATCAACCAGTAATGGTTCATACACATTATTTAAGGCAATTTGTTGAAAGCTTTTATTTCATTTACATTAGTGTCTATCCAGAATTTGTTTTGTTTCATCCTCGATCATTTGAAAAATTTCATCAGGGAACAAGTTACAGAAATATTCAATGGGGAGACTGATGGCTATATGAATCGGTTATTTAAGAAGGGAAACACAAAAAACTATTTAATCAATGAAATTGCAAAGTTTTTTTTGTCAAAACTTTATTCAGTTTTTTATTTATTTAAATTTGAAAACAGTTGATTTGTTCCCTTTCTTGACTAACTGTTAAAATGTAAAGAAAAAATTAATGAAAGTTTGTAAAACGTTTTATTAATCATCATTTTCATTATTGTTATCAGTATTTGGTCAGTTTTCAACAATATTTAAAAAAAAAACTTAAGTTTATCTGGAATGTATTGGAGAGTGCGTCGTAAATCTCCAATTTTCTTAATGATTATTGGTGTTGGACTACTGTACGCTTGTTTCTCTGGAAAAACTGATGTTTGTCCAAGATTCTTCTCAAATCAAATGTATGGTAAGTGGATGAATGGGCGTGCTACCACACATCCTTTCAGATTTGAAGAGTACTCAAACTCTAGAAAGTTAGAAACCAAAAAATGTTGCTTGTTGGCACGTGGAACTTGACGGGATTTGGTTTCCACTGAGATGGCATTTCGTTTGTAGACCATAGATTCTGGATAGCAGATTTTCGTTTGTAGACCATAGATTTCTAGCAGTTCCATAGATTCTGGATATAAATTTAATTGTTTGAATTTATTATATTTAGGTCTAATGTGAGATATATAGGGATCTGAAGATATCAAAAAATTATTTAGAATATCTTGATTATTTTGTATTCTTCCTATTTTCCTCGTGTGATACTCTCTGGTATTCCTATAGTCCTTGTTTCTTGCTTCCGCGGCTTCTTCTGGCAATATTCTGATAGGAAGACTCGAGAAATGCTTGCAAATTTCACCACCATGCATCAGCATCTTATGTATGCTGGCTGGCATATTGTACCAGGGGTAAAGACTGTCTCCCTGCAGTATGCCTGAAATTTTTCGATTTCGACTGCGAAATGTTTAATTAAACTTTCGTCTATCTTCGTGATTTTCGCAGTCTTTTCGTACTCTCTGAAGATCTTCCTCGCGGTGTTTCCGTCCATACCCCTGTTTGACAATGTCTATCGGCAGTCCCATCTGTTTCTTGAATTCACATTGTGTCATCTTCTTCCTTGACTCCTTCAGATTCTTGTTTTCACCTCTTGCAGACCACATCTTGAAATCTAAATTGTAAAATATGTGTAGCAAAAACTCCATGCTTCGGATCCACATATGAAATGACGAGAGTCCATATTGGTAGGCATCATCTCGAACAGGTTTTGAAAACATTTGTGGCAGGTCATTCATCTCACTCGGTTTTGCAAGACATACATTGCAGATAGCATCTATCATTGTCATGTGCAGCTCATGAGTAATTTCGTAATTACCGCACTTTGATGCAACCAAATTACGTATTTCTTCCTTCATTGCCGCATTTTCTTGGTTGACAAAGTCAATGTTTTTTTTTTGCGAACTGGAATTCGACAGGCCTACAGTAAAACGTCGAAGATGGCTTCGGATTTTCCCAAATGACCACACTGCTCGACTCCAGCTTCAAAGGAACAAGGCTCGTCATGAACACCGAAGATTCATTAAATTGTGTCAGTTGACTTTTGTGCTTATAATTGCTTTGTGATGAAGATCCGTAGCTTCAGATTCCCACTCGAAATACCTAGTTTGTCTCCCACAATTTGCAGGATCTTCTGAGTAGTCAAATCCAAAAGTGCTTGCAAGTTCAATTTCGCTCAGTGTTCAGATATTTCAACTCTTTGCACCCGGATAGCACCTCTTCTTAGCTTCTAATAATTTGTGGTAGGAAGAAAGCTGCAGAGAAATCTTCCAATCTGACATTGCAGCCCTTAACGTCAGATATTTCCACATTGACAAATCTAATGAAGTAGTTTCTGTCGCGACGTACGGGACGAACGTGCCGTTGGGGAGTTTCACTTAAGTTTACTGTTTGACAGCTAACATATAAACCTATAAAAATATGTAATCGCCAGAGACCACAACATCAAACGGATAACGTAACCCATCTCTTAGGAAATGGGCAAGACTTATTCAAGTATCCAATAGATGGATTCAATTATTGGAAAACTTATTTTTTTAAATAGTCCATTGTTTTGGCCGAAACACTATGATATTTTGACATTT